>CAWUFW010010963.1:0-652870 GCA_963921515.1 Calotriton arnoldi | reverse complement strand
TCAGAGTAACAGCATTAACAACGAGAAAATCTGTGTGAAATAAGAATCTTCTTTGAATTGAAGGCACCTGCCCTCTAGTGACAGGACACTGTACTGTTAAATTTGCTCCTCTGGCTTACACATATGTATAGGGCTGAATGTAATGAGAACGTTATCAATCTTATATTGAAGAAATCCGCGTTCTGGGGATCGCAATTCAAGCAGTCATATATAATCCTTTAAGGCTGCGAAGTGACGTGTACGAAGAGTGGAACGCCGATATACATGAGGAGTACTCTCCGTACGTGTCACTCATTACATTCAGCCTTGAAGAAGCTAAGGCACAAATTGCTATTTGACGAAACATTGGAAGTGGGAGCCCGGTCTTTGCAAGGGTGTGCTCGAATACACAGTAGCGGCTCGTGGAGGGAGTGCCGCGGGGCGGTGGGGCGGGGCGGGGGAGGAGCAGGGTGGGGGGTAGTAAAGTACAGCATACGGCTGAACAGAGGTAAGTAAACAAATAAATAAATAAAACGAATTTCATTGCGCGCTCTAAATTGCCAAATGCGATGAAGCGCGCGCAACGAAATTTGTTTTATTTATTTATTTGTTTACTACCACTGTTCGGCCGTATGCCGTAGTTTACTACCCCCCACCTTGATCCTCCCCGCCCCATCGCCCCGTGGCACTCCCTCCACGAGCTGCTACTGCGCATACATATTTTCGCTCCCAAGTAAGTTACGACCGTCACTCACAGGAAAGGGTAACGATTTATTGGATTACTTATGCACTTTTCACACAACACAGATGCATTTCGTCAAAATGCCTTTTTCGAAAAAGGCATTTTGCCGAAACGCGTCTGTTTTGTGTGAAAAGTGCACGAGTAATCCAATAAATGGGTACCCTTTCCCGTGAGTCCGATCGTAATTTACTTAGGGGTGAAAATATATATATATATATATATATATATATATAAATCTAAATATATATATATGCAGAAGACAAACCCCTGCGTGTACAGCAAAGATCCACGAGCCACACCAACCGTAAGTGTTAATCAAGTTTGTTTATTCAGGCAGATAAACAGACGCGTTTCGACCACAGCTGTGGTCTTGGTCACATGATCTTAACAGGTGATCATGGTGCATTTTTAAAGGAGAACACAGCGTCACACACAACGTGACTTCATTAGTAGGCCTGGGCGGAAAACTACGCTACGCTCGCGTAGTTTGCGTAGTTTGCGCAACTACGCGCTACGCGAATTGAACGTAGCACAGTGCAAAAACGCGTAGCGTAGCGGGCATTTTTTGCTTGCTCGCGGTCCTCAACGTCAAGTTGGCGACCGCGAGCGAGCAAAATGACATCCCGGCGAGACTTTTTCCTCGTTCGCGTTCAGCAACATCAAGTTGCCGATCGCGAGCGTGGAAAATAAACCTCCCAGCGAGATTCTCAACGCGGGGAGGTCAGGTTTCTCATTGCAAGTGGTCGCGTATGCTCGCGACCGCTCGCGATGAGAAACTACCAGTCCGCGTTGAGAAAACTGCTGCTCGAGTACAAATCTACTCGAGCGGCAGAAAACGACCGCTTGCACTGTGCAAGATGCCGTTTGCAATGATTGCACAGTGCGGACAAGCATCTGGCACTGTGCAATCATTGCGAACAGCATTTATTATCGCACTACGCAGTTCGCGTAGTGCTACGCGTAGCTCGCGTAGCGCGAAGTGCACTTCGTGTAGCTACGCGTAGCGCTACTACGCGAACTACGCCCAGCGACCCCTGACCTTGACTGGTAGGTCGCTCCCCCACCTCACAGCTCCGTCTGTGTGCCCTGCTGATGCCCCTGATTGTGCTCGTTTTTCCTTTCTGTGCCCCCTTGCTGCCCCTGATTGTGCTCGTTTTTCCTTTCTGTGCCCCCTTGCTGCCCCTGATTGTGTTCATTTTTCCTTTCTGTGCCCCCCTTGCTGCCCCTGATTGTGCTCGTTTTTCCTTTCTGTGCCCCCCTTGCTGCCCCTGATTGTGCTCGTTTTTTCCTTTCTGTGCCCCCCTTGCTGCCCCTGATTGTGCTCGTTTTTCCTTTCTGTGCCCCCTTGCTGCCCCTGATTGTGCTTGTTTTTACTTTCTGTGCCCCCTTGCTGCCCCTGATTGTGCTTGTTTTTTCCTTTCTGTGCCCCCTTGCTGCCCCTGATTGTGCTCGTTTTCTTTTCCTTTCTGTGCCCCCTTGATGCCCTGATTGTGCTCGTTTTCCCTTCTGTGCCTGTTTCCCGCCGCTGCGCCCCTGCGGCCCCGCCCCCTTACTGCCCATTCGCTGCCCCATTCCCTGCTCCTCCCTCCCACCTCCCCATTTATGGCGGCCGCTGTGCGGCCGCGCAGCGGACGTGCGCAGCGGGCGCGCCGCTGGCGCGCCGAAGGCGCGCCTAAGGCAAGCCCGTCTGCGCCCGTCTGCGCCGTGACCGCGCCCAGCGCCAGACCCCCTGGTCCGGGCATCCCCCGTGCCCGCCACATCAACAGATGCCGATACGACGCCAGCACCCTCCACGCACTCAACCCCGGAAAAGATCACGCCTGCTACCAGGCCACCCCGAAGCGCACCCAAGGGCCCTTCACCTGCCGGAACTGCAGCTTCGCCAGCACCCGCCCCGCCAAACCACCGCCCAGGAAAGAACCCAACTACCTCAGATGCATCCTCCTCAACACCCGCTCCGCCCGCAAACACGCCATCGAACTCTGGGACCTTCTCGACTCAACCTCCCCAGACGTCGCATTCCTGACGGAGACCTGGCTGAATCCCGCTTCAGCCCCCGACATCGCCATTGCCATCCCGGACGGATACAAGATCACCCGCAGGGACCGCACCAACGGAGTCGGAGGAGGCATCGCCATCGTCCACAGGAACACCCTCAGAGTCTCAACCAACACCGACGACACCCTCAGCACCGCCGAACACATGCACTTCCAGATCCACACCGATCCCAACACCACCCTCAGAGGAACCCTCATCTACAGACCCCCGGGCCCCGACCACAGTTCAGCGATTCCATTGCTGACTTCATCAGCACACACGCCATCGCCTCCACGGACTACATCCTCCTCGGGGACCTGAACTTCCACCTCGAGAACAACAAGGACACCAACTCCACCACCCTGATCGACAACCTCGCCACCCTCGGACTCAGACAGCTCGTGACTACACCCACCCACGCCGCCGGCCACACGCTAGACTCCATCTTTTCCGCAAGCCCACACGTCTCCTTCAACCACACCTCCGAACCCCACTGGACTGACCACCACTGCATCCACTTCACCTACAGGAAGCCCACCACGCACCACCGCACCGAACAAATGCCTCGCCGCTGCTGGAGCAGAGTCACGGAAGACCAGCTAACCACAACCCTCGCCCTGAGCCCACCCGCCGAACCCTCCGACCCCGACACCACCGCCCGCAACCTCAGACAGTGGATCGACGACTGCGCCAACACCCTCGCCCCGCTCAAGAATCCGCCCAACAGCCACACCAGCAAGAAAGCCACCTGGTTCACCGAAGACCTCCAGGCCTCCAAACGAACATGCCGAAAACTGGAGAAGATCTGGCTCCACGAACGGACAGCGGACAGCTACGCTGCCCACAAGAGCGCCACCCGCAGTCACCATCACCTCATCAGATCCGCCAAAAGGGCCTCACTCAAAGACCGCCTAGACAACAACGCACACAACAGCAAAGAGCTATCGTGAAGGAACTCTCCAACCCCAGCTCCAACACCAACGACATCCAGCTGTCGCGAGACCTGTGCGACTCACTGGCCACCGTCTTCCACCGCAAAATCGCCGACATCCACGACAGCTTCAACACCACCACCGCCCCGGCAACCACCGAGACCACTGCCCCCACAACCACCAACCGCCTGCTCTCCTGGACCAACATCAACGACGAGGACACCAGCGAGATCATGAACACCATCCACTCCGGTTCACCGCTAGACCTGTGCCCTCACCACATCTTCAACAAAGCCAGTACAGCCATCGCGCCCCATCTCCGGAAAATAATCAACATCTCCTTCGAGACAGCAACCTTCCCGGAAAGCTGGAAGCACGCCGAGATCACCGCCTTACTCAAGAAACCCAAGGCAGACCCCAAGGACCTCAAGAACTTCCGACCCATCTCTCTGCTCCCGTTCCCCGCGAAGGTCACCGAGAACATCGTCAACAAACAACTGACCCGCTACCTCGAGGAGAACAACATCCTGGACCCTTCCCAGTCCGGCTTCCGCAGCAACCACAGCACCGAAACCGCCCTCATCGCCGCCACCGATGACATCAGGACCCTGCTAGACAACGGAGAAACAGCAGCCCTCATCCTCCTGGACCTATCAGCCGCCTTCGACACGGTCTGCCACCACACACTACGAACACGCCTTCACGACGCCGGGATCCAAGAGAAGGCCCTGGACTGGAGCACATCCTTCCTTTCTGGCAGAACACAAAGCGTCCGCCTCGCCCCCTTCCGATCCAAGGCCACCAAGATCATCTGCGGCGTACCCCAAGGCTCCTCCCTCAGCCCAACGCTGTTCAACATCTACATGGCATCCCTCGCCCACGTCGCCCGACAGCACAACCTCAACATCATCTCCTACGCCGACGACACCCAGCTGATCCTCTCCCTCACCAAAGACCCTCACACCGCCAAAGCCCACCTCCACGAAGGAATGAAGGCCGTCGCCGAATGGATGAGGACCAGCCGCCTGAAGCTGAACTCGGACAAGACGGAGGTCCTCATCCTTGGTTCCAACCCTTCAGCCTGGGACGACTCCTGGTGGCCAACATCACTGGGAACAGCCCCGCCACCCACCGACCACGTACGCAACCTAAATTAAATACACAGTAAAATGTTAAAAATAAAATTAAAATAAAACAACAATAAAGATTAATTGCTATAAATAATAAAAACAACATAATTGTTTATCAATTATAAATTAATTAGAACTAATATACAAATATTTATCATTTAGTTAACTTCCCCAAAAATCTGCTACTAAAAAGAACATAATTAGCAAAATAAAATTAAGTATACAATAATGTATAGTAAAATAATTTACATAAATATTACTCAATAAAAAATTAACAATACAAAATTAATGAAATAATAAATAAGCTCATTAAGCTGATTATAATTTAATTTAATTTATTTCTCATTCTATTCCTTTACAAACCAAATGTGGCTATTACATTAAAATTACAAATTTAATTTGAAAAAGAGATTAAAAATGTTAAATTGCAACTATACTTTACAAAATTAATAACACTCTAACTCCGACAATTAATATTTAACTAATGTATAGCAAAATAATCAAAATTCCTATATTTGTACAGCTATATTTCAGTAAATGATATTAAATAAATTAATGTTATTTAAAACATTATTACTTACCTAAAAAATATATTCTCAACAGCGATATTCTACACTACAATATCTTTGTACTAATGATATCCTTAACAAAATATTTAGATATCACGATATTAAAAACTCTATATTTTGTACAAACACCTGCCATTTACCTCAGGGCCGGCTTTAGCACTGGTGGCGCCCAGTGCGACAATGTTTTTTGGTGCCCCCTAATGACCACCTCCACCACGGATTCCCTCCCTTCCACCCTTTAACAGTCTCCATAACCACTCTCTCTCAGACGTATTTAATTAATTTTATAGTGTCACTCATAAAAGTGAAGGGTGTCACAGTACTTTACATAACACACACATAACACAGAGACAATCAATCATGGGTGTGTAAATCAGTGTATAAGAAATGTTACAGACAGAGGACAACAAGGGGTGGACATGTCATCCATACAGTTAGGCAGTATAGTTGAAGGGTACTTGGTCTGGAGAAGCACAAACTCTAAATGTAACACAATGGATTGGGGCTCTCTTTAATAACAAGAACTGATTTGTACCCAAATGAACCCTTTTTGCAACAATAGAATAATGAAAGTCTGGGGAAAAAATCCATACGCTCTAATCTATACCTTGAAGTCTGCACGCAGTTCTTTTATGACAGTTAATAGGTCACCGTAAACTGGAACTAACAAAAGGAAGTCTGACAAAAGCAGTAACCCACTGACCTGTTTACATTATATTCACTTTGTGATCTGCATGGTACATGTTCTTTGCAGCCGGCAGATTAACCCTCTGCGCTACCTTACCACGAATCAAAACTTCCACGAGTCAAAACTTCTACTAGACAAAACTCCGATCTCGCCAGGAAGAACATTAATCACCAGGAGTTTTCTTGACATTTTAATTCTTGCCTGAAAATTGCTGGAGGCCAGGAACGCAACGCGGCAGCAGGTACGTTTAAGCACAATATAAACTAGCAAATAGGCGCCCCCGTGCGAAGTCAGCACCCGGTGCGGTGGCACCGGTCGCACCGCCCTAGAGCCGGCCCTGATTTACCTCTTCTTATATATATTTTTGTGGTGTCTCTCAAAGTTCTCATATGAGCTCTACACTGTTTAATATTTATGCAAACCTCTTTTAATAAAACTGCACAAATTTTTTTATAGACGAGCATACTAAAACGACAAACAACATCACCTCCAACAATTTTGGTATACTCTTTATTGGGAAAGTAAGAGCCAGAACTCAAGAAAATTTTGGGCGCTAGTAAATAGGCAAATTAACGGAAATACCAGGGGAGTGGAAACATCTCAGAGCAAGAACAGGTAACATTCCTGACCGGGCACTTCCTGGTGGACGATAGAATTGAACCTGCGTCGATTAATAATGTTACACCTTTAAAAATCGTCCATAAGGAGTGGCTGGTCCATTCACAAGACATGCAGCAACACCCAAGCGAGGAAATTTCCATCACTCAAACAAGGCTGGTTAAAATACTAACCAAAGCAAGACTTGATGGAGCGCCTGGCCCAAACAGCCTGCCAAAGGCCCTGTCTAAATCAAATATTTCTTTTTGGTCAAAACAGTTAGTTAACCTTTTTGAACATACCCTACGGAGCTCAACTATATCCGACTCATGGCGTGGGGCGATAATCTATCCAATTTACAAGTCTGGCTCCCGTTCATCTCCAAATAACTATAGGCTGATAGCCTTATTGGACAATGAGGCGAAGTACTTTGCCAGTCTCTTACTCGAAGACCTGAGATGTTGGGCCAACTCGAAAGGATTGAACCAAAAAAATCAAACAGGCTTTGTGGCAAATTCAGGCACACTGTCTAATCTTCTAACATTAGCAATACTTATCGATAAAGAGAATGTATCCTCTAAGGTGCTTTTCTGTTGTTTTGTAGATTTCAAAGCAGCTTTCAACCAGGTGCCAAGGGAAGCCCTTTGGGCTAAGATAACAAAATGGGGAATTCCAGCCAAACTTCTTGAGACAATTGTAAGTCTGGGCGGTGAACTCCGCTCCGCTTGCGGAGTTTGCGGAGTTTTCCGCACTCCGCGTTACGCGGAGCTCTCGGAGTTCTGAAAAACTCCGCTCCGCATAGCGTAGCGGAGTTTTTTCCTCGCTCACATTCGTCAACATCAAGTTGGCGAGCGCGAGCAAGGAAACTCCACCTCCCGGCGAGATTTCTCAACGCGGACTGTCAGATTTCTCATTGCGAGTGGTCGCATATGCTCGCGACCGCTCGCGTTGAGAAACCGTCTGTTTGCATCGAGAAAGCTGCCGCTCGAGTAAATATCTACTCGAGTGGCAGAAAGGAAGCAGCGCCCGCTTGCGCTGTGCATGGTGCCATTTGCGATGATTGCACAGTGCGGACAAGCACCTGGCACTGAAAATCACCACAAATGGCATTTATCTAATGCACTCCGCTGCTTGCGGAGCTAACGCGTAGTGCAGCAGAGTTTTTTTGCACTTCGCAGAGTTCCGGAGAGCAGCCATTGGTCACTCAGAAAATCCAGGTTCCGTGCCAAAATGAGGAAACAGTCACTGGCAGACATAACAACGGTACATTATTGAAGTAGCCTTTGCCGCATTCTAGTCCTCTGATCTGGTAACTCGGTGACTCATCTCAGTTTCACAACATCGAATCACTCCATAAGTCAACAGCACACCTTTGGGCTTATGCTCCACCTGACTTAGTTTTACTCCAGGTGCAATTTAGAACCCATGTTTTATAGTGAAAGTCTGTGCTCCTTCAATAACAGTAGAACCCTGCGTAAGTGACAACGGAACTCCAAGCTGTGAGGCTGAGGAAAAGATGTAACATCAATGTTTTTTTATTGATCAATGTAACTCTGAACCTCACACTAAAATTGCAGCAGCACAACACAGAATAAGCTAAATTTGATTTAGAGCATCCATTGAACTATTTATCAATTTATGGACAAATTGTTGGACAATACAGTCCTAAGCTCCTCAGCTACCTAACATTTCCTGATTTCACACTGGCCCTTGAACATGCGCTCCCTTTTGCGCTATGTTGCACTCATTCCTGCTTGTTGGCTACCTTGTTTTTTAAAGGGATTTTTACTTTTATTTAATGTAATTATTAATATAACGCCACTTTGTGCTAGCACATAAACGATGAATACCTTGCTTTGGAAGAGAACTTTTATTTAATTATTAATATTCTACTGTTTCACTTTTATTGATTGCGATGGGACAGTTCAGGGCAAAACGTTTGACCAATGTTTTAAGTTTTTATACATATTGTAATGATTTAATTAATCAAACAATAAATATATATATACACTCTTTTAATAAAATGTATTAAATCTTTTTATCTGGTGGCATTGACCTATGTGTACAACACTCAAAATAACTCCCAATCATTTGCGTCTATTTTGGCCTCTTGGATGAGCATTGATTCCTTGAAATTGAAATCTGGCAAGACTGACGTCCTTGTTATTGGCATCATTGCTGATTTGTAATCTTTAGCGTGGGGGCCAGGCTCCTTGAGCACTCATCCTAATCCTGTTCACATTGATCGCAACAAGGTTCATTTTTCAAATGTTCTAATTCTTCTGCACAAGCTGCCATACTTACCTCTATCAAATTAGTCCACTTCCAATATTTCAAAATAATCAAAACAACTGTATTTGTACAGCTACATTTCAGTAAACGATATTAAATAAAATAATATTATTCAAAACAATATTACGTACCTAAAAAAAATAATTCTTGACAGCAACATTCTACAACACAATATTTTTGTACTAATGATATCCTTAGCAAGATATTTAGGTATCACAATATTAAAAACTCAATATTTTGTCCAAATACCTGCCATTTACCTCTTCTTTTTTTGTGGTGTCTCTCAAAGTTCTCATATGAGCCCTACATGGTTTACTATTTATGCAAACTGCTTGAATAAAATGGATTCAATCTTTTCATCTGGTGACATTGGCCTACGCATACAACGCTCAAAATATCTTCCAATCATTTGTGTCTGTTTTGGCCTCTTGGATGAGCATTGATTCCTTGAAATTGATATTTGGTAGGACTGACATCCTTGTTATTGGCATCATTGCTGATTTCTAATCTCTAGAGTGGTGGCCAGGGTCCTTGAGTACTCATCCGATTCCTGTGCTTGCACCTTAAGATTAATTTTTCTAATTTTCTAATTGTTCTGCACAAGCTGCTATACTTACCCTTATCTGATAATTCTACTTCTAATCTCTTGATTAAGGTACTGCCTCGAAATGTATTTAACACCTGATTCCTGATTCAAGCTATAATCAGTCCATGCTTAGATTGCAGCACTCCTTTATTTTAATGGTGGGTGTAACTAGAGTAATTCTCTCTAGCGTAATTACTCGCAATTACTGCAAAAGTACTCGTAATTATGCGTAATAACATGAGAAGCATAATTTACTATTTAGTAATATTTTCTTAGTGTAAAATGCACCCTTGCGTCCAAAATGGCCCAGAGGATGCATTTTCCGCTGTGAAATTAGCTCTAAATGCCACAGGACTTGAACTGCAGTAGCTAATTGCCGCTCACTCTCTCTAAATTCATTGTTTTTCTGCTCCTGTGGTAGGATGTTTGCCCCAAATTACTCTTAAATACTGAAGCTGGAGTAATAGCGTAATTGCAGTAGTTTTGCATCACAAGAGTAATGTGTAATTACTTAAATTATTCAATAATTTATTATTACAATTTCACCCAGGCCTACTTTATATTTAACAACAGAGGTCCTTTCCGAGCACACATTGGAGTAATAAGAATGTCAATAATGATCTCGAGTCCACAAGTGTAATCTTTGTCCACTTTTAATCCACAGACACCAGTTCAGGATCAAGGCTCAATCCAAGTTCGTATTACAGCCAGTAATATAAATGATACAATCCACGTGATAATCGTAGGTTTCTTCAAAAATACATCTTGACACAGCCAACACATGTTTTGTCGTATGGTATTATGTACCTCGACTTCTTCAGGGCTGCGACGATATAAAAAAATCATGGTTGTTGTAAGTGGACTAAGATTACACTTGTGGACTCGAGATCATTATTGACATTCTTATTACTTCAATGTGTGCTCGGAAAGGACCTCTGTTGTTACTTTGTTCTCTTTTTTGAAGGGACAATTAGGGTTGAATTGGTGACCGACCGTTCCACTCCTCGTAGTACCACTTTACTATTGTGTAATACACTTCACAAAATGGACTGCAGAGCGCCCTTTGTTTGTGTCTATACCTGGTTACCAATTCTGTTTATTCTAACTTTATATTCATTATTGACCAAGTATCAACTCCAAAAATTGCAGCTTATTTATAATTTAGCAGACTAACTCTATTTTAGTCTCCCTCATCTGGAATCTGTCTTCAAACATCTTATATGTATGCATTGACTCCTTATTAACAAAAGGGTGCACTTTAAGAGCCTGTATGTGTCACAATGCTTTTTTAAGGATAGAGTTCCTAGTTTTATTAACAAGCTTATCCTCTTATTCCATTTGACGTGCAATGTCTAATCTGCTTCTTCTTATCACTTTGTGCTACCGAAAATATAGGGCTGGTGACCATTCTTTTGCTTATTTGGTAGTCAAACTTTTGAATGCCTTGCAAGCTCATCTGCCGCTTAATGCTCACCATATGTCATGCAGGAAAGCTCTAACACATGACTATTGTAAATTAGGTTCCTTTTCTTATTTGCTAGTGTTCTTCTTTTCATCCCTGCATTCCACTAAACAGATCTAATACTTCCCAGATTACCAAAGCTATGATCCAGATCATTCCCAGGGTAGGTTTCACAAGAGAAATAGTGATTGACCGGGAAGTCCTTATAAGTCCTGCCTAATGTCCCACGTCTGTACCCAATTGGGTATTAGGAAAATGTATACGTCTGCTTATTATCCACATATGGATAGGCTTATTGACAGATAATATTCCACCCTTAAGCTTACTCTCAAAAGTTGTTGGGATTAGAGGTATAGCAATGGGACCAAATGTTTCCTCTTGCATTGTTCACCATTGGGTGTAAGAAACAATAAGGTACCGGTCATTCACCTTTTGAATTGTTATTTGGAAGAAATTGTAAGACTTTGTTGGATATGGCTACAGAGACATGGGGAAGTGAGCCAGATGAAGCCAAACCAATTTTAGGATATTTAGAATACCTAAAATCCTGATTAGGGGAGGACAAAAAAGCCAAACTTAAGAGTATTCCAGCCAGGAGATTATATCTTGCTTTTATTCCTTTTCTCAGATAATCAAATGGTAAGTGAAATGTAGTAACCCTACAAAGTAAGAGTGAAAATAATCCCGGTCACATATAGAATTCAGATCAATAAGAAGGCCTTTCCTAATTCACTGTTATCTCTTGGTCTTCACAGAGCCCCAGTAAGACTTCAACAGATGATGAATATCCGACTGTGGCTGCATCGCGAATATGCTGCCGCTTATATACATGATATTGTTACCCATAGTAGTACCTGGAAAGAGCATCTACAACATATAAAACAGGTATTGCACCCACTACGCAAGGAAGGTTTATAAGCTAACTCTCAAAAGAGTCACTTAGCCTGTGAACAAGTTAAATAACTCCGGTATTTAATAGGGAAAGGAGTCATAAAACCATAAGAAGAGAAACTGGCTGCCATTAAAAGGGTGTCCTGTCTGAAAGCCCAAAGGGCTCTTGGTAGTCTTGCTCATTTTGTTATCCTTCTTTTCTTTTGGTTGAGGTAGGGTGACGATTTATGTTAGTTCAGAGCCTTTCGGGTAGTTGCACACTTTATAAATATTATTAATAAGTGACAATTTACTAAGAGAAAAATACAATTGTAATTTCTTACTGTTGTGTGAAACAAGTGTTCTTCAAAACAAGACAGGAATGTATGAAATCACAAATTTTTATGTATTTATATCTCATCCAATGTGAGGAGCCCTGTCATCAAACAGGATATCTTGCTAGAGTCCCTGGCATAAATATAAGGGGGAGGGAGCACACTGCTTTCACACCAGCACAGTTCTCCCCATCGCATCCTGGTAAATGCAGTACCCTTACTTTCAAAGTTGCTGTAGTTCTTCACCAAAGTTGGTACAGATAGTGCTGTTATCTCTAGACATGTGTTTCTGGGTTTAGCCCTTCATCAGTAGAGAGTAAAAGTAATATAGAGCAGGGAAAAGTCATCAGGGGTTGCTGAAATGGTGCCCAAGTCTTCACAGGTCACAGTACCACTCCACAGGCACACAGGTGCATCCCAGGAGAGCTCGTCAGCTCATTGGCTCAAGGGAGCCTTTCAAACACAAGGGGTGAGGGAGCACACTGCTTTCATCCCAGCACAGTTCTCCCCATTGCACCCTGGTATATGCAGTATGCTTACTTTCAAAGTTGCTTTAGTTCATCACCAAAGTTGGTACAGGTAGTGCTGTTATCTCTAGACATGTGTTTCTGTGTTTAGCCCTTCATCAGTAGAGAGTAAAAGTAATATAGAGCAGAGAAAAGTCGTCAGGGGTTGCTGAAATGGTGTCCTAGTCTTCACAGGTCACAGTACTACTCCAAAGGCACACAGGTGCATCCCAAGAGAGCTTGTCAGCTCATTGGCTCAAGGGAGCCTTTCAAACACAAGGGGGAGGGAGCACACTGCTTTCATCCCAGCACAGTTCTCCCCATTGCATCCTGGTAAATGCAGTATGCTTACTTTCAAAGTTGCTGTAGTTCTTCACCAAAGTTGGTACAGGTAGTGCTGTTATCTCTAGACACGTATGCCTGTGGAGTGGTACTGTGACCTGGGAAGACTTGGGCACCATTTCAGCAACCCCTGATGACTTTTCTCTGCTCTATATTACTTTTACTCTCTACCGATTTCAGACCCTGAGGGGCCCGGCATGTCTCCTGGGTGCTCTGGAGCTCACCAAGGGCACCAAGTGTGCAGGATTGGGACCGGGGGGAGCCTCAAGGCTCCCGTGTTCCCAGCTGGCATTGCTATTGCACAAATGCAGCTCCATGTGTGCTAGATCAAAAGTTTTATCTCTTTCCACGCCTGCATATCTGCGGGCAGGGAAAGAGATGAAACGTCCTCTTCTAGCGGGTGGGAACACTTTGACAGCTCCCACCCGCTGGAACTGGAGTGTTTGATTCTGCTTGGAAGGAACTGTGAGCTCATGCCAAGCAAACAGCTATGTCCTGGGGATGGGCACCCCAATGCATAGCAGGAGCCGGCCCTGGGAGGTGACAGTCCCCAGGGCCATAATTGGCTGCAGGAGGGGGCTGCATGGCACCCATTTTTAATATTAATTGAAGCCCCAGGAAGGTGGTGATCCCCAGGGCCGGAGGAGCCACACGGGCCCCTATTTAATGTTAATTGTTGCCACAGGGAGGTGGCAACTCCCCAAGGCCAGCTCATCCAAACTCTTGAGGTGCCCTTCCGCTAACACTGACATATGCTGAGAAATCACCACACAGTGGTCTGACATCTCGTGAGGGGTACTCAGTTCGTGACCAAGACAGGGTCCTTCACTCTATCCCAACAGGTAATGGAGTTGGATCTTCCATTGAGGAGATTCTTGGCTCTACACCTACACACACTCTAAGTACACTTAGAGTAGGGTTTGCATAATAGGAGTATGCTAGACTACTGCCTTGTCTATATGCCTGCATATATACATTGTTTAGCACCATGATAGAACTATATCTACTATTTACGCTTTTGGTGCTTGCGATCACGTTTATCTGCTTTGTCTACTAATCATTGCAGCACACGTATTTTATGCAAGAATAACGTTGGTTCAATAAATATTATTAAAAATGTCCCACTGTCTATTCTCTGTATATTTATCTGAGAATAAGTAAGCACAGGTGACTGATCAAAAGGTTCTGTACTGTTTTCACAAACCCTGAGGAGTCAGGGTTGTAATGTTCAGTGGTTGCCAGAAACTATTTGCTCCCTGGTAGGTTAGGGGGCTTACAGTAGGCACTCTGAGCTAGCTGGTCTATAGGCCAACGTATCCTGTGGGGTGTCAGGAATCAGTTTTGACACCAAGCCCTTGGTTTTAGTTGTCCAAACAATGCACAAGTCCTACAGATTGGTAGGAACTACACGGCATGGCTGTTTGCTTTTGTTTGGTGGGAGCTGTGACAGCTCCCACAGGCAAAAGCAAACACTCTACATCCAGCAAGTGGGAGCTGTCACACTGCTCCCACTTGCTGGGAGTGGAGTTTTCATCTGTGTCCCTTCCCACTGTCCAGTGGGCAGGGAAACAGATGAAGGCATTGCTCCCACACACAGGAATTTGCATGTTTAGCAGCTCCCTGCTTGAGGGAGCAATGCCAGGGACCGTGGAGCATTCAGGTTTCCCCTCGGTCCCTAACACTGCACACTGGAAATTAATTAAAAGATTTTCAGCCCTGTTGGTGACAAGAGCCAAAATGTGAACATCTGGATACTGTTTGAATTGTGCTGTAACCAACATAGGTGTTATTCAGAAATTCCCTCCTAGTGATTGGCTGCAAAGGTAGCCCCCTAAACCAAATAAAAGTGGTTCGCTTAGCTTGCCCAGAGCCGTCGGTCAACAACATTTCTTTAGCCAACTATCATTGCCTATGACCAGATATGTGAAAATTGAGACAACAGAATCGCAACTTGCAGCCCTCAGATTGTGAGTCTCTCTGTCTCAAACAGGCGCTGACCTGCTCCCCACTGGAGGCTTTAATTGAACTGTAAAATCCCTTAAACAACAATCTGAGGCAATGATTTCCCAGGGTCGGAAAACACAAATTTGTGAACAGATCATTTTATGTCGGCAGGGAGCTTCAGCTCACTAAGCTACCTTGTATATATTGCTTAGGTAGGTATAGCAGAGCAAACACAAGGAGATGATGGACGGAGTGCTGAAACTTTTCAGACACTCACCCCCAGTCACAGATCTGGGTTGAATCCATCATCGTTCTTTAGCTCACTTCGCCACCCCAGTTCAGTCACAGCTATATGCAAATCAGTCTTGACCCTGTGCCTCATGGGAACAGTCCAGCCTGAACTGCCAAGCCCTGTCTTCCCTGGACCGGAAACAAGCATCCTGTGACCGGTTTCGGGCTAACAGCCCTCATCAGCCAGGCTAGCTTGAATCCAGTGGCAAAGTGAGCAAGGGACCAACGTCTGGGCATACCCTGCAAACTTAGGGTGAACAAAGCAGACACAAGGAGATGATGGACGGAGTGCTGAAACTTTTCAGACACTCACCCCCAGTCACAGATCTGGGTTGAATCCATCATCGTTCTTTAGCTCACTTCGCCACCCCAGTTCAGACACAGCTATATGCAAATCAGTCTTGACCCTGTGCCTCATGGGAACAGTCCAGCCCGAACTGCCAAGCCATGTCTTCCCTGGAGCGGAAACAATCATCCTGGGACCAGTTTCGGGCTAACAGCCCTCATCAGCAAGGCTAGCTTGAATCCAGTGGCAAAGTGACCAAGGGACCCACGTCTGGGCATACCCTGCCAACTTAGGGCGAACAAAGCAAACACAAGGAGATGATGGACGGAGTGCTGAAACTTTTCAGACACTCACCCCGTCACAGAACTTGGTTGAATCCATCATCGTTCTTTAGCTCACTTCGCCACCCCAGTTCAGACACAGCTATATGCAAATCAGTCTTGACCCTGTGCCGCATGGAAACAGTCCAGCCCGAATTGCCAAGCCATGTCTTCCCTGGACCGGAAACAAGCATCCTGGGACCGGTTTTGGGCTAACAGCCCTCATCAGCCAGGCTAGCTTGAATCCAGTGGCAAAGTGAGCAAGGGACCCACGTCTGGGCATACCCTGCCAACTTAGGGCAAACAAAGCAAACACAAGGAGATGATGGACGGAGTGCTGAAACTTTTCAGAGTAACAGCATTAACAACGAGAAAATCTGTGTGAAATAAGAATCTTCTTTGAATTGAAGGCACCTGCCCTCTAGTGACAGGACACTGTACTGTTAAATTTGCTCCTCTGGCTTACACATATGTATAGGGCTGAATGTAATGAGAACGTTATCAATCTTATATTGAAGAAATCCGCGTTCTGGGGATCGCAATTCAAGCAGTCATATATAATCCTTTAAGGCTGCGAAGTGACGTGTACGAAGAGTGGAACGCCGATATACATGAGGAGTACTCTCCGTACGTGTCACTCATTACATTCAGCCTTGAAGAAGCTAAGGCACAAATTGCTATTTGACGAAACATTGGAAGTGGGAGCCCGGTCTTTGCAAGGGTGTGCTCGAATACACAGTAGCGGCTCGTGGAGGGAGTGCCGCGGGGCGGTGGGGCGGGGCGGGGGAGGAGCAGGGTGGGGGGTAGTAAAGTACAGCATACGGCTGAACAGAGGTAAGTAAACAAATAAATAAATAAAACGAATTTCATTGCGCGCTCTAAATTGCCAAATGCGATGAAGCGCGCGCAACGAAATTTGTTTTATTTATTTATTTGTTTACTACCACTGTTCGGCCGTATGCCGTAGTTTACTACCCCCCACCTTGATCCTCCCCGCCCCATCGCCCCGTGGCACTCCCTCCACGAGCTGCTACTGCGCATACATATTTTCGCTCCCAAGTAAGTTACGACCGTCACTCACAGGAAAGGGTAACGATTTATTGGATTACTTATGCACTTTTCACACAACACAGATGCATTTCGTCAAAATGCCTTTTTCGAAAAAGGCATTTTGCCGAAACGCGTCTGTTTTGTGTGAAAAGTGCACGAGTAATCCAATAAATGGGTACCCTTTCCCGTGAGTCCGATCGTAATTTACTTAGGGGTGAAAATATATATATATATATATATATATATATATAAATCTAAATATATATATATGCAGAAGACAAACCCCTGCGTGTACAGCAAAGATCCACGAGCCACACCAACCGTAAGTGTTAATCAAGTTTGTTTATTCAGGCAGATAAACAGACGCGTTTCGACCACAGCTGTGGTCTTGGTCACATGATCTTAACAGGTGATCATGGTGCATTTTTAAAGGAGAACACAGCGTCACACACAACGTGACTTCATTAGTAGGCCTGGGCGGAAAACTACGCTACGCTCGCGTAGTTTGCGTAGTTTGCGCAACTACGCGCTACGCGAATTGAACGTAGCACAGTGCAAAAACGCGTAGCGTAGCGGGCATTTTTTGCTTGCTCGCGGTCCTCAACGTCAAGTTGGCGACCGCGAGCGAGCAAAATGACATCCCGGCGAGACTTTTTCCTCGTTCGCGTTCAGCAACATCAAGTTGCCGATCGCGAGCGTGGAAAATAAACCTCCCAGCGAGATTCTCAACGCGGGGAGGTCAGGTTTCTCATTGCAAGTGGTCGCGTATGCTCGCGACCGCTCGCGATGAGAAACTACCAGTCCGCGTTGAGAAAACTGCTGCTCGAGTACAAATCTACTCGAGCGGCAGAAAACGACCGCTTGCACTGTGCAAGATGCCGTTTGCAATGATTGCACAGTGCGGACAAGCATCTGGCACTGTGCAATCATTGCGAACAGCATTTATTATCGCACTACGCAGTTCGCGTAGTGCTACGCGTAGCTCGCGTAGCGCGAAGTGCACTTCGTGTAGCTACGCGTAGCGCTACTACGCGAACTACGCCCAGCGACCCCTGACCTTGACTGGTAGGTCGCTCCCCCACCTCACAGCTCCGTCTGTGTGCCCTGCTGATGCCCCTGATTGTGCTCGTTTTTCCTTTCTGTGCCCCCTTGCTGCCCCTGATTGTGCTCGTTTTTCCTTTCTGTGCCCCCTTGCTGCCCCTGATTGTGTTCATTTTTCCTTTCTGTGCCCCCCTTGCTGCCCCTGATTGTGCTCGTTTTTCCTTTCTGTGCCCCCCTTGCTGCCCCTGATTGTGCTCGTTTTTTCCTTTCTGTGCCCCCCTTGCTGCCCCTGATTGTGCTCGTTTTTCCTTTCTGTGCCCCCTTGCTGCCCCTGATTGTGCTTGTTTTTACTTTCTGTGCCCCCTTGCTGCCCCTGATTGTGCTTGTTTTTTCCTTTCTGTGCCCCCTTGCTGCCCCTGATTGTGCTCGTTTTCTTTTCCTTTCTGTGCCCCCTTGATGCCCTGATTGTGCTCGTTTTCCCTTCTGTGCCTGTTTCCCGCCGCTGCGCCCCTGCGGCCCCGCCCCCTTACTGCCCATTCGCTGCCCCATTCCCTGCTCCTCCCTCCCACCTCCCCATTTATGGCGGCCGCTGTGCGGCCGCGCAGCGGACGTGCGCAGCGGGCGCGCCGCTGGCGCGCCGAAGGCGCGCCTAAGGCAAGCCCGTCTGCGCCCGTCTGCGCCGTGACCGCGCCCAGCGCCAGACCCCCTGGTCCGGGCATCCCCCGTGCCCGCCACATCAACAGATGCCGATACGACGCCAGCACCCTCCACGCACTCAACCCCGGAAAAGATCACGCCTGCTACCAGGCCACCCCGAAGCGCACCCAAGGGCCCTTCACCTGCCGGAACTGCAGCTTCGCCAGCACCCGCCCCGCCAAACCACCGCCCAGGAAAGAACCCAACTACCTCAGATGCATCCTCCTCAACACCCGCTCCGCCCGCAAACACGCCATCGAACTCTGGGACCTTCTCGACTCAACCTCCCCAGACGTCGCATTCCTGACGGAGACCTGGCTGAATCCCGCTTCAGCCCCCGACATCGCCATTGCCATCCCGGACGGATACAAGATCACCCGCAGGGACCGCACCAACGGAGTCGGAGGAGGCATCGCCATCGTCCACAGGAACACCCTCAGAGTCTCAACCAACACCGACGACACCCTCAGCACCGCCGAACACATGCACTTCCAGATCCACACCGATCCCAACACCACCCTCAGAGGAACCCTCATCTACAGACCCCCCGGGCCCCGACCACAGTTCAGCGATTCCATTGCTGACTTCATCAGCACACACGCCATCGCCTCCACGGACTACATCCTCCTCGGGGACCTGAACTTCCACCTCGAGAACAACAAGGACACCAACTCCACCACCCTGATCGACAACCTCGCCACCCTCGGACTCAGACAGCTCGTGACTACACCCACCCACGCCGCCGGCCACACGCTAGACTCCATCTTTTCCGCAAGCCCACACGTCTCCTTCAACCACACCTCCGAACCCCACTGGACTGACCACCACTGCATCCACTTCACCTACAGGAAGCCCACCACGCACCACCGCACCGAACAAATGCCTCGCCGCTGCTGGAGCAGAGTCACGGAAGACCAGCTAACCACAACCCTCGCCCTGAGCCCACCCGCCGAACCCTCCGACCCCGACACCACCGCCCGCAACCTCAGACAGTGGATCGACGACTGCGCCAACACCCTCGCCCCGCTCAAGAATCCGCCCAACAGCCACACCAGCAAGAAAGCCACCTGGTTCACCGAAGACCTCCAGGCCTCCAAACGAACATGCCGAAAACTGGAGAAGATCTGGCTCCACGAACGGACAGCGGACAGCTACGCTGCCCACAAGAGCGCCACCCGCAGTCACCATCACCTCATCAGATCCGCCAAAAGGGCCTCACTCAAAGACCGCCTAGACAACAACGCACACAACAGCAAAGAGCTATCGTGAAGGAACTCTCCAACCCCAGCTCCAACACCAACGACATCCAGCTGTCGCGAGACCTGTGCGACTCACTGGCCACCGTCTTCCACCGCAAAATCGCCGACATCCACGACAGCTTCAACACCACCACCGCCCCGGCAACCACCGAGACCACTGCCCCCACAACCACCAACCGCCTGCTCTCCTGGACCAACATCAACGACGAGGACACCAGCGAGATCATGAACACCATCCACTCCGGTTCACCGCTAGACCTGTGCCCTCACCACATCTTCAACAAAGCCAGTACAGCCATCGCGCCCCATCTCCGGAAAATAATCAACATCTCCTTCGAGACAGCAACCTTCCCGGAAAGCTGGAAGCACGCCGAGATCACCGCCTTACTCAAGAAACCCAAGGCAGACCCCAAGGACCTCAAGAACTTCCGACCCATCTCTCTGCTCCCGTTCCCCGCGAAGGTCACCGAGAACATCGTCAACAAACAACTGACCCGCTACCTCGAGGAGAACAACATCCTGGACCCTTCCCAGTCCGGCTTCCGCAGCAACCACAGCACCGAAACCGCCCTCATCGCCGCCACCGATGACATCAGGACCCTGCTAGACAACGGAGAAACAGCAGCCCTCATCCTCCTGGACCTATCAGCCGCCTTCGACACGGTCTGCCACCACACACTACGAACACGCCTTCACGACGCCGGGATCCAAGAGAAGGCCCTGGACTGGAGCACATCCTTCCTTTCTGGCAGAACACAAAGCGTCCGCCTCGCCCCCTTCCGATCCAAGGCCACCAAGATCATCTGCGGCGTACCCCAAGGCTCCTCCCTCAGCCCAACGCTGTTCAACATCTACATGGCATCCCTCGCCCACGTCGCCCGACAGCACAACCTCAACATCATCTCCTACGCCGACGACACCCAGCTGATCCTCTCCCTCACCAAAGACCCTCACACCGCCAAAGCCCACCTCCACGAAGGAATGAAGGCCGTCGCCGAATGGATGAGGACCAGCCGCCTGAAGCTGAACTCGGACAAGACGGAGGTCCTCATCCTTGGTTCCAACCCTTCAGCCTGGGACGACTCCTGGTGGCCAACATCACTGGGAACAGCCCCGCCACCCACCGACCACGTACGCAACCTAAATTAAATACACAGTAAAATGTTAAAAATAAAATTAAAATAAAACAACAATAAAGATTAATTGCTATAAATAATAAAAACAACATAATTGTTTATCAATTATAAATTAATTAGAACTAATATACAAATATTTATCATTTAGTTAACTTCCCCAAAAATCTGCTACTAAAAAGAACATAATTAGCAAAATAAAATTAAGTATACAATAATGTATAGTAAAATAATTTACATAAATATTACTCAATAAAAAATTAACAATACAAAATTAATGAAATAATAAATAAGCTCATTAAGCTGATTATAATTTAATTTAATTTATTTCTCATTCTATTCCTTTACAAACCAAATGTGGCTATTACATTAAAATTACAAATTTAATTTGAAAAAGAGATTAAAAATGTTAAATTGCAACTATACTTTACAAAATTAATAACACTCTAACTCCGACAATTAATATTTAACTAATGTATAGCAAAATAATCAAAATTCCTATATTTGTACAGCTATATTTCAGTAAATGATATTAAATAAATTAATGTTATTTAAAACATTATTACTTACCTAAAAAATATATTCTCAACAGCGATATTCTACACTACAATATCTTTGTACTAATGATATCCTTAACAAAATATTTAGATATCACGATATTAAAAACTCTATATTTTGTACAAACACCTGCCATTTACCTCAGGGCCGGCTTTAGCACTGGTGGCGCCCAGTGCGACAATGTTTTTTGGTGCCCCCTAATGACCACCTCCACCACGGATTCCCTCCCTTCCACCCTTTAACAGTCTCCATAACCACTCTCTCTCAGACGTATTTAATTAATTTTATAGTGTCACTCATAAAAGTGAAGGGTGTCACAGTACTTTACATAACACACACATAACACAGAGACAATCAATCATGGGTGTGTAAATCAGTGTATAAGAAATGTTACAGACAGAGGACAACAAGGGGTGGACATGTCATCCATACAGTTAGGCAGTATAGTTGAAGGGTACTTGGTCTGGAGAAGCACAAACTCTAAATGTAACACAATGGATTGGGGCTCTCTTTAATAACAAGAACTGATTTGTACCCAAATGAACCCTTTTTGCAACAATAGAATAATGAAAGTCTGGGGAAAAAATCCATACGCTCTAATCTATACCTTGAAGTCTGCACGCAGTTCTTTTATGACAGTTAATAGGTCACCGTAAACTGGAACTAACAAAAGGAAGTCTGACAAAAGCAGTAACCCACTGACCTGTTTACATTATATTCACTTTGTGATCTGCATGGTACATGTTCTTTGCAGCCGGCAGATTAACCCTCTGCGCTACCTTACCACGAATCAAAACTTCCACGAGTCAAAACTTCTACTAGACAAAACTCCGATCTCGCCAGGAAGAACATTAATCACCAGGAGTTTTCTTGACATTTTAATTCTTGCCTGAAAATTGCTGGAGGCCAGGAACGCAACGCGGCAGCAGGTACGTTTAAGCACAATATAAACTAGCAAATAGGCGCCCCCGTGCGAAGTCAGCACCCGGTGCGGTGGCACCGGTCGCACCGCCCTAGAGCCGGCCCTGATTTACCTCTTCTTATATATATTTTTGTGGTGTCTCTCAAAGTTCTCATATGAGCTCTACACTGTTTAATATTTATGCAAACCTCTTTTAATAAAACTGCACAAATTTTTTTATAGACGAGCATACTAAAACGACAAACAACATCACCTCCAACAATTTTGGTATACTCTTTATTGGGAAAGTAAGAGCCAGAACTCAAGAAAATTTTGGGCGCTAGTAAATAGGCAAATTAACGGAAATACCAGGGGAGTGGAAACATCTCAGAGCAAGAACAGGTAACATTCCTGACCGGGCACTTCCTGGTGGACGATAGAATTGAACCTGCGTCGATTAATAATGTTACACCTTTAAAAATCGTCCATAAGGAGTGGCTGGTCCATTCACAAGACATGCAGCAACACCCAAGCGAGGAAATTTCCATCACTCAAACAAGGCTGGTTAAAATACTAACCAAAGCAAGACTTGATGGAGCGCCTGGCCCAAACAGCCTGCCAAAGGCCCTGTCTAAATCAAATATTTCTTTTTGGTCAAAACAGTTAGTTAACCTTTTTGAACATACCCTACGGAGCTCAACTATATCCGACTCATGGCGTGGGGCGATAATCTATCCAATTTACAAGTCTGGCTCCCGTTCATCTCCAAATAACTATAGGCTGATAGCCTTATTGGACAATGAGGCGAAGTACTTTGCCAGTCTCTTACTCGAAGACCTGAGATGTTGGGCCAACTCGAAAGGATTGAACCAAAAAAATCAAACAGGCTTTGTGGCAAATTCAGGCACACTGTCTAATCTTCTAACATTAGCAATACTTATCGATAAAGAGAATGTATCCTCTAAGGTGCTTTTCTGTTGTTTTGTAGATTTCAAAGCAGCTTTCAACCAGGTGCCAAGGGAAGCCCTTTGGGCTAAGATAACAAAATGGGGAATTCCAGCCAAACTTCTTGAGACAATTGTAAGTCTGGGCGGTGAACTCCGCTCCGCTTGCGGAGTTTGCGGAGTTTTCCGCACTCCGCGTTACGCGGAGCTCTCGGAGTTCTGAAAAACTCCGCTCCGCATAGCGTAGCGGAGTTTTTTCCTCGCTCACATTCGTCAACATCAAGTTGGCGAGCGCGAGCAAGGAAACTCCACCTCCCGGCGAGATTTCTCAACGCGGACTGTCAGATTTCTCATTGCGAGTGGTCGCATATGCTCGCGACCGCTCGCGTTGAGAAACCGTCTGTTTGCATCGAGAAAGCTGCCGCTCGAGTAAATATCTACTCGAGTGGCAGAAAGGAAGCAGCGCCCGCTTGCGCTGTGCATGGTGCCATTTGCGATGATTGCACAGTGCGGACAAGCACCTGGCACTGAAAATCACCACAAATGGCATTTATCTAATGCACTCCGCTGCTTGCGGAGCTAACGCGTAGTGCAGCAGAGTTTTTTTTGCACTTCGCAGAGTTCCGGAGAGCAGCCATTGGTCACTCAGAAAATCCAGGTTCCGTGCCAAAATGAGGAAACAGTCACTGGCAGACATAACAACGGTACATTATTGAAGTAGCCTTTGCCGCATTCTAGTCCTCTGATCTGGTAACTCGGTGACTCATCTCAGTTTCACAACATCGAATCACTCCATAAGTCAACAGCACACCTTTGGGCTTATGCTCCACCTGACTTAGTTTTACTCCAGGTGCAATTTAGAACCCATGTTTTATAGTGAAAGTCTGTGCTCCTTCAATAACAGTAGAACCCTGCGTAAGTGACAACGGAACTCCAAGCTGTGAGGCTGAGGAAAAGATGTAACATCAATGTTTTTTTATTGATCAATGTAACTCTGAACCTCACACTAAAATTGCAGCAGCACAACACAGAATAAGCTAAATTTGATTTAGAGCATCCATTGAACTATTTATCAATTTATGGACAAATTGTTGGACAATACAGTCCTAAGCTCCTCAGCTACCTAACATTTCCTGATTTCACACTGGCCCTTGAACATGCGCTCCCTTTTGCGCTATGTTGCACTCATTCCTGCTTGTTGGCTACCTTGTTTTTTAAAGGGATTTTTACTTTTATTTAATGTAATTATTAATATAACGCCACTTTGTGCTAGCACATAAACGATGAATACCTTGCTTTGGAAGAGAACTTTTATTTAATTATTAATATTCTACTGTTTCACTTTTATTGATTGCGATGGGACAGTTCAGGGCAAAACGTTTGACCAATGTTTTAAGTTTTTATACATATTGTAATGATTTAATTAATCAAACAATAAATATATATATACACTCTTTTAATAAAATGTATTAAATCTTTTTATCTGGTGGCATTGACCTATGTGTACAACACTCAAAATAACTCCCAATCATTTGCGTCTATTTTGGCCTCTTGGATGAGCATTGATTCCTTGAAATTGAAATCTGGCAAGACTGACGTCCTTGTTATTGGCATCATTGCTGATTTGTAATCTTTAGCGTGGGGGCCAGGCTCCTTGAGCACTCATCCTAATCCTGTTCACATTGATCGCAACAAGGTTCATTTTTCAAATGTTCTAATTCTTCTGCACAAGCTGCCATACTTACCTCTATCAAATTAGTCCACTTCCAATATTTCAAAATAATCAAAACAACTGTATTTGTACAGCTACATTTCAGTAAACGATATTAAATAAAATAATATTATTCAAAACAATATTACGTACCTAAAAAAAATAATTCTTGACAGCAACATTCTACAACACAATATTTTTGTACTAATGATATCCTTAGCAAGATATTTAGGTATCACAATATTAAAAACTCAATATTTTGTCCAAATACCTGCCATTTACCTCTTCTTTTTTTGTGGTGTCTCTCAAAGTTCTCATATGAGCCCTACATGGTTTACTATTTATGCAAACTGCTTGAATAAAATGGATTCAATCTTTTCATCTGGTGACATTGGCCTACGCATACAACGCTCAAAATATCTTCCAATCATTTGTGTCTGTTTTGGCCTCTTGGATGAGCATTGATTCCTTGAAATTGATATTTGGTAGGACTGACATCCTTGTTATTGGCATCATTGCTGATTTCTAATCTCTAGAGTGGTGGCCAGGGTCCTTGAGTACTCATCCGATTCCTGTGCTTGCACCTTAAGATTAATTTTTCTAATTTTCTAATTGTTCTGCACAAGCTGCTATACTTACCCTTATCTGATAATTCTACTTCTAATCTCTTGATTAAGGTACTGCCTCGAAATGTATTTAACACCTGATTCCTGATTCAAGCTATAATCAGTCCATGCTTAGATTGCAGCACTCCTTTATTTTAATGGTGGGTGTAACTAGAGTAATTCTCTCTAGCGTAATTACTCGCAATTACTGCAAAAGTACTCGTAATTATGCGTAATAACATGAGAAGCATAATTTACTATTTAGTAATATTTTCTTAGTGTAAAATGCACCCTTGCGTCCAAAATGGCCCAGAGGATGCATTTTCCGCTGTGAAATTAGCTCTAAATGCCACAGGACTTGAACTGCAGTAGCTAATTGCCGCTCACTCTCTCTAAATTCATTGTTTTTCTGCTCCTGTGGTAGGATGTTTGCCCCAAATTACTCTTAAATACTGAAGCTGGAGTAATAGCGTAATTGCAGTAGTTTTGCATCACAAGAGTAATGTGTAATTACTTAAATTATTCAATAATTTATTATTACAATTTCACCCAGGCCTACTTTATATTTAACAACAGAGGTCCTTTCCGAGCACACATTGGAGTAATAAGAATGTCAATAATGATCTCGAGTCCACAAGTGTAATCTTTGTCCACTTTTAATCCACAGACACCAGTTCAGGATCAAGGCTCAATCCAAGTTCGTATTACAGCCAGTAATCTAAATGATACAATCCACGTGATAATCGTAGGTTTCTTCAAAAATACATCTTGACACAGCCAACACATGTTTTGTCGTATGGTATTATGTACCTCGACTTCTTCAGGGCTGCGACGATATAAAAAAATCATGGTTGTTGTAAGTGGACTAAGATTACACTTGTGGACTCGAGATCATTATTGACATTCTTATTACTTCAATGTGTGCTCGGAAAGGACCTCTGTTGTTACTTTGTTCTCTTTTTTGAAGGGACAATTAGGGTTGAATTGGTGACCGACCGTTCCACTCCTCGTAGTACCACTTTACTATTGTGTAATACACTTCACAAAATGGACTGCAGAGCGCCCTTTGTTTGTGTCTATACCTGGTTACCAATTCTGTTTATTCTAACTTTATATTCATTATTGACCAAGTATCAACTCCAAAAATTGCAGCTTATTTATAATTTAGCAGACTAACTCTATTTTAGTCTCCCTCATCTGGAATCTGTCTTCAAACATCTTATATGTATGCATTGACTCCTTATTAACAAAAGGGTGCACTTTAAGAGCCTGTATGTGTCACAATGCTTTTTTAAGGATAGAGTTCCTAGTTTTATTAACAAGCTTATCCTCTTATTCCATTTGACGTGCAATGTCTAATCTGCTTCTTCTTATCACTTTGTGCTACCGAAAATATAGGGCTGGTGACCATTCTTTTGCTTATTTGGTAGTCAAACTTTTGAATGCCTTGCAAGCTCATCTGCCGCTTAATGCTCACCATATGTCATGCAGGAAAGCTCTAACACATGACTATTGTAAATTAGGTTCCTTTTCTTATTTGCTAGTGTTCTTCTTTTCATCCCTGCATTCCACTAAACAGATCTAATACTTCCCAGATTACCAAAGCTATGATCCAGATCATTCCCAGGGTAGGTTTCACAAGAGAAATAGTGATTGACCGGGAAGTCCTTATAAGTCCTGCCTAATGTCCCACGTCTGTACCCAATTGGGTATTAGGAAAATGTATACGTCTGCTTATTATCCACATATGGATAGGCTTATTGACAGATAATATTCCACCCTTAAGCTTACTCTCAAAAGTTGTTGGGATTAGAGGTATAGCAATGGGACCAAATGTTTCCTCTTGCATTGTTCACCATTGGGTGTAAGAAACAATAAGGTACCGGTCATTCACCTTTTGAATTGTTATTTGGAAGAAATTGTAAGACTTTGTTGGATATGGCTACAGAGACATGGGGAAGTGAGCCAGATGAAGCCAAACCAATTTTAGGATATTTAGAATACCTAAAATCCTGATTAGGGGAGGACAAAAAAGCCAAACTTAAGAGTATTCCAGCCAGGAGATTATATCTTGCTTTTATTCCTTTTCTCAGATAATCAAATGGTAAGTGAAATGTAGTAACCCTACAAAGTAAGAGTGAAAATAATCCCGGTCACATATAGAATTCAGATCAATAAGAAGGCCTTTCCTAATTCACTGTTATCTCTTGGTCTTCACAGAGCCCCAGTAAGACTTCAACAGATGATGAATATCCGACTGTGGCTGCATCGCGAATATGCTGCCGCTTATATACATGATATTGTTACCCATAGTAGTACCTGGAAAGAGCATCTACAACATATAAAACAGGTATTGCACCCACTACGCAAGGAAGGTTTATAAGCTAACTCTCAAAAGAGTCACTTAGCCTGTGAACAAGTTAAATAACTCCGGTATTTAATAGGGAAAGGAGTCATAAAACCATAAGAAGAGAAACTGGCTGCCATTAAAAGGGTGTCCTGTCTGAAAGCCCAAAGGGCTCTTGGTAGTCTTGCTCATTTTGTTATCCTTCTTTTCTTTTGGTTGAGGTAGGGTGACGATTTATGTTAGTTCAGAGCCTTTCGGGTAGTTGCACACTTTATAAATATTATTAATAAGTGACAATTTACTAAGAGAAAAATACAATTGTAATTTCTTACTGTTGTGTGAAACAAGTGTTCTTCAAAACAAGACAGGAATGTATGAAATCACAAATTTTTATGTATTTATATCTCATCCAATGTGAGGAGCCCTGTCATCAAACAGGATATCTTGCTAGAGTCCCTGGCATAAATATAAGGGGGAGGGAGCACACTGCTTTCACACCAGCACAGTTCTCCCCATCGCATCCTGGTAAATGCAGTACCCTTACTTTCAAAGTTGCTGTAGTTCTTCACCAAAGTTGGTACAGATAGTGCTGTTATCTCTAGACATGTGTTTCTGGGTTTAGCCCTTCATCAGTAGAGAGTAAAAGTAATATAGAGCAGGGAAAAGTCATCAGGGGTTGCTGAAATGGTGCCCAAGTCTTCACAGGTCACAGTACCACTCCACAGGCACACAGGTGCATCCCAGGAGAGCTCGTCAGCTCATTGGCTCAAGGGAGCCTTTCAAACACAAGGGGTGAGGGAGCACACTGCTTTCATCCCAGCACAGTTCTCCCCATTGCACCCTGGTATATGCAGTATGCTTACTTTCAAAGTTGCTTTAGTTCATCACCAAAGTTGGTACAGGTAGTGCTGTTATCTCTAGACATGTGTTTCTGTGTTTAGCCCTTCATCAGTAGAGAGTAAAAGTAATATAGAGCAGAGAAAAGTCGTCAGGGGTTGCTGAAATGGTGTCCTAGTCTTCACAGGTCACAGTACTACTCCAAAGGCACACAGGTGCATCCCAAGAGAGCTTGTCAGCTCATTGGCTCAAGGGAGCCTTTCAAACACAAGGGGGAGGGAGCACACTGCTTTCATCCCAGCACAGTTCTCCCCATTGCATCCTGGTAAATGCAGTATGCTTACTTTCAAAGTTGCTGTAGTTCTTCACCAAAGTTGGTACAGGTAGTGCTGTTATCTCTAGACACGTATGCCTGTGGAGTGGTACTGTGACCTGGGAAGACTTGGGCACCATTTCAGCAACCCCTGATGACTTTTCTCTGCTCTATATTACTTTTACTCTCTACCGATTTCAGACCCTGAGGGGCCCGGCATGTCTCCTGGGTGCTCTGGAGCTCACCAAGGGCACCAAGTGTGCAGGATTGGGACCGGGGGGAGCCTCAAGGCTCCCGTGTTCCCAGCTGGCATTGCTATTGCACAAATGCAGCTCCATGTGTGCTAGATCAAAAGTTTTATCTCTTTCCACGCCTGCATATCTGCGGGCAGGGAAAGAGATGAAACGTCCTCTTCTAGCGGGTGGGAACACTTTGACAGCTCCCACCCGCTGGAACTGGAGTGTTTGATTCTGCTTGGAAGGAACTGTGAGCTCATGCCAAGCAAACAGCTATGTCCTGGGGATGGGCACCCCAATGCATAGCAGGAGCCGGCCCTGGGAGGTGACAGTCCCCAGGGCCATAATTGGCTGCAGGAGGGGGCTGCATGGCACCCATTTTTAATATTAATTGAAGCCCCAGGAAGGTGGTGATCCCCAGGGCCGGAGGAGCCACACGGGCCCCTATTTAATGTTAATTGTTGCCACAGGGAGGTGGCAACTCCCCAAGGCCAGCTCATCCAAACTCTTGAGGTGCCCTTCCGCTAACACTGACATATGCTGAGAAATCACCACACAGTGGTCTGACATCTCGTGAGGGGTACTCAGTTCGTGACCAAGACAGGGTCCTTCACTCTATCCCAACAGGTAATGGAGTTGGATCTTCCATTGAGGAGATTCTTGGCTCTACACCTACACACACTCTAAGTACACTTAGAGTAGGGTTTGCATAATAGGAGTATGCTAGACTACTGCCTTGTCTATATGCCTGCATATATACATTGTTTAGCACCATGATAGAACTATATCTACTATTTACGCTTTTGGTGCTTGCGATCACGTTTATCTGCTTTGTCTACTAATCATTGCAGCACACGTATTTTATGCAAGAATAACGTTGGTTCAATAAATATTATTAAAAATGTCCCACTGTCTATTCTCTGTATATTTATCTGAGAATAAGTAAGCACAGGTGACTGATCAAAAGGTTCTGTACTGTTTTCACAAACCCTGAGGAGTCAGGGTTGTAATGTTCAGTGGTTGCCAGAAACTATTTGCTCCCTGGTAGGTTAGGGGGCTTACAGTAGGCACTCTGAGCTAGCTGGTCTATAGGCCAACGTATCCTGTGGGGTGTCAGGAATCAGTTTTGACACCAAGCCCTTGGTTTTAGTTGTCCAAACAATGCACAAGTCCTACAGATTGGTAGGAACTACACGGCATGGCTGTTTGCTTTTGTTTGGTGGGAGCTGTGACAGCTCCCACAGGCAAAAGCAAACACTCTACATCCAGCAAGTGGGAGCTGTCACACTGCTCCCACTTGCTGGGAGTGGAGTTTTCATCTGTGTCCCTTCCCACTGTCCAGTGGGCAGGGAAACAGATGAAGGCATTGCTCCCACACACAGGAATTTGCATGTTTAGCAGCTCCCTGCTTGAGGGAGCAATGCCAGGGACCGTGGAGCATTCAGGTTTCCCCTCGGTCCCTAACACTGCACACTGGAAATTAATTAAAAGATTTTCAGCCCTGTTGGTGACAAGAGCCAAAATGTGAACATCTGGATACTGTTTGAATTGTGCTGTAACCAACATAGGTGTTATTCAGAAATTCCCTCCTAGTGATTGGCTGCAAAGGTAGCCCCCTAAACCAAATAAAAGTGGTTCGCTTAGCTTGCCCAGAGCCGTCGGTCAACAACATTTCTTTAGCCAACTATCATTGCCTATGACCAGATATGTGAAAATTGAGACAACAGAATCGCAACTTGCAGCCCTCAGATTGTGAGTCTCTCTGTCTCAAACAGGCGCTGACCTGCTCCCCACTGGAGGCTTTAATTGAACTGTAAAATCCCTTAAACAACAATCTGAGGCAATGATTTCCCAGGGTCGGAAAACACAAATTTGTGAACAGATCATTTTATGTCGGCAGGGAGCTTCAGCTCACTAAGCTACCTTGTATATATTGCTTAGGTAGGTATAGCAGAGCAAACACAAGGAGATGATGGACGGAGTGCTGAAACTTTTCAGACACTCACCCCCAGTCACAGATCTGGGTTGAATCCATCATCGTTCTTTAGCTCACTTCGCCACCCCAGTTCAGTCACAGCTATATGCAAATCAGTCTTGACCCTGTGCCTCATGGGAACAGTCCAGCCTGAACTGCCAAGCCCTGTCTTCCCTGGACCGGAAACAAGCATCCTGTGACCGGTTTCGGGCTAACAGCCCTCATCAGCCAGGCTAGCTTGAATCCAGTGGCAAAGTGAGCAAGGGACCAACGTCTGGGCATACCCTGCAAACTTAGGGTGAACAAAGCAGACACAAGGAGATGATGGACGGAGTGCTGAAACTTTTCAGACACTCACCCCCAGTCACAGATCTGGGTTGAATCCATCATCGTTCTTTAGCTCACTTCGCCACCCCAGTTCAGACACAGCTATATGCAAATCAGTCTTGACCCTGTGCCTCATGGGAACAGTCCAGCCCGAACTGCCAAGCCATGTCTTCCCTGGAGCGGAAACAATCATCCTGGGACCAGTTTCGGGCTAACAGCCCTCATCAGCAAGGCTAGCTTGAATCCAGTGGCAAAGTGACCAAGGGACCCACGTCTGGGCATACCCTGCCAACTTAGGGCGAACAAAGCAAACACAAGGAGATGATGGACGGAGTGCTGAAACTTTTCAGACACTCACCCCGTCACAGAACTTGGTTGAATCCATCATCGTTCTTTAGCTCACTTCGCCACCCCAGTTCAGACACAGCTATATGCAAATCAGTCTTGACCCTGTGCCGCATGGAAACAGTCCAGCCCGAATTGCCAAGCCATGTCTTCCCTGGACCGGAAACAAGCATCCTGGGACCGGTTTTGGGCTAACAGCCCTCATCAGCCAGGCTAGCTTGAATCCAGTGGCAAAGTGAGCAAGGGACCCACGTCTGGGCATACCCTGCCAACTTAGGGCAAACAAAGCAAACACAAGGAGATGATGGACGGAGTGCTGAAACTTTTCAGAGTAACAGCATTAACAACGAGAAAATCTGTGTGAAATAAGAATCTTCTTTGAATTGAAGGCACCTGCCCTCTAGTGACAGGACACTGTACTGTTAAATTTGCTCCTCTGGCTTACACATATGTATAGGGCTGAATGTAATGAGAACGTTATCAATCTTATATTGAAGAAATCCGCGTTCTGGGGATCGCAATTCAAGCAGTCATATATAATCCTTTAAGGCTGCGAAGTGACGTGTACGAAGAGTGGAACGCCGATATACATGAGGAGTACTCTCCGTACGTGTCACTCATTACATTCAGCCTTGAAGAAGCTAAGGCACAAATTGCTATTTGACGAAACATTGGAAGTGGGAGCCCGGTCTTTGCAAGGGTGTGCTCGAATACACAGTAGCGGCTCGTGGAGGGAGTGCCGCGGGGCGGTGGGGCGGGGCGGGGGAGGAGCAGGGTGGGGGGTAGTAAAGTACAGCATACGGCTGAACAGAGGTAAGTAAACAAATAAATAAATAAAACGAATTTCATTGCGCGCTCTAAATTGCCAAATGCGATGAAGCGCGCGCAACGAAATTTGTTTTATTTATTTATTTGTTTACTACCACTGTTCGGCCGTATGCCGTAGTTTACTACCCCCCACCTTGATCCTCCCCGCCCCATCGCCCCGTGGCACTCCCTCCACGAGCTGCTACTGCGCATACATATTTTCGCTCCCAAGTAAGTTACGACCGTCGCTCACAGGAAAGGGTAACGATTTATTGGATTACTTATGCACTTTTCACACAACACAGATGCATTTCGTCAAAATGCCTTTTTCGAAAAAGGCATTTTGCCGAAACGCGTCTGTTTTGTGTGAAAAGTGCACGAGTAATCCAATAAATGGGTACCCTTTCCCGTGAGTCCGATCGTAATTTACTTAGGGGTGAAAATATATATATATATATATATATTTAAATCTAAATATATATATATGCAGAAGACAAACCCCTGCGTGTACAGCAAAGATCCACGAGCCACACCAACCGTAAGTGTTAATCAAGTTTGTTTATTCAGGCAGATAAACAGACGCGTTTCGACCACAGCTGTGGTCTTGGTCACATGATCTTAACAGGTGATCATGGTGCATTTTTAAAGGAGAACACAGCGTCACACACAACGTGACTTCATTAGTAGGCCTGGGCGGAAAACTACGCTACGCTCGCGTAGTTTGCGTAGTTTGCGCAACTACGCGCTACGCGAATTGAACGTAGCACAGTGCAAAAACGCGTAGCGTAGCGGGCATTTTTTGCTTGCTCGCGGTCCTCAACGTCAAGTTGGCGACCGCGAGCGAGCAAAATGACATCCCGGCGAGACTTTTTCCTCGTTCGCGTTCAGCAACATCAAGTTGCCGATCGCGAGCGTGGAAAATAAACCTCCCAGCGAGATTCTCAACGCGGGGAGGTCAGGTTTCTCATTGCAAGTGGTCGCGTATGCTCGCGACCGCTCGCGATGAGAAACTACCAGTCCGCGTTGAGAAAACTGCTGCTCGAGTACAAATCTACTCGAGCGGCAGAAAACGACCGCTTGCACTGTGCAAGATGCCGTTTGCAATGATTGCACAGTGCGGACAAGCATCTGGCACTGTGCAATCATTGCGAACAGCATTTATTATCGCACTACGCAGTTCGCGTAGTGCTACGCGTAGCTCGCGTAGCGCGAAGTGCACTTCGTGTAGCTACGCGTAGCGCTACTACGTGAACTACGCCCAGCGACCCCTGACCTTGACTGGTAGGTCGCTCCCCCACCTCACAGCTCCGTCTGTGTGCCCTGCTGATGCCCCTGATTGTGCTCGTTTTTCCTTTCTGTGCCCCCTTGCTGCCCCTGATTGTGCTCGTTTTTCCTTTCTGTGCCCCCTTGCTGCCCCTGATTGTGTTCATTTTTCCTTTCTGTGCCCCCCCTTGCTGCCCCTGATTGTGCTCGTTTTTCCTTTCTGTGCCCCCCTTGCTGCCCCTGATTGTGCTCGTTTTTTCCTTTCTGTGCCCCCCTTGCTGCCCCTGATTGTGCTTGTTTTTACTTTCTGTGCCCCCTTGCTGCCCCTGATTGTGCTTGTTTTTTCCTTTCTGTGCCCCCTTGCTGCCCCTGATTGTGCTCGTTTTCTTTTCCTTTCTGTGCCCCCTTGATGCCCTGATTGTGCTCGTTTTCCCTTCTGTGCCTGTTTCCCGCCGCTGCGCCCCTGCGGCCCCGCCCCCTTACTGCCCATTCGCTGCCCCATTCCCTGCTCCTCCCTCCCACCTCCCCATTTATGGCGGCCGCTGTGCGGCCGCGCAGCGGACGTGCGCAGCGGGCGCGCCGCTGGCGCGCCGAAGGCGCGCCTAAGGCAAGCCCGTCTGCGCCCGTCTGCGCCGTGACCGCGCCCAGCGCCAGACCCCCTGGTCCGGGCATCCCCCGTGCCCGCCACATCAACAGATGCCGATACGACGCCAGCACCCTCCACGCACTCAACCCCGGAAAAGATCACGCCTGCTACCAGGCCACCCCGAAGCGCACCCAAGGGCCCTTCACCTGCCGGAACTGCAGCTTCGCCAGCACCCGCCCCGCCAAACCACCGCCCAGGAAAGAACCCAACTACCTCAGATGCATCCTCCTCAACACCCGCTCCGCCCGCAAACACGCCATCGAACTCTGGGACCTTCTCGACTCAACCTCCCCAGACGTCGCATTCCTGACGGAGACCTGGCTGAATCCCGCTTCAGCCCCCGACATCGCCATTGCCATCCCGGACGGATACAAGATCACCCGCAGGGACCGCACCAACGGAGTCGGAGGAGGCATCGCCATCGTCCACAGGAACACCCTCAGAGTCTCAACCAACACCGACGACACCCTCAGCACCGCCGAACACATGCACTTCCAGATCCACACCGATCCCAACACCACCCTCAGAGGAACCCTCATCTACAGACCCCCCGGGCCCCGACCACAGTTCAGCGATTCCATTGCTGACTTCATCAGCACACACGCCATCGCCTCCACGGACTACATCCTCCTCGGGGACCTGAACTTCCACCTCGAGAACAACAAGGACACCAACTCCACCACCCTGATCGACAACCTCGCCACCCTCGGACTCAGACAGCTCGTGACTACACCCACCCACGCCGCCGGCCACACGCTAGACTCCATCTTTTCCGCAAGCCCACACGTCTCCTTCAACCACACCTCCGAACCCCACTGGACTGACCACCACTGCATCCACTTCACCTACAGGAAGCCCACCACGCACCACCGCACCGAACAAATGCCTCGCCGCTGCTGGAGCAGAGTCACGGAAGACCAGCTAACCACAACCCTCGCCCTGAGCCCACCCGCCGAACCCTCCGACCCCGACACCACCGCCCGCAACCTCAGACAGTGGATCGACGACTGCGCCAACACCCTCGCCCCGCTCAAGAATCCGCCCAACAGCCACACCAGCAAGAAAGCCACCTGGTTCACCGAAGACCTCCAGGCCTCCAAACGAACATGCCGAAAACTGGAGAAGATCTGGCTCCACGAACGGACAGCGGACAGCTACGCTGCCCACAAGAGCGCCACCCGCAGTCACCATCACCTCATCAGATCCGCCAAAAGGGCCTCACTCAAAGACCGCCTAGACAACAACGCACACAACAGCAAAGAGCTATCGTGAAGGAACTCTCCAACCCCAGCTCCAACACCAACGACATCCAGCTGTCGCGAGACCTGTGCGACTCACTGGCCACCGTCTTCCACCGCAAAATCGCCGACATCCACGACAGCTTCAACACCACCACCGCCCCGGCAACCACCGAGACCACTGCCCCCACAACCACCAACCGCCTGCTCTCCTGGACCAACATCAACGACGAGGACACCAGCGAGATCATGAACACCATCCACTCCGGTTCACCGCTAGACCTGTGCCCTCACCACATCTTCAACAAAGCCAGTACAGCCATCGCGCCCCATCTCCGGAAAATAATCAACATCTCCTTCGAGACAGCAACCTTCCCGGAAAGCTGGAAGCACGCCGAGATCACCGCCTTACTCAAGAAACCCAAGGCAGACCCCAAGGACCTCAAGAACTTCCGACCCATCTCTCTGCTCCCGTTCCCCGCGAAGGTCACCGAGAACATCGTCAACAAACAACTGACCCGCTACCTCGAGGAGAACAACATCCTGGACCCTTCCCAGTCCGGCTTCCGCAGCAACCACAGCACCGAAACCGCCCTCATCGCCGCCACCGATGACATCAGGACCCTGCTAGACAACGGAGAAACAGCAGCCCTCATCCTCCTGGACCTATCAGCCGCCTTCGACACGGTCTGCCACCACACACTACGAACACGCCTTCACGACGCCGGGATCCAAGAGAAGGCCCTGGACTGGAGCACATCCTTCCTTTCTGGCAGAACACAAAGCGTCCGCCTCGCCCCCTTCCGATCCAAGGCCACCAAGATCATCTGCGGCGTACCCCAAGGCTCCTCCCTCAGCCCAACGCTGTTCAACATCTACATGGCATCCCTCGCCCACGTCGCCCGACAGCACAACCTCAACATCATCTCCTACGCCGACGACACCCAGCTGATCCTCTCCCTCACCAAAGACCCTCACACCGCCAAAGCCCACCTCCACGAAGGAATGAAGGCCGTCGCCGAATGGATGAGGACCAGCCGCCTGAAGCTGAACTCGGACAAGACGGAGGTCCTCATCCTTGGTTCCAACCCTTCAGCCTGGGACGACTCCTGGTGGCCAACATCACTGGGAACAGCCCCGCCACCCACCGACCACGTACGCAACCTAAATTAAATACACAGTAAAATGTTAAAAATAAAATTAAAATAAAACAACAATAAAGATTAATTGCTATAAATAATAAAAACAACATAATTGTTTATCAATTATAAATTAATTAGAACTAATATACAAATATTTATCATTTAGTTAACTTCCCCAAAAATCTGCTACTAAAAAGAACATAATTAGCAAAATAAAATTAAGTATACAATAATGTATAGTAAAATAATTTACATAAATATTACTCAATAAAAAATTAACAATACAAAATTAATGAAATAATAAATAAGCTCATTAAGCTGATTATAATTTAATTTAATTTATTTCTCATTCTATTCCTTTACAAACCAAATGTGGCTATTACATTAAAATTACAAATTTAATTTGAAAAAGAGATTAAAAATGTTAAATTGCAACTATACTTTACAAAATTAATAACACTCTAACTCCGACAATTAATATTTAACTAATGTATAGCAAAATAATCAAAATTCCTATATTTGTACAGCTATATTTCAGTAAATGATATTAAATAAATTAATGTTATTTAAAACATTATTACTTACCTAAAAAATATATTCTCAACAGCGATATTCTACACTACAATATCTTTGTACTAATGATATCCTTAACAAAATATTTAGATATCACGATATTAAAAACTCTATATTTTGTACAAACACCTGCCATTTACCTCAGGGCCGGCTTTAGCACTGGTGGCGCCCAGTGCGACAATGTTTTTTGGTGCCCCCTAATGACCACCTCCACCACGGATTCCCTCCCTTCCACCCTTTAACAGTCTCCATAACCACTCTCTCTCAGACGTATTTAATTAATTTTATAGTGTCACTCATAAAAGTGAAGGGTGTCACAGTACTTTACATAACACACACATAACACAGAGACAATCAATCATGGGTGTGTAAATCAGTGTATAAGAAATGTTACAGACAGAGGACAACAAGGGGTGGACATGTCATCCATACAGTTAGGCAGTATAGTTGAAGGGTACTTGGTCTGGAGAAGCACAAACTCTAAATGTAACACAATGGATTGGGGCTCTCTTTAATAACAAGAACTGATTTGTACCCAAATGAACCCTTTTTGCAACAATAGAATAATGAAAGTCTGGGGAAAAAATCCATACGCTCTAATCTATACCTTGAAGTCTGCACGCAGTTCTTTTATGACAGTTAATAGGTCACCGTAAACTGGAACTAACAAAAGGAAGTCTGACAAAAGCAGTAACCCACTGACCTGTTTACATTATATTCACTTTGTGATCTGCATGGTACATGTTCTTTGCAGCCGGCAGATTAACCCTCTGCGCTACCTTACCACGAATCAAAACTTCCACGAGTCAAAACTTCTACTAGACAAAACTCCGATCTCGCCAGGAAGAACATTAATCACCAGGAGTTTTCTTGACATTTTAATTCTTGCCTGAAAATTGCTGGAGGCCAGGAACGCAACGCGGCAGCAGGTACGTTTAAGCACAATATAAACTAGCAAATAGGCGCCCCCGTGCGAAGTCAGCACCCGGTGCGGTGGCACCGGTCGCACCGCCCTAGAGCCGGCCCTGATTTACCTCTTCTTATATATATTTTTGTGGTGTCTCTCAAAGTTCTCATATGAGCTCTACACTGTTTAATATTTATGCAAACCTCTTTTAATAAAACTGCACAAATTTTTTTATAGACGAGCATACTAAAACGACAAACAACATCACCTCCAACAATTTTGGTATACTCTTTATTGGGAAAGTAAGAGCCAGAACTCAAGAAAATTTTGGGCGCTAGTAAATAGGCAAATTAACGGAAATACCAGGGGAGTGGAAACATCTCAGAGCAAGAACAGGTAACATTCCTGACCGGGCACTTCCTGGTGGACGATAGAATTGAACCTGCGTCGATTAATAATGTTACACCTTTAAAAATCGTCCATAAGGAGTGGCTGGTCCATTCACAAGACATGCAGCAACACCCAAGCGAGGAAATTTCCATCACTCAAACAAGGCTGGTTAAAATACTAACCAAAGCAAGACTTGATGGAGCGCCTGGCCCAAACAGCCTGCCAAAGGCCCTGTCTAAATCAAATATTTCTTTTTGGTCAAAACAGTTAGTTAACCTTTTTGAACATACCCTACGGAGCTCAACTATATCCGACTCATGGCGTGGGGCGATAATCTATCCAATTTACAAGTCTGGCTCCCGTTCATCTCCAAATAACTATAGGCTGATAGCCTTATTGGACAATGAGGCGAAGTACTTTGCCAGTCTCTTACTCGAAGACCTGAGATGTTGGGCCAACTCGAAAGGATTGAACCAAAAAAATCAAACAGGCTTTGTGGCAAATTCAGGCACACTGTCTAATCTTCTAACATTAGCAATACTTATCGATAAAGAGAATGTATCCTCTAAGGTGCTTTTCTGTTGTTTTGTAGATTTCAAAGCAGCTTTCAACCAGGTGCCAAGGGAAGCCCTTTGGGCTAAGATAACAAAATGGGGAATTCCAGCCAAACTTCTTGAGACAATTGTAAGTCTGGGCGGTGAACTCCGCTCCGCTTGCGGAGTTTGCGGAGTTTTCCGCACTCCGCGTTACGCGGAGCTCTCGGAGTTCTGAAAAACTCCGCTCCGCATAGCGTAGCGGAGTTTTTTCCTCGCTCACATTCGTCAACATCAAGTTGGCGAGCGCGAGCAAGGAAACTCCACCTCCCGGCGAGATTTCTCAACGCGGACTGTCAGATTTCTCATTGCGAGTGGTCGCATATGCTCGCGACCGCTCGCGTTGAGAAACCGTCTGTTTGCATCGAGAAAGCTGCCGCTCGAGTAAATATCTACTCGAGTGGCAGAAAGGAAGCAGCGCCCGCTTGCGCTGTGCATGGTGCCATTTGCGATGATTGCACAGTGCGGACAAGCACCTGGCACTGAAAATCACCACAAATGGCATTTATCTAATGCACTCCGCTGCTTGCGGAGCTAACGCGTAGTGCAGCAGAGTTTTTTTGCACTTCGCAGAGTTCCGGAGAGCAGCCATTGGTCACTCAGAAAATCCAGGTTCCGTGCCAAAATGAGGAAACAGTCACTGGCAGACATAACAACGGTACATTATTGAAGTAGCCTTTGCCGCATTCTAGTCCTCTGATCTGGTAACTCGGTGACTCATCTCAGTTTCACAACATCGAATCACTCCATAAGTCAACAGCACACCTTTGGGCTTATGCTCCACCTGACTTAGTTTTACTCCAGGTGCAATTTAGAACCCATGTTTTATAGTGAAAGTCTGTGCTCCTTCAATAACAGTAGAACCCTGCGTAAGTGACAACGGAACTCCAAGCTGTGAGGCTGAGGAAAAGATGTAACATCAATGTTTTTTTATTGATCAATGTAACTCTGAACCTCACACTAAAATTGCAGCAGCACAACACAGAATAAGCTAAATTTGATTTAGAGCATCCATTGAACTATTTATCAATTTATGGACAAATTGTTGGACAATACAGTCCTAAGCTCCTCAGCTACCTAACATTTCCTGATTTCACACTGGCCCTTGAACATGCGCTCCCTTTTGCGCTATGTTGCACTCATTCCTGCTTGTTGGCTACCTTGTTTTTTAAAGGGATTTTTACTTTTATTTAATGTAATTATTAATATAACGCCACTTTGTGCTAGCACATAAACGATGAATACCTTGCTTTGGAAGAGAACTTTTATTTAATTATTAATATTCTACTGTTTCACTTTTATTGATTGCGATGGGACAGTTCAGGGCAAAACGTTTGACCAATGTTTTAAGTTTTTATACATATTGTAATGATTTAATTAATCAAACAATAAATATATATATACACTCTTTTAATAAAATGTATTAAATCTTTTTATCTGGTGGCATTGACCTATGTGTACAACACTCAAAATAACTCCCAATCATTTGCGTCTATTTTGGCCTCTTGGATGAGCATTGATTCCTTGAAATTGAAATCTGGCAAGACTGACGTCCTTGTTATTGGCATCATTGCTGATTTGTAATCTTTAGCGTGGGGGCCAGGCTCCTTGAGCACTCATCCTAATCCTGTTCACATTGATCGCAACAAGGTTCATTTTTCAAATGTTCTAATTCTTCTGCACAAGCTGCCATACTTACCTCTATCAAATTAGTCCACTTCCAATATTTCAAAATAATCAAAACAACTGTATTTGTACAGCTACATTTCAGTAAACGATATTAAATAAAATAATATTATTCAAAACAATATTACGTACCTAAAAAAAATAATTCTTGACAGCAACATTCTACAACACAATATTTTTGTACTAATGATATCCTTAGCAAGATATTTAGGTATCACAATATTAAAAACTCAATATTTTGTCCAAATACCTGCCATTTACCTCTTCTTTTTTTGTGGTGTCTCTCAAAGTTCTCATATGAGCCCTACATGGTTTACTATTTATGCAAACTGCTTGAATAAAATGGATTCAATCTTTTCATCTGGTGACATTGGCCTACGCATACAACGCTCAAAATATCTTCCAATCATTTGTGTCTGTTTTGGCCTCTTGGATGAGCATTGATTCCTTGAAATTGATATTTGGTAGGACTGACATCCTTGTTATTGGCATCATTGCTGATTTCTAATCTCTAGAGTGGTGGCCAGGGTCCTTGAGTACTCATCCGATTCCTGTGCTTGCACCTTAAGATTAATTTTTCTAATTTTCTAATTGTTCTGCACAAGCTGCTATACTTACCCTTATCTGATAATTCTACTTCTAATCTCTTGATTAAAGTACAGCCTCGAAATGTATTTAACACCTGATTCCTGATTCAAGCTATAATCAGTCCATGCTTAGATTGCAGCACTCCTTTATTTTAATGGTGGGTGTAACTAGAGTAATTCTCTCTAGCGTAATTACTCGCAATTACTGCAAAAGTACTCGTAATTATGCGTAATAACATGAGAAGCATAATTTACTATTTAGTAATATTTTCTTAGTGTAAAATGCACCCTTGCGTCCAAAATGGCCCAGAGGATGCATTTTCCGCTGTGAAATTAGCTCTAAATGCCACAGGACTTGAACTGCAGTAGCTAATTGCCGCTCACTCTCTCTAAATTCATTGTTTTTCTGCTCCTGTGGTAGGATGTTTGCCCCAAATTACTCTTAAATACTGAAGCTGGAGTAATAGCGTAATTGCAGTAGTTTTGCATCACAAGAGTAATGTGTAATTACTTAAATTATTCAATAATTTATTATTACAATTTCACCCAGGCCTACTTTATATTTAACAACAGAGGTCCTTTCCGAGCACACATTGGAGTAATAAGAATGTCAATAATGATCTCGAGTCCACAAGTGTAATCTTTGTCCACTTTTAATCCACAGACACCAGTTCAGGATCAAGGCTCAATCCAAGTTCGTATTACAGCCAGTAATCTAAATGATACAATCCACGTGATAATCGTAGGTTTCTTCAAAAATACATCTTGACACAGCCAACACATGTTTTGTCGTATGGTATTATGTACCTCGACTTCTTCAGGGCTGCGACGATATAAAAAAATCATGGTTGTTGTAAGTGGACTAAGATTACACTTGTGGACTCGAGATCATTATTGACATTCTTATTACTTCAATGTGTGCTCGGAAAGGACCTCTGTTGTTACTTTGTTCTCTTTTTTGAAGGGACAATTAGGGTTGAATTGGTGACCGACCGTTCCACTCCTCGTAGTACCACTTTACTATTGTGTAATACACTTCACAAAATGGACTGCAGAGCGCCCTTTGTTTGTGTCTATACCTGGTTACCAATTCTGTTTATTCTAACTTTATATTCATTATTGACCAAGTATCAACTCCAAAAATTGCAGCTTATTTATAATTTAGCAGACTAACTCTATTTTAGTCTCCCTCATCTGGAATCTGTCTTCAAACATCTTATATGTATGCATTGACTCCTTATTAACAAAAGGGTGCACTTTAAGAGCCTGTATGTGTCACAATGCTTTTTTAAGGATAGAGTTCCTAGTTTTATTAACAAGCTTATCCTCTTATTCCATTTGACGTGCAATGTCTAATCTGCTTCTTCTTATCACTTTGTGCTACCGAAAATATAGGGCTGGTGACCATTCTTTTGCTTATTTGGTAGTCAAACTTTTGAATGCCTTGCAAGCTCATCTGCCGCTTAATGCTCACCATATGTCATGCAGGAAAGCTCTAACACATGACTATTGTAAATTAGGTTCCTTTTCTTATTTGCTAGTGTTCTTCTTTTCATCCCTGCATTCCACTAAACAGATCTAATACTTCCCAGATTACCAAAGCTATGATCCAGATCATTCCCAGGGTAGGTTTCACAAGAGAAATAGTGATTGACCGGGAAGTCCTTATAAGTCCTGCCTAATGTCCCACGTCTGTACCCAATTGGGTATTAGGAAAATGTATACGTCTGCTTATTATCCACATATGGATAGGCTTATTGACAGATAATATTCCACCCTTAAGCTTACTCTCAAAAGTTGTTGGGATTAGAGGTATAGCAATGGGACCAAATGTTTCCTCTTGCATTGTTCACCATTGGGTGTAAGAAACAATAAGGTACCGGTCATTCACCTTTTGAATTGTTATTTGGAAGAAATTGTAAGACTTTGTTGGATATGGCTACAGAGACATGGGGAAGTGAGCCAGATGAAGCCAAACCAATTTTAGGATATTTAGAATACCTAAAATCCTGATTAGGGGAGGACAAAAAAGCCAAACTTAAGAGTATTCCAGCCAGGAGATTATATCTTGCTTTTATTCCTTTTCTCAGATAATCAAATGGTAAGTGAAATGTAGTAACCCTACAAAGTAAGAGTGAAAATAATCCCGGTCACATATAGAATTCAGATCAATAAGAAGGCCTTTCCTAATTCACTGTTATCTCTTGGTCTTCACAGAGCCCCAGTAAGACTTCAACAGATGATGAATATCCGACTGTGGCTGCATCGCGAATATGCTGCCGCTTATATACATGATATTGTTACCCATAGTAGTACCTGGAAAGAGCATCTACAACATATAAAACAGGTATTGCACCCACTACGCAAGGAAGGTTTATAAGCTAACTCTCAAAAGAGTCACTTAGCCTGTGAACAAGTTAAATAACTCCGGTATTTAATAGGGAAAGGAGTCATAAAACCATAAGAAGAGAAACTGGCTGCCATTAAAAGGGTGTCCTGTCTGAAAGCCCAAAGGGCTCTTGGTAGTCTTGCTCATTTTGTTATCCTTCTTTTCTTTTGGTTGAGGTAGGGTGACGATTTATGTTAGTTCAGAGCCTTTCGGGTAGTTGCACACTTTATAAATATTATTAATAAGTGACAATTTACTAAGAGAAAAATACAATTGTAATTTCTTACTGTTGTGTGAAACAAGTGTTCTTCAAAACAAGACAGGAATGTATGAAATCACAAATTTTTATGTATTTATATCTCATCCAATGTGAGGAGCCCTGTCATCAAACAGGATATCTTGCTAGAGTCCCTGGCATAAATATAAGGGGGAGGGAGCACACTGCTTTCACACCAGCACAGTTCTCCCCATCGCATCCTGGTAAATGCAGTACCCTTACTTTCAAAGTTGCTGTAGTTCTTCACCAAAGTTGGTACAGATAGTGCTGTTATCTCTAGACATGTGTTTCTGGGTTTAGCCCTTCATCAGTAGAGAGTAAAAGTAATATAGAGCAGGGAAAAGTCATCAGGGGTTGCTGAAATGGTGCCCAAGTCTTCACAGGTCACAGTACCACTCCACAGGCACACAGGTGCATCCCAGGAGAGCTCGTCAGCTCATTGGCTCAAGGGAGCCTTTCAAACACAAGGGGTGAGGGAGCACACTGCTTTCATCCCAGCACAGTTCTCCCCATTGCACCCTGGTATATGCAGTATGCTTACTTTCAAAGTTGCTTTAGTTCATCACCAAAGTTGGTACAGGTAGTGCTGTTATCTCTAGACATGTGTTTCTGTGTTTAGCCCTTCATCAGTAGAGAGTAAAAGTAATATAGAGCAGAGAAAAGTCGTCAGGGGTTGCTGAAATGGTGTCCTAGTCTTCACAGGTCACAGTACTACTCCAAAGGCACACAGGTGCATCCCAAGAGAGCTTGTCAGCTCATTGGCTCAAGGGAGCCTTTCAAACACAAGGGGGAGGGAGCACACTGCTTTCATCCCAGCACAGTTCTCCCCATTGCATCCTGGTAAATGCAGTATGCTTACTTTCAAAGTTGCTGTAGTTCTTCACCAAAGTTGGTACAGGTAGTGCTGTTATCTCTAGACACGTATGCCTGTGGAGTGGTACTGTGACCTGGGAAGACTTGGGCACCATTTCAGCAACCCCTGATGACTTTTCTCTGCTCTATATTACTTTTACTCTCTACCGATTTCAGACCCTGAGGGGCCCGGCATGTCTCCTGGGTGCTCTGGAGCTCACCAAGGGCACCAAGTGTGCAGGATTGGGACCGGGGGGAGCCTCAAGGCTCCCGTGTTCCCAGCTGGCATTGCTATTGCACAAATGCAGCTCCATGTGTGCTAGATCAAAAGTTTTATCTCTTTCCACGCCTGCATATCTGCGGGCAGGGAAAGAGATGAAACGTCCTCTTCTAGCGGGTGGGAACACTTTGACAGCTCCCACCCGCTGGAACTGGAGTGTTTGATTCTGCTTGGAAGGAACTGTGAGCTCATGCCAAGCAAACAGCTATGTCCTGGGGATGGGCACCCCAATGCATAGCAGGAGCCGGCCCTGGGAGGTGACAGTCCCCAGGGCCATAATTGGCTGCAGGAGGGGGCTGCATGGCACCCATTTTTAATATTAATTGAAGCCCCAGGAAGGTGGTGATCCCCAGGGCCGGAGGAGCCACACGGGCCCCTATTTAATGTTAATTGTTGCCACAGGGAGGTGGCAACTCCCCAAGGCCAGCTCATCCAAACTCTTGAGGTGCCCTTCCGCTAACACTGACATATGCTGAGAAATCACCACACAGTGGTCTGACATCTCGTGAGGGGTACTCAGTTCGTGACCAAGACAGGGTCCTTCACTCTATCCCAACAGGTAATGGAGTTGGATCTTCCATTGAGGAGATTCTTGGCTCTACACCTACACACACTCTAAGTACACTTAGAGTAGGGTTTGCATAATAGGAGTATGCTAGACTACTGCCTTGTCTATATGCCTGCATATATACATTGTTTAGCACCATGATAGAACTATATCTACTATTTACGCTTTTGGTGCTTGCGATCACGTTTATCTGCTTTGTCTACTAATCATTGCAGCACACGTATTTTATGCAAGAATAACGTTGGTTCAATAAATATTATTAAAAATGTCCCACTGTCTATTCTCTGTATATTTATCTGAGAATAAGTAAGCACAGGTGACTGATCAAAAGGTTCTGTACTGTTTTCACAAACCCTGAGGAGTCAGGGTTGTAATGTTCAGTGGTTGCCAGAAACTATTTGCTCCCTGGTAGGTTAGGGGGCTTACAGTAGGCACTCTGAGCTAGCTGGTCTATAGGCCAACGTATCCTGTGGGGTGTCAGGAATCAGTTTTGACACCAAGCCCTTGGTTTTAGTTGTCCAAACAATGCACAAGTCCTACAGATTGGTAGGAACTACACGGCATGGCTGTTTGCTTTTGTTTGGTGGGAGCTGTGACAGCTCCCACAGGCAAAAGCAAACACTCTACATCCAGCAAGTGGGAGCTGTCACACTGCTCCCACTTGCTGGGAGTGGAGTTTTCATCTGTGTCCCTTCCCACTGTCCAGTGGGCAGGGAAACAGATGAAGGCATTGCTCCCACACACAGGAATTTGCATGTTTAGCAGCTCCCTGCTTGAGGGAGCAATGCCAGGGACCGTGGAGCATTCAGGTTTCCCCTCGGTCCCTAACACTGCACACTGGAAATTAATTAAAAGATTTTCAGCCCTGTTGGTGACAAGAGCCAAAATGTGAACATCTGGATACTGTTTGAATTGTGCTGTAACCAACATAGGTGTTATTCAGAAATTCCCTCCTAGTGATTGGCTGCAAAGGTAGCCCCCTAAACCAAATAAAAGTGGTTCGCTTAGCTTGCCCAGAGCCGTCGGTCAACAACATTTCTTTAGCCAACTATCATTGCCTATGACCAGATATGTGAAAATTGAGACAACAGAATCGCAACTTGCAGCCCTCAGATTGTGAGTCTCTCTGTCTCAAACAGGCGCTGACCTGCTCCCCACTGGAGGCTTTAATTGAACTGTAAAATCCCTTAAACAACAATCTGAGGCAATGATTTCCCAGGGTCGGAAAACACAAATTTGTGAACAGATCATTTTATGTCGGCAGGGAGCTTCAGCTCACTAAGCTACCTTGTATATATTGCTTAGGTAGGTATAGCAGAGCAAACACAAGGAGATGATGGACGGAGTGCTGAAACTTTTCAGACACTCACCCCCAGTCACAGATCTGGGTTGAATCCATCATCGTTCTTTAGCTCACTTCGCCACCCCAGTTCAGTCACAGCTATATGCAAATCAGTCTTGACCCTGTGCCTCATGGGAACAGTCCAGCCTGAACTGCCAAGCCCTGTCTTCCCTGGACCGGAAACAAGCATCCTGTGACCGGTTTCGGGCTAACAGCCCTCATCAGCCAGGCTAGCTTGAATCCAGTGGCAAAGTGAGCAAGGGACCAACGTCTGGGCATACCCTGCAAACTTAGGGTGAACAAAGCAGACACAAGGAGATGATGGACGGAGTGCTGAAACTTTTCAGACACTCACCCCCAGTCACAGATCTGGGTTGAATCCATCATCGTTCTTTAGCTCACTTCGCCACCCCAGTTCAGACACAGCTATATGCAAATCAGTCTTGACCCTGTGCCTCATGGGAACAGTCCAGCCCGAACTGCCAAGCCATGTCTTCCCTGGAGCGGAAACAATCATCCTGGGACCAGTTTCGGGCTAACAGCCCTCATCAGCAAGGCTAGCTTGAATCCAGTGGCAAAGTGACCAAGGGACCCACGTCTGGGCATACCCTGCCAACTTAGGGCGAACAAAGCAAACACAAGGAGATGATGGACGGAGTGCTGAAACTTTTCAGACACTCACCCCGTCACAGAACTTGGTTGAATCCATCATCGTTCTTTAGCTCACTTCGCCACCCCAGTTCAGACACAGCTATATGCAAATCAGTCTTGACCCTGTGCCGCATGGAAACAGTCCAGCCCGAATTGCCAAGCCATGTCTTCCCTGGACCGGAAACAAGCATCCTGGGACCGGTTTCGGGCTAACAGCCCTCATCAGCCAGGCTAGCTTGAATCCAGTGGCAAAGTGAGCAAGGGACCCACGTCTGGGCATACCCTGCCAACTTAGGGCAAACAAAGCAAACACAAGGAGATGATGGACGGAGTGCTGAAACTTTTCAGAGTAACAGCATTAACAACGAGAAAATCTGTGTGAAATAAGAATCTTCTTTGAATTGAAGGCACCTGCCCTCTAGTGACAGGACACTGTACTGTTAAATTTGCTCCTCTGGCTTACACATATGTATAGGGCTGAATGTAATGAGAACGTTATCAATCTTATATTGAAGAAATCCGCGTTCTGGGGATCGCAATTCAAGCAGTCATATATAATCCTTTAAGGCTGCGAAGTGACGTGTACGAAGAGTGGAACGCCGATATACATGAGGAGTACTCTCCGTACGTGTCACTCATTACATTCAGCCTTGAAGAAGCTAAGGCACAAATTGCTATTTGACGAAACATTGGAAGTGGGAGCCCGGTCTTTGCAAGGGTGTGCTCGAATACACAGTAGCGGCTCGTGGAGGGAGTGCCGCGGGGCGGCGGGGCGGGGGAGGAGCAGGGTGGGGGTAGTAAAGTACAGCATACGGCTGAACAGAGGTAAGTAAACAAATAAATAAATAAAACGAATTTCATTGCGCGCTCTAAATTGCCAAATGCGATGAAGCGCGCGCAACGAAATTTGTTTTATTTATTTATTTGTTTACTACCACTGTTCGGCCGTATGCCGTAGTTTACTACCCCCCACCTTGATCCTCCCCGCCCCATCGCCCCGTGGCACTCCCTCCACGAGCTGCTACTGCGCATACATATTTTCGCTCCCAAGTAAGTTACGACCGTCACTCACAGGAAAGGGTAACGATTTATTGGATTACTTATGCACTTTTCACACAACACAGATGCATTTCGTCAAAATGCCTTTTTCGAAAAAGGCATTTTGCCGAAACGCGTCTGTTTTGTGTGAAAAGTGCACGAGTAATCCAATAAATGGGTACCCTTTCCCGTGAGTCCGATCGTAATTTACTTAGGGGTGAAATATATATATATATATATATATATATATATAAATCTAAATATATATATATGCAGAAGACAAACCCCTGCGTGTACAGCAAAGATCCACGAGCCACACCAACCGTAAGTGTTAATCAAGTTTGTTTATTCAGGCAGATAAACAGACGCGTTTCGACCACAGCTGTGGTCTTGGTCACATGATCTTAACAGGTGATCATGGTGCATTTTTAAAGGAGAACACAGCGTCACACACAACGTGACTTCATTAGTAGGCCTGGGCGGAAAACTACGCTACGCTCGCGTAGTTTGCGTAGTTTGCGCAACTACGCGCTACGCGAATTGAACGTAGCACAGTGCAAAAACGCGTAGCGTAGCGGGCATTTTTTGCTTGCTCGCGGTCCTCAACGTCAAGTTGGCGACCGCGAGCGAGCAAAATGACATCCCGGCGAGACTTTTTCCTCGTTCGCGTTCAGCAACATCAAGTTGCCGATCGCGAGCGTGGAAAATAAACCTCCCAGCGAGATTCTCAACGCGGGGAGGTCAGGTTTCTCATTGCAAGTGGTCGCGTATGCTCGCGACCGCTCGCGATGAGAAACTACCAGTCCGCGTTGAGAAAACTGCTGCTCGAGTACAAATCTACTCGAGCGGCAGAAAACGACCGCTTGCACTGTGCAAGATGCCGTTTGCAATGATTGCACAGTGCGGACAAGCATCTGGCACTGTGCAATCATTGCGAACAGCATTTATTATCGCACTACGCAGTTCGCGTAGTGCTACGCGTAGCTCGCGTAGCGCGAAGTGCACTTCGTGTAGCTACGCGTAGCGCTACTACGCGAACTACGCCCAGCGACCCCTGACCTTGACTGGTAGGTCGCTCCCCCACCTCACAGCTCCGTCTGTGTGCCCTGCTGATGCCCCTGATTGTGCTCGTTTTTCCTTTCTGTGCCCCCTTGCTGCCCCTGATTGTGCTCGTTTTTCCTTTCTGTGCCCCCTTGCTGCCCCTGATTGTGTTCATTTTTCCTTTCTGTGCCCCCCCTTGCTGCCCCTGATTGTGCTCGTTTTTCCTTTCTGTGCCCCCCTTGCTGCCCCTGATTGTGCTCGTTTTTCCTTTCTGTGCCCCCTTGCTGCCCCTGATTGTGCTTGTTTTTACTTTCTGTGCCCCCTTGCTGCCCCTGATTGTGCTTGTTTTTTCCTTTCTGTGCCCCCTTGCTGCCCCTGATTGTGCTCGTTTTCTTTTCCTTTCTGTGCCCCCTTGATGCCCTGATTGTGCTCGTTTTCCCTTCTGTGCCTGTTTCCCGCCGCTGCGCCCCTGCGGCCCCGCCCCCTCACTGCCCATTCGCTGCCCCATTCCCTGCTCCTCCCTCCCACCTCCCCATTTATGGCGGCCGCTGTGCGGCCGCGCAGCGGACGTGCGCAGCGGGCGCGCCGCTGGCGCGCCGAAGGCGCGCCTAAGGCAAGCCCGTCTGCGCCCGTCTGCGCCGTGACCGCGCCCAGCGCCAGACCCCCTGGTCCGGGCATCCCCCATGCCCGCCACATCAACAGACGCCGATACGACGCCAGCACCCTCCACGCACTCAACCCCGGAAAAGATCACGCCTGCTACCAGGCCACCCCGAAGCGCACCCAAGGGCCCTTCACCTGCCGGAACTGCAGCTTCGCCAGCACCCGCCCCGCCAAACCACCGCCCAGGAAAGAACCCAACTACCTCAGATGCATCCTCCTCAACACCCGCTCCGCCCGCAAACACGCCATCGAACTCTGGGACCTTCTCGACTCAACCTCCCCAGACGTCGCATTCCTGACGGAGACCTGGCTGAATCCCGCTTCAGCCCCCGACATCGCCATTGCCATCCCGGACGGATACAAGATCACCCGCAGGGACCGCACCAACGGAGTCGGAGGAGGCATCGCCATCGTCCACAGGAACACCCTCAGAGTCTCAACCAACACCGACGACACCCTCAGCACCGCCGAACACATGCACTTCCAGATCCACACCGATCCCAACACCACCCTCAGAGGAACCCTCATCTACAGACCCCCGGGACCCCGACCACAGTTCAGCGATTCCATTGCTGACTTCATCAGCACACACGCCATCGCCTCCACGGACTACATCCTCCTCGGGGACCTGAACTTCCACCTCGAGAACAACAAGGACACCAACTCCACCACCCTGATCGACAACCTCGCCACCCTCGGACTCAGACAGCTCGTGACTACACCCACCCACGCCGCCGGCCACACGCTAGACTCCATCTTTTCCGCAAGCCCACACGTCTCCTTCAACCACACCTCCGAACCCCACTGGACTGACCACCACTGCATCCACTTCACCTACAGGAAGCCCACCACGCACCACCGCACCGAACAAATGCCTCGCCGCTGCTGGAGCAGAGTCACGGAAGACCAGCTAACCACAACCCTCGCCCTGAGCCCACCCGCCGAACCCTCCGACCCCGACACCACCGCCCGCAACCTCAGACAGTGGATCGACGACTGCGCCAACACCCTCGCCCCGCTCAAGAATCCGCCCAACAGCCACACCAGCAAGAAAGCCACCTGGTTCACCGAAGACCTCCAGGCCTCCAAACGAACATGCCGAAAACTGGAGAAGATCTGGCTCCACGAACGGACAGCGGACAGCTACGCTGCCCACAAGAGCGCCACCCGCAGTCACCATCACCTCATCAGATCCGCCAAAAGGGCCTCACTCAAAGACCGCCTAGACAACAACGCACACAACAGCAAAGAGCTATCGTGAAGGAACTCTCCAACCCCAGCTCCAACACCAACGACATCCAGCTGTCGCGAGACCTGTGCGACTCACTGGCCACCGTCTTCCACCGCAAAATCGCCGACATCCACGACAGCTTCAACACCACCACCGCCCCGGCAACCACCGAGACCACTGCCCCCACAACCACCAACCGCCTGCTCTCCTGGACCAACATCAACGACGAGGACACCAGCGAGATCATGAACACCATCCACTCCGGTTCACCGCTAGACCTGTGCCCTCACCACATCTTCAACAAAGCCAGTACAGCCATCGCGCCCCATCTCCGGAAAATAATCAACATCTCCTTCGAGACAGCAACCTTCCCGGAAAGCTGGAAGCACGCCGAGATCACCGCCTTACTCAAGAAACCCAAGGCAGACCCCAAGGACCTCAAGAACTTCCGACCCATCTCTCTGCTCCCGTTCCCCGCGAAGGTCACCGAGAACATCGTCAACAAACAACTGACCCGCTACCTCGAGGAGAACAACATCCTGGACCCTTCCCAGTCCGGCTTCCGCAGCAACCACAGCACCGAAACCGCCCTCATCGCCGCCACCGATGACATCAGGACCCTGCTAGACAACGGAGAAACAGCAGCCCTCATCCTCCTGGACCTATCAGCCGCCTTCGACACGGTCTGCCACCACACACTACGAACACGCCTTCACGACGCCGGGATCCAAGAGAAGGCCCTGGACTGGAGCACATCCTTCCTTTCCGGCAGAACACAAAGCGTCCGCCTCGCCCCCTTCCGATCCAAGGCCACCAAGATCATCTGCGGCGTACCCCAAGGCTCCTCCCTCAGCCCAACGCTGTTCAACATCTACATGGCATCCCTCGCCCACGTCGCCCGACAGCACAACCTCAACATCATCTCCTACGCCGACGACACCCAGCTGATCCTCTCCCTCACCAAAGACCCTCACACCGCCAAAGCCCACCTCCACGAAGGAATGAAGGCCGTCGCCGAATGGATGAGGACCAGCCGCCTGAAGCTGAACTCGGACAAGACGGAGGTCCTCATCCTTGGTTCCAACCCTTCAGCCTGGGACGACTCCTGGTGGCCAACATCACTGGGAACAGCCCCGCCACCCACCGACCACGTACGCAACCTAAATTAAATACACAGTAAAATGTTAAAAATAAAATTAAAATAAAACAACAATAAAGATTAATTGCTATAAATAATAAAAACAACATAATTGTTTATCAATTATAAATTAATTAGAACTAATATACAAATATTTATCATTTAGTTAACTTCCCCAAAAATCTGCTACTAAAAAGAACATAATTAGCAAAATAAAATTAAGTATACAATAATGTATAGTAAAATAATTTACATAAATATTACTCAATAAAAAATTAACAATACAAAATTAATGAAATAATAAATAAGCTCATTAAGCTGATTATAATTTAATTTAATTTATTTCTCATTCTATTCCTTTACAAACCAAATGTGGCTATTACATTAAAATTACAAATTTAATTTGAAAAAGAGATTAAAAATGTTAAATTGCAACTATACTTTACAAAATTAATAACACTCTAACTCCGACAATTAATATTTAACTAATGTATAGCAAAATAATCAAAATTCCTATATTTGTACAGCTATATTTCAGTAAATGATATTAAATAAATTAATGTTATTTAAAACATTATTACTTACCTAAAAAATATATTCTCAACAGCGATATTCTACACTACAATATCTTTGTACTAATGATATCCTTAACAAAATATTTAGATATCACGATATTAAAAACTCTATATTTTGTACAAACACCTGCCATTTACCTCAGGGCCGGCTTTAGCACTGGTGGCGCCCAGTGCGACAATGTTTTTTGGTGCCCCCTAATGACCACCTCCACCACGGATTCCCTCCCTTCCACCCTTTAACAGTCTCCATAACCACTCTCTCTCAGACGTATTTAATTAATTTTATAGTGTCACTCATAAAAGTGAAGGGTGTCACAGTACTTTACATAACACACGCATAACACAGAGACAATCAATCATGGGTGTGTAAATCAGTGTATAAGAAATGTTACAGACAGAGGACAACAAGGGGTGGACATGTCATCCATACAGGTAGGCAGTATAGTTGAAGGGTACTTGGTCTGGAGAAGCACAAACTCTAAATGTAACACAATGGATTGGGGCTCTCTTTAATAACAAGAACTGATTTGTACCCAAATGAACCCTTTTTGCAACAATAGAATAATGAAAGTCTGGGGAAAAAATCCATACGCTCTAATCTATACCTTGAAGTCTGCACGCAGTTCTTTTATGACAGTTAATAGGTCACCGTAAACTGGAACTAACAAAAGGAAGTCTGACAAAAGCAGTAACCCACTGACCTGTTTACATTATATTCACTTTGTGATCTGCATGGTACATGTTCTTTGCAGCCGGCAGATTAACCCTCTGCGCTACCTTACCACGAATCAAAACTTCCACGAGTCAAAACTTCTACTAGACAAAACTCCGATCTCGCCAGGAAGAACATTAATCACCAGGAGTTTTCTTGACATTTTAATTCTTGCCTGAAAATTGCTGGAGGCCAGGAACGCAACGCGGCAGCAGGTACGTTTAAGCACAATATAAACTAGCAAATAGGCGCCCCCGTGCGAAGTCAGCACCCGGTGCGGTGGCACCGGTCGCACCGCCCTAGAGCCGGCCCTGATTTACCTCTTCTTATATATATTTTTGTGGTGTCTCTCAAAGTTCTCATATGAGCTCTACACTGTTTAATATTTATGCAAACCTCTTTTAATAAAACTGCACAAATTTTTTTATAGACGAGCATACTAAAACGACAAACAACATCACCTCCAACAATTTTGGTATACTCTTTATTGGGAAAGTAAGAGCCAGAACTCAAGAAAATTTTGGGCGCTAGTAAATAGGCAAATTAACGGAAATACCAGGGGAGTGGAAACATCTCAGAGCAAGAACAGGTAACATTCCTGACCGGGCACTTCCTGGTAGACGATAGAATTGAACCTGCGTCGATTAATAATGTTACACCTTTAAAAATCGTCCATAAGGAGTGCCTGGTCCATTCACAAGACATGCAGCAACACCCAAGCGAGGAAATTTCCATCACTCAAACAAGGCTGGTTAAAATACTAACCAAAGCAAGACTTGATGGAGCGCCTGGCCCAAACAGCCTGCCAAAGGCCCTGTCTAAATCAAATATTTCTTTTTGGTCAAAACAGTTAGTTAACCTTTTTGAACATACCCTACGGAGCTCAACTATATCCGACTCATGGCGTGGGGCGATAATCTATCCAATTTACAAGTCTGGCTCCCGTTCATCTCCAAATAACTATAGGCTGATAGCCTTATTGGACAATGAGGCGAAGTACTTTGCCAGTCTCTTACTCGAAGACCTGAGATGTTGGGCCAACTCGAAAGGATTGAACCAAAAAAATCAAACAGGCTTTGTGGCAAATTCAGGCACACTGTCTAATCTTCTAACATTAGCAATACTTATCGATAAAGAGAATGTATCCTCTAAGGTGCTTTTCTGTTGTTTTGTAGATTTCAAAGCAGCTTTCAACCAGGTGCCAAGGGAAGCCCTTTGGGCTAAGATAACAAAATGGGGAATTCCAGCCAAACTTCTTGAGACAATTGTAAGTCTGGGCGGTGAACTCCGCTCCGCTTGCGGAGTTTGCGGAGTTTTCCGCACTCCGCGTTACGCGGAGCTCTCGGAGTTCTGAAAAACTCCGCTCCGCATAGCGTAGCGGAGTTTTTCCTCGCTCACATTCGTCAACATCAAGTTGGCGAGCGCGAGCAAGGAAACTCCACCTCCCGGCGAGATTTCTCAACGCGGACTGTCAGATTTCTCATTGCGAGTGGTCGCATATGCTCGCGACCGCTCGCGTTGAGAAACCGTCTGTTTGCATCGAGAAAGCTGCCGCTCGAGTAAATATCTACTCGAGTGGCAGAAAGGAAGCAGCGCCCGCTTGCGCTGTGCATGGTGCCATTTGCGATGATTGCACAGTGCGGACAAGCACCTGGCACTGAAAATCACCACAAATGGCATTTATCTAATGCACTCCGCTGCTTGCGGAGCTAACGCGTAGTGCAGCAGAGTTTTTTGCACTTCGCAGAGTTCCGGAGAGCAGCCATTGGTCACTCAGAAAATCCAGGTTCCGTGCCAAAATGAGGAAACAGTCACTGGCAGACATAACAACGGTACATTATTGAAGTAGCCTTTGCCGCATTCTAGTCCTCTGATCTGGTAACTCGGTGACTCATCTCAGTTTCACAACATCGAATCACTCCATAAGTCAACAGCACACCTTTGGGCTTATGCTCCACCTGACTTAGTTTTACTCCAGGTGCAATTTAGAACCCATGTTTTATAGTGAAAGTCTGTGCTCCTTCAATAACAGTAGAACCCTGCGTAAGTGACAACGGAACTCCAAGCTGTGAGGCTGAGGAAAAGATGTAACATCAATGTTTTTTATTGATCAATGTAACTCTGAACCTCACACTAAAATTGCAGCAGCACAACACAGAATAAGCTAAATTTGATTTAGAGCATCCATTGAACTATTTATCAATTTATGGACAAATTGTTGGACAATACAGTCCTAAGCTCCTCAGCTACCTAACATTTCCTGATTTCACACTGGCCCTTGAACATGCGCTCCCTTTTGCGCTATGTTGCACTCATTCCTGCTTGTTGGCTACCTTGTTTTTTAAAGGGATTTTTACTTTTATTTAATGTAATTATTAATATAACGCCACTTTGTGCTAGCACATAAACGATGAATACCTTGCTTTGGAAGAGAACTTTTATTTAATTATTAATATTCTACTGTTTCACTTTTATTGATTGCGATGGGACAGTTCAGGGCAAAACGTTTGACCAATGTTTTAAGTTTTAACAATAAATATATATATACACTCTTTTAATAAAATGTATTAAATCTTTTTATCTGGTGGCATTGACCTATGTGTACAACACTCAAAATAACTCCCAATCATTTGCGTCTATTTTGGCCTCTTGGATGAGCATTGATTCCTTGAAATTGAAATCTGGCAAGACTGACGTCCTTGTTATTGGCATCATTGCTGATTTGTAATCTTTAGCGTGGGGGCCAGGCTCCTTGAGCACTCATCCTAATCCTGTTCACATTGATCGCAACAAGGTTCATTTTTCAAATGTTCTAATTCTTCTGCACAAGCTGCCATACTTACCTCTATCAAATTAGTCCACTTCCAATATTTCAAAATAATCAAAACAACTGTATTTGTACAGCTACATTTCAGTAAACGATATTAAATAAAATAATATTATTCAAAACAATATTACGTACCTAAAAAAAATAATTCTTGACAGCAACATTCTACAACACAATATTTTTGTACTAATGATATCCTTAGCAAGATATTTAGGTATCACAATATTAAAAACTCAATATTTTGTCCAAATACCTGCCATTTACCTCTTCTTTTTTTGTGGTGTCTCTCAAAGTTCTCATATGAGCCCTACATGGTTTACTATTTATGCAAACTTCTTGAATAAAATGGATTCAATCTTTTCATCTGGTGACATTGGCCTACGCATACAACGCTCAAAATATCTTCCAATCATTTGTGTCTGTTTTGGCCTCTTGGATGAGCATTGATTCCTTGAAATTGATATTTGGTAGGACTGACATCCTTGTTATTGGCATCATTGCTGATTTCTAATCTCTAGAGTGGTGGCCAGGGTCCTTGAGTACTCATCCGATTCCTGTGCTTGCACCTTAAGATTAATTTTTCTAATTTTCTAATTGTTCTGCACAAGCTGCTATACTTACCCTTATCTGATAATTCTACTTCTAATCTCTTGATTAAAGTACAGCCTCGAAATGTATTTAACACCTGATTCCTGATTCAAGCTATAATCAGTCCATGCTTAGATTGCAGCACTCCTTTATTTTAATGGTGGGTGTAACTAGAGTAATTCTCTCTAGCGTAATTACTCGCAATTACTGCAAAAGTACTCGTAATTATGCGTAATAACATGAGAAGCATAATTTACTATTTAGTAATATTTTCTTAGTGTAAAATGCACCCTTGCGTCCAAAATGGCCCAGAGGATGCATTTTCCGCTGTGAAATTAGCTCTAAATGCCACAGGTCTTGAACTGCAGTAGCTAATTGCCGCTCACTCTCTCTAAATTCATTGTTTTTCTGCTCCTGTGGTAGGATGTTTGCCCCAAATTACTCTTAAATACTGAAGCTGGAGTAATAGCGTAATTGCAGTAGTTTTGCATCACAAGAGTAATGTGTAATTACTTAAATTATTCAATAATTTATTATTACAATTTCGCCCAGGCCTACTTTATATTTAACAACAGAGGTCCTTTCCGAGCACACATTGGAGTAATAAGAATGTCAATAATGATCTCGAGTCCACAAGTGTAATCTTTGTCCACTTTTAATCCACAGACACCAGTTCAGGATCAAGGCTCAATCCAAGTTCGTATTACAGCCAGTAATCTATATGATACAATCCACGTGATAATCGTAGGTTTCTTCAAAAATACATCTTGACACAGCCAACACATGTTTTGTCGTATGGTATTATGTACCTTGACTTCTTCAGGGCTGCGACGATATAAAAAAATCATGGTTGTTGTAAGTGGACTAAGATTACACTTGTGGACTCGAGATCATTATTGACATTCTTATTACTTCAATGTGTGCTCGGAAAGGACCTCTGTTGTTACTTTGTTCTCTTTTTTGAAGGGACAATTAGGGTTGAATTGGTGACCGACCGTTCCACTCCTAGTAGTACCACTTTACTATTGTGTAATACACTTCACAAAATGGACTGCAGAGCGCCCTTTGTTTGTGTCTATACCTGGTTACCAATTCTGTTTATTCTAACTTTATATTCATTATTGACCAAGTATCAACTCCAAAAATTGCAGCTTATTTATAATTTAGCAGACTAACTCTATTTTAGTCTCCCTCATCTGGAATCTGTCTTCAAACATCTTATATGTATGCATTGACTCCTTATTAACAAAAGGGTGCACTTTAAGAGCCTGTATGTGTCACAATGCTTTTTTAAGGATAGAGTTCCTAGTTTTATTAACAAGCTTATCCTCTTATTCCATTTGACGTGCAATGTCTAATCTGCTTCTTCTTATCACCTTGTGCTACCGAAAATATAGGGCTGGTGACCATTCTTTTGCTTATTTGGTAGCCAAACTTTTGAATGCCTTGCAAGCTCATCTGCCGCTTAATGCTCACCATAAGTCATGCAGGAAAGCTCTAACACATGACTATTGTAAATTAGGTTCCTTTTCTTATTTGCTAGTGTTCTTCTTTTCATCCCTGCATTCCACTAAACAGATCTAATACTTCCCAGATTACCAAAGCTATGATCCAGATCATTCCCAGGGTAGGTTTCACAAGAGAAATAGTGATTGACCGGGAAGTCCTTATAAGTCCTGCCTAATGTCCCACGTCTGTACCCAATTGGGTATTAGGAAAATGTATACGTCTGCTTATTATCCACATATGGATAGGCTTATTGACAGATAATATTCCACCCTTAAGCTTACTCTCAAAAGTTGTTGGGATTAGAGGTATAGCAATGGGACCAAATGTTTCCTCTTGCATTGTTCACCATTGGGTGTAAAAAACAATAAGGTACCCGTCATTCACCTTTTGAATTGTTATTTGGAAGAAAATGTAAGACTTTGTTGGATATGGCTACAGAGACATGGGGAAGTGAGCCAGATGAAGCCAAACCAATTTTAGGATATTTAGAATACCTAAAATCCTGATTAGGGAGGACAAAAAAGCCAAACTTAAGAGTATTCCAGCCAGGAGATTATATCTTGCTTTTATTCCTTTTCTCAGATAATCAAATGGTAAGTGAATAGTAGTAACCCTACAAAGTAAGAGTGAAAATAATCCCGGTCACATATAGAATTAAGATCAATAAGAAGGCCTTTCCTAATTCACTGTTATCTCTTGGTCTTCACAGAGCCCCAGTAAGACTTCAACAGATGATGAATATCCGACTGTGGCTGCATCGCGAATATGCTGCCGCTTATATACATGATATTGTTACCCATAGTAGTACCTGGAAAGAGCATCTACAACATATAAAACAGGTATTGCACCCACTACGCAAGGAAGGTTTATAAGCTAACTCTCAAAAGAGTCATTTAGCCTGTGAACAAGTTAAATAACTCCGGTATTTAATAGGGAAAGGAGTCATAAAACCATAAGAAGAGAAACTGGCTGCCATTAAAAGGGTGTCCTGTCTGAGAACCCAAAGGGCTCTTGGTAGTCTTGCTCATTTTGTTATCCTTCTTTTCTTTTGGTTGAGGTAGGGTGATGATTTATGTTAGTTCAGAGCCTTTCGGGTAGTTGCACACTTTATAAATATTATTAATAAGTGACAATTTACTAAGAGAAAAATACAATTGTAATTTCTTACTGTTGTGTGAAACAAGTGTTCTTCAAAACAAGACAGGAATGTATGAAATCACAAATTTTATGTATTTATATCTCATCCAATGTGAGGAGCCCTGTCATCAAACAGGATATCTTGCTAGAGTCCCTGGCATAAATATAAGGGGGGAGGGAGCACACTGCTTTCACACCAGCACAGTTCTCCCCATCGCATCCTGGTAAATGCAGTACCCTTACTTTCAAAGTTGCTGTAGTTCTTCACCAAAGTTGGTACAGATAGTGCTGTTATCTCTAGACATGTGTTTCTGGGTTTAGCCCTTCATCAGTAGAGAGTAAAAGTAATATAGAGCAGGGAAAAGTCATCAGGGGTTGCTGAAATGGTGCCCAAGTCTTCACAGGTCACAGTACCACTCCACAGGCACACAGGTGCATCCCAGGAGAGCTCGTCAGCTCATTGGCTCAACGGAGCCTTTCAAACACAAGGGGTGAGGGAGCACACTGCTTTCATCCCAGCACAGTTCTCCCCATTGCACCCTGGTATATGCAGTATGCTTTCTTTCAAAGTTGCTTTAGTTCATCACCAAAGTTGGTACAGGTAGTGCTGTTATCTCTAGACATGTGTTTCTGTGTTTAGCCCTTCATCAGTAGAGAGTAAAAGTAATATAGAGCAGAGAAAAGTCGTCAGGGGTTGCTGAAATGGTGTCCTAGTCTTCACAGGTCACAGTACTACTCCAAAGGCACACAGGTGCATCCCAGGAGAGCTTGTCAACTCCTTGGCTCAAGGGAGCCTTTCAAACACAAGGGGGGAGGGAGCACACTGCTTTCATCCCAGCACAGTTCTCCCCATTGCATCCTGGTAAATGCAGTATGCTTACTTTCAAAGTTGCTGTAGTTCTTCACCAAAGTTGGTACAGGTAGTGCTGTTATCTCTAGACACGTATGCCTGTGGAGTGGTACTGTGACCTGGGAAGACTTGGGCACCATTTCAGCAACCCCTGATGACTTTTCTCTGCTCTCTATTACTTTTACTCTCTACCGATTTCAGACCCTGAGGGGCCGGCATGTCTCCTGGGTGCTCTGGAGCTCACCAAGGGCACCAAGTGTGCAGGATTGGGACCGGGGACCCCTTTTCAATTTTTTTTACATTTCTTGTGGGACTCGGCTGAAGTCGAGTCCCAAGATGGATGCCAACTATTTCTGTTTGAAGTGTTGGCAGCCAATTAGATTACAGTAAAGGGACTATCGGATCTGCAAAGAATCTGCGCCCCTAGATATACTTTACTATATACTTTTTTTTGCAATTTTGCTGTGAAATCGTGGGTGGATCCACGAATTGCTTGCAAAATTGAAAAAAAATTAAGGGTGGACTCTTGCGCATCTTTAGAGTTTAGCCCCCGGGTTGGCTAGGTCACGGGGGCATGTGTAATTTGAAAGGAAATAAGGGGGACACACAGAGCCCCCCTCCCAAGTCTCTATGGATCCTGAGGTGCCCCCTCCTCCTGGGTCCTTATTTTAATATATGAGGAGGCAGTGCGGACCCCCCTCCATGGGCTCATTTGAGCCCTGGGGACCACCACCTCCCTGAGGGTTCATTTATAAAATGAAGAGGAGCCAAATGGACCTCTCTCCTGAGGCTGATGGAAGCCCCGGGGACCACCACTTCCCTCTGGCTAAAATAAAATATTTAATGGGGGGCCGCGTTGACCACCCAGACCATGGGGACCACTACCTCTCCGGGGCCAAATGCATAATTAAAACGGGGAGGGGAGCCATGCGGCCCCCTCCCGGGCCATATCCTGCCTCTGGGACCTACACCTCTCCAGGGAAGGACCATGAAAATTAAAGGAGGGGGGCTGCATGAACCCCTCCTGGAGCCATATATGGCCCTGGGGATTGGCAACTCCCCAAGGCCAGCTCATCCAATCTCTTGAGGTGCCCTTCCGCTAACACTGACATATGCTGAGAAATCACCACACAGTGGTCTGACATCTCGTGAGGGGTACTCAGTTCGTGACCAAGACAGGGTCCTTCACTCTATCCCAACAGGTAATGGAGTTGGATCTTCCATTGAGGAGATTCTTGGCTCTACACCTACACACACTCTAAGTACACTTAGAGTAGGGTTTGCATAATAGGAGTATGCTAGACTACTGCCTTGTCTATATGCCTGCATATATACATTGTTTAGCACCATGATAGAACTATATCTACTATTTACGCTTTTGGTGCTTGCGATCACGTTTATCTGCTTTGTCTACTAATCATTGCAGCACACGTATTTTATGCAAGAATAACGTTGGTTCAATAAATATTATTAAAAATGTCCCACTGTCTATTCTCTGTATATTTATCTGAGAATAAGTAAGCACAGGTGACTGATCAAAAGGTTCTGTACTGTTTTCACAAACCCTGAGGAGTCAGGGTTGTAATGTTCAGTGGTTGCCAGAAACTATTTGCTCCCTGGTAGGTTAGGGGGCTTACAGTAGGCACTCTGAGCTAGCTGGTCTATAGGCCAACGTATCCTGTGGGGTGTCAGGAATCAGTTTTGACACCAAGCCCTTGGTTTTAGTTGTCCAAACAATGCACAAGTCCTACAGATTGGTAGGAACTACACGGCATGGCTGTTTGCTTTTGTTTGGTGGGAGCTGTGACAGCTCCCACAGGCAAAAGCAAACACTCTACATACAGCAAGCGGGAGCTGTCACACTGCTCCCACTTGCTGGGAGTGGAGTTTTCGTCTGTGTCCCTTCCCACTGTCCAGTGGGCAGGGAAACAGATGAAGGCATTGCTCCCACACACAGGAATTTGCATGTTTAGCAGCTCCCTGCTTGAGGGAGCAATGCCAGGGACCGTGGAGCATTCAGGTTTCCCCCTCGGTCCCTAACACTGCACACTGGAAATTAATTAAAAGATTTTCAGCCCTGTTGGTGACAAGAGCCAAAATGTGAACATCTGGATACTGTTTGAATTGTGCTGTAACCAACATAGGTGTTATTCAGAAATTCCCTCCTAGTGATTGGCTGCAAAGGTAGCCCCCTAAACCAAATAAAAGTGGTTCGCTTAGCTTGCCCAGAGCCGTCGGTCAACAACATTTCTTCAGCCAACTATCGTTGCCTATGACCAGATATGTGAAAATTGAGACAACAGAATCGCAACTTGCAGCCCTCAGATTGTGAGTCTCTCTGTCTCAAACAGACGCTGACCTGCTCCCCACTGGAGGCTTTAATTGAACTGTAAAATCTCTTAAACAACAATCTGAGGCAATGATTTCCCAGGGTCGGAAAACACAAATTTGTGAACAGATCATTTTATGTCGGCAGGGAGCTTCAGCTCACTAAGCTACCCTGTATATATTGCTTAGGTAGGTATAGCAGAGCAATCACAAGGAGATGATGGACGGAGTGCTGAAACTTTTCAGACACTCACCCCCAGTCACAGATCTGGGTTGAATCCATCATCGTTCTTTAGCTCACTTCGCCACCCCAGTTCAGACACAGCTATATGCAAATCAGTCTTGACCCTGTGCCTCATGGGAACAGTCCAGCCTGAACTGCCAAGCCCTGTCTTCCATGGACCGGAAACAAGCATCCTGTGACCGGTTTCGGGCTAACAGCCCTCATCAGCCAGGCTAGCTTGAATCCAGTGGCAAAGTGAGCAAGGGACCCACGTCTGGGCATACCCTGCCAACTTAGGGCGAACAAAGCAAACACAAGGAGATGATGGACGGAGTGCTGAAACTTTTCAGACACTCACCCCGTCACAGATCTGGGTTGAATCCATCATCGTTCTTTAGCTCACTTCGCCACCACAGTTCAGACACAGCTATATTCAAATCAGTCTTGACCCTGTGCTGCATGGAAACAGTCGAGCCCGAACTGCCAAGCCATGTCTTCCCTGGACCGGAAACAAGCATCCTGAGACCGGTTTCGGGCTAACAGACCTCATCAGCCAGGCTAGCTTGAATCCAGTGGCAAAGTGAGCAAGGGACCCAGTTTGCCAACTTAGGGCAAACAAAGCAAACACAAGGAGATGATGGACGGAGTGCTGAAACTTTTCAGAGTAACAGCATTAACAACGAGAAAATCTGTGTGAAATAAGAATCTTCTTTGAATTGAAGGCACCTGCCCTCTAGTGACAGGACACTGTACTGTTAAATTTGCTCCTCTGGCTTACACATATGTATAGGGCTGAATGTAATGAGAACGTTATCAATCTTATATTGAAGAAATCCGCGTTCTGGGGATCGCAATTCAAGCAGTCATATATAATCCTTTAAGGCTGCGAAGTGACGTGTACGAAGAGTGGAACGCCGATATACATGAGGAGTACTCTCCGTACGTGTCACTCATTACATTCAGCCTTGAAGAAGCTAAGGCACAAATTGCTATTTGACGAAACATTGGAAGTGGGAGCCCGGTCTTTGCAAGGGTGTGCTCGCATACACAGTAGCGGCTCGTGGAGGGAGTGCCGCGGGGCGGTGGGGCGGGGCGGGGGAGGAGCAGGGTGGGGGGTAGTAAAGTACAGCATACGGCCGAACAGAGGTAAGTAAACAAATAAATAAATAAAATGAATTTCATTGCGCGCTCTAAATTGCCAAATGCGATGAAGCGCGCGCAACGAAATTTGTTTTATTTATTTATTTGTTTACTACCACTGTTCGGCCGTATGCCGTAGTTTACTACCCCCCACCTTGATCCTCCCCGCCCCATCGCCCCGTGGCACTCCCTCCACGAGCTGCTACTGCGCATACATATTTTCGCTCCCAAGTAAGTTACGACCGTCACGCACAGGAAAGGGTAACGATTTATTGGATTGCTTATGCACTTTTCACACAACACAGATGCATTTCATCAAAATGCCTTTTTCGAAAAAGGCATTTTGCCGAAACGCGTCTGTGTTGTGTGAAAAGTGCACGAGTAATCCAATAAATGGTTACCCTTTCCCGTGAGTCCGATCGTAATTTACTTAGGGGTGAAAATATATATATATAAATTCTAAATATATATATATGCAGAAGACAAACCCCTGCGTGTACAGCAAAGATCCACGAGCCACACCAACCGTAAGTGTTAATCAAGTTTGTTTATTCAGGCAGATAAACAGACGCGTTTCGACCACAGCCGTGGTCTTGGTCACATGATCTTAACAGGTGATCATGGTGCATTTTTAAAGGAGAACACAGCGTCACACACAACGTGACTTCATTAGTAGGCCTGGGCGGAAAACTACGCTACGCTCGCGTAGTTTGCGTAGTTTGCGCAACTATGCGCTACGCGAATTGCACGTAGCACAGTGCAAAAACGCATAGCGGCCATTTTTTGCTTGCTCGCGGTCCTCAACGTCAAGTTGGCGACCGTGAGCGAGCAAAATGACATCCCGGCGCGACTTTTTCCTCGTTCGCGTTCAGCAACATCAAGTTGCCGATCGCGAGCGTGGAAAATAAACCTCCCGCGAGATTCTCAACGCGGGGAGGTCAGGTTTCTCATTGCGAGTGGTCGCGTATGCTCGCGACCGCTCGCAATGAGAAACTACCAGTTTGCATTGAGAAAACTGCCGCTCGAGTACAAATCTACTCGAGCGGCAGAAAACGACCGCTTGCACTGTGCAAGATGCCGTTTGCAATGATTGCACAGTGCGGGCAAGCATCTGGCACTGTGCAATCATTGCGAACAGCATTTATTATCGCACTACGCAGTTCGCGTAATGCTACGCGTAGCTCGCGTAGTGCGAAGTGCACTTCGTGTAGCTACGTGTAGCGCTACTACGCGAACTACGCCCAGGGTTATTCATTAGTGCTAAATTATTTACAGTCCTTAATTTTACTATTTTTCTTATTTTTACTTCTACTTCAATGCTAGATACATTGGTAAAATTATATGTTATTGCATATAACAAACTATGACTAAATATTAAAGTGTTACAGATAGTGATATTCTGAAACTGGACCATGGTGTAGTATAACATGTTTCATTCATTGTACAATTTACAGTTCGCATATATGTGATGTAGCCCAGTTCCTGCTACATCTGAAAGGGTTATAAGGTCAAACTTGCTACGGACATACCAGACATCTGAACCCATTTGTCAGTCATTGTTGGCATTAAAGTTTTTTCAATTCAAAGTTGAAGAAATTGCAAAAATAATGGTATAGTACCCAAGTATTACCAAACAGATGGCACAATGACTAATTGGGCAATGCGTAACGATGTTATCAAAATGTGTGTCAAGACTAAGAGTAAGTTCTTACCATGGACTTGCACAGGAACAGAAGATGCTAGTTCCCAACTCCCTCTCTAGGATGCTCCAGAGTCCGATTATGATCTAGACTCTAAAAGACCCCAAGGGGGAAGGGGGAGTGGATAAAATAACAAAGAACAGAAGAGACTGGTTCTGGAACTGTTCTTTCAGCTTCTCTTGTCCTTCGTCCGTCCCGCAGACTCAGAATCCGAGAAGTCCTGATAACACTAAAGAGAGATATTAATGTACTTCCTACTCTACTCTAAACTAATTCTAATTATCAATCTTAACTCAACCACATACCCAATGTTCCAGATATCTAGCTTCTCTTCTCCTTTTCTTTTCTTGTATTGTGGTAACAGTACTCTGGAAGTTTTAATCTATCAAACAAGAATATTATTACTATGTTTTCTATCCAGTCTTTTCTATAACTATCTAATGTAATTCTAGTGTCTTACCTATCTTCCTGTAGAGACTGTCTTTTACACTCTTCTCTTTATTATTCTTCTAGTGGAAAAAACTATATAACTATTTAATCCTTATCTGTACAAGCCTTCCTACCAGTTGATATTTAACTTTCTCTCTTCTTCTTATTTACAGCATTGGCGATAATTCAACAAGGTAAGTTGCTTTCTCTCTACTTCTTATTTACAGCATTGGCGATAATTCAACAAGGTAAGTTTTCTTTTCTTAACAGCTCAACTTATAAGTCTTTCTTTTCTTGTTTTCAAGTTTGTAATTTGTTTCAGTAAGAAACATGCAACCACTTATCTTCTCTTCTCTTGTGGATTTCAGGTGACTAGGAACAGCGGTTAACAGGTTAACAGACGTGAAGCCTATCAGGAATTGCTGTAAGGAGGAGCGTCTTGTGAAGGAACGCCTCCACACTCCCCTTACTTTGGATGTCGGTCACTGGGAACTGCACGACAAGGCAAGGGAACAAGCTTCCGACGAGGAATCCACTGACGTTGAAACCGGGAGAAAACCGGGCGCGGTTTTAGTCAAGGAGCAAGAATTATACGGAGCGCTTAACTCTAAGGTACCACTTCTGGGAATATCTCTGGTGAAGTGCGCATTCGTTATTGAGCGCGCGCTTCACCTTAGATTCAGGCACCTGTGGGGAAATAAACTAGACCGCAAAAGCATCTCTTGAATCGGCGGCCATCTTGGAATTCCGCTCGCAACATAGCGTTTTCCAATGGTTGCTCATGGGGTGATTTCTCCTTTCAATCCAGTTTCTTTTAGTTCTTAATGCACACACTGCGTGTGTTAGTTGGCCCAGAGGTCTGACAGTACCCCCAACAGAGGAGGTCCTTCCACTCTTGGTTTCATAGGAAATCTTTGATGGAAAGATTTCACCAACCTGGGGGCATGAACATCTGACTCTGCTCTCCCAAGATCGTTCTTCTGGACCGTAACCTTTCCAGTCCACCAAGTAATACAATTTTCCTTTAACCTTTTTGGAGTCTAAGATTTCTTTTACTTCAAATTCTACTCCAGATTCGAATTGAATAGGCTTTGGGGGTGAATTTTTCCGTAACTCTGGCGATGCCTTCTTTAATAAAGAAACGTGGAAGACTGGATGGATCTTCAGCTTGGTAGGCAGTTTTAACCGATAGGTAACTTGATTTACTTTCTTCTCAATTAAGTAAGGCCCTATAAACCTAGGTTGAAACTTTCTGTTCCCTTTGAGCCTCAGGTTCTTAGTACTTAACCACACACTATCTCCTTCTTCTAAACTGGGACCTTCTCTTCTCTTCTTATCTGCATAGATCTTATACTTCTTTTTAGCCTGCTCTAAGTTTTGTGAAGCATTTTGATGAACTTGTTTCAAGTGCGTTACTAAATCCTTAACTGCTGGGACTGAAATTTCAGTTTGTCTTACTGTGGAATTTGGGGGTCTGCCATAGTTTAGGTAAAATGGAGAATAACCTGTGGAGACATTTCTAGCATTGTTGTGTGCAAACTCTGCCGCCCAAAGATAATCTGGCCAATCCCCATCTTGCTTCAAAAGGAACAACCTTAGGTACTGCTCTAATTCCTGGTTAACCCTCTCTGTCTGCCCATCTGTCTCGGGGAGGTAACTGGTGGAATATCTGGCCTCAATCCCTAAACCTCCCAGAAAGGCCTTCCAAAAATGGGACAAGAACTGTGTTTCTCGATCAGAGACAATGACTTTGGGGATTCCATGAATTTTAACTATGTGAGTACTAAAATGATTAGCCAGTTGTTTAGCAGTTGGAACCCCTTTTAATGCCAAGAAATGTGCCATCTTAGAAAATGCATCCACGACCACCAAAATCGTATCGTAACCTTGGCTTGAAGGCAAGTATACAATTAGGTCTAAAGTGATTGTGTGCCATGGGCCAGGGGGGGTAGGCATTGGCTGCAACAGCCCTTTTGGAGCCTGCCGTTCTGATTTTCCCTGAGCGCAGATTTCACAGGTTTTAACATATTTCTCAATATCAGTAGTCATTCGAGGCCACCAATAATGTCTCTTCACCAATTCCTCTGTCTTGGATTCTCCTTTGTGTCCTGCTAAAAGATGGTCATGACATTCGTACATTACTTGGTTCTGCAATTCCTTGGTAGGTAGGTACAAGGCTCCCTTGTGGTACGGTAATTGATGTCGAATTTCTCTTCCAACTTCTTTCTTGACCAATTCCTGCATATCTTCTGAACTCATGGCTTGCGCGACCTGCTCATCCAAATTAATGGGTGTGGTGGCACCAATTATTTTTGAGTTTGGTATTATTGTTTGAACTTCCCCCAAACTCTTTTGGCTGTCTGTTCCTAATCTGGACAAGGCATCTGCCTTTCCATTCTGAGCCCCTGGTCTGTAAGTGATTACGAAGTCATATTCAGCAAAATACAGTGACCATCTGAGTTGTCTTGGCGTCAAAGTTTTAGCTGATTTCAAGAATTTCAGATTTCGATGATCAGTGAAAACTGTTACTTGATGCCGGGCTCCCATGAGATAGTGTTGCCACTCTTTGAAGGCATCCTTAATAGCTAATAATTCTTTTTCTGTAATTGTGTAGTTTACTTCTGCAGGTGTTAGTTTTCTCGATCTGTAAGCGACTGGATGCAGTTGACCTGTATCTTTGTGTCGTTGGGATAGTACACCACCAACTGCTTGATCAGAGGCATCCGTCTCAACATAAAATGGTTCCGATGGATCAGCATGTAGGAGTAGTGGTGCAGAAGTAAAACCCTTCTTTAAGGATTTAAAGGCTTCTTCTGCCTCTTCCGTCCATTCAAAACTAACTCCTTTTCTTAGCAACCTTGTGAGAGGAAGTATCTTTCGTGAGAACTCACTGATGAACCTCCTATAAAAGTTCGCAAATCCTATAAAACTCTGGACCTTTTTAACACTTGCAGGAGACTTCCAATCGACGACCGCCTTGATCTTTTGCTCATCCATGTTCATGCCAGTTGGTGAAAGGATAAAACCCAAAAATTCCACCTTGGAAACATTAAATGCACATTTTTCCAGTTTTACAAACAGTCTGTTCTCTCTAAGCTTCTGTAAAACTCCTCTCACTTGCTCTTGGTGCTTGCTCTTGTCACTGGAATAAATCAGAATATCGTCGATGTATACAATTGCACATTGGTCTATGTATTCACTAAGGATGTCATTAATAAAATGCTGGAAGGCTGCTGGGGCATTACATAGACCGTACGGCACAACTTGGTATTCAAATAGCCCAAATCGTGTTCTGAAGGCCGTTTTCCATTCGTCGCCCTCCTTCATTCTGATTAGATGATAGGCTCCTCTCAGATCTAGTTTAGTATATATTTGCGCGCCCTTGACCTGATCTAGCAAGACTGAAATGAGAGGAAGTGGATAACGATTCTTCTTTGTGATTTTATTTATGGCACGATAATCTATGCATGTCCTCAAATCTCCTTCTTTCTTCGGCACAAAAAACAGAGGCGATGACACTGGAGATTGGGACGGCCGTATGAAACCGTTTGCCAGGTATTTGTCTAAATACTCCTTCAGGTGTTGATGTTCTTTTTCAGTTAGCGCATAGACCCGACTGCATGGTAGGTTAGAACCGGGCTCCAGATCTATTTTACAGTCATATACTCGATGAGGAGGCAACTGTTCAGCTTCTTTTTCATTAAAAACATCTTCAAAATCTTGGTATTCCTGGGGTATTTCCTGAGAATTGATGATACACACCGATGCTCCAGTCATACACAAAGAGTGAGCAGGATTACTCTCACAGGTTCGTTCTTTTTCTCCAAAACAATTTTCTTTACAGTAGTTGGAATTCATCACAATCGTTCTGCAGCTCCAATTGATGGTAGGGTCATGTTCTGTTAGCCATGTGTCACGGGTCGGGCACCCCCTCCCCTATGATATTGCCTGAAGAGAACAAAACACGGGAAGAGTGGAGGTCCTCGCCCCCTGAAAACCGTCATATCCTTTCTTTTCAGCCCGAGAACTGGAGCCCCATCCCAAAAACAGTATGGTTCGAGAAATCCCCTGACTCAGGGATCTATACCTTTAAGGATTGGGACGAACAGGGTAACCACGCCTGGAGAGAGGACGTCAGCGAAAGCGCACCAATAGGAGTTGTAGCCCGGGATAGAAGAGGCGGACAGGAACCCGGAAGAAAGGAGAGCACGGAGACCGAGAGCCGAGAGCTACGAGACGACGAGAGGAGCGAGAACAACAGAGCCGAGAGCGCCTGGAGACCCCCACGGGACGTAGAAGATGGGGAGAGCGAACGAGTGCCTGGAGGCCAACGACCCCGCTTACCACCCAGCCACACTCCCGGAGGAGTGTGACTCTCACAGGTACGGAGCCGAGTGTCGGGCTGGGTCGGGAGGAGAGGGAGGAGGAGTGAGTGTGGAGCGTGTAGTCGTACCTGGGCGGTAAAACAACCGATCCCTTCCCCTCACGTGCACTCCCGTACTGTCTGGTATGCCCGAAGACACAGACCAGGGTATCCTCACCTCCCCTACCCTTTGTTTATGACGGAATAAACAAACGGACTGACGCTTCGTTTTCTTTCTTTTATTCCCTTTATTTCCTTTCAACCCGGTGTGGGAGCCTCCAAATCGGACCCGGGAACACAGCCCATAAAGACCTCTAGGAGCAAAATACCTGAGTTGAACGCTACATCCTGAGGGAGCCGGATAAGGAACTGTACCCACGACAACAGAGAACTTTTTGTGTTCATTATCTGATTCCTTTTCCCCCTTTTGCCTGTATAATTGTGCTGGCTTCCTTAAAAGACGCATATACAGAAAAATAAAGCCCAGTTTACGACAGTCTGGAGTGGACCTCTTCTCTGATCTAGACCTTCCTGAGTCACATCCGCTACATTTGGTGGAGAATGCGGGTAACTGTCCATTGGAACTAATGGACGCCCTCATCCAGCACATCGTAAAGGCCCAGGACAAGTTGGGATGGGCAGTAGAACGACAAATGTCCTCCACCCAGGCCGACCGGGATGTCTTTAAAGACACAATGGCGGCGCAGATGGAAGGCCTGCAGAAGATTGTAACGGAACAAACAGCAGGCTCCCAGTCGGTTACACGGACCCCTAGTCACGGACCCACAGGGGTAGCCTTACAGAAATACGTAACAGGCGAAGACCCGGACGCCTACCTCGTGAACTTTGAACGCGCCGCCAGAGCCTGTAACTGGCCGGTAGAGAAGTGGCCTTTCTTTTTGGCACCCTTATTAACCGGGGAGGCACAGGCTGCCTACCAAGTGGCCAATCCCCTGGGGAACACCCCCTATGGAGAGGTAAAAAGGATAATACTGGATCACTTGGGTCTGGATGATGAGGCATACCGCGTCCGCTTCAGAAAAGACAAAGGGATTCCCGGGAAAACCCAAAGACCCTCTTTACCGTCTCAAATTTGCAGCAGACAAGTGGCTGAAGCCCGATGAGAGCACAAAAGAAAACATCCTAGATAAAATATATCTAGAACAATTCCTGGAAGCACTCCCTATAATACCCAACGGTGGTTGCGGCAACATGCCAACCTTACCACAAAAGAAGCGATGGAAATGGCAGCCACCTTCGCAAGGGCCCAGCCTCGATATGGAAGTGGGGAAGCAGAACGCACCTACCGGCCTCTCCCAGGAAAGTTCGTAAAACCGACTACTAAACCACTCCCTGAGACTGCTAGGAACAGATTTAAACCTCCTGAGATGCCACTGCCCAAGGGACCCCAGTGCTTCGAATGCGGAGCTTGGGGACACATAGCGAGAGCCTGCCCTAAACGAAGAACCAATGGATATCGGATGTGTCCCGAGATCGGTCTTGTACTCGGCTGAAATGGGCCCTGCCTTTTATGTAAGTGTGAGGGTAAACCAGCGGGTAATCCGGGCCCTGCTGGACTCCAGCTGTAAACAGTCTGTCATCCAGAGGGACTTGATAAGAGCAGAACAGATTGTACAGGGAACGAGGGTACATATTAGATGCGTGCACGGAGATGTGAAAACCTATCCCCTGGCTACCATAGGTCTACACACCCCAGACGGAGCCCTATATTCGGTTAGAGTCGGGGTAATGCCAAACCTACCAGAAGACCTTATAATAGGGACCGATAACCCCCATTTCCTTGCACTATTCACGGCCGTGTTACGAAAAGGGAAGGAGGAACCAGACAATGTCAGACACCCTGTAGAGCCCCTACCAGCCCTGATTACTCCAGAACCGTGGCTCCTGGACAAGAACTTCCGGTTCGCTCAGTCGAACGATCCATCCCTCAAGTATGCCTGGCAGACCTCCTTGAAGGACGGGCAAGTCACACCACAACGGTTTCCCTACTTTAAAGTACAAGGCGGACTGTTATACCGTGTAGGAGACAGGAATAACAAACCCTAACTACTAGTACCATCAGGTTTTAGGGATCAGATATTGTTCTTTTCCCATTCGCACCTCACGGCAGGACACATAGGGAGGGAAAAAACAACCCAGAATGTCCTAAAATACTTCTACTGGCCAGGAGTCTTCCATGACATAAAAAAGCACTGTCAGGAGTGTGATACCTTCCAGAGATTAAGCTCATATAAACCTCCCGCTGTCCCGTTACAACCCCTTCCTGTGATAGGAGACCCCTTCTCGCGCATAGGTATGGACCTGATAGAACCCCTCCCCAAAACACGACGAGGGCATCAATACGCCCTGGTAATTGTGGACTATGCGACAAGGTACCCAGAGGCCTTCCCCTTAAGAGCCCCTACATCCCAAGCTATAGCCGAATGGTTGATTGAACTCTTCTCCCACGTGGGCTTTCCCAAGGAGATTCTGACAGATCAGGGGACTCCCTTTGTTTCCAAACTAATGAGAGAAGTGTGCAGAATCCTCAACCTACAACACATAAAGACCTCAGTATACCACCCTCAAACTGGTGGTCTAGTGGAAAGGTACAACGGGACCATCAAAAAGATATTTTAAAAATGCTGACAACCGAAGGAAAGGAATGGGACCAACTCCTCCCGCTAGCTCTCTATGTGATCAGAAGTCAGGTGCAGAGCAGCCTGGGATGTACCTCCTTTGAATTGCTCTATGGGAGACAACCCAGGACTCTCTTGGACATGACTAAGGAGGCATGGGAGAAAGAGGAAGAGGAGGACACCCGTCATTTCCTAGACTACACCCAGAGTCTCCAATTGAAAATAGGGAAGCTCCGAGACCTCGCGTATTCCCAGTTAGAAAAGCGGCAAGAGAGACAAAAGCACTTCTATGATAAGGGAAAAAGATGGCGGAAACTAGACACTGGTGACTGGGTCCTCGTACTCTTGCCAACTTCCGCTAGTAAACTGAAAGCTGGGTGGATGGGTCCCTATAAAGTCGTGGGCACGGTCGGAAGAACTAGCTACAAACTACAAATGAAGCCGGGTAAAACTCAAACCTATCACATCAATCTCCTAAAGAAATGGTTAGGGCCACTACCTACACCGGTCAGACTCACCACTCCCACATGTACTCCCTTTGTACGGTAGATCAGCTGGTCATCAACCCAGAACTGCTGGATCAGGAGAAGCGCACCCTAGAAGACCTCTTACTGTCCTTCAATGCCATCTTCTCAGACCTACCGGAAAAACCACCCTAGTTGAGCATGCCATAGATACAGAACCCGGCCATGTAGTCAAGCAACGACCGTATCGCATACCAGCGGCCCGAAAAGAGGCCATACGAAAAGAGGTCCAAAACATGTTAGACATGGGAGTCATTCGCCCGTCCAAAAGCGAATGGTCCTCCCCTATAGTCATGGTGCCCAAACCCGATGGTTCCACCCGGTTCTGTATGGACTTCCGTGCCCTGAACGCAATCTCGAAATTTGACTCGTACCCCATACCAAGGGTGGACGAGATGATCGAGAGACTAGGGGAAGCACGATACATAACAACCATCGACCTCACAAAGGGGTATTGGCAGGTACCGCTCCGGGAGGCCGATAGGGAAAAGACAGCCTTTATCACTCCGGGATGGGCTATATGAGTTTACAGTCCTTCCGTTCGGTCTTCACGGAGCACCTGCCACCTTCCAAAGGCTTATGAATACGGTACTCCATGACAAACAACACTTCGCCTCAGCCTACTTGGATGATATAGTGGTATACAGCCCCACCTGGGAGAAACATCTCTTAGACCTTCAGGAGGTTCTGTCCAGCCTGACCAAAGCTGGGCTACACATAAACTCCAAGAAATCAAGAATGGGTTTTGAGAAGGTGAAATACCTGGGATATGTGTTAGGGCATGGACTAATAGAACCCCAAGAAGAGAAAGTGAGGGCGATCAGAGACACCCCCTTCCCCTCAAACAAACGGGAAGTATGCGCGTTCCTGGGTCTCCTGGGCTACTATCGCAGGTTCATTCCTCATTATTCAGAGATAGCCTCTCCCCTAACTGAGTTACTTAAGAAAGGAGTACACAACAGGGCCCTCTCATATCCATCAGAGGAAGTAGAAGAAGCCTTTAGACGGCTAAAAGAGGCCATCACCTCCTCTCCCGTCCTGACCTCCCCAGACTTCTCACAGCCTTTCATCCTACAGACCGATGCATCTGAGCACGGTCTGGGAGCAGTCCTGTCACAGATATCTCCCGAAGTGGTGGAACACCCGATCCTTTTATAAGTAGAAAGCTGTTCCCAAGGGAAAAGGATACCCCACCATCGAAAAGGAATGCCTGGCTATTAAGTGGGCAGTAGACAAACTACGGTATTACCTTGATGGTACACGATTCACCCTTTATACTGACCATGCCCCTCTCCAGTGGATGAGCCAAAATATGGGACAAAACCCTCGCGTTCTGAGATGGTTCCTCTGTTTGCAACCGATTTCATTCGAAGTTAAGCACCGCAGGGGTATCGACAACGGCAATGCGGATTTCCTCTCGAGAATGCTTCCTCTCCCCAATCGGGAGAATCCAAGGGGGGTATGTCACGGATCGGGCACCCCTCCCCTATGATATTGCCTGAAGAGAACGAAACACGGGAAGAGTGGAGGTCCTCGCCTCCTGAAAACCGTCATATCCTTTCTTTTCAGCCCGAGAACTGGAGCCCCATCCCAAAAACAGTATGGTTCGAGAAATCCCCTGACTCAGGGATCTATACCTTTAAGGATTGGGACGAACAGGGTAACCACGCCTGGAGAGAGGATGTCAGCGAAAGCGCACCAATAGGAGTTGTAGCCCGGGATAGAAGAGGCAGACAGGAACCCTGAAGAAAGGAGAGCACGGAGACCGAGAGCCGAGAGCTATGAGACGACGAGAGGAGCGAGAACAACAGAGCCGAGAGCGCCTGGAGACCCCCACGGGACGTAGAAGACGGGGAGAGCGAACGAGTGCCTGGAGGCCAACGACCCCGCTTACTGCCCAGCCACACTCCCGGAGGAGTGTGGCTCTCACAGGTACGGAGCCGAGTGTCGGGCTGGGTCGGGAGAAGAGAGAGGGAGGAGGAGTGAGTGTGGAGCGTGTAGTCGTACCTGGGCGGTAAAACAACCGATCCCTTCCCCTCACGTGCACTCCCGTACTGTCTGGTATGCCCGAAGACACAGACCAGGGTATCCTCACCTCCCCTACCCTTTGTTTATGACGGAATAAACAAACGGACTGACGCTTCGTTTTCTTTCTTTTATTCCCTTTATTTCCTTTCAACCCGGTGTGGGAGCCTCCAAATCGGACCCGGGAACACAGCCCATAAAGACCTCTAGGAGCAAAATACCCGAGTTGAACGCTACATCCTGAGGGAGCCGGATAAGGAACTGTACCCACGACAACAGAGAACTTTTTGTGTTCATTATCTGATTCCTTTTCCCCCTTTTGCCTGTATAATTGTGCTGGCTTCCTTAAAAAGACGCATATACAGAAAAATAAAGCCCAGTTTACGACAGTCTGGAGTGGACCTCTTCTCTGATCTAGACCTTCCTGAGTCACATCCGCTACATTTGGTGGAGAATGCGGGTAACTGTCCATTGGAACTAATGGACGCCCTCATCCAGCACATCGTAAAGGCCCAGGACAAGTTGGGATGGGCAGTAGAACGACAAATGTCCTCCACCCAGGCCGACCGGGATGTCTTTAAAGACACAATGGCGGCGCAGATGGAAGGCCTGCAGAAGATTGTAACGGAACAAACAGCAGGCTCCCAGTCGGTTACACGGACCCCTAGTCACGGACCCACAGGGGTAGCCTTACAGAAATACGTAACAGGCGAAGACCCGGACGCCTACCTCGTGAACTTTGAACGCGCCGCCAGAGCCTGTAACTGGCCGGTAGAGAAGTGGCCTTTCTTTTTGGCACCCTTATTAACCGGGGAGGCACAGGCTGCCTACCAAGTGGCCAATCCCCTGGGGAACACCCCCTATGGAGAGGTAAAAAGGATAATACTGGATCACTTGGGTCTGGATGATGAGGCATACCGCGTCCGCTTCAGAAAAGACAAAGGGATTCCCGGGGAAAACCCAAAGACCCTCTTTTACCGTCTCAAATTTGCAGCAGACAAGTGGCTGAAGCCCGATGAGAGCACAAAAGAAAACATCCTAGATAAAATATATCTAGAACAATTCCTGGAAGCACTCCCCTATAATACCCAACGGTGGTTGCGGCAACATGCCAACCTTACCACAAAAGAAGCGATGGAAATGGCAGCCACCTTCGCAAGGGCCCAGCCTCGATATGGAAGTGGGGAAGCAGAACGCACCTACCGGCCTCTCCCAGGAAAGTTCGTAAAACCGACTACTAAACCACTCCCTGAGACTGCTAGGAACAGATTTAAACCTCCTGAGATGCCACTGCCCAAGGGACCCCAGTGCTTCGAATGCGGAGCTTGGGGACACATAGCGAGAGCCTGCCCTAAACGAAGAACCAATGGATATCGGATGTGTCCCGAGATCGGTCTTGTACTCGGCTGAAATGGGCCCTGCCTTTTATGTAAGTGTGAGGGTAAACCAGCGGGTAATCCGGGCCCTGCTGGACTCCAGCTGTAAACAGTCTGTCATCCAGAGGGACTTGATAAGAGCAGAACAGATTGTACAGGGAACGAGGGTACATATTAGATGCGTGCACGGAGATGTGAAAACCTATCCCCTGGCTACCATAGGTCTACACACCTCAGACGGAGCCCTATATTCGGTTAGAGTCGGGGTAATGCCAAACCTACCAGAAGACCTTATAATAGGGACCGATAACCCCCATTTCCTTGCACTATTCACGGCCGTGTTACGAAAAGGGAAGGAGGAACCAGACAATGTCAGACACCCTGTAGAGCCCCTACCAGCCCTGATTACTCCAGAACCGTGGCTCCTGGACAAGAACTTCCGGTTCGCTCAGTCGAACGATCCATCCCTCAAGTATGCCTGGCAGACCTCCTTGAAGGACGGGCAAGTCACACCACAACGGTTTCCCTACTTTAAAGTACAAGGCGGACTGTTATACCGTGTAGGAGACAGGAATAACAAACCCTAACTACTAGTACCATCAGGTTTTAGGGATCAGATATTGTTCTTTTCCCATTCGCACCTCACGGCAGGACACATAGGGAGGGAAAAAACAACCCAGAATGTCCTAAAATACTTCTACTGGCCAGGAGTCTTCCATGACATAAAAAAGCACTGTCAGGAGTGTGATACCTTCCAGAGATTAAGCTCATATAAACCTCCCGCTGTCCCGTTACAACCCCTTCCTGTGATAGGAGACCCCTTCTCGCGCATAGGTATGGACCTGATAGAACCCCTCCCCAAAACACGACGAGGGCATCAATACGCCCTGGTAATTGTGGACTATGCGACAAGGTACCCAGAGGCCTTCCCCTTAAGAGCCCCTACATCCCAAGCTATAGCCGAATGGTTGATTGAACTCTTCTCCCACGTGGGCTTTCCCAAGGAGATTCTGACAGATCAGGGGACTCCCTTTGTTTCCAAACTAATGAGAGAAGTGTGCAGAATCCTCAACCTACAACACATAAAGACCTCAGTATACCACCCTCAAACTGGTGGTCTAGTGGAAAGGTACAACGGGACCATCAAAAAGATATTTTAAAAAATGCTGACAACCGAAGGAAAGGAATGGGACCAACTCCTCCCGCTAGCTCTCTATGTGATCAGAAGTCAGGTGCAGAGCAGCCTGGGATGTACCTCCTTTGAATTGCTCTATGGGAGACAACCCAGGACTCTCTTGGACATGACTAAGGAGGCATGGGAGAAAGAGGAAGAGGAGGACACCCGTCATTTCCTAGACTACACCCAGAGTCTCCAATTGAAAATAGGGAAGCTCCGAGACCTCGCGTATTCCCAGTTAGAAAAGCGGCAAGAGAGACAAAAGCACTTCTATGATAAGGGAAAAAGATGGCGGAAACTAGACACCGGTGACTGGGTCCTCGTACTCCTGCCAACTTCCGCTAGTAAACTGAAAGCTGGGTGGATGGGTCCCTATAAAGTCGTGGGCACGGTCGGAAGAACTAGCTACAAACTACAAATGAAGCCGGGTAAAACTCAAACCTATCACATCAATCTCCTAAAGAAATGGTTAGGGCCACTACCTACACCGGTCAGACTCACCACTCCCACATGTACTCCCCTTTGTACGGTAGATCAGCTGGTCATCAACCCAGAACTGCTGGATCAGGAGAAGCGCACCCTAGAAGACCTCTTACTGTCCTTCAATGCCATCTTCTCAGACCTACCGGGAAAAACCACCCTAGTTGAGCATGCCATAGATACAGAACCCGGCCATGTAGTCAAGCAACGACCGTATCGCATACCAGCGGCCCGAAAAGAGGCCATACGAAAAGAGGTCCAAAACATGTTAGACATGGGAGTCATTCGCCCGTCCAAAAGCGAATGGTCCTCCCCTATAGTCATGGTGCCCAAACCCGATGGTTCCACCCGGTTCTGTATGGACTTCCGTGCCCTGAACGCAATCTCGAAATTTGACTCGTACCCCATACCAAGGGTGGACGAGATGATCGAGAGACTAGGGGAAGCACGATACATAACAACCATCGACCTCACAAAGGGGTATTGGCAGGTACCCCTCCGGGAGGCCGATAGGGAAAAGACAGCCTTTATCACTCCGGATGGGCTATATGAGTTTACAGTCCTTCCGTTCGGTCTTCACGGAGCACCTGCCACCTTCCAAAGGCTTATGAATACGGTACTCCATGACAAACAACACTTCGCCTCAGCCTACTTGGATGATATAGTGGTATACAGCCCCACCTGGGAGAAACATCTCTTAGACCTTCAGGAGGTTCTGTCCAGCCTGACCAAAGCTGGGCTACACATAAACTCCAAGAAATCAAGAATGGGTTTTGAGAAGGTGAAATACCTGGGATATGTGTTAGGGCATGGACTAATAGAACCCCAAGAAGAGAAAGTGAGGGCGATCAGAGACACCCCCTTCCCCTCAAACAAACGGGAAGTATGCGCGTTCCTGGGTCTCCTGGGCTACTATCGCAGGTTCATTCCTCATTATTCAGAGATAGCCTCTCCCCTAACTGAGTTACTTAAGAAAGGAGTACACAACAGGGCCCTCTCATATCCATCAGAGGAAGTAGAAGAAGCCTTTAGACGGCTAAAAGAGGCCATCACCTCCTCTCCCGTCCTGACCTCCCCAGACTTCTCACAGCCTTTCATCCTACAGACCGATGCATCTGAGCACGGTCTGGGAGCAGTCCTGTCACAGATATCTCCCGAAGTGGTGGAACACCCGATCCTTTTTATAAGTAGAAAGCTGTTCCCAAGGGAAAAGGATACCCCACCATCGAAAAGGAATGCCTGGCTATTAAGTGGGCAGTAGACAAACTACGGTATTACCTTGATGGTACACGATTCACCCTTTATACTGACCATGCCCCTCTCCAGTGGATGAGCCAAAATATGGGACAAAACCCTCGCGTTCTGAGATGGTTCCTCTGTTTGCAACCGATTTCATTCGAAGTTAAGCACCGCAGGGGTATCGACAACGGCAATGCGGATTTCCTCTCGAGAATGCTTCCTCTCCCCAATCGGGAGAATCCAAGGGGGGGGGGTATGTCACGGATCGGGCACCCCCTCCCCTATGATATTGCCTGAAGAGAACGAAACACGGGAAGAGTGGAGGTCCTCGCCCCCTGAAAACCGTCATATCCTTTCTTTTCAGCCCGAGAACTGGAGCCCCATCCCAAAAACAGTATGGTTCGAGAAATCCCCTGACTCAGGGATCTATACCTTTAAGGATTGGGACGAACAGGGTAACCACGCCTGGAGAGAGGATGTCAGCGAAAGCGCACCAATAGGAGTTGTAGCCCGGGATAGAAGAGGCAGACAGGAACCCTGAAGAAAGGAGAGCACGGAGACCGAGAGCCGAGAGCTATGAGACGACGAGAGGAGCGAGAACAACAGAGCCGAGAGCGCCTGGAGACCCCCACGGGACGTAGAAGACGGGGAGAGCGAACGAGTGCCTGGAGGCCAACGACCCCGCTTACTGCCCAGCCACACTCCCGGAGGAGTGTGGCTCTCACAGGTACGGAGCCGAGTGTCGGGCTGGGTCGGGAGAAGAGAGAGGGAGGAGGAGTGAGTGTGGAGCGTGTAGTCGTACCTGGGCGGTAAAACAACCGATCCCTTCCCCTCACGTGCACTCCCGTACTGTCTGGTATGCCCGAAGACACAGACCAGGGTATCCTCACCTCCCCTACCCTTTGTTTATGACGGAATAAACAAACGGACTGACGCTTCGTTTTCTTTCTTTTATTCCCTTTATTTCCTTTCAACCCGGTGTGGGAGCCTCCAAATCGGACCCGGGAACACAGCCCATAAAGACCTCTAGGAGCAAAATACCCGAGTTGAACGCTACATCCTGAGGGAGCCGGATAAGGAACTGTACCCACGACAACAGAGAACTTTTTGTGTTCATTATCTGATTCCTTTTCCCCCTTTTGCCTGTATAATTGCGCTGGCTTCCTTAAAAAGACGCATATACAGAAAAATAAAGCCCAGTTTACGACAGTCTGGAGTGGACCTCTTCTCTGATCTAGACCTCCCTGAGTCACACCCGCTACACCATGGTAGACCTAAAATGAGCTGGAATTGGGGTGCGTCGATTAAATTAAATTGAATCACTTCTTCATGCCCATCACTTGAAATCATCCGTAGCGGTTCTGTATGGCTCACTATGGGCCCAGAGGAGAGGTTGGTGCCATCCACCGCTCGTACTGGCTCGCTTTTGGATTTTTGTATAGCTCGCAACCCTACCTTAGCTGCAAATTTTAGATCACAAAAGTTTCCGGTGGCTCCGGAATCTATCATTACCGAGACTTCTGTCAGAGTTATTTCCCGGAATTGGATAACCATGGACAAAATTAAATGGGGCGAAGAAGACTGTAGAGTATTAGCCACCTGATGTTCCTTCGGAGTTGATTCTTGATTAGCATCCACCGGTCCAACTCCTCCTACAGGTGGTGCTGCAAGTTTTCCTTCGGTTTAAATGATGTTTTGGGTTTCTTTGGACAACCTCTCACCAAGTGTCCACTTGAACCACAATACATGCACAAGTTTCCAACTCTCCTTTTCTCTTTCTCCACCTTCGTTAAAGGGCCTCTTATGGTTCCAATCTGCATAGGTTCAGGATTGGATTGTCCTTCGGTAGTTCTAATAGATTCGGATCTGGCCCTATCAAATCTTGGTACTGTTGGTTTGAAATCCGTCCTTTTCTCGCCTTTTCTTTCTCCTTGACGGAAATCGATTTCTAACACCAAATCTACTAGTTCTGAAATTTCCGTGGGTCGATTGGGTATTTGTGCCAGTACGTCCTTGAGCTCATCTCTTAATCCTCGATAAAAGACCGCGGCTCTTTTACTCTCTGGACAATTTATTTCTACTACCAGTTTGTTAAACTGGGCAAGGTAGGCTACAAGGTCCCGATTACCTTGTTGTAGCTTCAGCAATTCATTGTCGACCGCTTGCGAGATTCTTCGCCTGTCAAAAATTCGAAGAAATTCTTTTTTGAACTCATCATAATCATGCAAAAGAGGATCATCTCGGGAGACCAGAGGCATGGACCACGATGCTGCATCTCCACTTAAGTACGACAAAGCAAATGCCACTCTAGACTGCGCATCGGGGAAAATGGAAGGGCGACACATGAAGTGAAGGGAGCACTGGGTGAGGAATATTTGTGCTTTCTGTGGATCCCCACTAAAACGCTCGGGAGGGGCTAACGGAATGACTGGTGACAAAGAATGAATTACTTGTGTAGTTACTCTATTTGAGCCTTCAGTGAGAGGATTCAAGGTTTCTCTTCCTGAACTAAATGGTTGTCCCATTCTCAAAGCTAATTCTGCTGTCTCTTTTCTTGAATTTACCATTTCCTGTCTAAGGCTCTGATTATCCTCTCTAACAGCTACCAACTCCTTTTGGATCACCTCTAGAAATGTTCCCAGGGTTTGTAGATTAATTCCCTCGGCCATTCTGTTCGGGTGCAAGTATAAAACGTGGGCACTTCACTCTGTCAAGACTAAGAGTAAGTTCTTACCACGGACTTGCACAGGAACAGAAGATGCTAGTTCCCAACTCCCTCTCTAGGATGCTCCAGAGTCCGATTATGATCTAGACTCTAAAAGACCCCAAGGGGGAAGGGGGAGTGGATAAAATAACAAAGAACAGAAGAGACTGGTTCTGGAACTGTTCTTTCAGCTTCTCTTGTCCTTCGTCCGTCCCGCAGACTCAGAATCCGAGAAGTCCTGATAACACTAAAGAGAGATATTAATGTACTTCCTACTCTACTCTAAACTAATTCTAATTATCAATCTTAACTCAACCACATACCCAATGTTCCAGATATCTAGCTTCTCTTCTCCTTTTCTTGTATTGTGGTAACAGTACTCTGGAAGTTTTAATCTATCAAACAAGAATATTATTACTATGTTTTCTATCCAGTCTTTTCTATAACTATCTAATGTAATTCTAGTGTCTTACCTATCTTCCTGTAGATACTGTCTTTTACACTCTTCTCTTTATTATTCTTCTAGTGGAAACAACTATATAACTATTTAATCCTTATCTGTACAAGCCTTCCTACCAGTTGATATTTAACTTTCTCTCTTCTTCTTATTTACAGCATTGGCGATAATTCAACAAGGTAAGTTGCTTTCTCTCTACTTCTTATTTACAGCATTGGCGATAATTCAACAAGGTAAGTTTTCTTTTCTTAACAGCTCAACTTATAAGTCTTTCTTTTCTTGTTTTCAAGTTCGTAATTTGTTTCAGTAAGAAACGTGCAACCACTTATCTTCTCTTCTCTTGTGGATTTCAGGTGACTGGGAACAGCGGTTAACAGGTTAACAGACGTGAAGCCTGTCAGGAATTGCTGTGAGGAGGCGCGTCTTGTGAAGGAATGCCTCCACACGCCCCTTACTTCGGATGTCGGTCACTGGGAACTGCACGACAAGGCAAGGGAACAAGCTTCCGACGAGGAATCCACTGACGTTGCAACCGGGAGAAAACCGGGCGCGGTTTTAGTCAAGGAGCAAGAATTATACGGAGCGCTAAACTCTAAGGTACCACTTCTGGGAATATCTCTGGTGAAGGGCGCATTCATTATTGAGCGCGCGCTTCACCTTAGATTCAGGCACCTGTGGGGAAATAAACTAGACCGCAAAAGCATCTCTTTAATCGGCGGCCATCTTGGAATTCCGCTCGCAACATAGCGTTTTCCAATGGTTGCTCATGGGGTGATTTCTCCTTTCAATCCAGTTTCTTTTAGTTCTTAATGTACACACTGCATGTGTTAGTTGGCCCAGAGGTCTGACAATGTGTCTCATTAGGGGAATTTACAGCAGAACACTGTTGATAATGATAGTATAATATTATGCATGAGTTGACATACACAGTATATAAAGAAATTATTCGACCAAGAGGACCAACTAGGACAATCATTAATTAAACCACAGTACTTTCAGATAAAAAGTTGCGGAGTAGCCAATAATGGTCTAGTACCTGAATCATATAAGAACGTATAAATATATGTTCTAACTTTCCATCCACACTCAGTCAACGTGTACATATATTATGGTGACTAGAGAGCAATCGTTGTTTCCTAAAACATCGCGGTGCTCCAGTGAGATAGTTTTATCCAGTGGTGTCATTCGTCCATAATCTCATCCTGTAATGGTCCCTATAAGAGAGAACATAGAACATTGTTAAAAGTTAAATAAAGCAAGATTGAGACTTAATCGTAACAACGTACATCATTGCCATGTTGCCCATGCAATCTGAGATCATAAACCATGGGAGTATTCCAGTTAAAAAATTTGCAACATATGAGCATTGGATGTGAAAAGCTAAACAATAAAAAAAGAACAGAAACGGTTAAGTAAAAAGGACAAGTGAAATCAAAATAAAAGACATATTAATAAAGGTTCTAACAGGGAGACCTCATCAGTGGTTTATAAATGTGAGTATAACTCTTCATCATTATTCATCCCATCAGGGAACATTGTACCGGACTGCAAAATAAGACGAGATTCCAATCTGCGCAAGGCAGATAAATAGGTACCTCCTCTCTGATTTTTCGGAATACAATCTAACCCGAAAAATATAGCTTTCGTCCAATCGCTTCCGTGGTGTTCATGGAAATGTTTGTCAGTGCTATAGCTGAAATCCTTATTAGTGATGGCCCTGAAGTGTTCAAGGATACGCTTTTTACAGGAAAGGTAGTGGAGCCTATGTACCAACTATCACAAGGGCATGTGATCACGTAAACAACGAAATCTGTGCCACATGCGATAAATTTGGGAATCTTCCATTTTCTGTGAATTCTTTTCAGTGTTACCTCTGTGACATTCTCACTAAACTTGCACGCCTTACAGTTGCCGTATTTATGGAAACCTTTGGCCTTTTTTAACCAGTTGGTTTCCTTAGGATGAAGATGACTTTTAACTAGGTTGTCTTTTAATGAGAGATTCCTCTGGAATGTGACAGATGGACTATGTCCAACCACAGGTATTAGGATGGGACCCTGCCTGAGTATATTCCATCTTGCTTTCAAGATTTTCCTGAGATGTCTTGCTTGGGTACTGAATTTCATGATAAACCTAATCGGTTCCTTCTGCTCATTATCCCTGTTGCCAGCACTGGGTGGCTTGAATTGAGCTTCCTCTCTGCTGACCTTCCCTATTCTCTCACCTGCTTGTTTCAGAGCTTTGTAAGGATATCTCCTGGCACGAATCTTTGAGTAATTTCTTGAGTCGTGCGCTGGTATATATATATATATATATATATATATATATATATATATATATATATATTATTCAACAAACGCCTGAAAGCTTGAGAATGCACTCGACAGCCAATGAACACCTTCCTGTATTAATTCAAATTTGGAAACCAGCATCTGTGTTCCAGGTTAAAAGTCTTTATTTGCCAACGCGTTTCGAGGCTCCAGCCTCTTCTTCACAGGCAGCTTTGATCTACGGCACAAAAGTTCCAATTAGTTGCATGCTTTGTTTATATATACGCCCCCAGTGGGCTACGCTTAGTGTGATTGATTTTTAAAGCATGCTGGGACATGTGGTCCACATTGGATCAGTTAATACTCTCAGTGAGTTCTGTGCCACAGTCTTCTCTTTATAGCTTTTCACATACCCCCAGTGGGCCCCAGGATACAGCGCAGGTTTATTGTTCCACATTAGCTGTGCTGCTAGATCGGTTTTGACACAGTTCCACACCACGCAGCCTCTCCTCTTCAGGGATGGTGCAATTCTCCACCGCAGGGCAGCCGCGTGGTAAATTATTCAACAAACGCTCGAAAGCTTGAGAATGCACTCGACAGCCAATGAACACCGTGCGGTATTAATTCAAATTTGGAAGCCAGCATCTGTGTTCCAGGTTAAAAGACTTTATTTGCCTATAATATATATATATTTGATTAAAGTGGACTATATGCTTAACAACCTTGGATTGGACAATTGATAATGTTTACACTTGGAGTGCTCAGAATCTTTATTTTCTTTTCAACTGCCCCCCTACATCATAACGCACCAGCTACCAACACCCTCAGAACCCTGCTCCCGGCCGAATCCGGGATGCTCCCGATCTTGTGCTGCTGGAACCTTGGACCTGGCCCTGCTATCCACCCAAAACGAGAAGGGGAACTTTGTGAAAGCATTGACTGATTTTATATGTATTTTTCTACTTTTTTCCTTTGACTTCAATGGTGCGTAATTGCGAATAAAAGTGATATATTTTGCAAACTCGTAAAAATGTAACTTTAAAAGTACTTACTGTATATCGAAGTTCTTTATCTTAAAAATTACATAAAAATCGATTCTTTTTTTATAAATTGGTCTCAGATTTATTCTTGAGTGTGTGTCTCATTTATTGCCTCTGTGAGTACAACAAATGCTTAACACTACCCTCTGGCAAGCCTAACTGCTCGCCCACACTACCACAAATTGTCTATATAACCATAGAACAGCATATATAGTTACCTGAGCTAACTCTAACTTATGCCCCTGCAATGCACTGCTTATACCCTTACATATTACATCACTCTTGACATGGTCAGTGACGTCACTGATGGCATCACTGATGACATCTCAAATGACACACACACGCAGCACTCTTTCATATCGGTAACCTGGTCCTGAAGATGACCTGAACTAATTACTGGTCGAAACGCTGTCGACTATCCAGTGCAAGTCTTGGCGCAATCCTTGTGGTTCAACAAGTCTCCTATCTCCTCTTAAAAACCTGTATATGAATGTGAACCACAGGAGATGTGTATATAATCCTTGTATATATTGTCATTAATGTTTCCTCTGTGCCGTTTTTTCACTGTCCCACTTTTCAGCTGCGCCGCTCACTTTGGTTTTTTCTCTCGAGCACCCATGTGCACAAATTTGTACAGGTTACATGTACATCTATTGTAATATAGTGCTGCCACTGATTTTTTCTCCCTATTTCAAATATAGACCGCTTTGTGCATTTGTTGCAGTACCATTATTGCCTCCCTCTAGCCTCCTTTTTGCAAATATTGTGCATGTTTTCTGAAATTGCCTTGTATTATTACCTGTTGAGACATTGTTATTTGATATTTACACTATTTACCCAGGTCTCAACTGGGTCTCTGGGTAACCTCCTGTGGTTTGTCACAGTCTTTCCATCTTTCGTCGGAGGAGGACACAAGAGCATAATTGATTTTATGTTTCTATCAAGTAGCTATGGTGGTCTTGCCCGGGATTTTAAACTCTTGCCAAGTTGTGCCAGTGATCATAATCCCTTAGTGGCCTCCCTTAACCTAGACATGCGGACAGGGAACTAAAAGTCAAATAACACCCCTATCCACCATAAACCAAATAAAAGCCTAAGGCTGAAAGGGGACCAGGTAAATTCCCAGGATTTTGACACAAAAATCGTAAGTGAGAATATTGCCCTCATGGAAAGGTGTCTGACATTAGGAGCCATGTCAGCTGCCCTAGTTCAGGATTTTGAGATCCTTTGTTTAGCTATCACTTGAGCCCTATCTGTTAGATGCTCTCCTAAACCTGCCGCTCCTGAAGTCTCGTTCAATAGTGAGTGAACAAAGGTGCAAAGAGAGTTGAGAAGAGCCCTCAGCACTATCCCTCATATAGATAGTGAGGGCATTGAGAAAGAAATATAAGGCGGTGATAGTCCAGAGAAAGGTGGATCTCAGGAAAAAAGGCCTGGTCGGATCTGGTAGCTGCCGTGGACTTCAAATACATGAAAAAGTTCCGGGAGTTCATCAACCGTCTGGTGTTCTCGGATACCTCTGCACTAAAAATGGATTCCCTGATACCAGGAGACGCCTGGGTTGAACACTGCTCTCATATTGTTAACCCCCTAAACAGAGCTTTAAAAGTTTGAGTATAGGGACGTTACTATGATTGAAGATAGAGAACAAGCTCTGCAGTTTAGTCAATCAATTTCTGTTAAGTAGGTGGTGGCAGCAATAACTCAAAGTATCTGCCTCAAAGCGTCCGGTCCAGATGGGGTCCCCCTTGACCTGTTCAAGGATAACCCCAACCTCTGGGCACCCCTTCTGATGAAGATCTGTAGGGCTTCTATCACTGTTCCCATCCTTGTTTCAGGGAAAGATGCTATAGTGGTCCCTATGTTCAAGAAAGGGGATAGGAATGACCCGGCCTGTTACAGGCCGATATCTCTGCTGGTGCAACAGTAAAAGTTTTTGGCAGGGTCCTCTTGGTTCGCCTACAAGAGTGGGCCTTTGCAAACAAGGTGCTTTCTAAAACCCACTATGGTTTTAGACGGGGAATGGGCATGACGGACAATGTTTGAACCTGTCACTGACTGTCAGAAAATACATTAGGTCCCTGTAGTGCTCCTTTCATCTGGCCTTCATGGACCTATCTAGTGCATTTGACACTGTCAGTCGTGACAGTCTGTGGAATATGATGGGAGAGATGGGGGTTGAAGAAACACCATGTTGTCCTGCTGTGCAGTTTACACTGTAACACTACGGTGAAAATACGCTACGGCAACAATGGTGAGAGAACAGACTCAATTGTCTCCACGATGGCGGTTCGCCAGGGCTGTATACTGGCGCCCTTTCTATTTCTTGTTTATACAAATGGCTTAGAGGCCCATCTACTGAAAAAGGGTCTAGACTGTCCAAAAAGCCGCCAAAACTTTGTTACAACATTACTTTATGCCAATGACGCTGTCCTACTTGCAAGGACAACTATGAGCCTGGAGAGATCCATAGATGCCTATGTAGACTTTATGTCTGACGTAAAAGTGAAAAGAAAAAAGAACAATTGATGGACAGAATGCAGAAGAATGCCATACATTCACCCCAGTACAGAGATCTGGGCCTAAATCCGTAATTTCTTTGCACCCCATGCCATTCCAGTTTGAACCCAGCCATATGTAAATCAGTCTTGACCCTGCTCCCTATGGGAACAGTCTAGCCCGAACTGCCAGACCAGGTCCTCCCTGGACTGGAAACAAGCATCCTAGGACCAGTTTCGGGGTTTCACCCCTCATCAGCCAGGGTAGCTTGACTCCAGTGGCAGGGAGAGCATGGGACCCACGTCTGGGCATACACGTCCCACTCGGGGTGACAAATGCAAAAAGAACAAATGATGGACAGAATGCAGAACAATGTCATACATTCACCCCAGTACAGAGATCTGGGCCTAAATCCATTGTTTGTTTTTTTTCACTTAAAAGTGAACCACAAAAAGTTGTTTGTTATGGCGTGTGGCCCCAGGTCCACAAAGCCGAAATCCTTCATCGTACAGTGCAATCAGGTCCAGAAAGGTCAAGCTTTTTCTCATGGAGGGACTCTTCTTAACACCCAGTTATCGTCGGACCCCCTGCTGACCCTTCGGGCACAGCAAACGACTAGAGCCATGTAGGCACTGTTTCCTTTTGCAGCAAAATTAGGTCACAAGCATATAAGAAAAAATGTCCACCCTCTATAAAACCAAATGCCTCTCAATCGCTACTTTTGGGGTTGGATTGTGGGGTTGCAGGAATTGTGGAAAACTCCAAGTAGTAGAAAATAATTTTATTAGAAAGCTTTTGATGGTCCCTAATAGTGCATCAATATCTTTTTGTCACTCGGAACTGGGCCTTGAGTATATGACGGATTGCACTGAACTTGTCTCTTTGTTTTTATGGGTGCAAATCTGTTGTACACCGGAGCTGGATTTTTCAAGATCCATTATTATGGATTGCCTTTCCATGGCCAACACTGAGAGGATCCCCTGGCTCAGTTATCTGAAATGGGCAGAGCAAACTGGGTGCAATAGAATTCTTAAATGAGCCCTGTAATATTCCTTCTCACGCAAAGTCTCTAATAAAGTCCTTATATTGTTCAAGTGACAATGCACGCCAAACCAGCAATTAAACCAGCGAAGAGTTTTGAGCATCGGTTTTTCCACCAAGCAGATGCAAGCCAACTTATATCTTTTTTTGGGGCCTCAACACAGATTTTATCGAACCAGATTTCGCTTAAGCACGTTGCACTTTTTGGTAGCCTTTCCTAATCAAGGTGGTTGGCATGACTACCTTCTGCCCAGCCCATGTAATAACGTTGCAAAACAATCTACCCTGCACTTTGTTTTGTTTTGTGCATTGCACAAAAATGTAAGTTCCAAATTTTTGCTTCTGATACTGAGGCCATGTCTCCCTTGTTCTTATAGAGAAGGTTTTAGTCCCTCACAGTCGCTCTACTCCTTTGATATTTGTGTTGCGGTCTTAAATTTTATAAGAGGAGCCAACATAATACGAAAACAATACGGATAACTGAGTGTATCAATTCATAGTGCATGCTATAGCGTTTTTTTTTCCTTCTTTTTGCATATGCACTTTATCTTTCTTGCAGGATGGAAATGGGATTCTGTTGAGGCTATGACAGATTTTTCAAGAAATGTACATTTGAACAGTCTTATCGAGTTGCCATTTTGCTTCTTAACTTATTTGTTTTTATTTCTCATGGCTTTATAGGATTTAGTAGCCTTTTAACGCTCTTGGGTATTTTATCTAAATAATGTTCTTTTACTCCATGACATATGTTTATTGAATATATTGTCATGTATGTGCTTTTATGATTTGCTTGTCAAATCTAATAAAGTTTATGATTGATTGTGTACTCCTCTACTGCACTTCCCATACTCATAAATGCATTTGTGAATTGTACCCCAACTGTTTACTCACTGCATAGTTACCTCTTCCCTAAAAGTAGTTTATTCATTACATACAGCCTGTGCTTTCTGATTGACTACTTAATGAACTGCGTGACCTGGAGCTGTGCGTGTGATCACACACTGCCTGACACTGGAGCTGCCTGTGTGGATGTCTGCTTGGCATCTGATTCAGAAGTATTGCTTTCAGCATAATACAGTGCCTGCCATTCCCAGGGGTCATCAGAGGGAGTTCTCATTGCAGACGTCGGTCTCAAACTCTAATTGAAACTCTCCCAATGTAACCATCAAAAGCCTGCAGTGTTGTCATTGAATCCCCATTGCATGTTCTGTTACTGTAATCAGTGGGCAGACCTGCAGACATGACACAACTGGTTTGGCTATCACTGTTCACAAGTAAAGTCCAGCTAAAATGATAGCAAATGCATTCCCTAAATAATCAAAAGAGTGAACTTAGTCTAACCTTTCTCTTCCTGTATACACTTGCTTTGGAAGCTAAGACAACTGAGTTGAAAACCAGCTGCTGGCTAAGCTATCTTCAATCAATAGATGTAGAGAGGTCTTAAAGTGGGTGAGAATGATGTGCTTTTATGTTTAAGAGACTGAGGCGGATGCTATAGAATATAGCGGATGCTATTTGATATTTATTCACTCCTTCTCTGCTACATCTTTGTAATGGCCTCTCTTACCACCAGATTCAATGATGAAATGTGCTTGTCTATTTTACACAGTCGGAGAGCTCTTCAATAAAGTATCTTGGCTCCCACAAGCTCACGTGTATATGCATGTACATATGCCCATATGTGTCTGGTGTTTGTATAGTCGGAAGCTGTAGGAAGGTGGAATCTGACTATATGGTTGCCCCCACTTTTTTTTTATGGTGTTTTGCTGGTTTATGACTTAGTTGGACTGGGATCCTGCTATTCAGGGCCCCAGTCTATCTGCTTTCTCTGTAAAAAGGTTTCCATGTGCCTTAGGCACATCTCTGATTGGAATCTGGAGTGCCCTTATAAGTCCCTAGTATATGGTATACTATGTACCAAGGGCATAGGTACCTCAGAGGCCTGCCAGGGGCTGCAGCATGTATTATGCCACCCCTGGAAGGCCATCCAAACTGACACCACAGGTCTGCTACTGCAGCCTGGGTAAGGTGGTGCATGCACCCCTTACTGTGATATAGGTTACCTATATCACTAAATACATACACACATATAAACCTATAAGTCACTCCTAAGGCAGGCCTTATCAATCCTAAAGGCAGAGTGCATGGTTCCTATGTGAGAGGGTGCCCCTGCATGAGCAGGGCCCCTCTGCAGCGTTCGGAGACCATCTCTGATGCTGTTTGTAGTGCAGCCTGACCATATACTCTTAAGCGCATTATATCCTCGCGGCAAAATGCTAACTTTGGAATGGCTGCACCTAAACATGTCGTGTTTGGTGTCAAACATCTTGGAATACTACCCCCCGCCAATCCTGGCAGCGGGGGTAGCATTCCACCCTTCTAGAGGGAAAGACATGTTAACTCTGGCTTACCCGGTAACTTCTTTCTGAAGCCCTGGCATCACAAAATGGATGCTGCTGCCACAGACACAAGTCTGGCCTCCTGCTGCTGGACGAAACTCCGGCAGGGGAGGCCTGGACAATAGGTTTCCTGTTGCAGGGAGGTGTGACCACCTCCCCAGACAGGATAATGTGTATTGGGGCTGGGTGGGTGCACTCTTAGAGTGCTTTGAAGTCCTGCACTGGGGGAGCAAAAGGCTCCTCTGTGCATATGCCAGTTCAAACCAGCTCAGGGGCTACCTGCCCCTGCTCTGGCGTGAAACTGGACAAAGGGAAGTGGGTGTAGCCACCCCCTCCCTTGACCCTCCCATAGGTGGGGTCATAGAGTTAGTCCCTCCCTGTTTTACTGGTTAAAATGGGGAACCCTTGCCACAGCAAGATTAGATATCCCTGGACTAAACTTTGAAACTGAATCCTGGACCTTCGACGCTCTACATCACGATTAGAGGACTGAAGAATCTCCCTTGGAGTCAAGGAGTGACTCCCCTGCTTGGCAGGCACCAAAAACGACAACGACGGTCGCAAACTACGCCGCTCCCGCCGGAGTCCTAAGTCCCTGCAGCCCAAGAAGTGGATTTCGTGACTTCTCCAAGGCCATCGTGAGTCCCCAGTGAAGCTGAGGCAAGTGGACCCCACGAGTGACGAGGAACCGCGACACCTGGGTACCATGCTCTATTGTCGAGTGCAACCCCTTCTCAACGTTCTACGAACTTGTGCTTTGGATCACGTGTGGTCCCGGCCTCCAGCAGGAATTCCTCCGAAGATCAGAGGCCTACATCGTCCCGAGTGACCGTGGGCCCCTGTTGAGTGATTCCGCCCGAGGTGTCTTCGCGATCCCTTGCCAGCCGGCTCAGGGGTCCCCAGAAGACTTTCTAAAGAAACCAAAGGGCTCCCCTGGTTGCTCCAGGCCTGCCCTAACTTACCCTCGCTGGGTGAGTTCCCCAGACCTTGCTGGTCTGCGCCATCAACTTTTCTTCACGTCCACGAGATTTGCTGTTGCCAAGGCTTGTTGGGTCCAATCCGGTCGCCGACACGTCAGCAAGCAGCAGACGTCGTGGTACAGTCCGAATCCTGCTCCTGGATGCCGACAACGCCTCCTGGACCTCGTGACTGCGGAGTCAAGACGACCGACGACGCACCTGAAGCACCCGACATCGGTGGGCATCTGCTCATCGCCTTCCTGGTCACTGGCTAGTGACCCAGACTCTGTCCCCTCTGCTTTCAGGTACTTCAGATCCTCGATCCACTCTTGGATCCACCCGGACACTTTCCTCCTGGTCGCCAGCAGCACTTTGCAGCAGATCTTCATAGGAATCGACAGCGAAACCCGACCCCGAACGGCACCTATGCACCCGGCTTCGCTGGGTGAGGTAACACGAGTACTCTGGTGCTCCCGTGGGTAGAGACTCTTCAAAGTCCTAGATCTCAAAGGGTTTGTTCCTAGTCCTCCTCTAAGTGTCCCTTTCCTTTAATTTCCTGACCGCGACTTTCTCCATAGAAGTAAACGGCGTATCGCGGTTGTGTATTTACACTGCACGCGTCCCCCGTGGGTCCCCTGTGTCACTACCTTGGGTGGTTCCTTGTGGTCCAAGCACTTCTAGAGGCTCTAGGCCTAGTGTCTAGTTCAGTCGTGGTTCTTATACCACTTTATTGGTATATGGTTTGGTACGCCCCTAAGGCCCAAACGTGTATTTGTGCTATTACTGTGTTTAAATAACTTATTACTTATGTACTTCGAACTCTAGCCTCATAAAGAGACTAGAGGGGTGTGTTTAGCAATAAATACATATATTTTGAATATATACCTGGTGTGGTGCTCTTTCATTTGGTCACTCCAGAGATTATAGACTGGTAAAACAAGCTGCTTTACATTCCTTCAAGACTTAGCCTGAAGGCTGCTCTCCATAGCTACCACTAGGATAGCTTTCAATAAGGTTGTCTTTAACCTATCTACCATAAGAGTCGATTTGGACTGGTGCAAGGTGCCCACTATAATTAGTGGACAGCATATGCCAGGCCAACTTCTCACATTGGTGGCAGCGTGTGGGATTCCAGCTTGCTATTGTTTTACCAGATAATCTCAATTGAATTGATCAACTGAAAACCACTAAAGGTACCTAAGGTACATATAATTTAAGCTTAGAATAACAGTAAGTTCTACTGAACTTAGAGTTGTGTGTTAAGGGATAGCACAACCCTTTCTACAACTCAAGAGAGTTTAGTAGGCCACACTAGAGTAGGTAGTGCATACACCACACCACACTAGTAATGTCTTTAAGGGCAGGATCCAAAGAATCCTTGCAGGAAGCCATTGAGCTTCCACCCTCCAAGTATGATACACTCCCATTCTTGGAATTGAGAGCTTTATGTAACTTGAGAAAATTAAGGACAGGCCAAAGCCCCACCACCCAACACCTCAAGGAGTTGTTGGTGGCTTATGACCTTAGTAAGCCTGTAGGGACTGAAGGGGTAGGAGCTGAGGGTGGGGCAGGAGAAGAGGAGGATGCTAGGGGTACCAATACCCCCAGCCCCCCTCTGAAACTGGCCAGGAGGGTGACAATGACCCTGACCTGGAAAACCCAATCCCTCCTGTGGATGATGATGAGGATGATCAAGATGATGCCCTCTTTGTCCCCCCAGGAAGGATTAAGAGTGTGCCCAGAAGGTCTAGGTCTCCTTCTCAGGAGTCTAACCACTCTGGCACCTCAATAGGGAGCTCTGTCTCATCTCATAGGAGGGAATCCTCTCATGAGAGAAGAAAGAGGCTGGTCCAGTATGAGGAAACTCAGCTGGAAATCAGAAAAAAGCAATTGGCTTTAGATAGGGAATCCCTAGATCTCCTTAGAGAGAGAAGAAAGTTGGGACTAGAGTCCCATGGTGGCAGCAATATCCCTAGAGATAGGGAAAGGTCTTATGACCATAGAAACCTAAACAAGATTGTCCCTCCCTACCAGAGTGGGGATGACATCCACAAATGGATAACTGCACTGGAGAGGGCCTGTAAAGTTCAGAAGGTCCCCCAGAGGCAGTGGGCAGCAATCTTGTGGCTCTCCTTTGCAGACAAAGGTAGAGACAAGCTCCTCACTGTAAGAGAAGAGGATGCTGACAATTACACAGTCTTGAAGAGTGCTCTGATAGATGGGTTTGGCCTAACCACTGAACAGTATAGGTTGAAGTTCAGAGACACCCAAAAAGCTCAGACTCAAGACTGGGTTGATTTTGTAGATTGTGCTACAAAGGCTCTGGAAGGTTGGATACATGGCAACAAAGTGCATGACTTTTTAGGATTGTACAATTTGATTATGAGGGAGCAGATCCTTAATAATTGTCAAAACCAGCTTATGCACCAGTATCTGGTGGACTCTGATCTGACCTCTCCCCAAGAATTGGGAAAGAAGGCAGACAAATGGGTCAGAACCAGAGTAAAAACTAGAAATCAGGGTGGTGACCAGAAGAAAGACTCTACTAAGTCCCAAGAGAAAGGTGGGGATAAATCTAAGGATAAGTCCCCTACAGGGCCCCAAAATTCCTCTTCTGGGGGTGGGTCCCAAACTCCTTCCTCTCCTGAAAAGAAACCATATTGCCATGTCTGTAAAAAGCCTGGGCACTGGAAAACTGATCCCAGTTGCCCCAGGATTGGCAATAAAGAAAATGTTCCTCCCACAACTACTACCACCCCTCCTGGTACTACCAGTAGTAATCCTCCAGTTGGGAGTAGTGCACCCAAAAAGTTAGGTGCTTTTGCAAGAGGAACAGAGGTGGGCCCTAGTTTAGACAGGGACCCCTCAACAGACTCCTCTGACTCTGATGGTGGTATAGGATTTGCCACCTTTACCATGGGTCCCATAGCATTGGGCAGGTACAGACTGGAGCCAATGATTAATGGTCAGAAAGCTGTGGCATTTAGGGACACAGGGGCTAGTGTCACCATGGTGGCAGGGAAACTAGTCCCCCCTCACCAGCTTTTACCTGAGTTTAAATACCAGGTGACCAACATTGATGGTGTCAGAACAGATCACCCCATGGCCATAGTCAATCTCAGCTGGGAGGGGGTCACAGGCCCAAAAAGAGTGGCAGTGTCCCCAACCCTACCTGTAGATTGCCTGATGGGCAATGATTTGGAAATTTCAGCCTGGGCTGAAGTTGAACACCAAACCCATCTTAGGATGTTGGGCGTCCCTGCAAAGGTTAGTGGGGCTGTGATGGCCACAGCCCCAGCCCAAGAATTTGGAGAGATGGAGCCTGAAAGAATGGCCCACTCTCCCCCAAAAGAGAGCACAAGGGTTGAAGAAAAGTCTTCTTCCCCCCAGACAGTAGGTAAGGGTCAGCCTCCTCAGGGAACTGACCCTACCCCTAGTGAAGGAACTGCCACAGAGGTAGTCAGGCCTGGCCTGGCCACACCCCTGATGGCAGAGGACCCTTCCAAGGTGGTACCCAGTCTGGAGCAGGTAACCTGCCCCTCTCTACCCTGCCTCAGTCAGCCCAGGGCTGCAGAGGTCAGGGAGGTCAGTGGACCCCCGGGCCCCCTGTCCAGAGGAAGCCCCCATCAGCAGATTAGGGGCACCCAGTCTAGTAGCCCTAGCCAGGTGAAAATTCCTCTACACACTGAGGGATCCCCCATACCTTTATGTAGGGACCTCCCCCAGAAGGACTCTGGTAGGCAAGGGCAAACCTGGGACCAGAAGGTTCCAAACCTGCCATGTCCCTCCAGTGTTCCATCCAAAGGGACCCAACCCCCAGCTGTAGGCAGCCAAAGGTTGACCCTTAGAGCAAAGTGCAACTCAGTCATGGAAAGACAGGCATACATGGTGACCAGTGATCTGAGGAAGCTGAGGCCAACATTCCTAGGGCCTCACTTCCCTACTCAGACACCTCACCAGCCTTGTACTTTACCTAAGCACACCAGAGGTAGTGATTCCCCATGGTGGAGACCCTCTCATACCCTTAGGGTGAGGGATTGCTTAGTGGACCATAACATAGGGGGCAACCATGCTAGTGCAGGTGCTTCCTTATATGGCCACTTAGTCAATATAGGCTCAACTGGCCAAGGTTAGCCTTATCTCCTTTCGTTTGGGGGGGGGGTTATGTAGGAAGGTGGAAGGTGGAATCTGACTATATGGTTGCCCCCACTTTTTTTTATGGTGTTTTGCTGGTTTATGACTTAGTTGGACTGGGATCCTGCTATTCAGGGCCCCAGTCTATCTGCTTTCTCTGTAAAAGGTTTCCATGTGCCTTAGGCACATCTCTGATTGGAATCTGGAGTGCCCTTATAAGTCCCTAGTATATGGTATACTATGTACCAAGGGCATAGGTACCTCAGAGGCCTGCCAGGGGCTGCAGCATGTATTATGCCACCCCTGGAAGGCCATCCAAACTGACACCACAGGTCTGCTACTGCAGCCTGGGTAAGGTGGTGCATGCACCCCTTACTGTGATATAGGTTACCTATATCACTAAATACATACACACATATAAACCTATAAGTCACTCCTAAGGCAGGCCTTATCAATCCTAAAGGCAGAGTGCATGGTTCCTATGTGAGAGGGTGCCCCTGCATGAGCAGGGCCCCTCTGCAGCGTTCGGAGACCATCTCTGATGCTGTTTGTAGTGCAGCCTGACCATATACTCTTAAGCGCATTATATCCTCGCGGTAAAATGCTAACTTTGGAATGGCTGCACCTAAACATGTCGTGTTTGGTGTCAAACATCTTGGAATACTACCCCCCCGCCAATCCTGGCGGCGGGGGTAGCATTCCACCCTTCTAGAGGGAAAGACATGTTAACTCTGGCTTACCCGGTAACTTCTTTCTGAAGCCCTGGCATCACAAAATGGATGCTGCTGCCACAGACACAAGTCTGGCCTCCTGCTGCTGGACGAAACTCCGGCAGGGGAGGCCTGGACAATAGGTTTCCTGTTGCAGGGAGGTGTGACCACCTCCCCAGACAGGATAATGTGTATTGGGGCTGGGTGGGTGCACTCTTAGAGTGCTTTGAAGTCCTGCACTGGGGGAGCAAAAGGCTCCTCTGTGCATATGCCAGTTCAAACCAGCTCAGGGGCTACCTGCCCCTGCTCTGGCGCGAAACTGGACAAAGGGAAGTGGGTGTAGCCACCCCTCCCTTGACCCTCCCATAGGTGGGGTCATAGAGTTAGTCCCTCCCTGTTTTACTGGTTAAAATGGGGAACCCTTGCCACAGCAAGATTAGATATCCCTGGACTAAACTTTGAAACTGAATCCTGGACCTTCGACGCTCTACATCACGATTAGAGGACTGAAGAATCTCCCTTGGAGTCAAGGAGTGACTCCCCTGCTTGGCAGGCACCAAAAACGACAACGACGGTCGCAAACTACGCCGCTCCTGCCGGAGTCCGAAGTCCCTGCAGCCCAAGAAGTGGATTTCCTGACTTCTCCAAGGCCATCGTGAGTCCCCAGCGAAGCTGAGGCAAGTGGACCCCACGAGTGACGAGGAACCGCGACCCCTGGGTACCGTGCACTATTGTCGAGTGCAACCCCTTCTCAACGTTCTACGAACTTGTGCTTTAGATCACGTGTGGTCCCCGGCCTCCAGCAGGAATCCCTCCGAAGATCAGAGGCCTACATCGTCCCGAGTGACCGTGGGCCCCTGTTGAGTGATTCCGCCCGAGGTGTCTTCGCGATCCCTTGCCAGCCGGCTCAGGGGTCCCCAGAAGACTTTCTAAAGAAACCAAAGGGCTCCCCTGGTTGCTCCAGGCCTGCCCTAACTTACCCTCGCTGGGTGAGTTCCCCAGACCTTGCTGGTCTGCGCCATCGACTTTTCTTCACTTCCACGAGATTTGCTGTTGCCAAGGCTTGTTGGGTCCAATCCGGTCGCCGACACCTCAGCAAGCAGCAGACGTCGTGGTACAGTCCGAATCCTGCTCCTGGACGCCGACAACGCCTCCTGGACCTCGTGACTGCGGAGTCAAGACGACCGACGACGCACCTGAAGCACCCGACATCGGTGGGCATCTGCTCATCGCCTTCCTGGTCACTGGCTAGTGACCCAGACTCTGTCCCCTCTGCTTTCAGGTACTTCAGATCCTCGATCCACTCTTGGATCCACCCGGACACTTTCCTCCTGGTCGCCAGCAGCACTTTGCAGCAGATCTTCATAGGAATCGACAGCGAAACCCGACCCCGAACGGCACCTATGCACCCGGCTTCGCTGGGTGAGGTAACACGAGTACTCCGGTGCTCCCGTGGGTAGAGACTCTTCAAAGTCCTAGATCTCAAAGGGTTTGTTCCTAGTCCTCCTCTAAGTGTCCCTTTCCTTTAATTTCCTGACCGCGACTTTCTCCATAGAAGTAAACGGCGTATCGCGGTTGTGTATTTACACTGCACGCGTCCCCCGTGGGTCCCCTGTGTCACTACCTTGGGTGGTTCCTTGTGGTCCAAGCACTTCTAGAGGCTCTAGGCCTAGTGTCTAGTTCAGTCGTGGTTCTTATACCACTTTATTGGTATATGGTTTGGTACGCCCCTAGGGCCCAAACGTGTATTTGTGCTATTACTGTGTTTAAATAACTTATTACTTATGTACTTCGAACTCTAGCCTCATAAAGAGACTAGAGGGGTGTGTTTAGCAATAAATACATATATTTTGAATATATACCTGGTGTGGTGCTCTTTCATTTGGTCACTCAAGAGATTATAGACTGGTAAAACAAGCTGCTTTACATTCCTTCAAGACTTAGCCTGAAGGCTGCTCTCCATAGCTACCACTAGGATAGCTTTCAATAAGGTTGTCTTTAACCTATCTACCATAAGAGTCGATTTGGACTGGTGCAAGGTGCCACTATAATTAGTGGACAGCATATGCCAGGCCAACTTCTCACAGAAGCTAACCGGAAAGCAGCAACGCACTATGCAAGGTCAAAGATACAGGCAATGTGTGATTGGATGGGTGCCTCGTTTCTTGGTGGCAAAATATAGGAGCACCCATTTTGTGTGCACTGCTACACCACCACCAACTTCCAGCTGGCACTGCTGACACTGGAATCCTTTTTATGCCTAGGTAGTTACTGCCTAGGCATAAAAAGGATTCCAGTGTCAGCACTAGTGCATGGGTCTATACGACTCCTTAAGCCTTTTAGAGGTCTGCACAATTTCTTAAACGTCTAAATTTAACTTCATGCTTTAGAAATAGCTGAATTATTTCCTGTAAATTTGGTTTACAACCTGGCTAACTAAAAGGTACCTCTCACTTTTTACTTTTAAAACCAAGCCATGAGAACACTTTTCCTGCATCTGAAGCACGTTTAATATGAATTCACTAGGGCATTGAAGTATAAGCACAAGCAGTGAGCACAAATTGCAGCTCTTGAATGACATAATCAGAATCTAAGGTTATTTATAGCCTCGGATGAAAACTGTGTCCACATTAGAACACTTAAGCCTGCAGCCAGCAGCCTGCATGTCAAACGCAATGTATGGCTTGTGTAGATTCTCATGCGTACTCCTAGGGACTGTACTGAATCTGAAAAGTACCTACTGAAGTCTTAGGAGGAAATCAATTACAAGAGTCTTTCTGACTTTTAAAAACAAGTTTATAAATCAACTTTTGCAGGACAGCAGACCCTGGGGGTCTGTGACACCTACTCAGGCGGCCCGGAACGGCTTAGAAAATTAAATAATATTAGCATATTAATAAAGTATATAAAGATAAAAAAAAGTAAACAGTAAAATTGAACATTTTAAAATCCTCTGTAAATGTGTGGAATTTTCAGTATGAAGCTAAAATTAAGTCGGTATCCTTATTAAGCTTCATTAGAGGAGCAATGTGATTACAGCAAATGAAATCTAGTATGGACGATTAATAGTTTCAGTTGAAGAAGACAGGATGCATTAGGAGCAAAGAAGACAAAGTGGTACCCTAGAGTCTAGCATTGTGTTTCATCTTTTGCAATAAAACTACATTAAAACTTCGATTTTTGTATATGTTTTGAATGTGATTTAAATACAAATATTTCATAATTTATGTATTTGTTTCGTGTATACTTCTTTCTGTATTTCTGTGTATTGTTTTGAGCTTCAAATCGTAAAAAATTGCTTAGGGTCCTGGCTTTCAGTAGTGATTAAGGGACGATTCAGAAAAGACAAAAAAGTTAAGAATCGCTTCAATAGGAGGCGTGTTGTACAACTACAACATATTTTTATTTTATGGGCAGGCATGGCACTCCGTTGTGTTGAAGCCAAATTTGTTTTTTGATTTATTAAGTGTGTTGTACTCCCTTCTGGACCCAAGAGACTCTGATGATTGGTTTTTGCTGCGGTACGTCTTACCATGGAAGGCACACTCTATGATGCTCTAAATTCCAAAATGTATTCAATGCCAATGCAGTCTCCATTTTACAAGCATATGGGTAAAGCCAAAAAATGAGGAGAGCGGTGGGAGAGAAGTGGGAGAAGGGGAGGATGGAGAGAAATACCGCGCTGTAGCAGTGCTGGGTGTGCTGAGTGTTCACGGAGGAGGTGGCTGGAGCAAGGAATACTGAGGCAGATGGGGGAGAGAAGAGCAGAGGATGATGGGAGGATGGAGACTGGGATTAAAGCAGGAGCATTCCCTCTCAAGAAAGAGGAAGAGTAGGACAAACAGAAACAGAAAAGAGGGTGCTGAGGGAAAGAGGGTGAATGTGTGAGGAGAATGCATGTTCAAGAAAGAAAAAGAAAGATAGAGAAAAGGAGATAGGGAAATAGGAAGGAGGAGGACATCAACTCTCTTAAAATACTAAGTCACAATTATTTTTAACATAAAAAGAAAAAGTAGTTCCTTGACTTCACCAGCAGAAGAATGCATTGACCCAACCAAAATGTTGGTTATAGAAATATGGGTTATACCTTAAATGCCCCAGGGGAAGGGCAAACAAAACCATAGGGAGAAACACATTGACTCAGGAGCTGGAAACAGAGATGGGAACTTATTACGAATTTGGCGGTGTGGCAGCAAGCCACCACCCCAGCGCCCCACTGTCACACCACCAAAGCCATACTGAGACCGCCCGCCGGATTCTGACAGGAATCCAGGTCGGGCTGTCCTGCTTTGGCGGTCCCACGGCGGTGCCTTTAATAGGCTCATATGTGAGCCTAAAAAGGGACAGTAAGGAGAGTGCCAAAGCACGTTTCTGCACGGCATGGGCTGTGAAGTCCATGCCCTGCAGGAACAGGGGGTGCATACCATGTGCCTCCCTGCGTGCACCTCCAGGCCCTGAGGCACTTAGTTACCTCATAGCTACACTTTTCATGGCAGGCTCACTGCCATGAAAATTGTGATGTAAGGAAACTCATAATATGCTTGGCGGTGCAGGAGCCGCACCGCCAGCATATTGTAGCCTCTGACCGCTGCGCCACCACCACAGGAACAAGGTTCCCAGCGGTAGCAGCTGTTATGTGGCGGTCCCTCTGCTGTATTTGTAATACTTGGGTGGACCACCACTCTGGCGGTCCAGGGACCGCACCACGGGTTTGGGAGTCCAATGGACCGCCAAACTCGTAATAAGGTCCATAGACAAGACAACCCTTAAATCAGAAGAAAGAGGCAGACTCAAGTCCCACTCTAAGTATATCTTGAAGAATTAGTTATCTTACTGTATACAACTGACGGCTAACGCTGTCTGCAGTGATAATGAAGACATATCTGTGCATAGCTGTGGGTGGAGGTTTCATTAGACAGTCCAATGCAGAATTTTGTAATGGAAACTTATGATATTTTACGTGAATTGTGAGATTGATCAAGCCCATGAAAAGCAATAGACAGCAAAATAGTAAGCACATTGGGCTAAAGATCTGCTCCTGGGTGTCTTTGTATGTATCAATAACATTTGCTAATGTTGCAGCTGTTTAAATGAAGGTTATATAAGGGGTAAAGTTCCACCTGTCATATATTATGAGGATATTCCCAGTCACCGAGAAGTTCCATAGCCATATAGAGGAACAAGGCCGCAGGCCAAGTTCCTTTTTAAGTTTACAGAACTCTGAGGTTACCTGCAATATCCCTATCATGTACACCAGGGCGTACTTTATCCCATATAGTACATGGTCACACCATCACTTTTAGTAATCCACTCAAAACCTTGGTGTGTAGCTCTTTCGTATGAAAAAGTGAGCCTGTGTGCAAACATGAAGAATAAGAAAAAACCTCTAGTGCAAAATAAAACGAATCAAAAATCTGTTAGTTATTTGCTGCAAACAGATATTAGAATCAGTTCAATAGAAGTCAGGTTTTATTTTTCCAAAAAAGCTGCACTATCACAGAATGTATATAAATATTCTATCTTTTCTCTTTCTAAGGAGTGAAAAAAAAATAAACATGATCTCTCTGCTTGTCATTGTAAGCTAATAAATAGAGCAGAAGAAAGAAAAACAACTTCCGTTTTTTGTTGTTGCTTTGAACAGCTGCTTGAATTATGCTCTGTGACCTCACCTGCCTTCACCTCTGCTGCTGGCTCTGGCAGCAGTCATTGTGAACTCCACTGTAATTACTTATATTAGTCGTGTTCTGACGTCTTTTCGGCGTCTAAGTGCATGACAGCTGGAGTTTATTCAGGGACTACAGAATCCCATGCATTATAAATATATTAATTACCCTCTCTAGACATTCATCTATTTCCCAGCGCTGCACAGAATGTGAAAGAAGAGAACAGATATTGCAGAACTGCCACAAACATCAATCATTTCTAAGATTGTTTTTGATAAGCAAATACTTTTTGTGATGAGGAGGTGCTGGAGGGCAAACATGCACACATCCACCTCACGGATTCCATGAAAACAGATAACATGTCTTACTTCAAAGAAATAGCTGACATTACCGATCAGTCACATTGTGAGGCAGGACGTCTTGTTTCAGCATATTCTTTGAATGATTTGCTTTCATTTCATCATTCTTGGTGATTTACCTAAAAGTTATTTTCTGCAGCCTGTCAGCAAGCACGCCTTTGGCGCCAAACCATGACAAGAGATATTCTACTTTCCACAAAGCAAGATGCTCACCACTATAACCTTTGCTCTTCACATCTTTGAGACATCCCTTCATGTGTTCTGTTTGACCGAGTTTAGGATGCATATGAAGGGAATTCCAAGTTTTTAAAAGAGGATGGGGGGGGGGAAGTGTATGTTTTAGAAAGGGGAGCAGTATACATTCTGTCAAAACAAAACCTGCCTTGGTGAAGACATCTTCGACTTGCTGGAACTTTAGGTAAATCTTTACAACACACCACAAAACGTTGTTAAATAGGCCTTACTCGGCCTTAACAAAAACACAACATTTCAAATTATCCTGAAACTTTACACAATTTTTTCATTCACAATTCTTATAAAGATTTTTTTACAGTTTTTGCATTCAAAACAGTGCTTAAAATAAAATATATTTTCCAGCTTTAGCAGCAATTTCATATCTCCTTTCTAAACACATGCCTCTGTGATCCACTTAATATTTTTTCACAGCTAGTGTAGATCCAGGTATGGCTATTTTTTGTGCTTTGCTGTCCTCGTCTGAACTTGGTTAAATTACGTTTTTGAAAACTGAAATTGGGGTCATACTTTGGCTGAGCACTTAGGAAAACCAGTGCCTTCCATTTTGGAGAATTTTGCAATAGATATTTCTGTAACTGAAATCTGGTCTATTGCCTGGAAAGAGCAAGGAGGGATCTAATAAGTGTCTCCTGACCGAAATACCTTCAATATAAATACTTAGGGCAGATTAGGATGTTGGTAGGAGTTTCCTCCAACCGACATCCCTGCGGTTTCAAGACCAACTGATCTCAGGTCGGCAGTCCAAAACCGCAATTACAATGCGACCACACAAGGTGCGGTTGCAGACTCCCATTTCCCTATGGGAGCTTGTGCGGCGGTCGGAAACTGGCCGCAGCACAAGCAGCCATAGAGAAATGGGAGTCACTGTAAATCCCTCACGGTGCCTGACACAAGGTGCCCCCTCGGCCACTAACCGGAGGCTGCGGTTTCAAGACCAACCGATCTCAGGTCGGCAGTCCGAAACCGCAATTACAATGCAACCACGCATGGTGCGATTGCACACTCCCATTTCCCTATGGGAGCTTGTGCGGCAGTCGGAAACCGGCCGCAGCACAAGCAGCCATAGAGAAATAGGAGTCACTGTAAATCCCTCACGGTGCCTGACACAAGGTGCCCCCTCGGCCACTAACCGGAGGCTGCAGGTGCCCCCTCGGCCACTAACCGGAGGCTGCAGAGAGAGGGGGGGCCTGCTAGGGGCCCACAAAGTCACTTTCCGACAGGCTTTATATGTCGGAAAGCCCGACATGGAAAGCGTGTTAAAAACCGACGTCATAATCCTGACAGCGGAAACGCCGTACATAAGGGATTAAGTTGCGGTTCCGACTGGCCGACGGGCTCAAATTCGATCGGCGTCATTGTAATATGGTGGTCAGAGGCTTTCCGACCGACATCCAAATTAGGGCCTTAATTGGCCTCAACATGAGCTTAATTGGATTGGTAGATATTGGTGAAATGTTCTATACTCCATAATGCACTGCAGAGTTCTCTCTTAAGCCCTGATTATGAGTTTGTCGTTATATTCCGATCCATGCATAAACCCCAGTTTATGCACGGGTTGGAATTATCAGTCGGTAGGTATTTAACACATCTGATAGTTATCGGATGCGTTAAATAGCTCAGCCTTCGTTCAATTTTGGCAAGTCAAACCTGTTGAAATTTAACAAGGGGAAAGCATACGTTATTTACTGTAGCATGTGTTTTTCTGGTGCGTTAAACACCACAAATCGACACGTTATTCCCCACCAATCGTAATAGTCATTATTAATCACACCTGATAAATAGAATACTCCGTGGTATTGTTATTTATCAAGTGTGGAAAATAGCATCTAAACTTGTAATCTGGGCCTGTGTCTACAAAGTCCTTCCTCAGTTATCATATGTTTTATGCATTATGTTCAAAATAAATTGACACATACCAGGTAAGCTCGCATAATATCTGTGTACCCTGTATGCCTGACTAAAGAGCAAGATGTCACAGGTTCATATCCTAAGCGATACAAAAGGGGATGATGGACGGAACGTTTGAGCCAATCAAACACTCACCCCCAGTCAACTGATCTGGGTTTAATCCATCATCATTCTTTAGCTCACTCCACCACCCCAGTTCAGACATGGCCATATGCAAATCAGTCTGACCCTGTGCCTCATGGGAACAGTCCAGCACGAACTGCCAAGCCATGTCTTCCCTGGACCGGAAACAAGCATCCTAGGACCGGTTTCTGACATTTCAGCCGTCATCAGCCAGGCTTGCTTGAATCCAGTGGCAAAGTGAGCAAGGGACCCACGTCTGGGCATACCCCGCCAACTTAGGGCGACCAAAGCGATACAAAAGGGGATGATGGACGGAACGTTTGAGCCAATCAAACACTCACCCCCAGTCAACTGATCTGGGTTTAATCCATCATCATTCTTTAGCTCACTCCACCACCCCAGTTCAGACATGGCCATATGCAAATCAGTCTGACCCTGTGCCTCATGGGAACAGTCCAGCCCGAACTGCCAAGCCATGTCTTCCCTGGACCGGAAACAAGCATCCTAGGACCGGTTTCTGACATTTCAGCCGTCATCAGCCAGGCTTGCTTGAATCCAGTGGCAAAGTGAGCAAGGGACCCACGTCTGGGCATACCCCCGCCAACTTAGGGCGACCAAAGCGATACAAAAGGGGATGATGGACGGAACGTTTGAGCCAATCAAACACTCACCCCCAGTCAACTGATCTGGGTTTAATCCATCATCATTCTTTAGCTCACTCCACCACCCCAGTTCAGACATGGCCATATGCAAATCAGTCTGACCCTGTGCCTCATGGGAACAGTCCAGCCCGAACTGCCAAGCCATGTCTTCCCTGGACCGGAAACAAGCATCCTAGGACCGGTTTCTGACATTTCAGCCGTCATCAGCCAGGCTTGCTTGAATCCAGTGGCAAAGTGAGCAAGGGACCAACGTCTGGGCATACCCCCGCCAACTTAGGGCGACCAAAGCAATACAAAAGGGGATGATGGACGGAACGTTTGAGCCAATCAAACACTCACCCCCAGTCAACTGATCTGGGTTTAATCCATCATCATTCTTTAGCTCACTCCACCACCCCAGTTCAGACATGGCCATATGCAAATCAGTCTGACCCTGTGCCTCATGGGAACAGTCCAGCCCGAACTGCCAAGCCATGTCTTCCCTGGACCGGAAACAAGCATCCTAGGACCGGTTTCTGACATTTCAGCCGTCATCAGCCAGGCTTGCTTGAATCCAGTGGCAAAGTGAGCAAGGGACCCACGTCTGGGCATACCCCGCCAACTTAGGGCGACCAAAGCGATACAAAAGGGGATGATGGACGGAACGTTTGAGCCAATCAAACACTCACCCCCAGTCAACTGATCTGGGTTTAATCCATCATCATTCTTTAGCTCACTCCACCACCCCAGTTCAGACATGGCCATATGCAAATCAGTCTGACCCTGTGCCTCATGGGAACAGTCCAGCCCGAACTGCCAAGCCATGTCTTCCCTGGACCGGAAACAAGCATCCTAGGACCGGTTTCTGACATTTCAGCCGTCATCAGCCAGGCTTGCTTGAATCCAGTGGCAAAGTGAGCAAGGGACCCACGTCTGGGCATACCCCCGCCAACTTAGGGCGACCAAAGCGATACAAAAGGGGATGATGGACGGAACGTTTGAGCCAATCAAACACTCACCCCAGTCAACTGATCTGGGTTTAATCCATCATCATTCTTTAGCTCACTCCACCACCCCAGTTCAGACATGGCCATATGCAAATCAGTCTGACCCTGTGCCTCATGGGAACAGTCCAGCCCGAACTGCCAAGCCATGTCTTCCTGGACCGGAAACAAGCATCCTAGGACCGGTTTCTGACATTTCAGCCGTCATCAGCCAGGCTTGCTTGAATCCAGTGGCAAAGTGAGCAAGGGACCCACGTCTGGGCATACCCCGCCAACTTAGGGCGACCAAAGCGATACAAAAGGGGATGATGGACGGAACGTTTGAGCCAATCAAACACTCACCCCCAGTCAACTGATCTGGGTTTAATCCATCATCATTCTTTAGCTCACTCCACCACCCCAGTTCAGACATGGCCATATGCAAATCAGTCTGACCCTGTGCCTCATGGGAACAGTCCAGCCCGAACTGCCAAGCCATGTCTTCCCTGGACCGGAAACAAGCATCCTAGGACCGGTTTCTGACATTTCAGCCGTCATCAGCCAGGCTTGCTTGAATCCAGTGGCAAAGTGAGCAAGGGACCCACGTCTGGGCATACCCCCGCCAACTTAGGGCGACCAAAGCGATACAAAAGGGGATGATGGACGGAACGTTTGAGCCAATCAAACACTCACCCCCAGTCAACTGATCTGGGTTTAATCCATCATCATTCTTTAGCTCACTCCACCACCCCAGTTCAGACATGGCCATATGCAAATCAGTCTGACCCTGTGCCTCATGGGAACAGTCCAACCCGAACTGCCAAGCCATGTCTTCCCTGGACCGGAAACAAGCATCCTAGGACCGGTTTCTGACATTTCAGCCGTCATCAGCCAGGCTTGCTTGAATCCAGTGGCAAAGTGAGCAAGGGACCCACGTCTGGGCATACCCCCGCCAACTTAGGGCGACCAAAGCGATACAAAAGGGGATGATGGACGGAACGTTTGAGCCAATCAAACACTCACCCCCAGTCAACTGATCTGGGTTTAATCCATCATCATTCTTTAGCTCACTCCACCACCCCAGTTCAGACATGGCCATATGCAAATCAGTCTGACCCTGTGCCTCATGGGAACAGTCCAGCCCGAACTGCCAAGCCATGTCTTCCCTGGACCGGAAACAAGCATCCTAGGACCGGTTTCTGACATTTCAGCCGTCATCAGCCAGGCTTGCTTGAATCCAGTGGCAAAGTGAGCAAGGGACCCACGTCTGGGCATACCCCGCCAACTTAGGGCGACCAAAGCGATACAAAAGGGGATGATGGACGGAACGTTTGAGCCAATCAAACACTCACCCCCAGTCAACTGATCTGGGTTTAATCCATCATCATTCTTTAGCTCACTCCACCACCCCAGTTCAGACATGGCCATATGCAAATCAGTCTGACCCTGTGCCTCATGGGAACAGTCCAGCACCGAACTGCCAAGCCATGTCTTCCCTGGACCGGAAACAAGCATCCTAGGACCGGTTTCTGACATTTCAGCCGTCATCAGCCAGGCTTGCTTGAATCCAGTGGCAAAGTGAGCAAGGGACCCACGTCTGGGCATACCCCCGCCAACTTAGGGCGACCAAAGCGATACAAAAGTCCAGCCCGAACTCCACCACCCCAGTTCAGACATGGCCATATGCAAATCCGTCCATCATCCCCTTTTGTATCGCTTTGCCACTGGATTCAAGCAAGCCTGGCTGATGACGGCTGGAATGCCAGAAACCGGTCCTAGGATGCTTGTTTCCGGTCCAGGGAAGACATGGCTTGGCAGTTCGGGCTGGACTGTTCCCATGAGGCACAGGGTCAGACTGATTTGCATATGGCCATGTCTGAACTGGGGTGGTGGAGTGAGCTAAAGAATGATGATGGATTAAACCCAGATCAGTTGACTGGGGGTGAGTGTTTGATTGGCTCAAACGTTCCGTCCATCATCCCCTTTTGTATCGCTTTGTTCGCCCTAAGTTGGCGGGGGTATACCCAGACGTGGGTCCCTTGCTCACTTTGCCACTGGATTCAAGCAAGCCTGGCTGATGACGGCTGGAATGCCAGAAACCGGTCCTAGGATGCTTGTTTCCGGTCCAGGGAAGACATGGCTTGGCAGTTCGGGCTGGACTGTTCCCATGAGGCACAGGGTCAGACTGATTTGCATATGGCCATGTCTGAACTGGGGTGGTGGAGTGAGCTAAAGAATGATGATGGATTAAACCCAGATCAGTTGACTGGGGGTGAGTGTTTGATTGGCTCAAACGTTCCGTCCATCATCCCCTTTGTATCGCTTTGTTCGCCCTAAGTTGGCGGGGGTATACCCAGACGTGGGTCCCTTGCTCACTTTGCCACTGGATTCAAGCAAGCCTGGCTGATGACGGCTGGAATGCCAGAAACCGGTCCTAGGATGCTTGTTTCCGGTCCAGGGAAGACATGGCTTGGCAGTTCGGGCTGGACTGTTCCCATGAGGCACAGGGTCAGACTGATTTGCATATGGCGATGTCTGAACTGGGGTGGTGGAGTGAGCTAAAGAATGATGATGGATTAAACCCAGATCAGTTGACTGGGGGTGAGTGTTTGATTGGCTCAAACGTTCCGTCCATCATCCCCTTTTGTATCGCTTTGTTCGCCCTAAGTTGGCGGGGGTATACCCAGACGTGGGTCCCTTGCTCACTTTGCCACTGGATTCAAGCAAGCCTGGCTGATGACGGCTGGAATGCCAGAAACCGGTCCTAGGATGCTTGTTTCCGGTCCAGGGAAGACATGGCTTGGCAGTTCGGGCTGGACTGTTCCCATGAGGCACAGGGTCAGACTGATTTGCATATGGCCATGTCTGAACTGGGGTGGTGGAGTGAGCTAAAGAATGATGATGGATTAAACCCAGATCAGTTGACTGGGGGTGAGTGTTTGATTGGCTCAAACGTTCCGTCCATCATCCCCTTTTGTATCGCTTTGTTCGCCCTAAGTTGGCGGGGGTATACCCAGACGTGGGTCCCTTGCTCACTTTGCCACTGGATTCAAGCAAGCCTGGCTGATGACGGCTGGAATGCCAGAAACCGGTCCTAGGATGCTTGTTTCCGGTCCAGGGAAGACATGGCTTGGCAGTTCGGGCTGGACTGTTCCCATGAGGCACAGGGTCAGACTGATTTGCATATGGCCATGTCTGAACTGGGGTGGTGGAGTGAGCTAAAGAATGATGATGGATTAAACCCAGATCAGTTGACTGGGGGTGAGTGTTTGATTGGCTCAAACGTTCCGTCCATCATCCCCTTTGTATCGCTTTGTTCGCCCTAAGTTGGCGGGGGTATACCCAGACGTGGGTCCCTTGCTCACTTTGCCACTGGATTCAAGCAAGCCTGGCTGATGACGGCTGGAATGCCAGAAACCGGTCCTAGGATGCTTGTTTCCGGTCCAGGGAAGACATGGCTTGGCAGTTCGGGCTGGACTGTTCCCATGAGGCACAGGGTCAGACTGATTTGCATATGGCCATGTCTGAACTGGGGTGGTGGAGTGAGCTAAAGAATGATGATGGATTAAACCCAGATCAGTTGACTGGGGGTGAGTGTTTGATTGGCTCAAACGTTCCGTCCATCATCCCCTTTTGTATCGCTTTGTTCGCCCTAAGTTGGCGGGGTATACCCAGACGTGGGTCCCTTGCTCACTTTGCCACTGGATTCAAGCAAGCCTGGCTGATGACGGCTGGAATGCCAGAAACCGGTCCTAGGATGCTTGTTTCCGGTCCAGGGAAGACATGGCTTGGCAGTTCGGGCTGGACTGTTCCCATGAGGCACAGGGTCAGACTGATTTGCATATGGCCATGTCTGAACTGGGGTGGTGGAGTGAGCTAAAGAATGATGATGGATTAAACCCAGATCAGTTGACTGGGGTGAGTGTTTGATTGGCTCAAACGTTCCGTCCATCATCCCCTTTGTATCGCTTTGTTCGCCCTAAGTTGGCGGGGGTATACCCAGACGTGGGTTCCTTGCTCACTTTGCCACTGGATTCAAGCAAGCCTGGCTGATGACGGCTGGAATGCCAGAAACCGGTCCTAAGATGCTTGTTTCCGGTCCAGGGAAGACATGGCTTGGCAGTTCGGGCTGGACTGTTCCCATGAGGCACAGGGTCAGACTGATTTGCATATGGCCATGTCTGAACTGGGGTGGTGGAGTGAGCTAAAGAATGATGATGGATTAAACCCAGATCAGTTGACTGGGGGTGAGTGTTTGATTGGCTCAAACGTTCCGTCCATCATCCCCTTTTGTATCGCTTTGTTCGCCCTAAGTTGGCGGGGGTATACCCAGAGGGGGTCCCTTGCTCACTTTGCCACTGGATTCAAGCAAGCCTGGCTGATGACGGCTGGAATGCCAGAAACCGGTCCTAGGATGCTTGTTTCCGGTCCAGGGAAGACATGGCTTGGCAGTTCGGGCTGGACTGTTCCCATGAGGCACAGGGTCAGACTGATTTGCATATGGCCATGTCTGAACTGGGGTGGTGGAGTGAGCTAAAGAATGATGATGGATTAAACCCAGATCAGTTGACTGGGGGTGAGTGTTTGATTGGCTCAAACGCTCCGTCCATCATCCCCTTTTGTATCGCTTTGTTCGCCCTAAGTTGGCGGGGGTATACCCAGACGTGGGTCCCTTGCTCACTTTGCCACTGGATTCAAGCAAGCCTGGCTGATGACGGCTGGAATGCCAGAAACCGGTCCTAGGATGCTTGTTTCCGGTCCAGGGAAGACATGGCTTGGCAGTTCGGGCTGGACTGTTCCCATGAGGCACAGGGTCAGACTGATTTGCATATGGCCATGTCTGAACTGGGGTGGTGGAGTGAGCTAAAGAATGATGATGGATTAAACCCAGATCAGTTGACTGGGGGTGAGTGTTTGATTGGCTCAAACGTTCCGTCCATCATCCCCTTTTGTATCGCTTTGTTCGCCCTAAGTTGGCGGGGGTATACCCAGACGTGGGTCCCTTGCTCACTTTGCCACTGGATTCAAGCAAGCCTGGCTGATGACGGCTGGAATGCCAGAAACCGGTCCTAGGATGCTTGTTTCCGGTCCAGGGAAGACATGGCTTGGCAGTTCGGGCTGGACTGTTCCCATGAGGCACAGGGTCAGACTGATTTGCATATGGCCATGTCTGAACTGGGGTGGTGGAGTGAGCTAAAGAATGATGATGGATTAAACCCAGATCAGTTGACTGGGGGTGAGTGTTTGATTGGCTCAAACGTTCCGTCCATCATCCCCTTTTGTATCGCTTTGTTCGCCCTAAGTTGGCGGGGGTATACCCAGACGTGGGTCCCTTGCTCACTTTGCCACTGGATTCAAGCAAGCCTGGCTGATGACGGCTGGAATGCCAGAAACCGGTCCTAGGATGCTTGTTTCCGGTCCAGGGAAGACATGGCTTGGCAGTTCGGGCTGGACTGTTCCCATGAGGCACAGGGTCAGACTGATTTGCATATGGCCATGTCTGAACTGGGGTGGTGGAGTGAGCTAAAGAATGATGATGGATTAAACCCAGATCAGTTGACTGGGGGTGAGTGTTTGATTGGCTCAAATGTTCCGTCCATCATCCCCTTTTGTATCGCTTTGTTCGCCCTAAGTTGGCGGGGGTATACCCAGACGTGGGTCCCTTGCTCACTTTGCCACTGGATTCAAGCAAGCCTGGCTGATGACGGCTGGAATGCCAGAAACCGGTCCTAGGATGCTTGTTTCCGGTCCAGGGAAGACATGGCTTGGCAGTTCGGGCTGGACTGTTCCCATGAGGCACAGGGTCAGACTGATTTGCATATGGCCATGTCTGAACTGGGGTGGTGGAGTGAGCTAAAGAATGATGATGGATTAAACCCAGATCAGTTGACTGGGGGTGAGTGTTTGATTGGCTCAAACGTTCCGTCCATCATCCCCTTTTGTATCGCTTTGTTCGCCCTAAGTTGGCGGGGGTATACCCAGACGTGGGTCCCTTGCTCACTTTGCCACTGGATTCAAGCAAGCCTGGCTGATGACGGCTGGAATGCCAGAAACCGGTCCTAGGATGCTTGTTTCCGGTCCAGGGAAGACATGGCTTGGCAGTTCGGGCTGGACTGTTCCCATGAGGCACAGGGTCAGACTGATTTGCATATGGCCATGTCTGAACTGGGGTGGTGGAGTGAGCTAAAGAATGATGATGGATTAAACCCAGATCAGTTGACTGGGGGTGAGTGTTTGATTGGCTCAAACGTTCCGTCCATCATCCCCTTTTGTATCGCTTTGTTCGCCCTAAGTTGGCGGGGGTATACCCAGACGTGGGTCCCTTGCTCACTTTGCCACTGGATTCAAGCAAGCCTGGCTGATGACGGCTGGAATGCCAGAAACCGGTCCTAGGATGCTTGTTTCCGGTCCAGGGAAGACATGGCTTGGCAGTTCGGGCTGGACTGTTCCCATGAGGCACAGGGTCAGACTGATTTGCATATGGCCATGTCTGAACTGGGGTGGTGGAGTGAGCTAAAGAATGATGATGGATTAAACCCAGATCAGTTGACTGGGGGTGAGTGTTTGATTGGCTCAAACGTTCCGTCCATCATCCCCTTTGTATCGCTTTGTTCGCCCTAAGTTGGCGGGGGTATACCCAGACGTGGGTCCCTTGCTCACTTTGCCACTGGATTCAAGCAAGCCTGGCTGATGACGGCTGGAATGCCAGAAACCGGTCCTAGGATGCTTGTTTCCGGTCCAGGGAAGACATGGCTTGGCAGTTCGGGCTGGACTGTTCCCATGAGGCACAGGGTCAGACTGATTTGCATATGGCCATGTCTGAACTGGGGTGGTGGAGTGAGCTAAAGAATGATGATGGATTAAACCCAGATCAGTTGACTGGGGGTGAGTGTTTGATTGGCTCAAACGTTCCGTCCATCATCCCCTTTTGTATCACAGGTTCATATCCTGGCAGGGCTGACTTAGCCTTCACCAGCTGATAGAATGTATGCTTTTGAGTTGGCAAAAATTGGCTCATGTGAATCAAGTGCCATTAGATTTGGATGTGTTCCTTTCAAAAGGAGCCTGCAGACCTCTGGACTACCATAACCGAAGTTGGTTGAGGCCACTGTACCATGGACTTACTTTGGAAGTATCCATATGGATTCCTTCCCCTCGTATATTAAATGCCAGGAAAGTGATTTGTAAAACATTTAATACACATTTGTCAGTCTTTGCATATCATGAATAGTATCTCTGCTGTGTCAACATTTCTCAAAGATGAATTATATGTTGCTCTAGAGTATCTGAATAAATACAGACCTAGGAAGATATTGGTTACAAAATGTTGGATGCTACAGGAGCATTGCATAACCAAGAGGGCAGGACTAGATATTAAAAGTGTCCTTAGAGTGTGTTAAATGCAGTTTCCACTCATCTCCATCCCTGGTTCGGGCAAGGTTGTAAGCTCTTCAGAGGCCTAACTTGGTAAATATCTCATAAGTCTTGACTTGATCAATTAAGACTGAAATGAGGAGGACAGGATATCTGTAGTGAATGAGAATGGCATTTCATTCTCCATGATATATGCAAAAGGCCTATACAATCCCTGAGGATCTGGGATACAGAAAATGGGTGCCTCCATTGATGAGGTTGGGTAAATTCATTACCTAGGTTTTAAAGTATTGGTAAAATACATAATCTTCCTTTACCATTAAGGGAAACATTTGTTGAAGCAGTATTTGGGATCCATGGAGTAGATCAATGACACAGTGGTATTTCAAAAAAGGAGGGAGAGAGTCAGCCTCATTTTTCACTAAAGAGATCTGGAAACCACTTACAAGCCTCTGGGATCAAACGTTCCTCCATAGGAGCATCTTCTTCATATGGACAGTCGTTGATGTCTTAATCACAAAGTAAGTCGGGATCAGTGTTCTCTCTGCCTCTGATATCTGAAACAATGATATTGGCAGTAATCTGAAGAAAATGCTATAGAAGGACTCTTCCTATCCTTCTTTCCTTCCAAATCCTCAAAACAATTTGAAAAGAGGGGGCATTGATGATGTCAAACCATATTTGTTTCACATGGGCCATCTCAGTAACCATTAGAGTGGGTGTAGTTCCTGTACATACATCACCTGATGTTATTGTGGTGCCATCAATGCCCTTTCTTCAGCAGTGTATTTATCCTGTGTGGGAATTTGCATTGCTTTTTGAAATTTCTGATTCATATACCAAACACCCCATAGTCAAATGAAGCAATTATCCATAGAGGCCCCTTGGAAGAACACAATAAAATATATAAATGGTAATGTGCCACGTCACAGAAAGACATTTCTGTATAGAATCTGCATGCCCGGTGTCTGTCCTCTATGGACAAGCTTCCTTGTTTCCCTTCAACTGAGGGCACTGATGCACAAACTTACCCATCTTTCCACGATACAAGCATAAGCCTCCTTTTCGTTTGTGTTCTTTTTCTTCCATGGTGAGAGACTTCATAAAGGCCCATGAATGCATTGTTTTTTCTTTTATAGTCAGGGTTTCCACAGTTTCAGAAATTAGAGGATTCCACAGATTTTGGGGTGTATTCACCCCTCATTTCTTCAATTTTACTGTTGGGCTTCAATTTCTAGTGTGAGATCAATAAAAGCTATGCTAGAGGTTGGACAGTTAAGCTCAAAGAACAAAGCATATTTTAATTGTTCATTCAAATCTTTATTGAAAGCTGTTGTTACCTCTTCATCTGGCCACCCAGTTAAAGAATTTAGCAGATGGAACTGGCAGTTCTTGGTTTCCTCAACTTAAGGCCGTATTACGGTCCCACCACCGTATTACGAGATGCACAGGTTGTGTTTGCAGATACTGCGGCTGAACTGCCAACACTGCCAGCACACCGCTGATCGCCAGTGTCTGGGTCGGGGGGAAAGCTCCCATAGGGTGGTACAGAGGAGTCTCACTGCCGTCCGTTTTACATGTGGCTTTCCGATGAGCCGACCGCAGCAGTGGGACCGCCTTCTAAGGGTCGGCAGAAATGATGGATTTGGGGTGCCAACTTACCCCTTTCCTGTTATTTCCATCAGAGTTTGACATGGATCCCTTTCTCCATGTCCCTCCTTCACAGCAGCATCTTCACCCCAAGGAATACGACCCTAGTTGCAGGGATACACAGTTAAGTGCTATTTGTACCATATACCCATGTTGCAATCTACTTTCTGAGATAATGCATCCTTCCCATTGTTGGTCTCTGCCTTGCTGCTCAGCCAGTGGTGAGGTCATCAGAATGCTGGGAGTTTTTGTGCTTAGACAAGATGCAATTGGTGTACATGGGCTGAGCAGCAAGGAGGCTGCTCCCAGTGGGGCATTACATGGAACTTATCATCTTCCTGTAACTGAACCTATAACTTGAAGAATAAACTTATACCCTTTTTCTACATGACCAGACTAGGGGGCATACTTCATTTTAACAATCCATTGCCTGGACTGCCCACATATGAGTCGGACTCCGGCAATGGGTAGGTGGTATTTTTCCACATGTATCATGTATATGTGTGCATTTGACACATGTGCAGTCGAAATGTACACACAGGAATTGATAGATATGGAAAACCATTGCCCAATGCCGCAAGACCGCCGCAGCCACACCGCAGGCCCAGCAGTCAACTCGTAATACAACAGTTGGAAGACCACCAGCCCTGCGGTCTTCTCGCAGTCGCAGCCATGGTGTTTGGCCGGCCAAACTTGTTATCAGACCCTAAGTGTTAATAGACCCGCATGCGATACATGTGCGGTATTGCTTCTTCCAAAAATAGCTCTAAATTGAATTAAAAATGCGCCCCATTTCTTCATTATGTGGATTGGTAACATATTCTAATGGTGCAGAGCCAGAAAAGACAAGCATTTGCAATGCAATTGGTCTCGCATTTGTGAGAATTTGAGCAATTGGCATTGTAAATGACAATGCCTTTTATTTACGTATTGGTTTTTAAAACATAAATAAAAGGCATTGTCATTTACAATGCCAATAGCTTAAACTCTCGCAATTGCGAGACCTATTGCATTGCAAATGCTTGTTCGTATTTGGTGTAAATCCGTTCAGGATAGATCAGAGGATGTCTACGGTGTTGTGTCCTGCTGGACACAGTCTAGTGTTTTGCCAGCTGCTCCCTCGAAGGCTGGCCCATACATCCACCCCACACCCATCCAACACAGGCGTCACCAGTCAGGTGACCCTGCCAATAAAAGAGCCCGAGTGCACGTGCTCGAGGCCATTTTCTAGGACCACATCCAAGTGTCCGTGTCTTCCTTTCCTGCAGTATGTGGGCCTAGGGCCCACAACATAATATTGGCGATGAGCGGGTCAGCCCCGCGTGTGAGCCGGCAGCAATTTGAAGCTTGGCAAAAAGGAAGAGAGCGCCCATGTAGAGGGCGCCCCCGAAGTTGGCTGCCAGCATCTGAGAGCGGTAAAGAGAGGGAGAAGACACCACCAGCCCTGCAACGGGACAAGAGGCATGCCGGCTGCCTGCTGAGACCCCAACCGGAGTGGGTCGATGCCCGCGTGTGGACTAAGAGCTAGAGAAGGGATAGAATGTAGCAGTCAATACCTCTACACTGCGGAGGTACACTACATGAAATGGAACACCCCCAGTCCTGAATCGCATGGGCGAAGAGATGAAGCGACACTGAAGCGGCCGCTGTTTGTTCAGGTGAGGGGACAGCAGGAAGACTTTTGTGTCCGGTGTAAGGAACCCAACCTCGCCGCAGCGATAAGGACTGCGCCCGCATGAAAGTCCCCAGGCCTGAAGGGAGGGCGCTGAGGCGAAGCGCTGGCAGGCCAGCCGGCCCCCACCCAGTCCCACATAACGCGTCACCACAGAGACGAGGGACAAGGAAGTACCGGTGCTACGGTAGGAAGTGAGCACGCACCAGGAGGCATCCCCGCTACCGCTGCTAAGGTGAGGCACATAGCGCTGTCTCTGTGAGAGAGAAGCCAGCGAAGTTCTGCTGCGCGATTACTCGCCGCGCTGAAGTGTCAGGGGGATCCGTAGAAACACCCGTCGAGCCGCATGCACACCACCCACCCACAGGCAAAAGAGAACACACCACAGCCCACCCCGTCCTGGAAGAAACCTTCAATGAACTCACCGTCATCGTGGTGAGGAGGCAAAAGCCCGTGGAGCCTTCTGGAGAAATGCGTGAGGCCCTGAGCACAGCACACGGCTCGGAGGATGAAGAAGCTGTGTGGAGGCCTGGCTGTTTCTGAGCCTGAATTCCTGCTGCGATGAGGCCCGCAGCGTCGGCAAAGCTGCTGGGCCTATTAATGGAGCTGCAGTGTCACCTAGTGGCATAACTGGGTACTGCACCTGTTCAAAATGAATATATAACATAACATAACACTTGTATTTGTAAAGCGCACTTATCACCCATGGGTCTCAAGGCGCTGAATAACAGATGTTTATTGTTACCCAACTCAATGGTACTCATTTTATCGACCTCAAATGGATGAAAGGCTGAGTGGACCCGCTAGGATTTGAACCTGTGACCATGAGGTCGAACACAGGCCCCTGCAGTGGATGCATTAGTCCACTAAGCCACCAGACCCGAACCAAGAAAAGCCTGCAACACGGAGATAGGTGCTGTGGCCCAGAACTGCTAAGGTGCCAGCACCAGGGAGGCACGAGTTGGCAAGGAGATTGGTGCTGAGTGCACACGCCCCTCCCTAGTAGCAGTAAGCCACCATCACAAAGAAAAGCTGTTTTTTTTTCATACACAAGGGGCTGAAAGGGAGTGACTAGAAACCCCTGCAGAGGAAGTACCATAGGCAGCCCACAGCTGCCTCAAGCATATACAGAAAGTTGCATGTGTACTGGTCAAAGCGAAGAGAGCAGTGCATGCCACATGGTGGTGACCAACTACCACTGCATGCTGCCACAGCAACGAAGTGAAGTACTGCTTGACCCCTCGTGGCAAGTCACAGCAAGAGTGACCACGCAGGTAGAGGGCCATCGGAGGGCACAATGGAAGAGACTGTGTGCTTTTCCAACAACAGCCATGCTGCATTGACCAGCAACACTTCACACAAGAAAGAAAAGAGCAGAGTCTGGCTGGGAGAACGCCACCTGGTGGTCATATACTGCCACCGCATACAATAGGGAGAAGAGACCTTTTGCCTCCCATACTAATCAGACTGCTGGGCAGCAGGTAGTGAATCGTTACCAGAGCACCTCTCGTGTATCAGAGTATTTTCCTCCTGTGGTTACATTGCATCACCGACAGTTGCTGCCTCGCGGAGAGGTTCTGAAGAAGAACCGGCAAGAGAGAGAAAAGTGAAACCGGGACAGCAGAGACACACTGCACTCCCCTAGTGGTATCCAGCCACCAACACATGCTGCCAGGAACATGCGACAACAGTCACTGGCCCAGCAGGTCAACCCACCATGGCGGAGGGTGCTGCATGCCCCCAAAATAAGATACAGAGAGAGCCCAGATGCAAGGGATACAGAGATAATGCCAAGAGGGAATACAGACAATGCACCCCTTCATGAAAGGAGCAGCACCAGCTGGCGGACCAGCACCACAGCGCTACTGTTTGATCCATCAATGAGGATGTCGCACAGAGTGTGACCAACCCTGTCAAGCATGCACGAACCTGGGCCTCATCCAACGTCAAGACTGCGCAGCAACGAGGCGCAAGAGCTGCTCCCTTAAGCAAAGAGGAGGCGGAAGGGAGACTACCCACCATACATGTAGCACCGAGGAGATCCCAGAGGAGGGGTCCCGTGTGGCCCGAATACAGGAAGGAGAGAGATCGTGTTCAATCTACCTGCACTTGCACTGCCCTGGAGTGGGTCAGAGATTATTCAGAGAGTGCCTCCAACACTGCCTTAAGACTGGGTTGTGCATCGGTCCATTACAGGCATGAGGAGAGTCCCACACTCCAAGTGGCAAGCTGCCACTGATGCAAGAGACAGGGATACTTTTACCTCCCACAGTCATCGTGAGTTACCGCCAGAATACCTTGTCGAGGATAAGAAGGGTATGGAAGGTGCTGCAGAGCGGATCCACCAAAGCACACCTACCTCCACCGCTGTCTATGAAGTGGCTGACACGCCTGAGAAGACGCCCCGTCCTACTGACAGGACCGGACCTGCGAGTGGTCTGTAATGGGAGAAGATGCGTAGTCCAAAGGACATGACGGAGTGAGCAGGAGGTCCCTGTGGGAATGCGTGGCCTGTCGCCACTTTCAGAGCATGTGTAGAAAAGACATGCATTTGCGTGGCCTGTCGCCACTTTCAGGGCATGTGTAGAAAAGACATGCATTTGCGTGGCCTGTCGCCACTTTCAGGGCATGTGTAGAAAAGACAAGCATTTGCGTGGCCTGTCGCCACTTTGCAACAGTTACAAAGAAGACATGTGGCCAAACACCACATTACACATGAAGCAAGAACCAAGGAAAAGAGAGCGTGGCACGTTGCCACATTTGCAGAGGAGAAAAGGAGTGGAGAGATAGGAGGGTGACAATCCTATCACAGAAAGGCAGACGATAACAGGTGCACAGGAGAAGTCAACAAAAGGGGACAAGAATGAGTACTTGTACCATCACCTGAGTGCACCTACTAATACAAGCCAGCTACCGGGGTGCGGTGACGTCACAGGAGATAGTTCAGTGGGAGTACCAAATGTAAGCCGCCTACATGTGCGAACTGTGTATCTGCCCCATTCTTCACAGTGTGACCGTCCAGCCACCTGTCACCGGCTGCTTAAAGAAAAGGGCATGCCTGTTTGCTTACACACATGCCGAATAAGAAGAGCTGCACCAAGTGTCCGACGAGTTTCATGACTGCAAAGATTCGCCAGTCACCCTTACTCCATGCAAGTCATCACCACCTGTCGTACAAGTCGTCTCATGGCAGCCACTCCATCAGTTGCTACCTGCATCACCACCATCCCTGGAGCATCAAATAACATGACTGGAGTCCTGCACCATTGCCATACAGAGTGACGATCCGAAGAACCGGTGACCATTTGTCTAACTGGCTTACATCCTGATCCCGGTGGCGTGAGCATGTTCTGACCAGGACACATCTACCCCTGACGTTGCACGAGTGTCTAGGCGGTGGCTCCGAGGTAGTCTTGCGGCAGTCCAGATGCAGACACGCGCAGACCCAGTGCAGCCCATAAGCAGTCCCGTGGCAACTCATCCAAGGGGCCTCCCTCATGCGTGAGAGATGGACTTTACTTTGCCCCACCCGTGGATCCCAGGAAGTAGCCAGGCCAGGCAACAGAAGCTTCAACAGGTCACAGAATGTCAAGACTGTCTTAAAGGGATCAAGCAACATCATCGTCAGGTGTTTACAATGGACTCCACTTACGCTCCTGATGCACCTATGTTTGAACTATAAGACACCATTTGCCTCACAGCAAGAGTACGCTGGACCGACGAACATCACATAGGTGGACTGTCACTCAACTGACGCAAAGCTGAAAGGTCTGGACTCGATCAGCACCGTGTTCGTGTCCAGATGTACCTGGTTAAAGTATGGGTACGTGTCAAGATGTCCGGGTGCTCTCAGCTGCACCTGTCCACCGCTGTCCTGCGAACTGCATCTCAGAACTGTGAGACTCCAGTTATTTTTAGTTGTCTTCTCATTCCTTCCCACAGGTTGGACTCTTGTTTGTTGTTTTTTTGTTTTAATAAAGTTTGGGATGAATGTTGTGTCCTGCTGGACACAGTCTAGTGTTTTGCCAGCCGCTCCCTCGAGGGCTGGCCCATACATCCACCCCACACCCATCCAACACAGGCATCACCAGTCAGGTGACCCTGCCAATTAAAGAGCCCGAGTGCACGTGCTCGAGGCCATTTGCTAGGACCATATCCAAGTGTCCGTGTCATCCTTTCCTGCAGTATGTGGGCCTAGGGCCCACAACATAACATACGGTTGGCTCATCTCCTTCATTGGGAATGGCATGACAGGGTGCGGTGGGGGGGGAGCAGAGATACCACTAAAATGGAGAATTTATTTTCAGAGGGTAGTATGTCACAAGCCATCTCCAGTATATGTAGATTACTGTAAGCGGGTCAGGCCTTCCAGATATTCACATGCATCCATGGATGTTCGGTGGAGCTCCAGCTGGACACACGAAACATGACCTGGGTATTCATATGGCACAGGGCAGCTAAATCTACATTTGCTCCCAATACAGGGAAAGAAAATTTAAAGTAATGCCTAAGGCGATATCTAACGCCTGTCCATATGTCCATCCCCTTAATATGGACTGTTGACAAATTTTACCTGTAGGCAAATAGTAATGTGCTGCTTACCTTTGAGCACTGCAGAAGCCAGTGATCACAACTCCCCCGTATATTGATTGGATCATTATTGCCTGAATGCACTGAGTGATGCTGGTTGACAAGTCTTAGACTTTTGGGGAAGCACAATGTTAACTGGTCTCCTGTCTACGCTGCTTATGCTGTGTAATGTTGGCTCTGAATACTTCCTGGTATGGAAGATCTAAACGAAAGTGATTTTAAAAAAATCATGCTGCATTTTGTGGCCTTCAGCTAAACATTCTCCGAGGCCAACAGCTGCGCCCTAAGAAGATATAATCAAAATTATGCCCTCATTTGGAGAACTCTGTCTTCTAACAAATTTAATGTGAAGCAAGCACCCACACTATGAAACACTCTGGCACTGAGTCTTTTCACCAGAGCATCCCTCGGTTCGCCCCTTGAGATTCTTGGAATGTTTGGGATTAGCCAAGCACCTCTCATCCTCAACAAAGACATGCACCCTGGTGTTCACCATAAAAGTGCTGGGACCGGAACGTCCTTTGCATGGTATTAGTGTGTGTTCCCATGCCCTGAGTGCCTGACTACATGTGAAACAGGTATCCTAACTTATTTTTGGCCTTCGCGTCAAGCTAATCTAGCAAGTGAACAGAGGTCTAGGTGTATCTTGGACAATTCAAAGCATAGGACCCATCTTGTGACTTGAAGGGCTGCAACAATCGTACCCTCAAAGTCGACAGAGGACCAGTGCCCATGGCATGGGTTTAGCACATGAGGTGATGTTGGTAGCACACTGTTTTTTATCTCATATGTATACCAGAACTTTCAGCTGTGTAAGTGAGAGTGTGACCTTTTAGCTCCATTTGTGTAAAGTTCAGATGCAATGTGAAGAGACAGAACCTTGCAGTGATATCCCAAGTGTATGAGCTGTATGTCTGTAGCACACGTGTAGTAGCAGGACTGCCTGGATGCCAGTGAGTGAACTTGGCTTCCTGTTGCAATTACATGTGATTGGAGAGTCTCTTAATTTTGCTCAAGATTGCAAACAGTTTATGTTGATTAGTGCAGTCCTTCTGAATACGTCTTTTTGTTGCTAGATGCCCCGCTTTGTTAGAGTGGCACTTCTGGTTGACTGACTAGGCTGGACGTTTCTGCTTCCAAATAATTAGTAAGTCCACACTAGTTGTAGTGTTTCAACCTTCCCTTCATCGAACAAGTAATGGAGACCACCTCTTCTAACTCGGGCCTGCACATCAACCAGCTCTTCCTCAGGGATATCAACATACACTGAAATGACTCCGATGACCCCATACTGACCACCCTCTAGGACTTTCTTACGGACCTTAACCTTACACAGGCAAAAAGAACAAATGATAGGCGGAACGCTGAACAAATCAAACATTCACCCCCAGTCTCAGATCTGGGTTTAATCCATCATTTTTTGGTCACCATGCCATCCCAGTTTGGACCCAGCCATATGCAAATCAGTTTTGGCCTTAATTTGTCCCTCTCCTGCCACATAATTCCAGTGGCCCTGGTCTTTCTGTATGTGGCAATCAGCTGGCATACAGGATGGTAGTGGGTCCATCGCAGTCTGTTGGAGGCCGGAGAGGGGCTGTCCTTGAGCCCAGAGGAGGAGTGCGAGGCGCCCCAAGCAGAGTTCTGCAGAGCTCGGAGGCTTCTCGCAGAGGGCGGGGGAGCTCGCTGCAATCCCCCAAATCACGGATCAAAGGATCATCACAGACAACGGGTGCGAGACTCAAATAATGGACGATCACCCTACTGTCAAATACTTTTTAACTGTTTTCTTTATTTGTTTGCTGTTTGGAGTTTAAGAAAGACGAAAAAACAATTTCCACTGCTCATCCAAATATTTTAACCGCCCGGACTTAAACATACAAGTTAAATAAAATAAAACTCACCAGATCGCAGGGCTAGTTTATGCTGACGTGTCACTGCTTGGATGAAGGGTCTACACTACCAGCTCAGGGGTCTTCCCTACTCTGACTATAATAGGATTTAGATTGAAAGTCAGGGCAAAGCTGGTAACAGGGCAGGAAACAATGATCTGATAAAAGAGCACTTAACTCTGATCGCAACAGCCTGCACTTTGCATACAGAACTAGGTACCCCAAAAGGTGCTCGAATAATGTGGGGGAAGCCCCCCTGCATAACGGCTGCTGCCGCTCCCCCGAGCGCCGTGTCCGGGGATCAGTGTTACTCACCATGGCTGAGGTGATGTCGGGATTCCTCGCTCTGAGGAGACAGATGCACGGCTGCTCCTCACTCCTCCACGTCACCGAAAAGAAGAACCACCCACCGCGGTGACGATGCGCCATCCAGCTGCACCGTGGGGCCCCGCACCGTCCGCCTCTCAGCGCGGCTGCCACGCTAAAAAAGGCGTGTGGACTTAGGAAACCTCCTCAGGGATGAGAAACAACAAGCATTGCAACAGCTGGTACTTATAACCCGTCTATGGATGTTTTTAGCTATAACGCAGGCGTGCACAGTTTGTCAATGGTTTAAAGTATTTTAGTTATAATTAAACGGCAAGGTATACTAAAATTATTAGTTAAATTACATAACGAATAGAATATGATGTGGCCAGTTTCATGAAAACTTTCTGGCACTCCTGCTCTTCCTCAATTACAAAAAGTGCCCCTCTCTAAGATGGCGACCAAGATACGGAATGTTTGGTGTGTGGTTCACTTGGACTTTCACGCCTCCTCCCCCGCAGTGGACTGTGGGAAGCTAAACAAGCATTTGCAATGCAATAGGACTCGCCTTTACGCGAGACCTATTGCATTTGAAACGGGAGTGCGGGCGGACAAGAAGGCACGAACGTGAGTGCGGGGGGGGCAGGAGGGGCTGAGAAGTTATGGACTGCGGGAGGGGAGCGGGGGGCACGAGAAGAAAATAGTGTTTGAAGAAAAGGGGCCAGTAGCCATGGAAGGATACAAATGACGACATGGGCATCATGAGGAGGGACTAACAAGCCTAAAACCAATCGGAAGGCAGCATTTAGGACCTAAGCCAATTAAAAAGATGGGCGGAGAGTGGGCGGAGCTTCCAAGAAGCTTCCACACTATACTGAATACTGCACGCCTCGCAAAGCGAGCAGCGCTAGCGCTGCAACGCTAGGCTCGACCTAAAAAAGGGTGACCTCCACTGTGAGTCGTTCAAATGTGCAGAGGAAATGCCAATGCAGAATTAATGGATCTAAGGCTCCTGGTTGAATGGCAAATCCTTATTCAAGAATGAAGATAGGCCGCACCTTCCATCTACAATGAGACCAATGAGGGCCTGTAAGCATGACAAAGAAGCTTCATAGTACAACACTTTCTTTTAGGGAGCCAATGTAGAGATCTTAGAATTGGACCTGAAGAAGTACTCGAAGGAGGACCACAAAGACCACAGACCATTCTGGCTGCCGCATTCTGAAATACCTGCAGTCTTGAGAAAATTCACTTATTGATTGCTACCTGGAGCCCATTGCCATAATCTAGCTGACTAGTTATAAGTGCTTGTGCAACGGGCATTCTCCATTTGATAGGGAGCCACAGAAAGATGTTCTTAAGAAAATATATTCCATGGATCTTTGGAAGAGGAATTCCTTTCCTGTAAGATATTGAGTCTTCTGAATCGAGTGTTTCTAAACTGCATTTTTTCCATGCCTCCTACCTCTTCTCTTCTTCTGATATCTTGGAATTCCTGTGTCAGGATAAGTGCTCTCAGATTACAGCCCACATTTCTCACTGACTCATTCAGGCAGATCATTAGCAGTGAAATATTCAGCTGGGAGAGATGTGCATAGAGCTGCCTTTCTTTGGCAGGAATGTCACTCCACTCCTTGGTACCCAGGATGCATTCCTATTTAGCGTTGTGGGTCACCCATATGCAGTAGTACTGTCTAGGAAAGAATAATATGTATATTATCTCTCACAATACAGGTAACTGAGAGTAAGAAAGAGTGCAAGACACACAGATGGCATTAGAAGAGGCAGTGGGGTTTGCAGCACATGAGGGTCCTGTTGCCACTTTTCAAACCATAATTTTCCTGAACCCTCCTGGCCTGTTTAGACTCTTCCTAGTAGGCCTAGGCAGAATTTTGATTAACCCTTTTGCTGCGTGCGTCGGCTAACGGCCGTCGCGAGCACTACCTCGGTAGTGCTGCGCACGTCCGTTGGCCGACGCGGCCCCGCCCGCTTAATAGAACGTTCCGCACTGGCGCGGAACGTTCGAAGCAGCAAAGGAGTTAAGCCGGAGTAATTAGATTAATTTCAGTGATTCCACATTACTGTTTGATACAGAATTACTGATAAATACCCCATTCCATTTTGGATGCGAGGGTGCATTATGTGCTAGGAAAACAGCGCTAAATGCCCGTAGTAAGCTTGAGGAAGATCCTACCCCAAGAGCACATTCAGCTCGCTATTTGTGCTCTGTTGCATTTAGCACTACTTCCTAGTGCAAAATGCATCTTCGCAGCCATTTTCGATGTGAGGGGGTATCTTTGCGCTAAGAAATATCATTAAATGCAAAATTACTCTTCTTGGGTAATCAAAGCATACTCTTGTGGAATCAATTATGCAAGTTATGCCCCCTAAATCACCCCTAAACCTCTAGACTCTAAAGAATATCTCCAACTCTGGTGTCTTCAACTTGTTGCCATATAAATCTTTTGGAGATCGCATTGGTTTCCATTTCTTTAAAATAAATGGTGTATTTCCAGACTTATTAAGGAGCTTTATATCTTGACTAGTAAAACATTTTGATTGTTGTCAGACATACACTAGTTCACGCGCAGCACTTGTCACTAATACATGGTGCCAATCTAGCTTGATAAGGGAGGAAGGGGCCCCCATTTCTATGTGAACTATGACTGAGCTTTAACATAGGTGTATCCTTACTCATCTTTTGTATGTTGGACGAGCATAACACTCTCCAGACACACTTGAATAACATAAAAAATCACAACTCAGCTACAGAAAAATAAAGTTCTAAGCAAAGCAAAGTTATAAGCAAAAATGTGCTAAAAAAGTACAAATGTGTTTAATATGTGAACAAGAACTAGAAAAATTGGACTTGGAGGGAGAATGATCCCTGAGTCAATTTGTGTGGCAGGTTCTTTAGACTGTGCCGAAATATACAAAAGTTATAATCAAAAGAAATATTCGCCAGCAATTCTGTTAGCTGTTGTATTTAAAGATTATACATCTTACCACAAAGTGCTACAAAATAAATGAGATTTTAAAACAGTTGAATTTTAGGAATACCGATGCCCTGACTTATTAGGCTGCATGGAAAATTCAGCCTGTTCTGGAATAAAAAACTAAATGTGGAGTATATTCTATCCCCTGAATGTTCCCTACCTTCCTAGTCCTTTCCTGCCAAAAACTCAATTAGTATATTTGCCTCTGGATTTATAATTCCATACAGAATTTAGAGGAGATTACAGTGTCACAAATTCAAAGTCATATACTTCGTCCCTATCCAGGACCCTACGATTCAGCATTAGAAGGTGTCAGAAGGGGTATTTTTGGATATTGGGGAATAGCATGGGAGCATCGGACGTATCATGCCAATTCCTGCATATTGTTTTCTGACATTTCACCTAGAGAATTAGCATGCTTGCAGCTAGTGAAATCTCTAGGTGAAATTGCCCTGCCATATGGTGTTGCTGCATAAAATATAATTCAATTGGGGGTGGTACCTTTGGTTACTGGTCCCATCAGAATTAATGGGCTACTCATTATGAGTCCCAACTCTTTAATTGCTTCTCAATATCTTTTAGGCAAAACAACATTTTACACATTAACGACATCCTATACCAGCGTCAGTTACATAAGCTGTGGTATATCAGTATTCTGCCTTGATGCACAAGATGTGGCGCGGTGGGCAGAGGTGCCGACTCAGGAGCTGGGGATCCGGATTTGAGTCTTGCATCCGCGCAACATCCTGTGATTCTGGGCAAATCACTTAATTTCCCCCTGGACAGCACCTGGATACCCTCACGGCTGATGAGCCACAATATATAATTCTACAAACTTGAACTTTAACACTTGTTTCTCAGCTGTAGTAGTTGAGCGCTTCTCATTCACACCCTGCACCTTCTACATCTGTTAATAATGAATAATCTCTAATTTTGATTAAAAAAAAATGTATCCCCTTGAGTAGCTGTCCCTTCTGCTCTCAACATTCTCACTTTACTTATCTCTTGTAGTGCTTAGTCCTACGTCTTTCCCTCTGCTGTGCACTGCTTGCACATTTGTTTTTTTCTCTTTCATAACCTTTCCTCCTTCCCTTGCACATGACTCAAAAGTTGCTACCAGCCTTCTGTGAGATGTGCGTTGTCCACAAGTGGGTAGTTGACTAGGAGATTCGTCGTCATGTGTGCATTTTCCCCCTTCTGTCCCTCACATCAGAGGTTGCAATGAGGATTTGCTTTTGCTCCTTGTGTGTTGTCCGGTTTTGAAGCAATGAGGTCAGGAAATGCTGACCTCCTTAGGGGTTTGGGCCTACCATTCCAATAGTGATTTTATTAGTGCAATGACAAAGCCAATATTTAGGAGGCTATGTCAGATTAGTAAATATTGTATACAACACTCCTGTAACATAATCACCTTTGTTCACTCCATGCCATTTAGTTGTTCCTTTCTAGTTGTCTAATGGCCTCATGGTCAGCCGTTGAAGGTGTGTTAACTACCCTCAGTAGGATTGTCAATAACACTATTCTCAGTCACATGCTGTATGGGCTAGGGAGAGTCAGAGAAAGGTATGTGGTACTACAGTAGGTCGAAACACCCAACACTCTGTCCAATCTTTGGTTGTGTTGTTGTGACCATTTTTTTCTATGACTGCTTAGAACTTTGGGGCATCTAAGAAGTGAAAAAATGTGTTCTTAATGCTTACTCTGCATCACCATGTACTTTGCAGGTGTCTATGCTGAGGTCAATTATTTGTAATCACTGGTTCAGATGGATTCTGGTTTCTTTTTCATTGTGGTGGGACTGTCAAGTGCATGTCATGCATCAAGTCCACAAAGTTGCCACTTGCACGGGAGTTGATGAAAATGGATATCATGATTTGTTTGTCATACCATAAATCCATGATTACATATATGTAGACATGACTATATGTAAAGTGATGTGTGTTAACAAGGTTGTGGTAAACTGTCTTGGCCCCAATACTCAGGAGCATGGTCCAGCCATTTCCAAGCTCTGTGTTTTTCTGAAGCATTTGGTGTCACAGTTGCAGAGGTCTTAGGTTGTGTCTTGGGGTTGGTTGGGCATTCCTTTATAAAATGCCCCCTTTCTGCATTAAAGGCCCAGGTTTTGACTCCATCTTTTCAGTTTTCAAAGAGGCCCCATGAGTCCCCCAGTCTGCATTGGTTCTACCTCATCGGGAAGTAATTTTGTAGAATCTATTGTCTTGTCCTGCACCATGCCCACAATATAATCTGGCGAGAAGCTAGACTTTTCACCATATCATTCAGAGAAACAGTTCTCTCCAACTTGACCATTTGGTCCATCGAGTCAGAATATATCTAAGGTGAGTCGAATAACTGGGCTAGCGATTCCTTCAGTTTATCCAAGGGGATTCTGGAGCAGAATGAAGAGACAAGTTGTGACACACACATTGCTGTCAACCTTACCTAGAGACAATACATATTGGGTGTGTAACAATCCTGTCAAAAACTCTCAGGCATTTTGAGTTATTGGTGAAATCTCTGGCAATCTTTCATCTCAAGTGTGACCACAACAAATCTACACTGTTATTTATAAGGCTTCATTTTAATACAAGAGTGTTATTGAAAAAAGCAGTAAGTATGTATTGAATACAAAAGCACAAAACATGAAAATGATAAAAATAGACAACATATTAGCATCCAACGTTTACCATACTATTAAGGTTCAGTATTTAGATATCATGACCACATGTTTACCTGTACTTCATCTGTTTTCCAGTCAACAGCCGGTCTGTCCCCAAGATTACACTGAATTATGCCTCTGTAAAATAATTGTTATGAGAGTGGCCTTGAGGTAATTTAGTTATCCTGTATTTTATCAAAGTCAGACTATCAAAATCTGTAATGTCTCACCTCTAAAAAGTGGCTAATGTTTGAAATGCATGCTTGACTTTATTTTTCTTCAAAATCAATTATCTTTTTACTTATGGAACTGGATACAGACATGTAAAAGCAGCTGCACTGCCACATCAGACAGTATTTGGAAGATTTGCTTCCTCCTCCATGTATTCTTTCGATTGTAATTTGGAAGAACCCTTCAACGTTTTTTCTCAAACCTAACACCAAGCCCAAAAGACATTAATAGTTAGCAGTAGATTGAACAGGAACTTCAAGGAAGGATCATACAAAATAGATTAATATTCAAAAGAAAGACATTAATAGTCAGCAGTAGATTGAACAGGAACTTTAAGGAAGGATCATACAAAATAGATTAATATTCAAAAGAGAAGCTTTTATTTTTACCTCAGAAAGATTTACAACAACAAGTTCTTCAATGGTGTCAGCAGCAGGATACCCAGGAAAAAGAAAAATGCAGGAATTAATACCTAGGTACTTTTGGTAGTCCGAGATTAATTAATTGGTTAAGCAATAAGTTTTTCAATGTACAGTTTGTGCTATAGGATTTGTACGTCCATTACCTATGCCGTACCAAAATTGGACTTTGATTTCAATTGACTTGATACTAGAACGTCCCACTTACAGGGGCTATACAACACTGTTAGCCATAGTAGACTATTTCACAAAACTGGCACACTGTAGCCCTCTTGCTAGGTGGGCTGAAGCAGTAGAATTTGCAGAAATATTTTTTCATCACATTTTATATTTACATGGACTCCCTGAAATCATTGTCACTGATAGAGGAACTGAGTTCATGGCTCAATTTTGTAAAGAACTCATGAAAAGTATTGGCACCAGTCTTTACAAATCCACCAGTCACCACACTTAAACAGATTGCCAAACAGAGAGACTCAATAAGTCTATTGAACCATACCTCTGATGTTTAACCATATATATATGGATAGCATTAGCAGGATATGCTTTTCACAATTGCCTCCACAGTTCCACAGTCACCCTTTTTACTACATATATGCACATTCAACCTCACGTGTCCCCCGGGGAAATATCAACTTCTTCAGTTTCCGCAGTAGCTCACCTATTATGCTATATTAAGAAAAAGGTTCAACAATGGCCTATCTAATCCAAGCAAAAGTGGTATATAATGGTTTCGCAGGCAGACACAGACACTCTGCACCATCCGTTTAGAAAGAGAAAAAAGTATGGTTGTTCATAAAACATATGTCAATATCAGGTTCCCACTCCCAAGTTCACTCCAAAGTTTGTAGGAATTATTTTAGTAGAAGGGCATGATGCAGTGTTTAGCAGTTCTCCATGCTCAATTCCACATTAACCACAGTGACAGGTGATCCACAAGAGCATTTAATTAATGACTCTCCAGAGTAATAAGTGGATTCTGTGATTGATTTTAGGCTACAGAATGGCAAGATGCAATATTTGATTGCTTGGTAAGGACATTATATTTTTAACAAAATTTAGAACCCACTGGATATGTGTTCATGCTCCCCATCTAGTGAAGCCATTATGGAAAGAATTTCCAGACAAACCAAGTCTTTCCCGGACCACCTGAGGGGATGTTTATTGGGGCGGGTCGTACAGTCAGGATCAGCACACTAGCTGGAGCAAAATCGCATTCACATTACTCATGAAAAGGGACATTGGTCAGCTCTTATATGATCCCTCACCAGTGGAAATGGAAGTGGAAACTGTGAAAGACTAGGCAGTGGACACTAGGAATCCAAGTTTTTATTATCCTGCAGAACACTAAATCTGGCTCCCCACTGGACCCATGCTCTCCTTGGGTATTCCACCTCCTTGATAATATGATCAGCCCAAAAGTAACTAAGCATTGCAATCTTTTCTTGAGTACTGCAACAGCAATGAAAAGCTGGAAAATGGCTAAGTTATGCCTATGTTGAAAAGAAAGCCTATTTAGATGCAGCCAATCTTGCCAAATACCCATTACCCACTTAGATCGATAACATTGTAAATCAGCACATTTTGAACTATCTAGAAGTAAACTCATTATTGTAGCCTTCGCAATTTTGATTCTGACCTGCTTATAGCATTGAATTAATCCTTCTGGTCGAGGTGAACAACCTCAGATACATCTTGGATCAGGAAGGCTCTGGCACCCTGGTTCTAATTGACCTCTCCACGGCATATGACATTGTGTCTCACACAGTGCACCTGAATAGATTGGAGGATTTTGGAATGAGGGGCCTAGCATTGAGCTGGCTTAAATCTTTCCTTTCTTTTTTCACTCAAGTGTGGAGTACCATAGGGTTCAACACTCAGCCCAATCCTGTTCAATATATACATTTCTCCACTGGCAGCCCAGGTACAGTTATTTGCATTCAATATTATACCATATGCTGATGATACCCCAGTCATCATGATGATTTATGAAAAGTAAGAAAAAAAGTCAATGATTGTGTAACAGTCGCCAGATGGATGAACTCCAACTCTCTCAATTTTAACAGCGAGAAGACCAAAATTCTGTGGGTCAGCAATTAAACTTCTGTGTGATCTCCGTTATTGTTACTACCAGTATTGGGAGCACCCCCTATGCCTACCAGCTTGACAAACAATTTAGGCATTGCCACTGACAACAAGCTATCCTTTTTAAACCATATTAATAAAGTTCCAGGTGCATACTTCTGGATTCTTAGACTCTTGAGGAAAATACTTCCCCTTCTGCCAATTTCTTCTAGGCAGAAGGAAGTCCAGGCCTTAACATCTTCCCACCTGGACCACAGTAATAGTCTCTATCTAGTTATTCCAGAACATTTGCTATACCACCTTCTCATGATGCAGAATGCACAGCCACACTGCACTATTAATATTCCTAGGCAATCGTTAGTCAGTCAACATCTAGAAATCCTGCACTGGCTACCAGTATACAAACGTGTGATTTTCAAATCAGTCTGTCTGACCCACAAGGCCTTACAAAACAGTAGTCCCCTGTATATCAAAAAACAAATGCCTCAGAATATGACAACTACATTCTGTGTCCAGTAACCTCTTAGTAGTTCCTAATTTCAAGAAAAGCAGAAATAGAGGTTGGTCCTTTTTTCATCGGTAGGCAAAGCAGTGGAATTTCTTACCAGACAATCGTAAAGCCTTATAATATCACCTTGTATTTATAAAGAAGCTTAAGACCCGGCTCTTTCATAACAATACCCTTGCTTGATTACTGGTAGAATGTAGTCTTGGCCTTCAGTGCCTGGATGCCCTTCAGAGTAGCCGCTCCGCTCGACAAAAACCTATTACATTACATGCCAAAGACTAGATCACATAACAAACTTGACATAGAGATTTATTTCTGAATTAGCAGGATAATTTCCATGATAATTTAGGCTGAAAATATTTCTTGAGCTACATGACATGTAACAGATGACTGGCAGCGTGCCTTGTGTGTTGAACTTTCTGATGTTCCTTTTATTTTCCATTACCTCCCGACCCTGCCTCGCCTTCCTTCTCAACAATGAGGCTACCTTGCCTCCAATAGACTTCTCCCCTCTTAAAATAAAAGCACCACCACCCCGTCCTCCTCCTGTTCTTTTCTGTCTCCAGGGAGACTTACCTTCCAGTTTTCTTTCTCTCCATGGCTAAGCCTGGGGGCTTCAGCTTCTGAATCCCTAGGATGAGCAGAGCTCCTGGCGGCAGTCTCCTGACACGGCAATGTTTCCTGGTTCCTTCTGCGTGGCAGGGAAGGAGTGCTGTCAGAGGACACCGTGACATAGTCTGGCGGTCCTGCAGTGGCTGGGGCTGCGCTGCCGGGTCAGCGCCTCGGCGAGGCAGGACACGTCACGGAGGTGATTTTTGGCTGTGCTGAGGAATGGGTTGGAGCCCGTTTTTCATTACATTTTTTGGGGTAAATTGTGGGAGGCTGTGATTGGTGTATGGGCTTTTGTTCTGCTGGCTTCCCCTCCTTGGTTTGTTTTGGGGTGTTTTTCCCCTTCTTATGGAGCCCGGTTGGGGTTAGCTTCATTTACAGTATGAACATGGAAGGAAAGAGAGTGAATAAGTGGAAGTATGCACTATCTACTATATCTTTCTCGGAGGAGGAAGTTCCTCTCCCTGGCAAGAGGGCTAGTAACACTCGGAGTCCAGGAGTGATGAGTGCAATTGTCATATCTAGGGAAGAGGTGCAAGACATGATTGAGGCTGCGGTGGTGAGAGCCCCAGAGGCTAACCCTAGAAAGCCTGTTAATGCAGCCAAGCCGAACACTGTTTTTGTGTACAATGATTCTTCGGCCTCAGATTTGGAGGCTTGTTAGACTTGGCATCTTTTGGTGTGTTTCCCCTGAGTTTTTGCTTTCTGACCTCCCGGTTTTGACTCTGTTTTTGCTGGGCTAGTGTCTCTGCGCACTTTTCTTACTACTGATCAGTGGTAAAGTGCAAGTGCTCCTGTTGTAAACTGTGTTATGGATTGGTGTTTCCATGATTGGCATATTTGATTTACCTGTCAGTCCCTAGTAAAGTGCACTGAGCGTGCCAGGGCCTGTAAATCAAATGTTGTTAGTGAGCTGCAGCACTGGATTGTGCATCTTTTTGTGAAGGTGATTTTTACATCCTGTGTTTGAAAATACCACTTTTAGAAAGTAGGTATTTTCTTGCTCAGCCACCCAGTAGGCCTCTGCTGGGGTTGTGGATTGACTGTCTGGGTTTTGGGTGACAGGGGCTGGGGCTGGGGAGGAGCCGTGGCTCCAGATAGTCTAGGTGGGTCAGGAAAGGGCTGAATAGACCTGGGCTGCATTTAGAGTAGGGGGAGGAGATTTCCTTTCACCTGAATGGGCCTGGTCTGCCTCTGACAATGCCGTCTCCACCTCCTGCCAGGAAGCCACACCAGAGAGGGCAGAACTGATTCTGGCTGGGCACAGACACTCTCTGCCTGAGAGGACAAAGGATTTTGTGCTATAAAATGTGGGGCCCAAACCTCTGAACTTTAGAACTCTTTTGGACCAAGAAGACTGCCACGACGAAGAGCTGGAGAAGCTGTGAGGAGGAACTACCACTTTGCTGAGTGCTTTGCTGGGCTGGCCTGCAGTGGCTGCTTCTGTCTTGGGCAGTGAAAGGACTGGACTGAACTTTCTGCACTCTATTTTTGTGAGTTTCTCCAAGGGCTTGAGGTAGAGCTTGCCCCCTGTTCAAGAAGACTCAGGAACAGCAAAGAGTTCAAGTTCTTCTGCCATAAGCACTGGGGACTGTGTGTTTTGTGCTGCAACAGAAGAAAAAGCAACCCGACGCCGTCCACGACGCCGCTGCCGACTCTGTGTCCTGAAGGCACTGCAGAGGGCACCGCCGCAATGCGGCACCGCGACCCTGGTCTCACTGACGATGCCTGCTGACGCCGCCAGCGAGCCGCTGCTCGCACTGCGACCTGTGGGCACCGCACTCCGCATCGCCTCGCTTCAAGACACCGCCTTGGAATCCCCGACGCCGCCGCTCCATGCCGAAATTTACGCCGCTGGTCGCACCGTGGTTCGAGGGCACCGCTCGTAAAGTTACACGATGTACCGCCTTCATCCCACACCGCAGCCTTGGCCTACTGATGCCGGCGCCATTGACTCCAGTTCATCAGCCGACGACAGTGCTTCAGCAACGACGACGCCGCTGCTTGCACTGTGATCTGCCAGCACCGCGACGAGCACCGCATCACTTCGCACCGCGACCCTGGTCTCACCGACCCCGCCATCTGACACTGCCACTGAGCCGCTGCTCGCACCACGACCTGAGGGCACCACACGCTGCACTGCTGCACTTCGCACCGCAGCACCCGACGGCTGCCGATGCCAGCGCTCCTGACTTCAACCACGAGGAGTTCGATCTGCAACATGTGTGAATTCAAGGGCCCGACGACTCCTGCACCGACCTCCGGAACCGACGCCTGCAGACGCCATACTTTCGGAGCTCAACGAGAGGTCGCCGATGCCCTGCATTTCTAAAGGTACTGTTCTGCGGGTCTTCCCGCCACTAAACGCTGACAATTGAATGTGTATAGCACTTTGGTAATACTGCCAGCATTTTACCTTTTATTCTGTTACCTGTGATAATAGGAGCTGCTGTGTCGCCGAAATTGCTAAATTGCTCAATATGATTTTTAAAACAACTTCTTTTCATCTTTTTAAACTTGTATTCGCTCCGCTTACCTGCACATAAAATTGAATCTCCACATCTCGCTGCTTTGGCGGGAATCGTGAATCGCCGCTTTTTCTCAGCGCCATCTTGGGTGTAGGGACTCGTGGTTTGCTGCACTTCCGGGGTCGCGCTCCAGTGTTTGGGCATCAGCACTCGCCTGCCTATTTAGAGCAGGCAAAGCAAGCGCGCAGCGTGCGCGCCGATGGCGCGCCAGAGGCAAGCCCGTCCACGCTCCGGACGCGCCCAGCGCCAGCCACGTTGTCCGTTGTAGTCAAAATCAGGGCAGAATAAAATACTCCAGGGAACAGCTACTTAATATGGGTAAGAGGGATGAGGGGGGGAACTGTCAACCTTCTGCTGTTAGGGGCTATGATAAAAACAGTCTAAACTGCGGGCTGGTCAATTGTAGATCCCTGATGAAACACTACCAAGAGGTATCCAACATGTTAGAAGACATGGATTTGGATGTTCTCTTTTTAACAGAGACTTGGACTAGCACTGACTCTTCAGTACAAATGGGCTTCGCTTGCCCAGATGGATACAAAATATTCCATAAACCGAGGGCTGTTGGAAGAGGAGGGGGGGTTGGTGTGATTTCTAAGGAAAAGTGGAACTTTGCACCTCTACAGGTAGATGATGTTATAGGGATTGAACTGTTGGGCTTCTCACTTCAAGAGGCTAAAGGTAGGCTACTTACTGGGGTGGTCTGTTATAGACCCCCGGGTTCTGATACCCAATTTCAAGCACTATTTAATACCATCACTGATCTGAGTCTAACCCATTCTAGAATGATTCTACTAGGGGATTTTAACTTATGGGATAACGGCAGCCTAGATAACCATCTGAGAGACCTAAGGCTTACATGTGAGAATCTTAACTTACACCAACTGGTACAACAACCGACTCATCTAGGAGGGCATGTTTTAGATCTTTTGTTTGCAAACCAGGCCGAGACTGAGGTGGCTGATATACTGCCTCAAAGCTGGACTGACCATTCTCTAATCCATTTTCGTATTACGACACCTAGATTGGAGGATAATAATAATCGGCCGGTGATTTATCGAAAGGGAAGAGAATGGGCTAAGTTAGTGAAAAATAGGACATACCCGACCTTTCCGAATCAGAATCTTTTTGCTTCTTCTGTATCTGTAGGCGAAAATTATCAAACTTACTGCAATTATATAGCTGGAACCCTTGATTCAATAGTCCCAGTAAAACGACTCAAAAGCAGGAAAAAAACATCTGCTCCCTGGTATAATGATGAGTTGAAACAGCTACGAGTAGCATGTAAAAAGGCTGAGAGAAAATGGAGGAGGGCCTATTTAGAGTCAGATAAGAAAGATTTGAAATTAGTACAGTCACAATACAAGGAGTCCATCGCCAGGGCCAAAGCAGATTTTTATGCCAAATCGATTTTGCAGGCACCAAATAGCACAAAAGCACTCTTTAATATTTTTAGGGATCTCTCTAGCCCAGCTTGCACGAGCAATAAGGTGGTCGCATCACAGAAACTCTGCGATGAGATTGCCTTTTATTTTGAAGAAAAAATAATTAAAATCGTTGGAGATCTTTACCCCACTGACACCAGTGGTCAGGATGATTCACCCTGGAAGTTAGACGTAGAACCCCAGGTAGACACCTCCCTGGAATACTTTCAAGTCCCTACGGAGGACTCTTTCAATCATCTTGCCCAAAGTGTGTCCTCGGGATCCCCCTTAGACCACCTTCCACATAAAATCTGGAAAATATTTGGGCAAGAAACCCTCCCTTGGCTATGACAGATTTGCTGCCAGTCTTTGGAGGAAGGAGAGGTTCCAGAGGTATGGAAGCAGGCAGTGGTGACCCCCTTGCTCAAAAAACCATCTTTGGACCCTACAATTCCAGCTAATTTTAGACCAATTTCCCTCCTGCCATATCCGATCAAAATTTTAGAAAAGGCAGTTAGCAAAATTCTATCATGCTAGCTTGAGGATAATTTCTTGCTGGATAGGGACCAATTTGGTTTCCGCCCAGGACATGGCACTGAGACCGCCTTGGCAACCGTAATGGATAATCTACGAATGCGTGCTGACAATGGGAATTCCTCTGTCCTAGTGCTATTGGACATGTCAGCCGCATATGATACGGTGAGCCACACAGTGCTAGTGGAAAGATTGAAAAGTATAGGGGTTAAAGGACGGGCCTTGCAGTGGTTACAATCTTATTTGTCAGGAAGACAACAGGCTGTGTCTATGACACCGTTCACCTCTGGCAAGTCCCTAGTACACCACGGGGTGCAGCAGGGCTCGGCGATCAGCCCTGTTCTTTTCAATATCTATTTATGCCCTCTATTCCCCATTATTAAATCTTATGGAATTGACCTGGTCAACTACGCCGATGATACCCAACTGGTGTTTTCCCTGGAGGGGAAACAAGCGGTATCTATGGACACCTTCCAGGAGTGTATGCGCCAGACTGCTGGTTGGCTCAGGAAAAATTCCTTACAGTTTAATGGGGGGAAAACAAAGGTGGTGTATTGTCCTACCACGAGAATGTCCCGACATCTACCGGTGGAGTTTAAGCTTACCCCCGAGGATGAACCCTTGACTCCTGTTAAAATGGTGCGCAATTTGGGGGTCATGATAGATGATAACCTCCAAATGGAATCACAGGCTAATAAAACTGCTAGTGTCTGTCTCTCCCTGCTATGTATGTTACGGAAGGTTCTTCCGTTACTACCAAAAGATACTCGATCTCTTGTAGTGAGGAGTATAATTTTGAGCAGATTGGACTACTGCAACTCCCTGTATTTGGGAGCACCGCAATATATTCTGCAGGGGTTGCAGAGAGTCCAGTCCATGGCAGCTAAGCTGGTGCTAAATAGACAGCGCAGGTCTTCCACGGCATTGGCCTTGGGAGACCTGCATTGGCTGCCTATTAAGGAAAGAATTTGCTTCAAATCCCTCTGTATTGTATACAGAGCTGCACATGACCTGGGTCCAGCTCCCCTGCAGGAGATGTTCACCTGGTATAATCCCAGGAGGCAGCTTCGCTCTTTGAGTGCAAATCTGATAACAACCACCAGATTTAAGAGATCCAGGATGGGGGGGCAGAGCCTTTGGTGTGACCGCTGCGCGCCTATGGAATGAGTTGCCTCAGAACCTTAGACAGGCCAGTTCTCTGACCTGTTTTAGGAAGCGTCTGAAAACTTGGCTATTTCCAAGGAGTGAACACTAGATCCCTCCACTGACAATTGGTTCAGCTGTTACAGCGGCTATTCTCAATCTAAGCGCCAGGATACCCGTAGGGTGGCAGTTTTTTGCGCTATATAAGTTTTAATTCAATTCAATTCCCGACACCATAGCTGCCCCGCGACGCCGCGGTCAGCCAGAACTGTTTGGATTTGTTTGTTCACGACGCTGTGATAGCCCCAGAGGGAGCTATCGACTTCAAAGAACTGTTTTTAAAGGTTATTTTGATAACTGAAGATATCTAAGTACTGTATTGTGGATTTTTATCGTTTTTGGTCTTGTCTTAAGTATATAAAAATATTGGATATTTTTCTAAACTGGTGTGGTGTCTTTTTGTAGTGCTTGCACTGTATTACTGTTGGTTATGTGCAAATGCTTTACACACTGCCTCTAAGATAAGCCTGACTGCTCGTGCCAAGCTACCAAGGGGGTGAGCAGGGGTTATTTTAGGAGTGTAACTCCCTTATCCTGACTAGAAGGAAGGGTTCCTACTTGGACAAAGGTGCAAACCCTTGCCAACTAGAGACCTCCATTTCTAACAAGGCTCCATTAAAGTCTTTAGGGGGAAAGTATGTATCCCAGCCAAAAATCTCACAGCAGGAGTGGGGTGTCTTTGGCTGTGGCTGGAAGATTTCATCTAGCGTGGACGAGGGACCCACAGACAAAGATCAGCTTTAAATTAAAGGAGAAGACATCGCACTGTGGGACAGTACTGGGTGAGTTGTTATTTGCCTATGATATGTATTCTATTTGGAACGTACGGCATAGTTCTGAGAATGGTCATTCCTGGCCAGTACTCAGACCTATCCAGATGTCTCCCGTGTCATGGGCCCTTACTTTGGAATAAACCTACAGCTTCTACAGCCAACGACTGCAGTGGTTATTATGGTGTTAATGTCTTAACCCCATACTTCAGAAAGCCATGCTCTTTCAGGGTCTTTTTAGGGATATGGTGATAAGGGAATGGAAGACTGTGGATAAATATCAGGTCCCTCAGTTTCTGCAGAAGTTGTACCTGTTGGAAGAGGAGGACGCTCTTCCTCATTCCATTCACCTGTACTTTATTCTGGCTACCCTGATTGGTAAGACTGCCGTTAATCCTGAGGACTGTACTCCCACTGATATCACAGATAGTAAAGTGGACGTTTGCAACTGAGAAGTTGGCTTTAAAAGCTAGTGTTTTCTAGGCTTATTCTGTGCAATCCCTGGTGCAGGACTTTGATAAGCTAGCTGCAGCATTTCGGAAGGTTCGAAGTGTTCTTAACTGTTGGCACTGATGGAACAGTGGGCTAGGTTGCTTGCAAACATTTCTTCAGACATTATAAGCTCTTCGGCCATATTCACATGGACTTTATTAGCAGCCAAGAGATCTCTATGGCTGAGACAGTGGAAGGCAGATCCTGGGGAGTAGGTCTCCTTTATGAAGATTCCATTTGAGGGTCAGGCACTCTTTGGGAAAGAGTTGCCTGCCATGATCTCTAAGCCATTTAAGGAAAGCAAGCATGCCTTGCCCTATAAGGGTGGCTCTTCGGCTGGGAAGGGGTGGAATAAGTACTCTAAGTCATCTCCGAAACTTGAGGTATGTCACTCTTCCTTCAGAAGGAGATGGTTCCAGCCTCGCTTTTCTCCTAAATGTAATGTCCTGGTTCAGAAGGGGGTCTCAAAGAAGAGCTTCTGATAATCACAGTACTCATGGGGCTCAGTCAGTGGAAGGCAGGATCAGGCATTTTCTTTCAGTGTGACGGCAGGATGTGTCAGATCAATGAGTTCTAGACGTAGTGGCCAGCGGCTATGCAATCAAGTTTGAGCATGTTCCCCCAGAAACTGGTGTCCTTTTTACTCCAGTTCCAGCAGCTAATAAAAAGAGGCGAGCTCTTCTATGTGGAATCAGGGACTTGATGTCGAAAGGGGACATCAGCAGAGTGCCTGTTACCGAGCATGGCGATTATGCCTCTGGTAAGCTCAGGAGATTTTTTGGGCTCAATGGATCTCCAGAATGCCTATCTGCACGTCCCTATCATAGTTCCCACTCAGCAGTTTGTGCGTTTTGTGATAGGGGACGAACATTTCTAATTTTGCGTTCTTCCCTTTGGACTCAAGTCAAAGATTCTAGTTTTTCTGATAGTTATTCTTCATGCAGAGCAGCTTTTTGTTTATCCCTATTTAAACGATCTGTTGGTGCAGTCCCCAACAGAGTATCAATTGGTGGTTTATGTGGAAAGGGTTTTGCAGGTCCTGTAGGAGCATGGATTTTTGATAAATTGGGATAAATCTTGTTTGGTTCCATACTAGGATATGGTGTACATTGGGGTGCATTTTCAGACTCACAGGGATCTAGTGACTCTTTCAGAAAGGAGGTTAGTCAGCTTGCAGGATCTGTCTTTGTGGGCTCAAGAAGCTCCAAAGATTTTAGATTGGTTACGGGTTCAGGGCTACTTGGCATCAACTTCAGCTGGTTTGGGGGTTGGTGAGAAGTTGGCAGTGACTTTACAGGCATCTAGAAGGTTGTCTACTCTGCAGTTTTGTGCTAGGCACTGGAATGTCTTTCGGACTGGTGTTTGGGGAAATAGGTGAATCCCACTTTAGTCAGTCTTTTTCTGATTATGTAGTTTTGGCAGGATGGAGCTAGCATGAGTCTGTCAGTTGCTACCCCGAGGGTTCAGTGGACAGCTATTTAGGCATTTCATGGCTCCTGGCAAAATCTGAAAGATGAGGATGGGCTGATGCCTAGGTTTTTCCAAGGCCTGTTGAACTTGTTTCCCATAGTGGTGCATTTTTTTCCTACTTGAACTCTGCAGTTGGTGCTCGAGACCAGTTTGACTGGTCCTCCATGTTTGCAACTCAGGTGTCCATTTTTATTTATTTGCTATGTCTCATTTGTTAAGAAGGAAGGCGAGGGAGGGACGGGAGGTAATGCGTCCATTGCTTCCAATAATAGCATTACTCCTAGTCCTACTCCCTCGTCTTCCTTCAAGGTCCCTCCCCCCCGCCTCCTAGTATGGAACAACTGAGTGTCTTGTTTGGCTTGTTTACGTACAGGAGGAGATGGTGGGAGACACTTTTATTTTAAGAGGGGAGGGGTCTATTGGAGGCAAGGGAGCCTCATTTGTTAAGAAGGAAGGCGAGGGAGTAGGAATAGGAGTAATACCATTATCGGAATGGACGCATTAACAGTTACACCATGGTTAGAGCTTTACTTACCCTATTGGCTTTGTTTTCTCCCTTCTCTCCTTGAAGACTCTGCTTCTCAGCTGTTGCTGATTTGACTGCTATTGCTGTTTTTTCTGCTAGTAAATAGGTGGTTGTACCAATGACAGTGCTTGATCCTAATCCATTGACATCATGATGCTGATTAAAAAATAAGATCGCAAAAATAGGAAAATTTACTCAAGTACCTTTCTAACTGTTTCTCTTTTTCTGTGGTTCACAAAACTCCCCACTTACATGCTCAGAAATCTTTACAAAATCTAGATGTAAATATACTTCTGCTTGTATGTTTTTCCTAGACCTTTTTCATGCAGAATGCCCACATGGCAAACATTTGCTATGTGGTGAGGTGCCTTTTTCTTGCTTCCTGGAGGCATTATGATGCTTAGGTCATTTCTCTCCACTAATTGTACACTTATGCCTATACGTCTGGGACATAACACATGCATTTAAGGAGGAAAAATCTATTTGGAATTTCCAATGGCGAACTGTTACCACTTCCTTGGGAAATACATTGTAAGAAATGTTTTTAACTAGGGGAGAGACCAATTTATTAAAATTAATGTACATTATTTTAGCAGCTCAAAAACAACATCAAAGCCAGAGAATAAAACTGATAAAATTGTCAATACAATTCAGTGAAAACTAATCAGATGTCATTATCAAAAAGACACCAAATGTAATTAGTACAGCGGATCAGAAGTTATGATGTTTAAAGAAAAAAGCATAAAGTGTCCTTAGAGAAGACTAGCGAAAGCTGAAGGCAATATTAGCCTATAAAATGTGGCAATCTAGGTCCTACAAGACCTAACAATGTACACTAGAGTGGAACGTCGCACAGTGGATCGGCATAGACTGGAGTAGAGAATAGTGGAGTCATGTACAGTGTATTGGCATAGAGTGGAATAGCATAGAGTGTTGTGATGTAGAGTGAAGTGGGCTACATTGTAGTCAGTTAGAGAGTAGCACAAACAGTTTAATAGTGTAGAGTGGAGTAGTGTATAGTGGAATAGCATAGAGTTTAGAGGTGCAAAGTGGAGTGGCATAGAGTGGAGCGGCATACAGTGGTGTAGCGTGCAGTGGAGAGGCGTAGAGTGAAATAGCGTTCACTATAGTGGTGTCCAGTGGAGCGGCTTAGAGTGGAGTGGCATACAGTGGAATAGTGTACAGTGGAGTGGTGTAGAGTTACACTTACACATCCATACAGCGACTTACACTCACTGGATGATGTCATCATTGATGTCATTTGAGATGTCATTTGAGATGTCATTAGTGATGTCACTAACCATGTCATGAGTGATGTAATAGGTGAGGTCATAAGCAGTGCATTGTGGGGGAGTAAGTTATAGATAGCTCAGGCAGCTATAACTGCTGAATTTCACTGGTTTAGTATGAGTGAAATCTGAGCCTAACTATAAAGTCCCTGTAACCTTTGTTTTTTTTCAGTGAATATATATATATATACACACACTCACACACACACACACACACATATATATATATATATATATATATATATATATACATACACACACACACACACACACACACAGGGACTTTATAGTTAGGCTCAGATTTCACTCGTACTAAACCAGTGAACTTCAGCAATTATAGCTACCTGAGCTAACTATAACTTACACCCCCACAATGCACTGCTTATGACCTTATATATTTATATATATATATATATAAATGTACACACACACAAATATATATATATATATATATTCACTGAAAAAACCATAGGTTTTAGGGACAGTTATAGTTACTTGGACATTGCACTCGTACAAAACCTGTGAAATTCCCCCGTTATAGTTAGTTCAGCTAACTATAACTCGCGCCCCCGCAATGCACTGCTGATGACGTCACATATTACATCACTCATGACATGGTCAGTGACATCACTGATGACATCACTGATGACATCTCAAATGACATCACTGATGACATCATCCAGTGACTGTGTGTTTCTGTAAAGTTTAAATATTTTTAAAATATATAGGAAAAGACGTATTGAAGAATGAGTGGGTGTGTAAGTGTCTGTATGGATGATTTAGTAGGTGCGTGACTGACTCTATAAGTGAGTGATTTAACGTATCTTACTGAATGCATGGGTTAGTGACTAAACTGGGTGTATGTCTGTATCTGTCTGTCTGTTGCTGTGTAAGTGGCTGCATGTGTTTGTGAATAGCTAAATGATTTTCTATATGAGTTATTGAATGCTTGTCTGAGTATCTGTATGGGTGCCTGAGTGTTTGTGTGGGAGGGGTGTGTGCAACTCTGTGCATAGATGTGTGAGTGGGTGATTCACTGGGTGGATGGTTTCAAGAGTGCATCTGTGATAGACTGTGTGGGTGGGTAAGTGTGTGTAAGAGTGTGTTAGTGAGTGAATGTATGTCCCAGTGGTACATGTGTGAGTAACTACATATGTGAAAGGCAGTATATATGTGTGTTGGAGTATATAAATAGCTATAAGCAAGAGTGAGTGATTGTGATAGTGGCTGTATGGATGATTGTGTGCTTGTATCAGTGATTGTATAAGAGCGTAACAATGTGCTACTATTTGTATGAGTAAGTGAGCTGGTGTGTGTATAACTGTATAGGTGAGTAAATGGCAGTGTGTTTAATTATTTGCATGACTGACTAGGTGTGTGAGTATCTCTATGGATGAGTGGCGTTGTTTGAGTGTCTATATAGGAGTAAGAGTGCATACGATAGTCCTGTACTGAGTGACCGTAAGTATGAGTGACTGTACGGGTGAGTGAGTGGATGTGTGTGTGTAGACCTAAGAATCAGTGAGTGGGTATGTAGTTATTGGTGTTGGAGTGTCTATGGTTTTGCGAATGGCAGTCTGTAATTTAGAGTGGGTGTATCAAAGATTATATTAGGGTGTGAGGAGGTGCATCAGATTATCACGTGGATGATGTCATCAGTGATGTCATTTGAGATGTCATCAGTGATGTCATCAGTGATGTCACTGACCATGTCATGAGTGATGTAATATGTGACGTCATCAGCAGTGCATTGCGTGGGCGCGAGTTATAGTTAGCTGAACTAACTATAACGGGGGAATTTCACGGGTTTTGTACGAGTGCAATGTCCAAGTAACTATAACTGTCCCTAAAACCTATGGTTTTTTCAGTGAATTTCAAAGGTTTTTTAAATGCTAATTTGTAACTATAATGTGTCTGAAACCTATGGTTTTTTCAGTGAATTTCAAAGGTTTTTTAAATGCTAATTTGTAACTATAACGTGTCTGAAACCTATGGTTTTTTCAGTGAATTTCAAAGGTTTTTTAAATGCTAATTTCTAACTATAACGTGCCTGAAACCTACGGTTTTTTCAGTGAATTTCAAAGGTTTTGTAAATGACAATTTTTAAATGTATTAATTGTTATATTAATTTTTTTCATACTGATTTACTACATTTTTAGAAACAATTTTTTTTTACATATTTTATTTGTCAAATTACATTGTAATTACATTATACATTACATTACAAAAAATACTTTCTCAGAATGAATTACTTTAGTTTAAATACTTTGCAGATAGGCAATAGACTTTTAAGTACAGTAGTTACAGTTGTTGCAATGGGCAACACATTTTCAAACACAATGCAACATTCAGCTCAATGTGAATTTCTAGTTAAATGCAATTAGTTACTTTATGGATTACTTTTGTAACCACAGGACTGGATCCTAGATTCAGTCCTGGTACATCTCCTGTAAACAGTTGAGTAAAAGCGTTTTGGTTACAGTCGTGATTTTTAAGGAATATTATTGTATTTTAAAAGTTGACACTTTGAAACTTTTTCTCATAGAATCACCAATGTTATCCTATGGAAGGAAATTCACTTAGCAGGTAAAAACTGTTATCGTTACTTTTTCTTACTCAGTGTTGGATCCTGGATCCAGCACTGGTGCATCTCCTGTAAACAGTTGAAAGAATGCGTTTAAGTCATACAGGCGATTTTTAAGGAATATTTGTAGTTTGTGAAAATCAACACTTTGAAACTTTTTTGCTGAAAACCAGTCAATGTTAGCCTATGAAGGAAATTCAAGTTACCGGTAAGTACGGTTAAAATTACTTTTGAGGATCAGTACTGGGCTGAAACATGCAGCACTGAGGTCTCTCCTGATAACAGGTGAGTAAATCGGAATTCGTATTTCGGCTGATTTTAGAGGAATATTTTAAAGTTCCAAAACTCCACACTTAGAAGAATTTCCAAGTGAAACCAGTCAATGTTAGCCTATGGAAGGAAATTCAAGTTACTGGTAAGTACGGTTAAAATTACTTTTCAGGACCAGTACTGGGCTGAAAGATGCAGCACTGAGGTCTCTCCTGATAACAGGTGAGTAAATCAGAATTCGGATTTCGGCTGATTTTAGAGGAATATTTGTATGTTTCAAAAATCAACACTTAGAAGAATTTCCAAGTGAAACCAGTCAATGTTAGCCTATGAAGGAAATTCAAGTTACCGGTAAGTACGGTTAAAATTACTTTTCAGGATCAGTACTGGGCTGAAAGATGCAGCACTGAGGTCTCTCCTGATAACAGGTGAGTAAATCGGAATTCGTATTTCGGCTGATTTTAGAGGAATATTTTAAAGTTCCAAAACTCCACACTTAGAAGAATTTCCAAGTGAAACCAGTCAATGTTAGCCTATGAAGGAAATTCAAATTACCGGTAAGTACGGTTAAAATTACTTTTGAGGATCAGTACTGGGCTGAAAGATGCAGCACTGAGGTCTCTCCTGATAACAGGTGAGTAAATCGGAATTCGTATTTCGGCTGATTTTAGAGGAATATTTTAAAGTTCCAAAACTCCACACTTAGAAGAATTTCCAAGTGAAACCAGTCAATGTTAGCCTATGAAGGAAATTCAAATTACCGGTAAGTACGGTTAAAATTACTTTTGAGGATCAGTACTGGGCTGAAAGATGCAGCACTGAGGTCTCTCCTGATAACAGGTGAGTAAATCGGAATTCCTATTTCGGCTGATTTTAGAGGAATATTTTAAAGTTCCAAAACTCCACACTTAGAAGAATTTCCAAGTGAAACCAGTCAATGTTAGCCTATGAAGGAAATTCAAGTTACCGGTAAGTACGGTTAAAATTACTTTTCAGGACCAGTACTGGGCTGAAAGATACAGCACTGAGGTCTCTCCTTATAACAGGTGAGTAAATCGGAATTCCTATTTCGGCTGATTTTAGAGGAATATTTGCACAATGGTGAAGGGAGGGGGCGGGGCCTGAGGTGACATCTTTGCAAACGCGCCCCGTGGCGCGTTTTAAGTTGGGGGATTAAGTTCCCTTGAATCCTGAGGGTCCCTAGGGGCCAACTAGACCACCAGGAACCTCCAATATGCGCCAGGGGCTGCGTTGCAGAGACGTGTAGAGAGGCCACACCCCTTTTACACCTCTCTGCAACGCAGCTCTGTGGCGCTTTCTGGATGTACCTGTTGGGCTAGTTGGCCCCAGGGACCCTCAGGATTGAAGGGGATTTAATTCCCCATCTTAAAACGCGCCACGGGGCCTGTTTGCACACATGTCACCTGAAGCCCCGCCCTCCCTTCACCACTATGCAAACGCGCCCGTGGCGCGTTTTAAGTTGGGGATTAAGTCCCCTTGAATCCTGAGGGTCCCCGGAGTCCAACTAGCCCACCATATACCTCCAAAGCGCCACAGAGCTGCGTTGCAGAGAGGTGTAAAAAGGGTGTGGCCTCTCTACACCTCTCTGCAACGCAGCCCCTGGCGTATACTGGAGGTTCCTGGTGGGCTAGTTGGCCCCCAGGGACCCCCAGTATTCAAGGGGAATTGTTCCCCCTCTGCAAACGCGCCAGGGGCGCGTTTGCAGAGTGGTGAAGGAAGGGGGCGGGGCCTGCGGGCCAATCAATTTAAAAAAAATAATAATTTGTCCCCTGAAGGGGGGCTGTGTGGCCCCCTTCCTTTTTCCTGTTTTTATGCCCTGGGGACCCCATCCCCCAGGGCCTTACCCCTTTTTTTAATTTGTAATTTAAAAAAAACGGGAAGGGGGCCGCGTGGCCCCCTTTCCTGGGCCTGTATTGGCCCCGGGGACCCCATCCCCCGGGGCATGGCCTCGTTTTTATTTATATTCTTTGGAGGGGGCTGCGTGGCCCCCTCCTCTGGCCATTTAAGGCCCCGGGGACCCCATCCCCGGGGCCGGCCATTCCGTTTTTTTTTTTTAAATTTATTTATTTTTTGGGTAGGGGGCCGCGTGGCCCCCCTCCCGGGCCACTACTTGCCCCGGGGACCCCATCCCCCGGGGCCTGGCTCTCGTTGGGGACTGTGGGGGTCCCCAATCCCCCACAGTCCCGCCGGCTCCCGCGTCCCTAGGGTGCCGGCATTGCTTTACACATGGGGAGCAGCTAACATGCTGCTCCCCATGTGTAAAGCAATCGGCTTTGGATATTGGAAGAGAGAGCAGGTTTCCTGCTCTCTCTTCCAATATCCAAAGCAGTTTGCAATGACAGGACGGGAGCCGCGAGGCTCCCGTCCTGTCATTGCAAACAGCAGTGTCCCGGGGTAGGCACCCCGGGACACTGCAGGAGCCGGCCCTGGGGGTGGTGGTCCCCAGGGCCATCAAGGGCTCCACGAGGGGCCGCGCGGCCCCCTCCCATTCAGTACACAGCCCCGGGGAGGTGGTGGTCCCCGGGCTCTGGGGTCCGTAACGGACCCCCATATTAAAATGTTTAGTGCCCCGGGGAGGTGGTGGTCCCGGGCGTGTGGGGGCTGGAGCCCCCACACAGGTTTAATAATTTTTTAAAAAGCCCCGGGAGGTGGTGGTCCCGGGGCTGCGGGAGGGCTCAGAGCCCTCCCGCACCATTTTTAAAAAGCCCCGGGGGTGGCGGTCCTCGGGGCTTGGGGGCCCTTTGAGGCCCCCACACATTAAATTATCCCCCACCATGCCCCCGGGACTTGGGCCACCCGGGGGCCAACTAACATCGAGCGCGGGAGACCGCGCTTCGATTTTTTCGGCAGGATTCGCGCACCCTGAGCGCATCCTGCCGATTTTTAAAAAAAAATTTTTTTTTTTGCCCAGGGGGTCCTTGTGGGACCCCTGAGCAAACCTAGGGGTCAGGGTGTTTCTACCCTCCCCCTTTGTGCGCTTTGTGCACTTGTTTCTGTCCCTCGGTTCTACCGAGGGACAAAATGGCTGCCAACATTTCCTGAATCGGAATGTTGACAGCCAGCTGACAGCCAATTAACATGCAGCTCGTGATCGGGACGGTGCGCGCAGGGTGCGCTCAGGGTGCGCGAATCCTCCGTGCCCATAGATATATATGTACTTTTACTTTTTGATTTTCTCAGCAACTACTGAACGGATTTACACCATTTAACAAAAGGGTTCTTTCTGAACCAAGAACTACCTCTTTGCCAAATTTGGTGTAATTCCGTTCAGCAGTTCGGGCTGTAGCCGTGTCTAAAGTTTCCTATGGGAAAATGCATGGGGAAAACGCGTTTTGGGACCCCCTTTTTCTCGGCCCCCGCTTGACGTATCACCCCGAGACTTTCAGGGTAGGAGCGGACCGGAGCGCCCCACGAAGTTTGAAAATTTCGCGAAGATACGTCAACCGGCAAGAGAGTTATTTCAAATAGAATGTCGCGGATTTCCTATGGATAATAGGTTGTAACTATAACTATCTACTGGCGACCGCCAGTAGATAATAGATATGTATAGACATATATAGATATATAGATATCTATAGATATATAGATATCTATTGATATATATGCTCCTTTTTCGTCTTTTCATACCCAGTCTCAGTTATCTTTCTGGGAATACCATGAGAACCAATAGTCTTTTTTAGTTGTGGATTCTAGTTTAAAATCCACTTGCCATTTGACTATTCTAATACATGTTTTAACAGTCTCAATGCATTATGCTCAATATGTTTTCCAAGGTCTGCCCAAGAGACACACGAACACGCACTATCCCCGTAGGATCAAAGACGCCCCTCCATGTCACTTTCTATCTGATCCTTCTTTTTTAGTTCACAGGCCTTTACGTGTACCCATCTGAAATCGTGTCTAAGTTCTTCCATTGCAAATTTTAAAACTTGTATAAAAGATCTGATGCTCACACAATTTTTCACTTTCTCAGTAACATGCCTGTCTAAGGTGATCGCTGCTATAAACAAAAAAAGAACACACTAGACAACTTCACACTGACATCAGACAGTATTTGATCCTCTCTTCTAACCCCTGTGGTGATTATTTCATTTTCCATCACCTTACCTCCTGGCCTCTGTGCATGGCAATTTCTATGACGCTTCTTTGAAGTATTTTCAAAGGGGATTGTCCCTGCTGTCAGTTTCCACATTTCCTTTTCTTACATTGCCCCGAGGAGACCTCCATTTGCTCAGAGAAATGAGCATTCCTCAGGTCAGTGAATTTTGCATTCCTTTACTCTGCAACATATTGTGAAACCACCGTGGATACCCCATCATTTGCAAGTTCTTAATTGTAAGAATACAATTTATATTATGTGCCAGATATGAGAGTATAATATAATACCAAAGCAACTAACCTTGAACTATAATAAAGAAATAAGCAATTTACACGGGTTTTGTAGCTGATCAAATGTCATGCAATGTGAGTTAAGTTGTGTGGTATTGTTCACACTTAGAGTGCCTCAGAAAGATTGAAACAGAGGTGTCCACTTCTAATTCATGTAATTGCTGCACCACAAAAGTGGTGGTGCTGTCAAACGTAGTTGTGACCTGTAATGGAGACGGTAACCATAACCACTAGAACAATGAGTAACCACTGTGATAACAAATCAGGTACCACTGTTTATAAGGAAATATTATTATGACTATTCAACTATTTCTCCTTATAGCAAAATAAATCAATATCACTAATGACGAATGCCTGGAATAAATAATACTGGAGAAAAAATCCAGACTGCACTATGATCTCGAAAAACAGCTGTAAGAAGACTCAAAACATCATTGCCTGGTCCTTCGACCTTATGAGCCCATCTGCCAGCACCAATTCATTAATAAAAGTGACCCGGTCCCTGATGACCCAAATCCCTGACGAAGGAAGTGGCTAATCACAACTCACACTACATTATCATCAGGATAAAATTTGACACCAAGAAATAGATGTTCTTGGCATGCCTACGATTTCATCAGCTTGTTTGTTCCACTTTTGTCCTTGATTGCAACATGTGCATATACCAATTATGAGCTAAGAGGGACTCCCACCTGACCTAAATAATTTTAACATGGGCTATAATTCGATCCAAGGGCTGTCCTTTGCTTAACATATTAGCATATACAATGATTACACACTTATTTAAATATTCACTTTTATTATCATTTTTTAGAGTAAAAAACTTTTTGGGGGAATATATATACATTTCTTTTACGAATACAAGACTAAAACGAAATTACAATTAACCCCATACTCTCACATCAGCACCTATCATACAAAACTCCCACATTCATACCTCACACACATCCAATGCCCAGCTTTGAATTAGCATACACTGCTGAAATCATGGGAAGAGCCCTTCCCTAATGTCCATGATTGTGCTGCCTGCTGGGGTCCGCAGAACTCAGGTCGACGTAAGTTTCAGTGGGTAACAATTACTTTTATCCAACTTCCTCAGGACCTCTCTTGTTTCCAATATTTTTACCACCAGAGAGTAATGGGGAATCATAAAAACAGCCGGACTTCAAATTACGCTGAAACAGACACACATCTGGGATTTTTCACAGTATTGTAAGGTCAGCTAACTGTTGGAATTGTATATCGTGCCACTGGTAGCTATTACTTTGCTTGAAATTATCCATACAGCCACCTATGCTGCTGGTTGTTTGGACGATGTATAATTTTAGCTGCTGACTTAGTTTGACCCAAATGGTTCTGAGACAGTCAACCCAAGTATGTGATAATGATGCTTAAACGTTCATAAGTTGGTGTTCCTTTGAGTAAGAACATCGCCTTATTGCATCATATTTTATGAGTAAAACACGCCATCTCAGCGTCCTGCCGCCATCGCGTACGGGAACGGTCAAATAAAAAAACGTATACCAATTATGTCCATCCATGCCCAGATTAAACTTTCACATGGCCTGCGTGTGCTGGTCGCGTTTACCTGTAGATGTGCTAACTTTCTTATTGGATTTCCCATTGTCACCTGTATGGATGTCAATTCATTAAGTACCAGAAGTGGCATCAAACACCCAATGACTTCGCAGGTCTGACCCCCTTATCACAGACTTTGATCCTCAAAACCCAGATATCTTTGGTCAGGAAAGGGCTGGTGAAAGGCTAGGTGTGTACGCTACAGGACGTAAACAGATTTCTAGGTGCCCTGAATTTTTTTTTTCTTGTTCCTGCCTTCATGATCCCTGAGATCAGTGGTTGCAAGGGCACTGCCAGGTTTACCAAGTGGCAAGCCAGGGGCAGCAGCTGCTGCTCTAGCTACCCACAAATGGCGCCCATGGTCATCTGTCTACTTATGTTGCCTCAGCCTTGATGTGTAAATAATTTATGAGAAATGGATTGACATTGGAGCCTGGAGTGTGCTGTGATCACTACATAGATTAAAGTGGAAATTAAATTAATCTTTATTTCCTATGATGTATACAAACCGAGGCTGACATGCCATGGTAAAGCATATAGGAATGTGTCACCAATGATGCAAACACTTCCATTCATCCATAGGACCGTTCCTCTCCTTGTTGCATATTTGTCATTCGCTCGTGTGCAGCACTTCACTGAAGGCACTCTTTTGGCAGGCTATGCAGCATTGTTGTGTGCTTGAGCAATGGAGGCAAAGTCCCCCACCTCTGTGTAATTGCAATGAGGACCTTATTTGTCTCCCTCAACATGTCCGTAATGCCCTCGGCTGAATCAACAATTGGTGTACACAAGATACAGGCTCAGACAATGTCCCCATCTCTGGAGATTCCTCTGTATAATTACTTCCTGGTAACATGTGTCTAAGCCCACCATTTCTTCATCTGAATCGGAGTTACTATGTAAGTGCCAAACTCTGGATTTATATTTTCACTTACATTCCAAAGATGGCCATGATTTCTGTGAATTCTATCATAATTGTTGCTATTCTGTGTGATTGTTTGTGTGACAACGTCTGGTAATGCAGAAACTCCTATTGGTTATGATTACTTCCTTATTAACTCTCAAGTTCATGCAGTGATATTGACAACTTAATATAGTTGTCAGGATCACTGCAGGAACGTGTAAGTAATAAAACACTTTTTAATGTACCATAAGTAACTCTCGGCCTTAATTCCCCATCATCAGTGCTTTTGAACAATTTTTAGTATATTCACTATTTCATAGACATGCATCATTAAACTTTGTCGACCCTAATCCAGTATAGCAAGAAGAACAAGGAAACCCTGGAAGTCAGCGGGGACCAAAGGCGGAGTTGTGCTTTACAGAACAAGGGTCCCACACATATTGGAATGCAGAATAACAATTTCACAATTTTATAATAAAAATTGGAATTAACAAATGTTTTAATATAAAGATAGGTATTTAATGCGAAGATCAATAAAACAAGGGAATGATAACACGCGAAAAAATAAAGGTGAGCAACCATGGCAAGGCAGAGGGAAATCAGCCGATTTCCTTACCCCAGGCAAGTGACTTTAAAAAGTGACTTTTCAGTTTGTGTAAATATAAATTGAACTAAGAATGTGTGCCATACATATTCTCAGTTACACTAGGGGGCCAAGCTTACTAAGATGGGATTTGCTAAAAAGTGGTAAAGAATTGCACACTAACATTTTGTGAATCAAATCTGATGATACTAACGAGCCTATTAACGAATAGTTCAGTTCACAAAATAGGTATTCACAGGGGGGTTGCAGTATGATCTGCCTAATTAATAATTATTAGGCAGGTCACAATTTACAACCACTAGCGATTGGCTACAGTCAAAAGGTTGGTGGCCTACAGGGGACAGCAGACCACCATGTGATCGCATCACAAAATGGACATGCTTCTGCTTTAAAAAAGAAAACAAGTTTCCCCTTTAAAAAACTTCAGTGAGAGTTGCCAAAGAACTCCTGAACCACTGCTTACTCCCCTCGAAGTTGCCACCATGATGCCCAAAGCGTAAGGGGTCAAAAGGAGACCCTTCACCTTTACGAATCAGCCACATTTTCCTGAGGCATACACCTGACCAGTTACAACTGGACCTGGTCTGAACCCTGCTCATGGCCTCTGCTGGAGTGAGCCTTTACCCTCCCCCCCAAATGCTATCTCTGAATTCCTGGGACCCTTGGCTTTCTCTAACTGGACTTCTCCTACTAACTCTGAGAAGTTGTGACTTAATTATTTTTGACTTTGAGATTTCTGGAGGACCAGGACCACCCGCCTGAGCCAATCCTGTGAAGACGTGACATTCCTGGGCTGAAGATATAGGCCTGTTCTGCTTCGGGCTAATCCACAGCAGAAAATCCATTTTAGCAGGATCTCAGTGATGGAGTAATTCGAACGCCAAAAAAGAGGATAAGTCCCAACATAGAAATTGGGACCCAGAGAAGAAACCAAAAGTACCCATCTGATGCAGCAACTTTTCTGGGTGCAAAATTTGAACGGCTTCAGTTGGAACTCTCAACTTTAGTGAAACTGAATACAGCCTGCTGTGAAAGATTTTGACTTCCATTTTGCAGAGTGAGCCAGAAGATAAAATCCTTGACCAGGCAATACCGCTTGCTGTATCGTAACTCGTTATCTGTTTGCCGCTATTTTCACTCAAAACTTTAAACACTCCTCTCTGGTTCCACTTACTGGGTTTTTGTTGTTTTCTCGTCATTTTGTTCATTAAAATATACTCTTTGCCCTAGTTCAGTTTGGGATTTGTATTGCTTAGATTGTTCATGATCACACACTTGATACTTTATCTTGACAGATTGCGGCAGATCAATTTTAAAAAAATCATTCATGGGAAGCCTCTTGGAAAAAATGACAACACATGCATAATTTGGTTCTGTATATACTGATTCTGCATGTAATGCCTTGTTTCCAAGGAAAAGCCATTGATTCAGAGACAGTTACTGCACCTCTTAAGTACCTTACCCCAAGGTAATTGTATTTACCAGGTGGGTTAAATACCTCACATTCATCCTGCCTACCTGTAATTGGTTCCTTACTATTGCAACATTCCTAGGCAAATAACTAAGTTTGACGGATCCAAATTTATCAAAGAAAGACCAAATATGCCTCTCCCAAGACATGATATGGTAAACCATTTACTCACATTCTTGAATGACACTTAGAATAGTGGATTAAGGTTATGGACCTGTGAGTTTATCATCAAGAGATTCACTGTAAAAGGTTGGGGAGCTTCAATACCATTTGTAGCAAATTCAACTCTTCGGCATGGTCATCTAAGAATTTTTGCCTTTTTCTGGACCCTGTTTTTGTGGGCTGTAGGACTCTGTGCATTTTGCCACTGCTAAACAATAGTAAAGTGCCTGTGCATTCCCACAGAACATGTATCGTTCATTGGAACTCTCTATTTGGTCTTGGATTCTTCCCTATAAGATTTCAAATGTCAACAAACATTCCCGCTTAACCCCAGATTGCTTCAAGCCCAAATTTTATTAGTCAATGATTACTGACCCATCTGTATTTTTTATACATTTTTAAATTTTCATGATTTTTCTCTTTTATCAAATCTCAAGATACAGTGCATCATTACATTACCAAAACGACAATCAATGTGTCATATAATTCATACACAATCAAATATACATTGTCCAGTCATTACAAACCCCACTCATCTCCTATACCTCATATACACACAATTCACACAAACTCAAACAGACTCATAGCAATAATCCATATTGTTCCCAGGATATCCTTATTGACCCAACAAGGAGATCATTATTTTTCCACAGACATCATTGCTGGGGGACTCGTGGAATTCTCACGGTCAACGCACATTTTGGTGGTGATACTAATTTCTAACCACCTTCCTCAAGACCTAAACCAGTCTATCTTCTTGCCAATATTCTAGGAACATTCCAAGATCAGACTAGGCACCGTTCATAATAACCCACATGTTCATTCTTTATTATCACTTTATTCAATACATGAGTGAAGAGGAAAAAACTACTCCACCCATAAATATACTTCTATGCAGTCAGACAATACAAAATGGATGAGGAAGAGGTTCTCAGAGTGGAGATGTCTGGTCAGTGTTTAGAACTATATGCTGGGCCTTGATTGTTTAGTTCTTTGTAAGTGTGTATGATGAGCTTGAAGAGGGCTTGTTTGTGAATAGGGATCCACTGGAGGTACTTGAGGTGTTTGGATATGTGAGTGCTCAGAGCTAGTTTGAGAGTGAGTCTGGTTGCTTCGTTCTGTATGACTAGGAATCGCTCGGTGATTTGAGAGGTGATGTCGATGTAGAGGGGGTTGCCATGGTCCATCCTGCTGGTAATCATGGCCTAAGTGAAGGATCTAAGGGTGTCCTGCAGGTGACATTTGAACATTTTCTTGAAGAGCTTGAGTGTGTGGAAGAAGGTGAATGTGACCATACTTACTTGGTTAGATATCCTTATTTGATTGTTGATCATGATCCCTAGGTTCCTGGCCAAGTCGGCCCTAACTCTGAGGGCCACCAGACTGAGGACCAGTGATAGGTGTCTTTTACAAGTATAAGCACTTCTGTGTTGTCGGTGTTGACTTCTTAGCAGCTGATTTTCATTCTGCGTGTGACCTTGGAAATGCGGCTGATGAAGTTCGCTTAGATGTTCAATGTGTCTTCTAAGAGGAAAAGTGTAGGGCTAATAGAATAGCCTTGAGGGTCGCTACCTATCAAGCTGGAGGAAATAGACAAGTATGGAATAAGCTGACTGCATGCGTCCTAAGAGGAAGGAGCTGGCCCACTGGAGTGGTGATCTGCGGATTCCAGTCTTGTGGAGGAGTTCGATGAGGATGGGGTGGGACAGAGTTTTGAAATCAGCCGAGAGGTCAAATAGGATGAGTGTCGCTGTGTTCCCTTTGTCCATGAGGCAGATGTTGTCTGTGGCAGTGATGAGGGCAGTGTCAGTGCTGTGGATGGGTCTGAATCCATATCCATAAAACAGAAAAGGCCTCATAATCAATTAATGACGAAATATGAAGTGGACCTCTTGGAGTGGTATTCCTATAGTGGGCTAATAATGGGTCTAAAAAAAAAGCAAATCCTGTATCCTGATTAAGGCTTGACTTGGGTTTGCCATTTATGGTCAAGCCAACTGGTTTCCCAGTCCCTGGAGGAAATTAAGAAAAAAGGAACTTGCTTTACCACATTAAAGGGACAGACGTTCTTGTGTTCTCTTTTCGCGTTCCTCTAGAGCAAAGGTTTTCTACATTAATAACTTGCATTGGTTCGTCTGTAAAAGCCTCATGCTGAGAAACTGTTTCCTTTCTTGGAGGTGCTCGACAATGTTGCAGCATCCATCTCCTTTTAAATCAGTGCTTTATTTTTTGGAGTTCTCTTTGTAAAGCAAAACCAATTAGATAATTTAAACAATCCTGAAATAGGGATGCCCTTACTACCAAGGCTTCTGCCTCATATGTCCTCTCCGCCTCAGACAATAATTGTTTAAAAGCGACTGATAAACTAAACCAGTTCCAGAGGCCCTTGTTTGATAGTTAATAACCGCACATGGGCTTCCTGTTTGGCTTGTCTTTTACAGACTTTAGCCTTAAAATCTATTAAGAATATGTTATTATCAGGGCCACTGGAATTATGTGATTTTGCAGATGAAGCTTTTCCACATAAGAATGGATTTACCATACTTGCTACATAAGCCATCATGTGCTTCAGAATTTGCAGGTGTTAATCAAAAATGTTGTTTCTAGCTCAAATGGTTCAAAAGTTACTGAAAACTCTGCCACACATGTTGCTGCACAGTGAAAGACCTTTGTAAAGTGTAACTGACTACCTTTTAGTTTATGATAGCTCTACCACTCTTGGTTAGAAGGCGCAATTAACCTAGTAGTTCTCCCAAAAAAAAAGCAACAAGTAACAAACAACATCATTCCGAACCTTGAAAGACTTAAACAGCAAAACCATTGTGCCGGTAACTAGAATGCAGCTGGAGAGAGTACTGCAATCACAAAGATAGAGAGCTCTATTCCAAATCTCTAAATGACTATAAACACATGATTTTCAAAGAAAAATCTGCCTTCTTTACCAAAAAAATTGAATCAGCCAAAGATTCTGTTAAAGAATTATTCAAAACAGTCATGCTGCTATCTAAACCATTGGACAATAAAAATACTACGGCCACCCAAGCCTTTGGAGCATACTGGCTTCTTTCTTCCAAGCTAAGGTTGAGCCATTACTAAGCGGCCCTGAGCTGTTAACCAGCTTCCCTCCATTGATCCCTGAAAATGTGCTCCAACTAATTGAATCAGCAAACTCAGGGTCCCCAGAAGATCCCTGCCCCCCAAAAATCTTTAAACGAAAACCTGAAATAATATTCGATCACCTCACAAACGTTTTTAATGAAATGTTTGAAACTGGATACTTTCCATTAGTGGGGAAAAAGGTCTCCATTTCACCTCTCATAAAAAAACTATCTCCTACTGACCCATGTTACTATTGGCCAATCTATGGTTTGCCAGTCCCTGCAAAAATCATTGACAAGGTGGTAAAACACAATTAACCGCTTTCATCAATGCTAATCACGTCCTTGATGAAACACAATTTGGCTTTAGAAGCCAACACAGTACAGAGACAGCACTCATAGTGGCATCCGAGAAGATAAGAGCCATTAGATAGAGAAGAAAACGCTGCACTAATATTGTTAGACCTCTCCGCAGCATTCAACACAGTCAATCACACCATTCTGATTGACCGCCTCTTTTCACTAGGAATCAGAGGATCAGCCCAGGCCTTCCTAACGTCCTTTCTGTCCCAACTGGAGCAATGTGTGGCTTTGGAAGATTTTGTCTCCAATACGTTCACCATTCCATGTGGAATCCCCCAAGGGGCTTCTCTAAGTCCCACCCTTTTAACCTTTATATAACACTACTGACAAAACTAGTAAAATTATTTGGGTTCACAGTTGTATCATATGCTGATGACACCTAAATTGTGGTTTCGATCTCAGGCAACCAAGACCACACGGTTAGGAAAATCCTTCCTTTCATTCCATCCAAGCTCCAAAAACAATTGTTACAGTCCTAACCCTGTTCCTAAGACAAACTTGCTGAGAAACTACGCCATTTTTTAAATGACCCCTCCAATGCTAGGATGGCGATTAGGCCACTTCTCCAGATGGAGCAAGGGAGAGTGTCTGATAAAACTGAAGACAAAGCTTCGTCAATTCAAGTAGCATTACTCATAGAAGACTGGCTTCCACCAGGGGACCAAGGCGTAAGGAAAGGGTCCTGGCCCACTCGTTCCCACAATCCTCGGCTAGAAAATCCAGACAAAGATCATGCAAATGAAAAGAATAGCGTGGAGGAACCTTCAACAACAATGCTTCGAGCCACCACACAGGCCCTCAACTCGACGCATGGGGCATCTCGCACCCCTAAAACTCCGCCAGTGAACTCGGCCAAAGACATTGAGGACGTAACGACCAAGGAACCTCTGCCCCAAGAAACAAAGACTCCAGCAAGCTACCTTGGAAGCCTCAACAACCACAGTCCGGGTCTGAAGAGAACTATCCAAATCAAACCAGTGGAGCTCCTGGGGCTACCAAAGGGAAATGGTCTCACTCTCTCCACAAATCTTCAGCAGTCTTCCAAAAGCACTCCCCAAGAGGCTTCTAAAGAAAGGGACTATAGCATAACACTGTTCCATCCATTCTACCGCTCAACAGGAAAGGACAACATCCTCAACCGAGGCACTATCATAACATTGCTAAAGCAGATCCTAGAACTAGCCGGGGCAACCTCAACTACCATTAAACAAATCTAATCAAACTTTTTAACACAAACCATGGGCAACAGAGAGATTCCACAAAGGTCACCTGAAGAACAACGGGCATGGCAGACAAGGTACAATGAGAAAGCAGCTGCTTCTTAGCCTGGGGCAAAATTGTGAAATAATATTTTGAACCAGGGTATCCACACCCACTCAGAAGGAAAGAAGGCCGGGAGTCAGGAAAAGCATTCAGCCCACCAAAGCCAAAAACAAAACCACTCTCAGTATTGAAAAACACCCTTGGGACAAGTCCCCCAAGCAAGAGAATATCAAGCACACTAGAACCAGAACATCACCTCATGAGCCACCAAAGGAAAGTGGCAGCAACCAGTGAGTGGGTTGAAAGAGCTCTAAATAAGCCTCAACCAACAAGATAACTGTTGATAGCCCAAGGTGGAGCCTCTGAACTAGTAATACCAACTCTTCAACAGTGCTCATGGAACATTTATGGCCTAGACAGCAAATTCAAAGACCACAACATGGTATCCTATCTTCAAACATTCTCTGTGGTTGCCTTACGGGAGACCTGGGCCCAAGAACCAATCACTAGCCCAGGCTTCTCACATCATGCAAACCCGGTGAATAAAAAATCTAAATATGGATGCTGTAAATGGGGTCTTGCTAGCTACATCAATAGAGGTGACTGTGACGGAGCAAGTTGCCAACTTGGACAACATACAAATACTGCACCTAGCCATACATAAAGGGCGTGCCTCACCTTCAGGCAACTCAATAACAATAATAAACGTTTACGCACCACCAAATCCGAAATTCCATGTAGATGTGCCATTGAATCTGTGTGGCACCCTCCTCAGTCTAGGAGCATCCCTTCCACCCCCGACCATAGTCACAGGTGACTTTAACTCCTGTCTAATAGGCTCTTCACCACCTACCGAGATTGCTGAGGCACAAGAGCGCTATTGGGACATACTAGTGCAGGCTGGCACACAGCTAGGGAGAAGGGACCAAAGAGGCTGGACCCTACTCGGCAAACTGGAATTTCTTGGCCTATGGGTCGGGAATGGTTGTTTCCAAGATGACTCTCCACCTGCCATGTCTTTTCACTCTACCTATAGCAATTCCCTGATCGATTACACCTTTGGCTCTCTGCCATTATTACAAGCATGGTCCTTCAAAATGGGGGGAAGATCAGAGAACCACCCTCTGCCCCAGGAGTTGTAACTTGTCCTTGAGGTGTCCGCGATCACTCTCCCCGCAGACCCACCGGGTTCAACCTACACCTGCGACCTAAGGAGGTTTAGATGGTCAGGAACTTACATAGACTACCTAGAACAGGAAGCAGAAAACCACTTCAAGCTGGCCCACAGCGACAAATAACTGGGAGAACTTCACAACATCTTTGTCCCAACAACACGCCTCAAAAGCCAAACCACACACAGCTCAAACACAAACAGCCTACCCAGCACACAGCCAGGACAAGTGCGTGACTAGTGCGATCAAAATTCTCAAAAGGGAGGTCAACAGAACCCTGAGAGCAATACGACGGTCACCTCAGTCCGATACATTCCTATCTGATCTCAGGTGCAAGAAAAGGGCCCTAAAAAGGGCCATCTGGTGCAAAAAGAGGGAAACTGCAGACAGCTTCTGGGCCAAACTTATTTGGGACGCAAAGCACCACAATGCAAATGCCATCTGGCAATCTGTTAACACTCTGAATGACAAAACTCTGTCATACCCAAGTTCTAACCTGTCTGAAGAAGCCTGTGCCTCCTTTACCAACGCCCACTTCAGCCACACCACAAATGCAGTGGACACATCAGGCAGCTCAGGGGTGACCGCAGGAGGGGAGCAAAGCCCCTTCACCCACTTGTCCATAATCTCAGAGGAGAAGCAAATCCTGGACGAAGACACAGTGAAAAGACTAATACTTAAAAGCAGATCTACAGGCGCTCTAGGCCTGAATGGAATTCCTCAGGCTATTTACAATATCAACCCAGAAAACTGGGACGGATACATGGCCCCTCTATTCATCGACACTCTATCAGGTGCTACAATCCCAGCCTACTGGAAAAGGTCTATCATTTCATCAATCTTTAAGAGCGGCAACAAGGAAAACCTGAAAGCTACAGACTGATATGCCTAATCGATAACGAGGAGAAGTACTACGCAAGCATTTTGCTGGAACGACTCCTTGACTGGGCTAACACCATTTCAATCATCCAGATGAATCAGACGGGGTTCACAAAAAAAATAAAAACCTTACAAACATCATGGCACTGACTCTGTTGCATGAAACCTCTAAATCTTCCAAAAAATCATTTATCTATGTTTTATGGATTATAAAGCCGACTTCGACTGCGTCACACAAAACCTGCTTTGGAGCAAGATAAAGAAATGGGGCGCACCGCCAACGCTTCTAAGATCAATCGAAAACCTATATTGAGATACTTGGGTCAGAATAAAGCTGGGGAACGGGGAAATCTTTCTAGAGCCATCCCAACATCCCGGGGCCTCAAGCAGGGGTGTGTCCTGTCCCTGATGCTCTTCAATCTATTCCTCGCAGACCTCTCTGGAGCTCTGCGATCGACTAACTCGCACGCCCCAAAACTCTGGACTATCCCTCTTTCCAACCGGTTGTATGCCAATGATCTGGTTTTGTGCAGCCGAACCAAGGTGGGGATGCAGCACCTTTTGAATGCCACCCACAGCTACTTGTCAAAAAGCAGTCTGACAATTAACATCAAGAAAACCTAAATTATGAACTGTTGCAGAAGAACAGGCGGCAAAATATGTTGGTTCCTCAACTCAACAAAGGTCGAAGAAGTTGCCAAATACAAATATCTTAGTCTGACATTTGACAACAAAGGAAACTTCGAAACCATTCAGAGAGGAAATAAAGAGGAAAGGGCTCGCCGTGGCGGCGGGGCCTCAGGGTACTCTTCAAGAACCTGATTGGGCCATCATTCAGCCCCATCCTGGAAGTAGCCAGGGCGAAGATTGTTCCTACTCTTCCAGCGGATGCGAAGCTGTCCTTAGGAGGGCCTCAATCACTCTGGACAACACCGTTTTTAAAATCTACAGGGGCATTTTCCAACTACCCAGATACACCTCTCCTGCCCAGATCAGGCTCGAATTTGGCGTAGCTAAGCAAACATTAGCCAGAAGAGCAGCATTTGTCAATATGTGCTACAAGATGCAGACAGCCGAAAGAGACACTATAAATCATAACATCTGGCTCTAAATAAAAAAAACCCTCTCAGCAGCTGGGAAATACCTTAAAGATTTCTGAGATCAGCTTGGGTTATCTCAGCTATTGTCTGCAGTGCCCACATTGAGTCATTCTGAAGGACAACCAGCAAATCTTGAAACAAACTTCAGCCCTAGAGGACAAGGCTTCTCTGGAGAACCGCACCCACGCATGGATGGTTCTAAACAGCTACACACTGCCTAAACCACAACCATATCTGGGGGAAGCTTTCAGTAGCAGGGTCAAGGGAGCCTTCTTAAAACATCGCGTTGGGGTCCTTCCTATCAAGACGCCTGCAGCTCCCTGGCTAAGGAAAGCAGGAGAAGCTCACTGTAGGCTGTATGGCCAATCAAAGGAAGACTCAATCCACACCTTCTGCCTTTGTAAGTCCACCCTAAACTTGCACCGTTGCTGGCTCAGGGCCTTCTGAATCTAGGCTGGGGCCCACTCTGGTAGGCAAGCAATAATAGCATGCTTAAACTCTGGGGATCCCCGAGTAATTTCTCGAACAGTAATATACCTAGGGGGGTTGACCAGGCCCTATGGAAAGAACATTAGTCAGCTTCACCAATGTAGCAGTGACTGCTGGCTTTTACTAGGGGTTGGGTAGAAGCACCTTGTCCTCAAAACACTGCACAGGTATTGAACTACTAGTTTTTATACTACTTGGACTCCAGTTATCACTTGCAGAGGCCACATTTTTGCACAAAGCACTTTATCTCACTCACACAACTCAAATCCTAACTGCCTCAGGCAGAGCAACTGTCAGAATCTCTCCTACAGGACTTGCTACTTGCACAAAGTAGGACTCAGGACACAGTAGGGACATTGAGAATTTCAGTCTTTATCAATTTAAAGAAACGTATCTCGTATTCCATTTTGTATTGTAATGAATTTAACTTATCTAACAATAAAGCTTTTTTACCTTACCTAGCGCTGTCCAAATTAGATTACTGTAATGCACTGTACATGAATATGCAGCAAAATCTTTGAAACAGATTACAAATTCTCCAAAATGCTGCAGCTCCACTTCTATTTGGACTGCCCAAATTTCAATAAGCAGCCTCAGCTCTTAAACAACTACACTGGCTGCCTATACAAAAACAATATCCTTCAATGCCCTCTGTAATTTCTTCAAGGCACTACACAACTCAGGCCCTAAATATCTCATCCAAAACGTCTCCTGGTATATCCCTAGCAGATCACTATGACCCTCAACAGCAAAGAATGTTATTGTCCCCAAGTTTAAAATATCTCTCTGGGGAGGCAAAAGCTTTGTGGTCGGAAAATCCATTAAAACAAGGCTCTTTATCCAGAAAACCTAAACTTTCTTTACTTTTGTTTTCAGGCTTTTCTGGTCTCGCCCCCTTCTCTCAAAGCAGCGCCAAGACACCTTATGGTATTCGAATGCTTTATAAATTTAATAACATAACATATTTAGGGGCATATGTATGAAAGTTTGGTTTTGCGATTCTCAAATAGCGGATTTTAGAGAATTGCTATTTGAGAATCGCAAAACGAGATGTATGTAGGATTTGCAAAAGAATTTGCGAATCCTACATATTCCTTAATTGCGAATCGCAAAGTGGGATTTGCAATTAAGGAAACCCTCCCCATTCATTCCTATGGGCCTCTGAATGGAAAGACATTCTCAATTTGCGATTAGCAATTAGAGAATCGCAAATTGAGAATGCAATTTCAAGGTTGCATGGGTGTCAAAAGGACACCCTGTTGCACCCCTGAAATAAGCATGGGTGCACATGTGGCGCACATACATGCCCTAAGGGCATGTATGTGCGCCACATTGCACTTTGAAAATGCAAAAAGTGCATTTTTCAAAGAAATGTAAATTACCACCAACTTGAAGTTGGTGGTAATTTGCATTCCTTAAGGCCAAATTGCACTTTTTTGTGCTTCTTACATTGCATTTAAGGAATCGCAATTTGCGATTCCTTAAATGCAATCGCAAAATAGGGAATCGCAAATTTTGCGATTCCTTATTTTGCGAGGCAGTTTTTCATTAATACATACCACTAAGCCCAATTGCGATCGCAAATTGGCTTCATACATATGGCCCTTAGCTGTTAAACCAATACTAATTGGGTGAAATCTTTTGACCACATAATGGTTACATCTGTGGAAATTACGAAGTAATTAAGAAATACTCCCACACAATGTGCCGCTGCATTAAGCTGCATAAATTGACTTTTTTTGCTGCATAATTTAGTCAACCGTGCTCTATAATGTAGTCCCCCATTGCACAATTACAGAGGCCCTGGTTCTTATTCTACAATTAAGGCTGTTGATTTATTATTATTTATTTATTCGATCAAAAATATGATCATTTACATCATAAAAGAATCATTTCATAAGCATAAAAACAGTGAAAATTTACAATGCATCATATAAAATTATGTTTTAAAACAAGCTATCACAGCGACTAGCAATGTTAACATTTTGAATTGAGCCCACCTCTTGCAGGGTAAATTGGAGTAGACTTCTTTTCCCATGTTCCTGAGTAAATTCACTAATAAAATTCATAGTTCTATTCCCTGAGGTCAATTTGATGTACATTTTCATATCAAATTCTCAGAAACATTTTTGATCATGTTTGACCTCTTCCACCAGGCAAAAGAGCAGAAATCTCGAAATTGCAAATACGAGCCACCTTGTGGTGTCTGACCTGAAAATACGTAGAGCTTCACTGGGGCGTGTAAAAGATAATAAACGGCAGGCAGGAATTATCCAGATTTTCCGAAGGTCAACATAAGAGGGGCAAAAGAAAAGAAAATGATCAAGGGTCTCGGGAGAAGTGTGACAGGTAGGGCACAGTGGTGTTACAGACACATTTTCCCAGGTGCTTCTTCTTGAATTTAAAGGGAGAGCTCCATATCTAAATTGGATGTACAGGGCTCTTGCCTGGGGGTTCGATGTCATCCAAGAACATTTCGAAACCAAACCATCCTTTAATGTTTAAAAAACTAGAGGTTAAAGTGCCATGTGCATTACCTTCTAAACTTTGTAAGTCCATATACTCCCAAAACCTTTTTTAAGAAGGGGAACCATTGATTTTTTTATAGACCCTGGCTCCTCCCAGATACACCCCAACCCTAGTTTTAAAAACCAATCCTTGATCATGTTGAACCACTTAATACGACCTGTTTGTTTATGCAAAGCAATTAACTCTTCCAGGGCCTCCTTCACCGGGACCTGTGTGTTACTAGTCCATATCCTTATCCAAAAGAGGAGAGCTCTAAGAATAGCAAAGTGGTTAATAGGTTTAAGACCAAGATCAAGTCTAAGCGGCAGGAGGGGAGTATTCACAGGTAGGTTCAGGGTCGCCCTAATAAATTTATTTTCAGCAAGGGCTAGATCCTTCAAATTTCCCAGCCCCCATAACTCGGCCCCATATAGGGCTGCTCCTAGACCTTTAGCCCTATGAAGTTCCAGAATGGGCGAGAGTGGCCGATATGGAGACGCCCTAGCCCTCCGGACTATTGCACAATCGGCATGTTGGAGGGTCAGAGTGCTCTTTTCAATTTGTGGTGTCCAGACCAGCCTGTCGCTAATGCGTACTCCCAGATAATCAAATGCCTTAACCTGCTCCAAGGTTTGCGTGCCCAGCATTAATTTACCCTTGTGGGATTTATAGGGGTTAAATGTCATATATTTAGTCTTGGAGTAGTTTATTTCTAACCCCCTATCCTTACAGGCTTTGTCAAATTTGCTCAAAAGGTTCTGGATCCCCTTAGGTGTTCTGGCAATGAGTAACGTGTCATCTGCAAAGAGCAGACAGGGTACTGCACTGCCTGCTAATTTTGGGGGGTCGCCACCACAATTATACAGCTCTCCTATTAACCCATTAATATAGAGGGTAAATAATGTTGGGGCAAGGACACAGCCTTGGCGTACGCCTTTACGAACCGGAATATCTTTTGAAAGACTACCATCAGAGTTCCACCTGACCTTTGCGTAAGTGTCGTGGTGTAGACGGATCAAGATGTTAAGTAAATATGATGGGAGTCCTAGTTCTCTCAAGGCTAGCCAAAGTTGGGTGCGATCTATAGAATTGAAGGCCGTTTTTAGATCCACAAACACAACATACAGGTGGCCTCCTCTAATGGTTACTTCCTTCCATATTAACAGAAGAAATCTAAAAACTTGGTCTGTGGTGCTTGTAGAGGCCCTTGATTTAATATCAATGATGTTGCCCATGCCAAGGCTTCTTTGGATAAATAAGACAAAACAAAAGAGACTTCAACCTGATCTTTGGTCAAATTTTATTAATCCAAAATGCAGAAAGGTGTGTGGATCACCAGAATGTTTTACAGGAGGGGCAATTTCCACTTCAGCAGCAGACAAGACACCCCCACCCTCACCATCCCTCCACCAGATGGCAGAGTGTTTTCTGGTGTAGAGACTGGAGTAGACCTTGAATTGATATTACTGGTTTGAGTGACAGTGGGAGTCCCTGATGGCAAATTGCTAGTCTAATAATTGCACCCTTTCCTGAAGAGCAGTGTTCAATTCATCCTGAATGTTATTAACAGCTTAAGCAATCGCCTGTAGTGGAGTCAAACTTCAGTTCCATTAGTCCCACTATTTAGGAGGCTTGCGAAACTGTCACAAGGGTTATCATGGTTTCTCGGGATTGGAGACAACAGGGACCTTCTTTGCTGGGGTGATGGAACTCATTATTCTCAAGGCCTTCAATGGCACCCACTTGAAGCTTTAAGTTTCTGAATAGTAACATAGCCATAGATTACTTGTTAGCCAAATAATTAGGCAATAATTACTTAAATGCTGCACAAGATAGTTAACAAGATATGCTGTGACTAGCTCCCCAGCTACCAGGTTTCAGCTCACCAACTGAAAAGAATAGTAAGCGTTGAGTCTGAATGTCTTCAAACCTTGCTAGGGAACCTGAGTGGGCTGTTGGAAGTCATTCATGTTTGAAGAATGTCTCTGCTGCCATGGATGGTAAATGCAGCAACACAGAGAGGGCAGAGAAAAAGCCAAAGTCTTGCCTAACCAGGATTAATTATTCCCCAAGGAACCGAGGCAGGGAAAGATTTAAAAAAGTGCTGGTATGTCAAACAGCTGTCAACTAGACCATGGATGCCCAAAAACTGCAGCTGCCAAGCATCGATTTCCATCTCTATTGTTAATCGTGTTTTTTAGACATACTAAGCACTAAGACCTCTCAACCCCAGCCAAAAGAGCCTTTCTAATCTCAACTTCCATATTTTCCAAAGTGCCCAGGATTATCTATGTCTGCCACAATGACATATTTTAGTGAATGCCCTTCCTTACTTTTCTTAGTGTGAGGTACTGTTCGATATCCCTGAAATTTCATCAATTCCTGACTTGACCTATAAAAACTGTGGGCTCTTCAGAACACTGCGTCATAACGCAGTTGGGCAGTATTTTGTGATGTGTTCTTTGCCTCACTGTCTTGCCATTTTTTGTCCCTGATATTTTTCCAGTCAGACGTAGAATCGTCTGTCTACAGTTGCTTTGGATTCTTATCTACATTCCTACTTTGTCTTCTTGATCCAGAATCATGCCTCTAGAGGTTGTTAAGCTCTGTAAGACTGTTCCGAGTCTGGTTCTTTGTCATTCTTTGCCTGTTTACCCTAAGTCCTATAGTCCTAAGGCCAACAAAAACGAATTTCGGCACAAAAATGGAAGTAAGTAGGCAAAAAGATTGGGGGAAGACCACCCTTAGGCTGACAGGTGTAACACCTGTTTACACTATATTAAGGGCAACTTCGTTTGTTTCTGAATATATATATATTACTCTGGTTTTATCATGTGTTTTCTAAACTGTCACTCTAGTGGTCCAGGACACACAGAACTGTAAACAATATATCCAAATTACTGGTAATCCGACATAGATTCATCAATAAGTTTGCACTGAGAACATATCAAACAAGAGTAATGCACAACATTTAATCACTGCATCCGGCAACAATGTTTCAGTTTAAATATTCTTTTTTCTTCATCTTTTAAAAGAAACGCCATTGAGTAAAGAATGACATAGCTAAAGCGCTTCGTCCTTTCACAGACTTCTTCAGGTCTCCAAATTGTATATCAAGTGTATTTCGTTCGTAATTCTTTCAATCAGTATGGATATTTTATCAAGTCGGATCCTTCTGTATAAAAACATATAGTGCTATCCACGCCGAGCGAGAAAGGGAAAAAGTATTTTGCCATTTCTACAGCAAAGTCTTTAAGCATAGGATTAGCACAGTGCTATCCATGCCTAGCTGTAAAATGACAAAAGCCATTTACCACTCCAGGCACAGTATTACAGGTTTGGATTGGTAAAATACCATCCAAGCCAACCTGAAATGAATAAAAGCTAGTGATGCCACAGCACCAGGAGGCGCTTATTTGTACACCGGGCCTCCCGCAGCGTGGGAGACCGTTCCAGCGAAGGGGGATGAGCAGGGAATTCATTCCCCCACCAGTCTTTGCAGCCTGAGCACTGCCGCCAAGGCTGCCACACCAGTGACGCCACAGCGCCAGGAGGCGCTTATTTGCACACCGGGCCTCCCGCAGCGCGGGACGCGCGCGGGGGTGCCGGGGCCAAGGGCGGGCCCTTGGCGGGCTGGCAGAGGCTGGGCTGGGCCACCCCTCTTTCGTCCATCGCCCACCAGCTACCATGGGTAAGCGTAAACAGCCGTGTACTGCAGATTTGAGCAAATCTAAGGCTAAAGTTCCCAGGAACTCTGCCTCTATCATCTCGTATTTAACCACTGCAGTGGCAGTGCTAACAAAGGAAATTGAAAATGCGGAGGAACAGTTGGGCCTGAGGGTGGATCACCTAGCGCCGAGTGTTTCATTAGTCGATCCTCCCCCAACCGCTTCCCCACTTGAAGTTCTAGTTGCTCCCCCAAAGCAGGGTGACATGACAGAGGGTGCATGGGTACAACCGAGGGGGTCCCTGATATCTGAAGGTTCTATGCTGGGTGGGGTCACCTTAACCCCAATACCTCAGGCTGTGGTCCCAGTCAAAAAGAAGGGGAAAAGAAGAGGCACAAAACATGGCATGGCCACGATCGAGCCCCACTTGAACCAGGACAGTGGAAGGCCCACAGATATGGAACACTTATTACCCCCATTAGTGAGACAACTTGTGGAGGACTTATTTCAAAAGCGCCTGGAACCTCTATTCTCCACCCTCATCAATGACATTACTAAACTTTTTAATTGTATGACTGAAGGGTTGGCGGGAAGTTGGCACATATAGAAACTCAACTGCTGGGGTGTGGCTGCCAATATATCTGATGTACCTGCCCCGAAAACAATGGTCTCGACCAGTCGGGGGGCGGGGTGGGTTTGGAGGACAGAAGGTCAGACTACTCTGTATAGTGGAATAGGGCCTCAATGTAAAGATAAGCTGGGTCCCTGCTTGGGGGGAGGGAGGTGAAAAAGAATAGTATGCCTCTGGAAGAATGCACCCCTGTGGCTACTCAGAATCATGTTGGACATGGTAATACCCCAATAATTAGGAATGAAAACAGGTTTTTTAATAGCTGCTGGCTACACTTGCCCCCTGAAGCAATGCCCCTGGTAGCTGTATTAATAGGGGTTCCCCCACTCAAAGAGAAACGTTCCCAATCAACTGAGGAGCTTATTCGTAAAACTAAATATTGGTGCAAACAACTCTCAGACAATGGGGCCCTTGCGTCCACCCACATTATCATGGCTAGACAGGTGGGCTGGGTGGGAAGAAGGCCAAAACAAGAAGAGGGTGACTGTATTATTGTTAATTTTGATCAATTTGGAATTGCAGGAAAGTTGTTTCAGGGGGGTGTAAACCAGGGCCCAGGAGGCATCAGGGTTTTATCGCTCGGCTTCTTTTATCCACCGTCAGAAGGGCCTCAAGGTTTCTCAAGTGAGTCAGGAAGCTGGGTACCTGAGCCAGCAAGGGCCTATACAAGGCACAGCCTAAGACACAGAGATGGTTGCTCTTTTTCCCCCAATCCACCCTCTGCTTCTATACCTCCCCCACCACTTTCTTCTATTCCACTCCCATCTTTTAAAGACCAATTCAGGGAAGAGGCAGGGGAGAATATCTTAGTGGCCACAAACAGATCCTTCCCTCTGAGTCAGCTGGACAACAACGATTGACTGGAGCCAGCCTCCCAATTATGCTCTCTTAGCCCTGATGAGCCTAGTCTTTTTATTACCTGTCCCAGTCCCAGTCACAGGGCTGGGGAGGGTGAAAAACCATATTTAAGGGTCCTCAGCTGGAATATAGCCGGCCTGAGAAATAAAAAAAATGATTCCAGGTGGTTGGACCTACTGAAAGAGTATGATGTGGTGGGCCTACAAGACACCTGGGACAGGGATAACAATTTTTGGATGGACGGGTATAAAAGCTATGGGGAACCCGCACGGTCTTCTTGAGCGGGCAGACCTAAGGGGGGGCTGCTAACCCTTATTTCCCTTAAACTGCCAGGCACACACTGCTTGGTGGATTCGGGCTCCTGCAATTGGTTAGTGGTCAAAGTAACGCCTGCGCTCACATCAAAATTTCTTATTGTTAACTTTTATAATTCTTCTGAAAGCTGTTTTACGAATGAACACTTATGTAATTTAAAATCAATCCATGTTAGAGGATTATAGGGAGAAGCAAGCCACTTTTTATTCAATTATAATCTTAGGGGATTTTAATATTCATTTATGCCCAATGAACTGTCACGTAACAGATTTCTTGGGTCCTGTAAACTGATCTGGCATGCACTTTGAGCACACACGGCAGGGTGAGTTTCTTGAGGACCTTCTGGCAGAATCAGATCTCGTACAACCAAGCATAAATTTAGGTGAGCCTAGGATCCCTACTTTTAAGGCAAGAGGCCTGGATTCCATAATTGATTATATTTTCATCTCCCCAGGCCTGCTTTCTCAAGTGGTTTCTTATAATGCACTTTGGTCACACTTTAGTGACCATAATCCTATTTATATTATACTAGGTGGTGGCATCGGAATAATTGGTAAACCTGGAGAAGCACCTATTGAAAACTGCCTAAAGTTAAAAGACCAGTGTTGTAGGCTGAAATGGAGCAAGGTAGTCCCGGACCTCTTCTTCCAAAACCTATGTCTTAATGCTGATGAGACCCTAGGGGTTTGTCTAGACCATACTAAGACAGGGGTAGAAATTATCTTGGTATTTGAGAAGATCTATGAAAAGGTGGCCAAGGGGCTGACATTCCCCAAGTAGAAATTGTAAGGCTGTAGGCGAGAGGCTGTTCGATCACAAATGTACAGAAGCACATCAAAAACTTTTTTTTGCCTTAAAACAGGTGCCCCAAGATAAACTCCTTATAGCTGCTTTAAGAAAGTCCTGTAAGTGTGCCCTAGAAACCCGTAAAACTGAAGTCAAACAAGAAGCCTGGAACGGCTTACTTGAGGTGGATGTGCTTAAGAACAGCGCCAGGTTCTGGGAGATTGTAAATAAACCTTTTTTTACTGGTATTAGCAATTCTCTGCTGGAATGCAATATTACAGAAGCACAATGGACCTCTCATTTTCAACTCATATATGAGGATCAGTTAGATGTAGGAATTCTCACTTTTTCCTCGTAGAACCAGGGTTCATATAGTCTGGTTTTTAACAAGGAAGAAGTAGGGATGGCAATTACACAAATGTCCAGTAATAAGGCCCCTGGACCGGATGGTGTTCAGGCTGACTTATATGAATTGAACGTGGCTTTTTGGGCAAAAATATTAACTAATGTTTATAATGGGACAAGTCACCATGGGTTCCCGAGGTCCTGGTCCCAATCTACCATCATCCCGGTATTTATGAAGGGCCAGAGGGGCGACCTACACTGCTACAGGCCTATATCTCGAATTGATTCCGCTGTGAAAGTAGTGGGAAGAGTGATTCTCAGCAAATTAACGGAGTGGTTGGAAGAGAGCGGAGTACTATCAAACCTGCAATATGGTTTCAGGAAGGGCAGGAGTACAATCGACCAGTGCCTAAATGTACAGTTGTTAGTAGGGAAATATACATCTGCCAAGTCCGGGACATTAGATCTGGCCTTTATGGACCTGTCCTCGGCATTCGATCGAGTCAACAGATCGAAACTATGGATATTATTATTTGACATGGGCATAGACCGTGCTATAGTGAACTTTCTGGCGGACCTGCACAGGGACCTTTATGCGAGGGTGAGATTTGATCAGAGGGGTAATTACATCGAGCACTTTCCTATTGGTAGAGGCATCAGACCGGGCTGCATTTTAGCTCCCCTTCTATTCACCTTATACATAAACAATCTTGAAACTTTCCTGAGCATAGCCTGTCAAGATATACCTCGAGCGGGGGCACGGTCCATCCCCGCTCTTTTATATGCAGACAACGCGGTTCTACTAGCTCATACTGCAGTGGGGCTCCAGAGACTACTGGATTCTTTTGCGATCTTCATGAGTTCCCTGGATCTTAACGTGAACATCTCTAAATCGCACACCATGGTCCTGGGCCAGAGACCAAAAAAGCATAAAACATTCCACTGCCAAGGGTCTGCATTAACAAGGGTGACTTCATTTACATACTTAGGGGTTCTGTTTGATGAGAAGGGTTCGTGGGTGCCGCAACGGATGGCAAAAAAACATGCTATGGCAAGATCTACAGCATCCCTTCTTGGTTTTGTGCAGAGACTCGGGCCAAGCCAATTGAAGCTATCCTTAATATTTGTAGATCGAAATGCATCTCTAAGTATGGGTCTGCTATCTGGGGCTTTAAGCCAGTAATGGATTTACAAATAGTGGAAAATAAATTCTTAAGGAATTTGCTTTCAGTCCTGCAATCTACTCCCTCGTATATCATTCATCAGGAATTAGGTCATGGTTTTGTATCCGATCTGATAGGTCTGGCCCCCCTTGTATGTTGGCTAACGATCTGGATTAATCCTGAATTGTTAATGAATAGAGAGATTGCTCAGGATTGTTTGTCCTTGGACAGAACAAGCTGCATCCCATGGTTACAGTATGTAAAGATGATAATGACAAAACTAGGTCGACCTGACCTCTTTGACTTTCCAGACAAGGTCAGGAAAGAGGATCTACCGTGGGTCAAAAAACAATTTTTAAACATGATGTACATGGAGAGAGAAGACAATGAGATAATGAAACCCATGGTATGAGCCTACCTTTTGGTAAAACATCTCCATCAAAAGAACCTTACTTGAAAGTAGTAACAAAGCCACACCATTCCTTTCTTTTAACTAGATTCCACTTTAATCTTCTTCATTGTATACTGGCAGAGCCACAGGGTTGGAGCAAGGTGAAAGATCTAGGTCCTTGCACTTGTCACAACTCTTCCACCCAAGATACCATGCACTTTATCTTGTTCTGTGATCATTTCCATGAAATCCGTAGGAAGTTTTTTTTGTTTTTTTTAATTTAAAACTTTCAATTCATAACAAGTATCAATATAGATCCCTTATAAACATACTTTAGCACAAAACATAAAAATCATACAGAGACAATACCAAGGGCACTGGCCATCAGTTAGCAGTATACCACAACAGGAAAGGCATATAATAAAAAAAAGGAGAAGGTACAGAAGTCGGAAGACAGAAACAGAATCAAGCCGGGATACAGTACAGCTGAGAGAATTATTTTGTCACTTTGTGTGCTCAATCATGAGACCCCATATCTGTATACCCAATTTTAGTCTTTTGGCTGTTTTAAGAGAGTAGAGACTAAATTCCAGATTATAAATATTATAAAATTTAGCCCTCCAAATCTCAAAGGAAGGAGCCTCCTTCTGTAGCCAAACCGATGCAATACATAGCCTAGCCACAGCTGTGGCCATAAATATTAAATAGCTGAATGCATACCCCGGTTGTCCCCGCATCAGAGTGTCCCCAACACCTAATAACATTACTTCTGTTGTTATATGGATGCCTAGTCCTGTAATGTCGGACAGAAACCCCTCGATATGTCTCCACAATTGTGTTAGATAAGTACACGCATAAAAAATATGCACAATACCCGCGTTCTCCATCCCACACCGAAAACATTTCCCATCGTTCAAGCCACCCCATTTCAGCATCCTCGCAGGTGTATGATACAAGCTAAATATCGACTTTCATCTTGGCTGATACCAGGATTTTCTCGGCCATGTCTATTGTGCGTTCCATATATTCCCTTCCCGTCCTAGCCGTATGCTCCATTCGCGATTTTGGGCATCCAGGTCATCCCGCTGTGTATCCAACAGGGTATTATATAATACACCTATCTTAGCTACCCGTTTTACAGCCTCGACCAGAGGGTTAGATTTTATCCCGCTCTGCTTCTGGTTTTTATATAGAAAGTCTCGGACTTGCAAATATTTAAAGAAATCAGTTTTTTGCAATGTGAATCTATCCGATAAGCCTAAGAAAGAGGAGAGTCCTTCTTCATCAAACAGATCCCCTATTTGCTTTACACCCTTGGCCCTCCATCTCTCCATTCTCACGTCCCAAAAGACAGAGGGCAACATAGGGGTATAGAAACACATCCCCTTAATCTGTAATATGCTCCGTACAGTCTTCCAGACCTTATATGCTGCCACCACAACCTTAAACGAGTTTTTTTGAACTAGCTTGGCTCCAAAATCCTGAATAAGCAGTTCTTGGCTGCTGAGCAACTGATATATTGATGGCCTTTCCGCATCACTCCCCACTTCCTCCCGTTAACAAGATCTGTATATTTTGGAGGATACAAGCGTTGTAATAAAATGTGAAGTTAGGGACTGCCCAGCCCCCGCGTTTGCGAGGTAACGTCATATATTTAAAAGCTCTACGGGATTTGCCTTGCCCCCACAAGAACCTATCACATAAAGATTGTAATTTTTGCAGCTGTGGTCGTGTCAAATCAAGTGGTACTGCACTTTTTTGTATACTATCGTATAGAAGAAGGGAGAGATTCCACGAGTGAGACGCCGTTTCCAAATCCAATTGCTATCAGTTAAATATATCTACAAGGACACTATTCGTGATTTTGGGGCATACTGCGAATTATTAAATCTAGCGTTCACTTCTACGGGAACGTCCGTTCTTGATATATCAGTGCCATTAGGCCACGGTTGTCAATTAGTTTCCACTGGATAGAAACCTGAGTATCGGCTCAATCGATCCATCAAATTTGAAAGCAATCTTGTCATATAAATCAACATTCTCCTTTGTTTACCGATAAAAGATCAAGATCCACTGGAAAGGTTACTTTCCTAATTACAGGACAAGAGTTTTTCAATTTGCTTTAGCCCACGTTGCACGGTTTCATCGACATACCGTGACCTCTACCCTGTTGCTGCCAGTAGGAATCCTCCAACTATCATTTTGTTCACAATCATACAGCGAAAAATTTTGGGACGGAACCCTGATGAAGGCAATGCCGAAACGCGCGTAGCACAACAACATACCGCCAGTTCCTGTTCATTGTGTTCATCTGTCATTACACTGTTATATTGTGATCATGAATGCCATTACTGAATTGTCGTTTTAGATTAACTAGGCCCTTCTGACCTTAATGCAGTGTATCGTGGCATTATTAATTTGATAAACACTACACTGAATGATTGAGATCCTGCTTTGTTTTTAAAAAAATGGAATATAAATATAAAATATAAATAGATCAATTTGATTGACAAATATGTGAAATGAAATACTTGAATATTTTCTCTCTTGATATAAACCTTAATTATATAAAAAAATAAATATATATTTTGAATATAAATTTTGAGACTTATTGTTAATGTTTTAATTGAATTGATAGTGTCATGCTCGCATAAGTTGTTATTCACCTTGCCCAGGTGTCTCTTTACTTGTTGCTGCTCTAAAATAATACATACCTTTGGGTAAGACATTCATTTTAAGGACCTTACACCTCCCCACCAGTGAGAGATGCAAACACTCCAGACGGTCTAATTTTCAGGATACCTCCCCAATTAATCTCCACTAGTTCCTGTAAACACATCCTGATTTTAATACCCAGATACGTAGCTTCCTCAGTTACAAGGGGATCTCCTGGACAGTCCGCCTTTGTGCACATAATTTGTGTTTTAGTTGGATTGATCTTATACCCTGATACCACCCCAAACACATGGGCAAGTCGTTCAATCTCCGGAATGGCTGCCGCCGGATCTGAGGTCACCAGCGCATTATCATCTGCATAAGCTAGTACACGAACCTGATACTGCCCGCAAACTATCGAGCTGATCTTCTTACTTTCTTCCAACATTGTCAGAAAAGGATTGATGTACACGGCTAATAGCAGCGGGGAACACGCATTGTCCCCATGGCTATCCATCCAAACTGGATTAGATTCTTTGCCCATTATACAAATCCTAGCAGTCGGGGACTTATACCTAGCTTGAATAGCCGTAATAAAACCTGGGCCAAACCCCATCTTACCCAAAACTGCCCATAAGAAACTCCAGGAGACACGGTCAAACGCCTTTACGGCATCAAGAAGTATTAGACCCAGCCTATTATGTTGTACACTAGCTAGATCTATCAAAGTCACTACCCTTATTATGTGGTTGACCGTGCCCCTGCCTGGAATGAAACCATGTTGGTGAATAGAAACCAGGGGCATAATTACTCGCGCCAGTCGTTTTGCTAAGATTTTGACATAAATTTTGCTGTCACAGTTTAAGAGGGATATCGGTCTATAGGACCCTGGCAATGCCGGGGGCTAGTCTTTTTTTTAAAACACTACAATGTTATCTTCGTCCCAAGATGGTGGAGCCTTCCCACGCTGTGCATCTTGAAATGTAGCGAGCATGTCCCCCTTAAGCTCCTGAAACAGAGCACCATAGACCTCGAGCGGAAGTTTATCGGGTCCCGCTGCCTTACCCCTGGCTAACGAGCCTATTGCCTCCTCAATCTCCTCCATAGAAATCCGTAGGAAGTTTTTACTGCCAACTTCAAAGGGAAAAGGTTTTACCCAGGTACGGCCGGCACTAGTGTACCTTCGGATGATGAATGACACTTAGGAGATTTTGAATATTGCTAGATTTTTAGTCGCCGCCGTCAGGGAAAGGAACAGAAGGAATACCAGGCCCAGTAATGCAGTAGTCTTTCTAGAATTATGTTGAAAGATGTTTAAATGTTTGCTCTTTTTAACTGAAGTGTATCTTTACTGACTTGAGTAAGGAAGAATGGCCGCTTATCTGTGATTGTTCCATTGTTTTAAAGAATTTACAAAGATTTTTTGCTTAGATTTAAACTAATTAAGTTCAATTTTACGTTTTTTTTTAGATGATATTGTATATGGTATATGTTGTGTACTTCTATAGTTTTTATTAACCGAATAAAGTGGATTTGACTGACTGACTGACTGAATAAAAGCAACCCCTGACACGTGTTTTGCTGTCATTACAGCTCTTCAGAGATGTTTAGCTAAACCATCCATCACTTGGATGGTATTTTACCAATCCAAAGCTGTAATACTGTGCCTGGAGTGGCAAATGGCTTTTGTCATTTTACAGCTCGGCATGGATAGCACTGAGCTAATCCTATGCTTAAAGACATTGCTGTAGAAATGGCAAAAGACTTTGTCCCTTGCTATCTCGGCATGGATAGCACTTTCTGTTATTATACAGAAGGATCCGACTTGATAAAATATCCATACTGATTGAAAGAATTATGAACGAAATACACTTGATATTCAATTTGGAGCCCTGAAGAAGTTTGTGAAAGGACAAAAGGAGTTGGCTACGACATTCTTTACTCAATGGCGTTTCTTTTAAAAGATTAAGAAAAAAGAATAAAGAATATTTGAACTGAAACATTGTTGCCGGATGCAGTGATTAAATGTTGTGCATTTCTCTTGTTTGATATGTTCTCAGTGCAAACTTATTGACGCATCTATGCCGGATTCCCATTAATTTGGATATATAGTTTAAAGTTCTGTGTGTGCTGGACCACTAGAGTGATATGTTGTTTTGAAAACTTGTTTTCAAATTGGAGTAGAGAAGGGTTGTACTCCGGGTTCGTTGCACCACATGTAGTTTTATAATTTGCCCAACCAACTTGGATGTTAGGTGCAGTAGTGCTTTACCTCGACCCTTCTGTCTTGATTCCTTGTTTTCTAAACTGTATTGAATTGAGTCTTAATTAGTGATCCTGATCGACATGCCTTATGACAATTAGATGCTGTCTCCATTGCAGAAGTGTGATTATGCTCTATATCATGGCTGATAAAAGAATTTGTAGCTGCTACCAATATGAATGTAAGTGTGTAGCAAGGCACAAAGGGAAAGTTATATATGATGTTTTGCCAAAAATAAATGTCAAATTAGCACTAAAGAGTGCTCATCCCTGAACAGATATATGTCTCACAGCTATAGGGGATCAGCAGTGCCTTATTCCTCCCTTTGTGAAAAGGAAAAGATAAGAAGCTTACAAGGCTAACTTAAGTGACTGCAATGGGATCCGAATCTCTTTTCCAAGGACCATTATGCCTTGTGTTTGCCAGCTCATCTATAGCTTCCAATAGCTACAAAGACTAAGGCATCCTTAAAGGGGTATACAGCTGAATATTATAATAGGAAGTCAGGACCTGGCATGCTGCAGAATATTGGTAGATCACCAAGGTCCTTAAGCAGCATAGATCAGAGACAGGCAAGTTTCCATTACCTGAGCTATCAAAAGGAACTACAGATATGGGCAATGATTTGGCCAAACAGGTGCAGCAATAGAGGCGTCTCTGGGGTGAAGGCTTGTGAGCCAATTTCCTTGGCGATTCTTTAGGGACACCACATATTGCTCTCTGAAAGGAAATAATAGTGTCCACAACAACTGGCCTTTCTTTTCATAAGCTGTTTCCCAAAGAGCACACCATTTAAATGATCACCATTCTCTGTTCAGACTATCTGAGAGAGATTGCTTTGATCTTGGTTATTATAATTACCCATATAAATACTCATTCAGAGCACAGTGGAGAAGGAATTGTTATTACTGCTCAAAAGACATACCCACATTAAATTAATCCCTGCACTGTTTTCAGACTGAAATAATAGACAGCAAAGAAGCATGTCCCACAGTTTTAGTGCCTTGATAAATGGCATGTCTTTAGGTGTATACCTATTAAATTATTTCAGTTTTCAGGAAGATTGATCTAATACCAATTCATGGTATCAGGCAAAATGTGGAAATGCACACATTGTGTGTTCCCTCCTTTAGTTTGCATAAATTGCTGCCATGTAGAGGATTTGTAAAACCCATTTTTTTGGTAAAACTACACACAAATGTTGCAGCACTCCGTATTCTGTTTCTCATGCGTTGGTGATTCTCAAATGAGTATCGTAGGTCATTGATGGTAGGTAAGATCAAGGTGATGCTCTACACAATTTCTTGATGCTATTCTGTGCCACAACATGGTTAGCTTTCAAACCCAGAGGGCAAGGCAATGTATTAATTGGGCAATATGGTGTCCTCAAAGGAAACAAATAAATTACAAGATGTTCAGTTTTTGGTCCAATTTCATAGCTCGGTATAAAAGATACTCAAGCTTAAAAACATAGTAGATCATGCACGAGACAGATGGTGATACTTACGTTTATATTTGTTATACAGGATTCTAAAAGTGCAAAAAATGACCTATTCATTAATAAAACAGTGATTACAGCTCACATTTTATATTGAGTTTATCGAGTGAAAGAACATCAGTTTCAGAAACTCTATTGAGTTGATTGATCAAATGGCAATCTTCCACTTGGTTACATGCATGTGATATCAAACAGACAAATGTGTGGATAATATATTTAAATTCATGATAGCAGAATAAAAAGGTGGTATGCTAGAACAGTAAGGAAAGTTGTTAATCACTTGAGCCTTACCCTGTTTAACCAGAGAGGGCCCATTAGTGAGAAACAAAGAGAAGAGACTCTCAAATCTATAGTCTGTCCATGGAAAGTGAAAAAAACAGTCCCTGATATTCTAGGCAATGTTTTCGCACATTTCTCTCTGGGACTGCCTTAGTGTACATGGCATACCTGAGGAGCAAAACTGCAGGCATGAATCACAACACACTGCAGGGTTTTTTACTGACAGCAGAGATGGAGGCTGCTCTGCTGCCAGTAAAACTGTTATTCCAAATCTTTAAATGTATTTATTTATTTGTGTGTTTGTTATAATTGACACTGACAGCCACTGGAAAAAATACCAAATTCTAAGTCTGATTATTCTCTGCTGTTATTTAGCAACAGGAGGAAAGAACTGTTGCTACATCGTAAATTAATTCCAGGCTGCTCTTCCAGGGCTCTCAGAGAGCCTGTCAATGTGGCACTGGCTCTCTGCTCCAATGGAGAGCTTTGTTGTCTATTTCATGTCACTCAGAACCACTTGGAGGAAAAAAATCTACTTATTCACTTATAATCTATAATTTTGCATGTTTAAGTATCTGAGGTTCTTGTAAAGAGCTATTAAGCACCATATTGTGACCATAGAAATGGTGGTGGGGAGAACTGGATCATTCAGCAGCAATATGCGGTGCCCTGACACTGACTGCCATCAAATATGTCCCCAACTAGAAGGCAAAGCCTTGACGGAGCCAAAAACCTTAGAGAGGAAATCCTGGTCTTGTGTATCGAACAAGGCAAATAAGGCAGGGGATACAATTTCAGCTGCCAAATTTAGTGGCAGTTCTGTTACACCCGGCTTCCACTTCTAAATCAGGCCTGATGTATGCTATTTTAATAGAATAAAACATTTTCAAATGTGAAAGACAACTAATATTGAGGCAAAATAGATTTGCCATATTTGTTCACACTATGATAGCAAACTTTTAACAAGACTATTCATGAACAGTTAAGCAAAAGATATCTTGTGTTTGTTGTTTTCCACCTGGTCTACGTCAAAAAAGTGTTATGTTTTAGTTATATTTGAATTTATAAGTAGTAGATCTGTCTCCTGTGTTTGAATTTATAAACAGTAATTGCAGATGAATTTTATGTTTGCACCATTTTGCAGCATGTAATGTATTTTCACTGTTGTAATCTAACATCTAACATTTTGCACAACACATTTAAATGCAATGGCAGCGGTACCACTATCAAATTCAAATACTGCAGTCACAAAACGGTTTAAATGATCCAGCAATACCACCACCAAATACCGAAAATACCAAACTACTTACCTGACCTCAGGTCTCTAACATGTAAACATTTTCGGGAGCACTTCCATTGCTTTATGTTCAGAAAACCAAGACAGAAAGTAAAATATGAGGGGGGCCGTGGCTAGCGCCCAAGGAAGATGGTGGTATCCGAGTGATCCTCCTCAGAACAGCGTCGACACCTGCAGCTATACAGCACTTCTCATGCTTGCTCACCACTGAAAACTGGGTTGCAAGCACTACGAACAACGGAGATGGCATTCATGTGAGTTTTCTGCATTTTGGTGTGTGGGAGAACTCCGACTTTTTTTTTTCCCCCTCGTATGTGCAGCTCCCTCACAATGCCGGCCACCATCTTGAAGACATCGCAACAGTGAATAAACGGAGTTCAGCGTGACAGCACTTCGACTGCCAATTTAAAACATGAAACCAGGACTCCTATGAGATGAGGGCTGAAGGTATTCTGCCTTATGTTATTTCCCCACTATCAAGAAGCACGGTGTTTCTGCGTCTAGCGCGACCTCTCACACGCTACTGCCTGCCATTTTGTGGCATATAGACTGCATGCTGGACAGCCTCTTAAATAACCGTCATTCACCTTTTGCATACTCAAATTAGCGCTACCTCATTATATTCTATACTATCTTTCTTCAAAATCAAGGCTATTATGCCTTTTTCTTTTTTTTATTTACTATTTTTGAGGTGTGACTTCACAGACATTTTTGAGTCTTACATATATATGGTGATATCTCAATTTAGTTACTACCTAGGATTACTATAAAGGGATATACATTCTAAAAGTATTCTAAGCTTCTCCTTACTTCCTCCTCATATGGGCAGATTGAAAATGGCAAAATCTTCGTTGACACTTCTGCTCACAAATTTATAAATCGCTCAAATTTTCTCTCATATCTTGCCACAATGGAGGACTCAGTGGTTTTCTTACCTAAAGGTGCTTCTTCATCAACTACTAATATACCTCCTGCGCCTGGGAAGGCATCCACGAAATGCTTGAAAAAAGCTCCTTCTTTTCCTCCAAAACCGATACCAACTGTCTCTATGGATCTTCTTCTAGAAGAGATATGTGCTTTACGCCCCTTTGTAAAAGAGACTAATGCTAAATTACAAATCATCACAGATAGATGGTCACGGATGGAAGAAAGAATTAGCACAGCTGAACAAAGCATTGAGCCATTGGGGTCAACCACACTTAAGGTGAACGTTCTTCAATCCCAGGTCTCGTCTCTTCAGAAGCAAGTCGAAAACCTTGAAATTAGGAACAATCTTCGAATATATGGTATACCTGAAGGCTCCGAAGGCTCAGAACCCATTGCCTTCTTTAAAACATTCCTTCCAAAAGTTCTTAATTTACCAGAAGGTACTCTCCTTAATTTTCAACGCGCTCACAGATTAGGTTCTCTACATGCAACCGCCTCCAAAACGAGAAAACCAAGAGGGATTATAATGTACTTTCTGGAACATACTGATCTCCTTAAAGTTTTGTCCGCAGTCAGATCTATGAAGCGTGTTTCTTGGTAGGGCAATTCTTTATTCTTCTCACAGGACTATGCAAAAGATGCGGCTGACAGACGCCGAGAGTTTCGTGCCATGAGACTGGATCTTCGCTCTCTTGGTGCACGCTTTGGCCTGTTCCATCCCTGCCTTTCAAAGTAACCTACAACAACAAGACAACTACCTATGAAGGCCCTATTAGACTGATAAGCTTTCTCAACTCCGGCAGGATAGACACTATGGACATGTCTTTTAGTACCCACTACTTAGTTTATTTGGTCCCCTTTTATCTCTTCGGAGCATTTTTGGTGTTTCTCAATGATTTCTTCTGTAAGAATATCGAAAATGTTTTTGCTCACAAAGGTTATTAGGTAATAAAAAAGAAAAATTATCTCCTTACAGGTATCATCTCCTCGTTATATGACTTTCCCATTTTCATGTCGTATGTGCTGCGGTCGCTCCCGCCTTTCCCCATGGAGTCTGGACGTGTCATCTGTTCCATGTGGCCTCACCCCCCCCCCCCTTCTGTGTCTGGGAATTTTTGTAGGTATGGTCTACTTTCTCCTCTTAATTTTAACATCAGCCTTTTTTTCTTCTCAATCTAGTTTGTTTCTTTTTCTCAAGTCTTTTTTCTACTTCATCTTTTACTGCAATCTTTATATATCTCTTGTCCTCTCTCCCTTCCGCTTTCCAGCTTACTGTTTTTTAATGCTATCGTATACATAATTGTATTCTGGTCTATGTTCGATATCCCATATATTATGGCTGGTTTGTTTCATTACATTCATCATATGAGCATGTTATGTCTTTAAAAATTGTTTCATGGTATGTCAGAGGCTTAAACGCCCCCATTAAGAGTCAGCGTGTTCTATCGTATTTATCTAAGTTAGAAGTCAACATAGCTATATTGCAAGAATCACACCTTAGAGAGTCTGAGTAACTAAAACTAAAGAAAAATTGGGTAGGTAGGGTTTTCTTTTCACATGGTGATGGTAAAAGAAATGGAGTTATAACTTTATGTCATAAAGCACTAAACGCTAAGCTTGTCTCTCAAGAATCTGATGATGGGGGGGTGTGGCCAACAACATGGCCGTGTAAGACGTGCTTTCGCCGAGCTCCGGCGGACAGCAACATCCGACACTGAATCCGGCAGTCCACAGGCTCCGACAACACTGGCCTCTGCCTGAAGGAAGCTGCTGACCCTCCGGCTGCATTTGTGACGAGATTCCTGTGGTCTCTCGACTCTTGAGCCGCAGATACTGACCCCGGGGAAACCTCGCGCCTGCTGTGATAAATGGCGCCGATGCGGAACTGACCTGGCCTGACGGGCTTCCTGATTCTGCGCTCTACCATCGGAATGCGGAGCCTCTGAGGGGCGATTGGGAGGATTGCCGACCTCCGTGCCCCCGGTGCCACCTGTGTCCCGAGGGAGGTCCCCGTGGACGTTCCGGCGCTGCCCCGGCTGGCTCCTGCTGGGCCGCGCTGCACCCGTGCCGGCCGGGCTCCTGCCCGCCGGTTCTGCGGAGATGGCATGCCCTGTTGCACTCTGGGCGGAGGAAGGCAGGCCGACGTGCTGGTTCTAGCCCCAGGGGGGCCGGGTGATTGGAGTACGCTGCGACGTGGTGGTGGGGCCTACGGGGCGAGCCCTCCATGATCTGTGGAGTGTCTGAGCTCCCCCCTCTGAGCGGAATCCGGGACTTGGCCTGCGGTGAGAGACTGTGGCCTGTCTGGGCATGCTGAAGCCTTGGGGCCTGTGAGGTGAGCGGGGCGGCTGTCGCCATTTCCTTTTGCCCTGTGACGACGGGGTGGACTGTGGGGCCACGGATTGCTGACGCCGTCCTGGAGGAGTGAGGACCCCTGTCCGCTGCACTGTAGCTGGGAGTGGGTGCTTCTGTTGGGCCTCGGCGGCCGGGGTCAGCCCTGATCTGTGGGGACCTGCTGGGAGAGCGACGTGGAACCCCTCTGCCCCGGTGCCCGGAGGGCCCGAGCTGCCGCTGGGCGGGAGTGCAACTGCAGCACCCGGTCATGAGGTTGGGGGGCTCGTATTGCGGGGGGATGTGAGGACCCCACCCTCCTCCATCGTTGTAGCGCTTGGCCCCGGCTCGATTGCGGCCTTTCACATGCCCCATTGCTGTACCTCCGATCATGGGAAAGGATAAAGACCCGAAGCCACCGCGCCAGGGGAAAATGGACAGGTATACAAAGGTAATCACCCCTCCCCTGGAAGAACGACCGGCCAACCGTAGTGACACGGACACCCTCCTTCAGGCGATCCAGTCCTCCAAGATGGTGTTGGAGGGGAAAATAGGGGAGGTGGGCACGGAGGTGACTCTGCTGAGGCAGGACTTGCGAAACCTGGCGGCCAGGGTCACAGAGTCGGAGACCAGACTGGGAGAGGCTGAGGACACCCTCAAGGACCTCCTGGAAAGGTATGGCAGATCTCCAGTCCTCGAATAAGGACCTGCAGTGGCGCGTCGATGATGCCGAAAACAGGGCGCGGCGCAACAACCTCCGATTTGTGGGTTTTAGGGAAGGCATTGAAGGGACGAATATGTCAGACTTTCTCCACTCCTGGCTCCGCCGCACTTTCCCGGTAGATAAATTCTCCGCTTGTTTTGTCATAGAAAGGGCGCATAGGGCGCTGATGGCACGACCGCCCCCGGGGGCGCAGCCCCGTCCTGTAATAGCCCGCTTTTTGAACTTCCTTGATAGAGACATGATCCTTCGAGAAGCCCGGAAACTTGGAGATATTAGACACGAGAACACCCGTATAATGATCTTTCCGGATTACAGCAGGGAGGTCCAGAAGCAGAGGTGCACCTTTGACTCGGTGAAGGCGAAACTAAGGGACCACAAGATACAATATATGCTCCTATTTCCTGCAAAGTTGAAGGTCATATTCATGGGGAGGACCCACTTCTTCCAAACACCGGAGGAAGCGTGGCGCTGGATGGAGGAACGACCAGTGTTGAAGAAACCGGAGGTCTCATCACGACGCAGCCCGCCTGTGATGGGGAATGCCCCGCGGCCCTCTGGTTCCCAAAGAACATTGCGGACCCGGAGTAATCGGAGGGGTCGCCTGCAGGGGGCAACGCCGTATGCACCGAGGGGCAGCGACAGGGTCCAACGGCGAAGGGGACGTTCGCTTGACACTCACGTGTCGGCGAGTCCGCGCGCCCTCAGCCTTCCTGGCCGCCCTGCACCAGGCACGGAGACCGACACTAGGGACAGCACGTCGGGAGATGAGGAGGAAGATGAGTCCTCCCTTCATCCCTTGGCTGCAGAAATTGCGGCATTGGAGCAAGAAGCGGCGACCGAAACCTTGGCATCACAGGGGGATCCTCCGGACTCGCACTCCTGATTATGAGCCTCAGAGACTTGGCTTGGAACTAGATTACTAAGACGGAGTTTGTTGATTGGACATTTGCCCCCGACACCCCATCTACTGGTCCCGCGGAGCGGCTGAAGTGCTCCATTCCATCGCAGACGAGAGACCAGGGGTGGCTATAGACTTGGGGCTCTGGAGAGCCCTTTCTTTCTCTTTTTCCTGCTTTCCTTTCTTTCCCTTTGCTCGACTCTTCACCTCTCTTTCCTGGAATTTATGGTTCACAGTTCTTTAGCTTTGTTTCTCTTTTTCTATAGCCTGCTACTTTTGGGGCTGCCACAGGAGTTTGAACCTGTAGCGTAAATTGGGTTTGGGGCGGGCGACAGACCTCTTCCACCCTTATGCACAACCCTGGGCGCTTGGCGGGGGTGTGACAATGGGGAGGAGGGCGGTGGGGTGGGGGGAAAGGGGTACGGGGTTATCATCAGTTTTATTGTTTCTATGGTTTATGTTCTCACTATGGTGCAGTCACAGATCCCGGGAAAAGTGCATAACCACTCACATTCCCCATACCGGGCGTTCTTCCATTATTGGTATGCATGTGTCCCACCATTGTAGAATAGTCAGCTATGATGAGTCCGGAAGATAGCCCCTTCACGGTGCTTACTTGGAATGTGAACGGCCTTGGCAATAAAATTAAAAGAGGGCTGGTGTCGTCGTTTATAAAGCGCACTCACCCGGATGTGGTGCTCCTACAGGAGACCCATCTTAAAGGCACAAAGTGCGGGTTTCTTGCACGAGGGGCATACACGGTCCTGGCGCATGCGGGGTACACCTCAGGATCTCGAGGAGTCGCCATTCTCATTAAGAAGTCACCGCCTTTTCTGGTGAAGCGTACATGGATAGATCCCCAGAAAACCTATGTGGGTGTGACCGGGTCATGGGGAAGGAGGAAGGTTACCATCCTATCAATATATGCCCCGCCGAAGTTGCAGACCAGGACCCTACATGGGGTGACAGACATATTGTTGGGAACACCAGGCTCGACACATATCATTGGGGGCGACTTCAATGACGTAATGCACACACCCACAGACCGATCGGGGGACCATGCCCACCCGCCCCCGGTTACAGAATTGGCCCGCATTGCGGACACACTGGGCTTGGTGGATGTATGGCGACACCTACACCCGGGAGAGCGACAATATTCGTACTACTCTGGGGCACATAGAGTCCACTCGCGCCTAGACTACGTGCTGCTCCCTAGGGGCGCCATTCAGGACATTTATGAGGCGGAAAACATGGCACAGGGTTTGTCTGATCACTCACCCCTATATGTTCGAGTGGGTGGGAGGACCCGAACCGGGCAAGGGGGGTGGAGACTGGCGGCGTGGGACCTACAGAATAAAGAGGTGCTCCAGGGTCTTCGAGCTGACACCAAAGTCTTCTTTGCCGAGAACCTGGGGTTGGTACAGTCTGGAGTTATGATGTGGGAGGCATATAAGACGGTACTGCGGGATAGGGCCCAGAACCGGATAGCCTGGGAAAAGAGGAAGGCACAGGAAGAACTAGCCACTGTGGAGGCCCAGATTCTCACCCTAGAACGACGACACCTCGTGCACAGAGACCCGCAGGTGCGGAGACAGTTAACAGATGCACAGCTTCACTATAGGGCTCTGGCCACGCAGGAGGCTAAGGCACAGGCCCAGGCGACCCTACATATGCTCTATGATGTGGGTAACAAGTCGGGAAAACTCTTAGCCGTAGAGAGGTGGAGGCCCGATGGATGGAGTCTGTAGTGGACTCCCTGGGAATATCGCAAACACAAGACACGCAGATTGTGCAGGCGTTTGCACACTACTATCAATGCTTCTATGAAGCCAGAGACCTGAGGGCGCCCTCAGATATAATGGACTACCTAGAGGGCATTTCTACCCCGTTACTAGATGATGATGGTAGAAAAGGGCTAGACTCTGATATCACGGTAGACGAAATCAAACTGGCTATCACCAGATTACGTCCTGGGAAAACCCCGGGCCCGAATGGCCTCCCCGCCAAATTTTATAAGAAGTGTGCGGACCTCTTAGGCATACACCTGTTAAAGCTCTTCCAAGATGCTTCCCAGGAGGAAATCTTGCCCCTGGACCTGCGAATGGCTACAATTGTCCCTATACATAAACAGGGGAAACCCCCCACTGATTGTGCTTCCTATCGCCCCATCTCCCTTCTTAATATAGAGGTGAAAATACTGGCGACTATCCTCGCCTTACGACTACGTCAGGTCATCACTACCCTGGTGCATCAGGACCAGACGGGATTCTTGCCCGGTCGGGCGACCCGGCTGAACCTGCGGAGGACTCACAATTGGCTGATGGAGGTGCGGGCCCGAGAGGACCCGCATCTGCTCCTATCCCTGGATGCGGAAAAAGCGTTTGACGCGGTGCACTGGCCCTTTTTAGAGGCCGTACTGGTCAAACTTGGTATAGGCCCTAAGTTTCGGCACTGGATAGGTCTCCTGTATAGAGATCCCAGGGCGCGGGTTAAGGTTAATGGGCGACTTTCGGGGGACTTCCTAGTTAGACGGGGCACCCGACAGGGGTGTCCACTTTCTCCTCTCCTCTTTGCTCTCACGATAGAGATAGTGGCCTGCAGGATTAGGCAATGCCCGGAGATTCAGGGGTTCCGCATTTCACCAACAGATACTGAGGAAGAAAAGATTTCACTCTATGCGGACGACATCTTGCTCTATATCACTCACCCGACTGTCACGATTCCGGCTTTATTTGATGTTATGGCCCTCTATGGGACATACTCAGGCCATACCATAAACTGGCATAAGTCGGTCATTTATAGCCCAAGAGCTATGACCATGTGGCCCGCGCTCCCGGGAGCTCTGCAGATAGCACACACTGGGTTCACGTATCTGGGGATATATCTTACCACAGACAAGAGGATTTCGTATCCTGAGAAACATCCAACGGGTCATAACTAATTTTGCATTAGAAGCACAGAGATGGAAATCTCTTCCCCTCACAATCCTAGGACGGGCGAACATGTTTAAGATGATAACACTGCCCCGTTTCCTTTACGCCCTCCAGAATGAATACTTCCCCCTTTCCCGGCAGACCTTTCGGGTGATGGACGCGGAATTACGCTCCTTACTATGGTTCGGGAAGCAACCAAGGATCGCACTGACTACATTGCAACGTAATCAGTACAATGGGGGGATCTCATTGCCAGATATAGAGGCCTACTACTGGGCGGAACATCTGACCCCGGTGAATGACTGGCTGCATGCCGCGGCGGACCACCCCACCTATAGGCTTGAGAGTGACACCATGATGAATCGTACATGGATGTGTTATCTCTATGGGGGACAGGGTAGGGGGCGACTTCTCCCGGCTACACGGGTCACGCTAGAGGTATGGGACAGGGTGACGAGGGCACTGGGCTGGGCTCGTAGACCTACTAAACAGACCCCTCTTTGGTACTGTCCCTGGCTAAAAGAACTCCACAAATTGAAGGGCTTTGCGGGGTGGGACGCCATAGGCATTTCTACTGTGGGGGACATTGTGGCCAAAGGTAAACTTAAAAGTTTCCGGGTGCTGCAATTAGACTTTGGGTTGCATGCCTCACAGTTCTTTAGGTATGCGCAACTTCGACATGCCTGGCAGGCAGAGAATTCCTTATCCTCCCCGATACCGGAGTATGCACCATTGGAAGGGCGCCTACTACAGGAGCACATTCTTACCAAGGCGGTGTCACTTACATATCGGACCTTGATTAATAATGCACCGGACAGGCTGGGGAGACTGAGGGAGTCCTGGGAATTGAACCTGGGTGCGCTTGAGCACATAGACTGGGAAGCAGCCTTAATGCATCACAGAGAGGTAGCCATTAGATCCCGGCTCCGCCTCATCCAATATAAAATACTACACAGAGTCTACTACGACAGGGTTCGTCTTCACCACATGGGCCGTGCCAGCGACCCGAATTGCCTGAGATGTGGTTGTGCACAGGGAAATTTCTATCACATAGTTTGGGAATGCCCTGAAATACAGACCTACTGGGAGAAGGTGTTAGGGGAACTGAGCAAGATATTGGGAACAACACTACCACTGGACCCTAAATTTCTACTGCTGGGCATACCTGGAGATGTGGATCTCGGCCGCCCGCAGCTCATTTTTGCTATGTTAGCATTGGTAGTGGCGAAAAGGGATGTAGCACGAACGTGGGGAGCGGCAACACCACCCCGGCTCTGAGACTGGAAGGCGGGAATGGATATGTACATGGCGGCAGAAAGGGTCACGTATAAGGCGAGAGGGTGCCTGAAGAAATTTCGCAGGGTGTGGGGTAAATGGAGGGCATACTATGGGCTGGATGGAGGGCTGTGCGAGGGTTAATGGGCCTTCCAGGGGTCACTTCCTTGACCCTAGCCTAGGGCTCTGGCTCGATGGCTTCAACGCACCCCAAAAGGGGACGAATCAGGAAATACAGCAGCAAAACCTGGTAAATGAGTGGGACTTGTCGGCTAGAGTGGCCCTAAGGGATAAAGATGTGAGTTTATATTGGACTTGGATGGCTTATGTACGCTTTGATATGACTGTAACCAAATGTGATTTGTTTTCTTTGGTTTTTTGTTTGATACAAATGCAAATAAAAATATTAATAAAATAAAAAAAAAAAGAATCTGATGATGGATATTCACCAAATTAATGATTGAGAAGATTCCAATTTCTTTATTTAATGTATATGACCCCACTAATGGTGATGCTCCTTTTTGGTCTCGTATTTCCCAGTTACTTGTAAATTACCCTGCGGACAACTTTATATTTACAGGCAACTGTAATCAGGTGGTTGATCCCTTTCTCGATCGCAAATCCATGTTCTTTTATTCCTAATAAAGCACATAAATGTTTCCTACAAACCATAAAACAACAAAACCTAACAGATGCATGGAGGCTTTGTAATCCTTCATTACGAGAATATACTTATTTCTCCCCACCTCATCAGACCCAACCCAGAATTGACCACATTTTCATATCACATAATGTCTCCCAGTCTCTACGTGCAGCTGATCTAGGTCCCATTCTTATATCTGATCATGCCGCTATTTTAAATCAGCTGGATATCCTACCTCAACCCACACTCCCCAAAAGATGGCGTTTTAATAACTCATTGCTTTTAGACTCTATTTTTACATCTTCTTTTGTTTCCTTTTTTCATGAAAACATTCATTTTAATCAAACTGACAATATTCCCTTTCAAACAATTTGGGATGCTTTCAAAGCTGCTGCTCGTGACTTCATTATCAAATACATCTCCAACAAGCGAAAACAGTCCCGTATTTCCAATGCCGAACTTCTAGCTAAAATAAAGAGATTGGAACATTCCTTTTATACATCCAAATCAAAGGAATGTTTGTCAGAACTTGTTAATGATAAGATTCAATTTAATAAGGAATCCACGGATAACGCTTCGCTATACTTACTGAAAACCAGTGCGAAATTTTATGGTGGTCAAAATAGGTCAGGTAAATTGTTAGCTAATTACCTTAAGATTAGACATAATAAACTTCAAATTTAATCTATTATTGATGCACATCAAGTACCAAAGTATAAGGACTCCGAAAGTTTTGAAGAATTTGTACATTTTTATAGATCATTATACACACCGGGAAATACACCTTCAGATGCTGATATATCCCACTATCTTTCTGCTATTCAAAAATCTTCTGATGCTTCGACAAATTTAGACCTTTTAGAATCTGATGTGACACAGACGGAGTTGCATAATGCATCGAAGGTTCTTCAAAAGGACAAAGCCCCAGGTCCAGATGGATTAACAGTCGCATTTTATTCACATTTTGCCTAATTACTCCTCCCAAAACTACACACTCTCATAATTTCCTTCCTCACCTCACACAGATCATCTGGCTCCTTTTTTAGAAGCTTTAATTTGTCTCAACCCCAAAGAGGGGAAAGACTTGCTATATTGCAAAAATTATAGACCCATCTCTTTAGTTAATGTTGACTATAAAAAAAATTCCAAACCTTTGGCCCTCCGACTTGAATCCTATCTTCCCCAACTACTTGGTAAGGAACAGTCGGACTTTGTCAAAGGACGTCACATTAGTGATAACACATGCTTATTTTTTGATATTTGTCAAAAACCTCACATTACACAGAACCTTTTGCAGCGATTGCCTTAGATGCTGAAAAGGCATTCGATCGAGTTTATTGGCCTTTTATCTTTCACACACTCAAATGGTTTGGATTTGGGCCAAAAATCATATCCCTAATTTCTTTACTCTACACTAATCCTAAAGCTGCTATTTTTGCAAATGGCCTTACCTCTTCTTATTTCACTTTACATAGAGGAGTGCGTCCAGGCTGCCCTCTTTCCCCTTTTCTTTTTAATTTGGCACTAGAACCATTTTTATTCAAAATACGACAGAATCAATCCATTACTGGTTTCACATTTAACACTCGTCAGATTAAACTAGCTGCCTACGCCGATGATGTCCTATTGTTCCTTTCTCCACCTCAATCTAGGCTCTCAGTATTTTTACAGGAGGTTGACTCCTCTAAGATGGTATCCGGTTATAAATTAAACAATGAAAAATTTGAAATATTGCCTCTAACCAGATATACTTTTAAAGAGGAATTTTCAATCTCTAACTTCACGTGGTGCCCCCTTCATATCAAATATCGTGGCTTATGGTTCACCCCATCTATTAAAACTTCAATCTCTTTAAATTTTGACAAATGTTTTGATAAACTGACTACGCTCGTAACGAAATGGCATTCTCTTTATTTGTCCTGGTGGGGTCGCCTTGATACCATTAAAATGATGTTCGTCCCCATCATACTTTACACTATATCTAATATCCCACTACCTATACCACTTAAATCCTTCCATAAGATTAATTCTATTCTTTTATCATTTATATGGAATAACAAAAAATCTCAAATGTCATTGTCAAAATTGTCACGCTCAAAATCTGAAGGGGGTGTAAACTTTCCTGATTTTCCTAGATACCATAAGGCGTTCTTATTAAGACCACTATCCAAATGGGTATCTGACCCCTCATTAGACTCCCCATTATGGGTTGATCTAGAAAACTCATTCCTTTCACCTTTTTCATTCCAAGAATACTGATCTTTTACTCGCAAACCACAAAAAGTATCTACACCGGTCCTTAAACACACCTGTAAATTGTTGGATTCTGTCATTCACATTACCTTGAAAGGTCTTGATACTTTTCTTGCTTCCACCATTTGGCATAATAAACATATACTCATTAAAAATAAACCCATATATTGGAAAACATGGAGAAATAAAGGACTACTGTGGGTACATCAACTTTTTGAACAAGACACACTTCTTACATTCTCACAGGCACGCCTTCTTTTTCAACTCCCCTTTTCTTTTCAAAATAAATTTTCGGTTCTACGAACTGCAGTACTTGACGCATATGCTCTCATTCAATCTTCTTCCCCTTCCTCTCCCCTGACTGACTCTGGGTGGTATAACCTCCTTCTTATAAACCCCACAGCATCTAGTATTTACTCTCACCTGACATCCTCTTCGACTGATAGAGATAAAACAAAAGTAGAACTTTCCTGTGAAGCTGACTTAGACACAAAATGGTCCATTTCCCTATGGAATAGGATCTGGACAAAACTCAGGAAATCCTCCAGAGCAGCAAACACTACACAAACTCTTTTCTTCACTTATAACAGTCCCTTACTGTCGCCTATGACCTTGCATAAAATGCATTCCGAGATTCCTGATACTTGTTGGTCATGTTCCCTCGAACATGCTGACTTAAAACATTTACTTTTTACCTGTCCATTTGTACTCAAGTTTTAGACGCAATTTTGGACTCAGATCAACACAATTTTTCACACCGTAACCCCTTTTTCACTCACTAATATTTTTGGGGGAAGTTTATCTACTGATTAGGACGTAGGTCAATCTCAGTTACGAATTATAGACTTACTGTTAGCAGTTGCATTCCAGCAGATCACAAAGAATTTGAAAGATATGTCTAAATTATCTTTTCTAGCATGGTGGTACGCTGTCTGTCACAACCATAGATTAGATACCACATTTGTATATCCTCTATCTCTTGCTGTGAAACGTTTACATTCATGGTCTCCTGTTACACAGTTTTTAGATAATAGTGCAAAACAATACTTTGCTCCTGTACCCTTACAACAAGAAGTTGTTCAGCCTTCTTGACTTCCCCTTTTTGATGACAGTGATGTTTAACAAGTTCCTTCTTTATTATTCACACAATTGCATATTAAGTTTTCTGCTTGTATGAATCAGCTCTCTGTACTTTTTAACGTGTATTATTCCTTTCTCCTAGACAGAATACTTAACATTAATGCTGTTTCTTATATACTCTCTCATGTATTATTGTACTAAGCATTGATGTTTGATTATTTCTTCAATAAACTTACTTTTGAACAGGAGAAAGTAAAATATGAGAACGGAGGTCTTTCATCGAATAAGCTTATTTCAGCTTTTCTACTTGCTGTCTATCACATTTGGAGTTTTTGCCTTTTAAAATATTTGTAAATGCGGCTGGCATAAGCAGCACCTAATGTTCTAAATGTTGCTACTCAAGGGAGGATCCAAGACACACTACAACATAAATCCAAACGCCGGTTCCACAGTTTCCAGCTAAATACACCTTATCTAAGAATCTATTTCATTCCCAAAAAGTAAACTACATTTATTTCTGCTGTGTTTTTCCTGTACTGTGATTTCCAATGGCATCTTTATTTAATGATTTGGAAGTGGGAGTTTGAATGATGTCATATCATAGTCAATATAAATTAGAATGTCACGAATGGTGTTCATTTCAGCAATTAGATTAATCAGATTTCATATTAATTCCCATTACACATGCATGATTTATGTAACCTTTCTGTCACACAGGGCTACTACAGGTCTGGCTGAAATCAGATTAGACACACAGGAGAATTGTGTCTCTTGTGAAAACAAATTGTTTGTGAAATTGTTTGTGCTGGTGGAGCAGAGGTCTTCTGTGAATGAGAATATAGTTTAACTCCTTCACCAAACTCTCCTGAGAAGACCTTCCACCCTTCCTTCCTTCATTCCTTTCTTCCTTCATTCCTCCATTTCTTCCTTCCCTCCTTCCTCCCTTTCATTTCTTTCTCCATCCCTCCCTCCTTCCTTCCTTCCTCCTTCATTCCTTCCTTCCCTCCTTCATTCCTTCCTCCCTCCTTCATCCCTTCCTTTCCTCCCTCCTTCCTTCCTTGCTTCCTCCTTCATTCCTTCCTTACATCCTTCATTCGTTCCCTCCATTCCTTCCTTTCCTCCCTCCTTCATTCCTTCTTCCCTCCTTCATTACTTCCTTCCCTCCTTCATTCCTTCTTCCCTCCTTCATTCCCTCCTTCATTACTTCCTTCCCTCCTTCATTCCTTCCTTCCCTGCTTCATTCCTTCTTCCCTCCTTCATCACTTCCTTCCCTCCTTCATTCCTTCTTCCCTCCTTCATTCCTTCCCTCCTCCATTCCTTCCTTCCCTTCTTCATTCTTTCTTCCCTCCTTCATTCCTTCCTTCCCGACTTCATTCCTCCCTTCCTGACTTCATTCCTCCCTCCCTTCCCTCCTTCATTCCTTCTTCCCTCCTTCATTACTCCCTTCCCTGCTTCATTCCTTCTTCCCTCCTTCATTCCTTCCTTCCCTCCTTCAGCCCTTCTTTCCTCCTTCATTACTCCCTTCCTTCCCTTCTCCCAGTTCTTGTTATTCTGTTACTCCCTTGCATGGGCTTTTGTCTGACAGATAAGGCAAACGGAAAAAAGGAACAACGTTCCAGAGTAACCCAACATACCAGCCTATCAGCAACAGTAGGGACCACCACTTTAGTTGCTAAAGTTGGTGGGGTTCATGGCACACCTACTCGTGTTTATTGTGCTCTGTTGACTCAGCACTAGTATGTGTGCTCAAAGCTGCTTCAGGGGGTGTTAGTTCCATTAGACAGGTTGTTCCCTAAGTCTGATGCTCAAGAGGCTAGCCAAGGGCGAGCCTTTATGCACCACCTATGGTATGTTGAAGGATTACCTGAAGAGACCAGCATTTAGCAATATTCTGAATTTGAGATAAAATTCTTCCATCCTGTAATGGCATTTTATTACACAAACTCGTGGAACCATTTCCGACTCCCAACCCTCACTGTGACCTATTTAGCCAGCTGCTTGTATCCAGAAAGAATCTTTATGAGGTAAGTGAAAAGTAGACACCTAAAGCCTTTCGGTGAAATAATTGGGGATTTTATTTGTCAGTTAGAATCAGTGGTTGGCACAATAAGTGCTGCAGGCCCACTATTAGCATTTAATTTACAGGCCATTGGTATATTGTATACCACTCTACAAGGGACTTACAAGTAACAAAGCCACGACAAACTACCTACCTCACTTTACAATGTACACATCTGAACATTTGGCCTACGTTCAAGTTGGAATCCACATGTTCCAATAACTTCACACTAAATGTATGAGAAAGCAAATAATAAAGAAAGCTGCCCTTGTCTCCCAGAATGGCTCATAGATTCTTCAAGTTGTAAATTCATCAGTGAAGGAGGCTTTTATGAGTGAGATGTTGTTAATACTGGGATGGCACACAGGGGTCACAATGTAGAGTTCACTCTTGTCCAGTATAAAGAGGGCATCATTGATATCTGAAGATGGACTGGTTTGTATTGATTTGTTCTTACAGTTGGATGACGACATCCTTCTTGAATTTTTTGACAAGGATGAGTGAGTGTGGTATGCGGCAGTAGTTGACGAAGTCAGATGAGACAATGGGCTAGATGTACGAAGGATTTTTGCGGTCTCAGATGGCCCAACTGATAGGCCCAATTATGGCCCAGATGATTTTTGGGATGTAAAAAGCCCAAATTCCAATTCGGTAACTTGTTACCGAATCGCAATATGGTTTTTGTGATTCAGTATTTGGAAGGGGCGTGTTGAAGGTGTTTCTTCCTAATACTGTATTCAAATGGCATGTATGAATGTTTTGCAACCAAAAGGCGGTCGCAAAACATTTGCAATTTACTGACATTTGAAAAATGGTGGTAACCCTTTCGCAGAAGGGAAGGGCCTTTCCCCTTTGATAAAGTTTGACAAAATATTTTTTCAGGAGCAGGCAGTGGTCCCACGGACCACTGCCTACTCTTAAAAAATGAAACTTCAAAGTTACATTTTTTTCTTTTTAAACACATCCAGTTGATTCATTTAAAAAAAAAAAATTGCTTCATTAAAAGCAATCACAGACACATGGCCTGCTGATCCCAGCAGGCCACCGTCCCTGTGATGGCAGTGAATTGTAGTGGGTAGCAAATTGCGACGTACCTCATTAGGAAGCATGAGGTAGGTCTATTTGCGACCCAATATGAATTGCTAAATGAAACCCAATGAGTTTCATACATAAGGAATAACGATTTCCTAATTACGAGTAACAGGAAATCGCAATTATGAAATCACTATTCTGATCTTTGTACATCTAGCCCTTTATTTGCTTTTTATGAGATGGAGGATTTTTCCACATCTCAAAATATCAGAAAACGTGCCTTGATTGACTACATTATCGATATTGGGGATGAGTAGGGATGTTTCACCAGTAAGCCACTTAACATTACTAATAGAGCACCATGTTGTCTTCATATAAAGTAGCCTTTAGGGATTGAAGGATGCCCATTGGATCACTCATGAAGAGAGTACACACACCTCACACTTGCTTGTGCAAACGAGCTTCCGAAATCGCACCCTTAAAATTATAAATATTAAAAAAGCACACCTCCATGTAAGCCTACCCCAAAGTCTCTGTCACTCTCTGCTTTCTCAAATCTGATTTCAGCCAGACCCAAGGGATCAACTAGTGCCATGCACCGGACATCATATTTGAGTTAGTTCTTCCACTGTAAAGCGTGTTCCTGCGCCTTGGACCAAGGTCTGCACTAAATAAAAAACCTTAAAAAAGTGTCATATATTTTTAAATATTTTCCAAACACATCAGCCCATTTAGAATTTTGATGTTTGCCTACATTTTACTGCAGTGCTTCAAAGATTAGATGCGCACTCATAACTTTATGGAAACCCACGAGAAGCCACTTCGCTCTCCCCGAACCGTCAGCCATGCACTATCTCATTTTAATGTAGTGCACGTTTCATGAGGCCCGCAGACTGATTGGCAATTGATGGGGCTACGATGGAGCGGCTACCGAGGGCTGTAATCAAGCAAGCCCGCCAACCCCCACCACAAACCCTCTTCAAAAATAGTAAAGCAAAATAGAAAAAAATATACCATATCGAGACATGCCCTCAATGGATTTATGTTAAATGGATGGATGCAGCCAAATCAGCGTTTTTGGGTGGTGTTCCCTAAGCAAAGCCTCTGCAGCCTGACTTCAATTTGGACAGCTTTCCGGCGCTGTGATTCACAGCTGCAGTGAAGCGAAGCAGCTCCAATAATGACATTTGTTTTCCACGAAAAATAAAGATATATGAAACGGATCGCAGAAGAAGAGGGCTATTAGCAGACATTTACTCTGACCGTAGCTAAAAGTGCAGATGGTTCCGGGGCTCTGAGCCAAGTTGGCGATAAAGTACGCCATCTCGTGTTCTTTTCATTGCACTGGCTCGCTCAGAGGTCAAACAGAGGCCGCCTCGGCGTGAGCGCGCGCGTGATCGATGGCGCGCACGTCCTTCTCACAGTGAAGCGCTTCTAAAGTGCGCAGTGGCAAATCTATTTATTAACTGAGATACGAGATACTTGGCGCGCCAGGTCCCTCTTACTGCAAGGTGTCTCCCGCTCTGTTTTTGTTCTCCATTTTCCCCACCTAGGGACAGATAAGAATATATGTTATTGCAGGTCTCTAGTCTTTACGTGGAATACATGTGTGCTAGATTATTGATGGGTGCAGTGAGGGTAAGTGTTATTTCAAAAAATGAATTTTCATATACTTCCTAACTGTACATTGGTATGTAGAAAAACAAAGAAAGCAGAAAAATGAAACTGAGAAGGAGAATTGTAATCATGAAATGTATGTATTCAAGCAATGATCCTTTTAATTTTAAATATGTGTACGGATTTGACCATGTTACCTTCCGCCTTCTTTAGGGTTCCATGCCTATATACCTGCTAACAACATAAAAATATTACACTAAGTGCTATCACAGGTTTACTAGAGCAACAACGCCAATATTCTACACGTCAAATGTGGTTACGCCCATTTTTTTTGCATTTGCTGGATGAAGAGCCCTCATTCACTCGCCGGGTATGTCAGTTAGAGATTTGTCTATATATATATATTTATATCACCTACTGGCGGTTGCCAGTAGGTAGTTATGGGTAGGACCTAGTTTCCATAGGAAAAGCATTTTTTGACTTCGCTATAACTTTGGCGTCGTTTGAGCAATCTGCATGAAATTTTCCCCAAAAAGTATCACAGTGGGTACTATTGTTATGGAAAGTTTGGGGGTGATCCGTGCAGTGGGAACTGAGAATTTGGGGTGCAAGATAAGGTTGCGTTTGTAATGTTAATTCCCATAGAAACCTTTAGCCACACCTACAGCCCGAACCGCTGAACGGACTTGCACCAGATTTGGCAGGGAGGTAGATGTTGGTTCAAGTAAGTGCCTTTTGCTAATTTGGTGTAAATCCGTTCAGTTGCTGTTGAGAAATGTAATAAAATTAAAGTGATATCTCTGGCCGCGGATATTTAGCAGTGGTTTCGTGATTAATCGCGAATGCACGCGCCAACAGGAATGCTCTGATTGACGCAATCTGAATAGAAAGTTGCGGCTGCCATTTTATCTATTGGGAATAGTTCCCGGGGATGAAAATCTGTGTGAAAGCCCACATAAGGTGGTCAGGGTGGAGATACTCTGACCCTATGGTTGAGAAATGGGGGTGTTAGTGCCACAAGTTATGTGTCCAAAATTTATTTTTTAATCGCGTGCGATGTTTGCAGCGATGCTGTGACTGCCAGTGTGGCCCACCCGTGTACAATCGCGGTGACATAGCGATTATCAACGTCGTAATGTAATGTAATGTAATGTAAAAGGCTTTTGTATAGCGCATGGCTACCCGGAGGCATCCCAGCGCTGCAGCGAAGCCAGGGGGAGGGGAATCCTTATGGAAAGAGCCATGTCTTTAGCTGTTTGCGAAATGCAAGGTGGTTAGATTCCATGCGAATGGGGAGGGGGAGGGAGTTCCAAAGCTTGGCAGCGTTGTAAGAGAAGAGTCGGCCACCCGCTCTGGCCCTTTTAATTCTAGGCACTTCTGCCAAGTGGAGGTCGTCGGAGCGGAGTCTTCTGGTGGCTTTGTAGGGGCGGACCAAGGCTTTGATGATGGGTGGCCCATTTCCTTCTAAGGACCTATGGGCGACACAGAGAGATTTGAAATGAATTCTCTCCTGTACCGGGAGCCAGTGGAGGGAGCGTAGGGCGGGCTTTGCTGAGCAACGATTGTTTGTGCCTGTGAGCAATCTAGCTGCCGAGTTTTGAACGATCTGCAGCTTTGTGATTACTGAGTTGGGGGGCCCCTAGGTAAAGAGCGTTGCTGTAATCCAACCTGGATAGAATTAAAGCTTGGATCAGCTGCTTTTTCGCTTGGCAGGGGAGTAAGGGGAGTATTTTCCGGGTCATTCTGAGTAGGCCATAGCACGCGGCGGCAGTCTTCCTAGCTCGGGCTTTGAAGGTGAGGTCTTGATCTAGCCAGATTCCCAGGCTCTTTATCTCAGTTTTTGGGACTGGTGCTGGGCCCATGCAGACTGGCCACATGGTGCTAGATTTGAAACTTAGCTGGTTGCCAAGCAGCATAAGCTCGGTTTTATCCCCATTGAGCTTTAGGTGAGAAAGGCTCATCCAATTAGCAACTTCCTCGAGACAAGAGTGGAGATCAGTGGGTGAGTGTTCGGCCTGGTTAAGTGCTGCTGGGTGTCATCAGCATATGTAACTATATGGATTCCAAAGCGGGATACAATATTCGCCAGAGGGGCCATATATACATTAAAAAGAGTGGGACTCAGGGACGTCACAAATATTGGTGAAAATATAAATAAATATATAAATGAATCATTAATAAGCATTCTTATAAAGATATTGAGATATTGATAAATGTTTTTATAGAGTTATTTATATAGTGAGTTATCTACTGTGATGGTTAGAATCAATTATATAGTTTCATTTTTTAATGTGGTGGTGGCTATTGAATTCCTGGTTTTGCTTTCTACTTTCGCAACGTAACCGCGGGGATCACGATTACCGACGTCATCGTGATCTCCGGACTCACTGCGAAAACAGAAAATAGGTTTTAGAGATGGTTGTTCTAGAATGGAAAAGGCGCTTTCATCGCGGTTAACGATATCATTGCGACGTCTCGAATTACCGCGAAAATAAAAAATAGGTCTGAAAGATGGTTTATAAAGAAACTTAGTACAAAAATGTGAGTTTAAACATGCTTTGAAAGTAGTATTTATATAGTAATATGTGTAGGGCAATGTTCAGAATGGATTTTTTACATATTTTTGGATGTGTTAGTGGCCATTGAATGTCTGCTTTTGTTTCTCGTTTCGTGACGTGTCCGCGGGGATCGCGATTACCGGCGTCATCGTAACCGTGAAAACGGAAAATAGGTTTTAGAGATGGTTTTTATGTAAACTCTCTAGAAAAACATGACTTTAGAGAATACTGTAAGAAACCCCTAGTGTGTAAAATACTGTAATATATGTGGATATATGTGTTTTACACTTTATCGCGACGTGTCTGTGGGGATGGCGTCGTTGTCGCGAAGATCCCCAAAAACTAAAGAAAAAAAACCTTTAGAAAAAAACGTTACTATATTTTGAGTACTAGGGTGGCTCTGACAAGAGCTATTGTGTTGGTTGAGTGTATATGGCTGCTATACGCACCAGTTACTAACTTGTGTAACGATATATCTGTAAGAGACAGTAGTTAGTGACAGATTCCTTACCTTAGAATATCCCCAGGCGTCAGGCTGGATCCGGAAAAGTTTTCTGCGTAGCAGTACCCTTGCGCGTCGGTAGGCGGCGTAGTGCGGCTCCGCGTCCGTCGTCGGCGTCGTGATTGCCGGGATGACGTCGCGGGCAGTACTTAGACGCCGCCCCTGCGCGCTGGACGTCAGTTCTGTACACGACTTTCCGCGCCAGGAACGCAGAGCCATGCAAGAAGCTGACATAGGTGTCTGAAAAATACTAGGGCCCTGAAAGGGATGTCCTTAACCCTAGAAATCAGTTTGCAGAACGGGGAGGATGGGTGGGCGGTAAGGAATCTGTCACTAACTACTGTCTCTTACAGATATATTGTTACACAAGTTAGTAACTTGTGCATCTGAAAGAGACACGTTAGTGACAGATTCCTTACCTTAGAATAGATACCCCAGCAATACCAACCCCGGTGGTGGGTCTGCGAACAAAGATCAGACAAGGAAGTCCCGGAGGACAGAACGGCCAAAGAAGCCGTCCCTCCGGACCTGACTGTGAAGGCAGTAATGCTTTGTAAACGTGTGCAGCGAGGCCCACGTAGCTGCCTGACATATATCCTGCAGCGGAACACCGCGGCCTAAAGCCGTGGTAGCAGCCGTTGCCCTGGTGGAATGGGCATGCAGCCCAACAGGAGGCTCCTTCTTAGCCAAAGAGTAGCAGGCCTTGATGCACAAGGTAACCCAGCGGGAGATGGTTCGTTTGTGCACCGCCCGACCTTTTGGCGCCCACGTAGCCAACAAAGAGCTGGTCATCCACCCGGAAGTGTTTTGTGCGGTCGATATAGAAGGAGAGCGCACGTTTTGGGTCCAGACGGTGGAGCCTCTCTTCCTCTCTGGAAGGATGCGGAGGCGGAAAGAAGGTAGGCAAAGTGATGGTCTGCCCAATGTGGAAGGCAGTAACCACCTTTGGCAAGAAGGACGGACGCGTCCTAAGAACAACCTTGTCTGGATGGACAGACAGAAAGGGAGGTTTGCATGATAGAGCCTGGAGCTCACTCACCCGCCGAGCGGAGGTGATGGCCACCAGAAAGGCAGTCTTCAGAGTCAGAAGACGAAGAGGACAGTTATGTAGAGGCTCAAAGGGAGCGCACAATAAAAGGTAAGAACCAAGTTCAAGTCCCACTGAGGCATCACAAACGGAACAGGAGGGAAGAGGTGTGTAATGCCTTTTAAGAACCTGTTAACAACAGGGGACTTGAAAAGGGAGGGCTGATCAGGGAGCCTGAGGAAGGCCGAGATAGCACAGAGATAACCCTTGATGGTACCCAGGGCAGAACCCTGTTGGGCCAGAGAAAGAAGGAACAGAAGGACCTCAGAAAGAGGGGCAGAAAGGGGGTTCACAGCCTTTGCTGTGCACCATGCCACAAATTTGTTCCACCTGCAGGCGTATACCACCTTAGTGGAGGGACGCCTGGCTGCCAGAATTACATCACAAACTTCGGGAGGCAAGTCGAAAGAAATCAACTGCCGCCGCTCAATCTCCACACAAGCAGGTGGAGGCTGGACAGGTTCGGGTGGAGGACCGTCCCCTGCTGCTGCGACAGAAGATCCTCCCGAAGAGGCAGACGGATCGGGGGATCTACGCTCAAACTGAGTAGCTCGGGATACCAAACTCTTCGAGCCCAGTCCGGAGCCACAAGAATGACTTGGGCCCGGTCGTGCCGAATCTTCTTCAACACTCTGGGTAGAAGTGGTATAGGCGGAAAGGCGTACAACAGACCGCAACTCCACTCGCGACGAAAAGCGTCGCCGCGGCGAGTGCCGCCTTGGAAATTCCAACACGCAGAACTGATGACATTGCGCGTTCTCTTCGGTGGCGAATAGATCTAACCAAGGCTCTCCCCACTGTAGAAAGAGTCCTTGCGCCACTTCCGAGTGAAGACGCCATTCGTGATCCATCATGCACCTGCGGCTGAGTTCGTCCGCCCTGGCGTTCAGGGAACCTGCCAGGTGTTGAACCATCAGGAACATGCCCTGATGTTCCAGCCATGTCCAGAGGCGCAGAGCCTCCTGACAAAAGGGTCCACGACCCCACCCCGCCTTGTTTGTTGCAGTACCACATGGCGGTGGTGTTGTCTGTGAACACCTGCACTACCTTCCCTTTGACAGAGAGAAGGAATGCCTTGAGTGCAAGTCGGATCGCCCGGAGCTCCAGAAGGTTGATATGGAGCCGGGACTCCGCCGGAGACCAGAGGCCTCTGATCTCCGCCTCTCCCATGTGACCGCCCCATCCCAGAAGGGATGCGTCCGTCACAACTGTGTGCTCTGGCTGGGGAAGGGAGAGGGATCTGCCCATGACCCATTGCCGGTCCGTGAGCCACCACTGCAACTGTTTTGCAGTCCCCTCCGAGATCTGGACGCGATCGGACAGGTTGCCCTGGTGCTGCGCCCACTGGAACTTCAGGTCCCACTGCAGAGCCCGCATATGCCACCTGGCATGATTGACCAGCAGGATGCAGGAGGCCATGAGGCCCAGCAGCCTCAGGGTCATCCGCACCGAAACCCAGGATAAAGGCTGAAAGATCGGAATCATAGCCTGAATATCCCGGACTCGCCGTTCGGGAGGATAGGCCCGAAACTGCGTCGTGTCCAGAACTGCTCCGATGAAAAGGAGCTGTGGAGAAGGAATCAGATGCGACTTCGGCACATTGATGGAGAACCCCAGCGAGTGCAGGAGTTCGGCCGTAGTCTGGAGGTGGGAGACGACTGCCTGGGACGAGCCCGCCTTCAGCAGCCAGTCGTCGAGGTAGGGAAGACTGAAACCCCAGCTCGGCGCAGATGAGCTGCGACCACCGCCATCACTTTCGTGAACTCCCGAGGGGCACTGGTAAGGCCAAAGGGGAGCACGGTGAACTGAAAATGCTCGAGGCCTACCGTGAACCGTAGGTAACGCCGGTGGGCCGGCAGGACGGGGATGTGGAAATAAGCGTCCTGCAAGTCCAACGCTACCAACCAGTCTCCAGGGTCGAGGGCAGTCAAGACCTGAGCTAGGGTGAGCATCTTGAACTTCTCCTTCCGGAGGAAGCAATTGACGTTCCGGAGGTCCAAGATAGGACGCATGTCCTCCTTGTCCTTTTTGGGCACCAGAAAGTAGTGGGAGTAGCAACAATGTCCTACTTCTGGTGTTAGAACATGTTCGACGGCCCTCTTGGCCAAGAGGGCCGAGACTTCCTTCTGTAGAAGCACCAAGTGATCCCCTGACATGCGGTGGAATTGAGGTGGCATGGCTGGGGGGGGTGGTCTCGAAGGGGAGGAAGTAGCCCCTTCGGACAATGTCCAAGACCCACCTGTCCGAGGTGATGGGACGCCAGTGGTGAAGGTGATGGCGGACCCTGCCCCCTACTGGCGTGCCGTGCACCTGAAAGGAGGGACTAGGAGGGCTTGGAGGCCGCGGACGGGTTGGAGGTGGTGGCCTGACCCGCACGCTGGTTGCCCGAACCGCCACGGAGGTATCCACGTCCTCGGCCACGCGAATGCGCTTGCTGCGCGGGCCGTTGGCCGGGCTGCTGACGTGACTGGGCGCCCCTCCCGTGGCCACGAAAGGGGCGAAAAGCAGATGTGAGTGGAGGGCGCACAACAGCAAGGCGCAGGGACTTTGCAGTAGCCCTCGAGTCCTTGAAACGCTCCAGCGCATGGTCTGCTTTTGATCCAAAAAGACCGACTCCATCAAAGGGCATGTCCATGAGTGTATTCTGGACATCGCCCGAAAAACCAGTGGTCCTCAGCCAGGCGTGGCGACGCAGCGCCACCGTCGTTGCAAGCGATCTGCCCAGCGAGTCGGCGGTATCAAGGCCACAACGTATGGTGTATTTAGCCGCATCTCGCCCTTCCGCAATGGCGCGGGTAAGCAGTGTCTGGACCTCCTCAGAACACTGCGGCAAAACAGTCGCCACCGAGTCCCACAGGGAGTGGGTATATCGGCCCAAGAGGCAAGCGGTGTTAACGGACCGCAAGCCAGCACTGGAGGAAGAGAAAGCCTTCTTCCCAAAGTGATCCAGGCGCTTGGATTCCCTATCCGGAGAGGCGGTAGGGAAGGTGGTTTGGGAGGCAGAGGCTTGGACAACCAAGCTCTCAGGGGTGGGGTGTTGGGAGAGAAACAGGGGGTCGCCCGGAGCAGGGCGATGGCGTCGGAGCCACGTTCCTATCCACAGGAGCCCCTGTGGTGGGCTTGGACCAGGCACCCAAAAGAACGTCAGTGAGTGCATCATTGAACGGCAGCACAGTCTCCGAAGAGGAGGCCGCCGGCTGAAGCACTTCTGTCAGGAGGTTAGTCCTGACGGCCACCGTAGGCAACTGGAGATTTAAGGCTCCAGCAGCTCTACGCAACACCATTGCAAAATTAGCCCCCTCCTCCGTAGCCACGGGAGGAGACAGCATGCCAGAGTCAGGGGAGGTGTCCAGACCACTGGCATCCCCGAGTTCCTCAACCCAGTCCGGGTCAAACTCGCACTGTTGTGTGAGAGGGTCCTCAGACCCCTCCCAGCTCTCCTGGTCCTCCTCAGGTTCATAATATGGAGGAGGAGGGACATTAGGGACCCAAGGTCTCATCGGCGCCGGAACCGGCGTCGGGCGACGGCGGTCCGGCTCCATGTCCGTGTGAGAAGTTGGCCTGGTATATGCTGTCCACTAATTATAGTGGGCACCTTGCACCAGTCCAAACAACCCCTTATTGGAGATAGGTTAAAGACAACCTTATTGAAAGCTATCCTAGTGGTAGCTATGGAGAGCAGCCTTCAGGCTAAGTCTTGAAGGAATGTAAAGCAGCTTGTTTTACCAGTCTATAATCTCTTGAGTGATCAAATGAAAGAGCACCACACCAGGTATATATTCAAAATATATGTATTTATTGCTAAACACACCCCTCTAGTCTCTTTATGAGGCTAGAGTTCGAAATACATAAGTTATAAGTTATTAAATCACAGTAATAGCACAAATACACGTTTGGGCCCTAGGGGCGTACCAAACCATATACCAATAAAGTGGTATGCGAACCACGACTGAACTAGACACTAGGCCTAGAGCCTCTAGAAGTGCTTGGACCACAAGGAACCACCCAAGGTAGTGACACAGGGGACCTACGGGAGACGCGTGCAGTGTAAATACACAACCGCGATACGCCGTTGACTTCTATGGAGAAAGTCGGGATCGGGAAAATAGAGAAAGGGACACTTAAAAGAGGACTAGGACAAAACCCTTTGAGATCTAGGACTTTGAAGAGTCTCTACCCACGGGAGCACCGGAGTACTCGTGTTACCTCACCCAGGAAGCCGGGTGCATAGGTGCCTTTCGGGGTCGGGTTTCGTCGTCGATTCGAATGGCGATCTGCTGCAAAGTGCTGCTGGCGGCCAAGAGAAAAGTGTCCGGGTGGATCCAAGAGTGGATCGGAGTTCTGAAGAACCTGAAAGCAGAGGGGACAGAGTCTGGGTCACTAGCCAGTGACCAGGAAGGCGATGGACAGATGCCCACCGATGTCGAGTGCTTCAGGTGCGTTGACGGTCGTCTTGACTCTTCAGCCACGAGGTCCAGGAGGCGTTGTCGGCGACCAGGAGCAGGATTCGGGCTGGTACACGATGTCTGTCGAGTGCTGAGGTGTCGGCGACCGGATTGGACCCAACAAGCCTTGGCAACGGCAAGTCTCGGTGAAGATGTAGATCGTCGATGGTGCAGACCAGCAAGGTCTGTGGAACTCACCCAGCGAGGGTAAGTGAGGGCAGGCCTGGAGCAACCAGGATGCCAAGTAAGAAAAGGATTGGCCTTCGTTAAGGGCTACTAGCCAACGGGCTAGCGACCGCGAAGGAGCCTCGTGACGCCGCACGTGGATCTGGCTTACAGGACACTCGTGGAGTGGGGGCCAGTGATCTTCGGTGCAGGTGGTGCTGGAGGCTAGGGCTACTCGGAGCCCAAAGCACGACTTCTTGGGAGACCCAGAAGAGGATGCACTTGCAAATGTGCTCGGTGTCCAGGGGTCACGGTCTCAAGTCACCCACGATAGCCACGGGCCTCAGCTTTGCTGGGGACTCAGGGTAGCCTCGGGAAGTCTGAGAATCCACCTCTGGTGATGCGATGACTTCGGCGTCCGACAGGGAGCTTCAGAAATGCGAACCGGACAGATGCTTCTTTGGTGCCTGCCAAGCAGGGGAGTCACTCCTTGACCCCAAGGGAGATTCTTCTGTCCTCTAATCGTGAGTAGAGCGTCGAAGGTCCAGGATTCAGTTTCAGAGTTTCGTCCAGGGATAATCTAATCTCCTAAGGACTGGGTTCCTATCTTTATACTAAAGATAGGGGTTGGACTACTCTGTGGCCCCACCTATGGGTGGGTCAGGGCAGAGGGGTGGCTACACCCCTTTCCCTTTGTCCAGTTCGCGCCAAAGCAGGGGCTGCAAGCCCCTGATCCGGTTTGAACTGGGGTATGCACTAGGGACACCAAGTGTGCCCCCAGTGCAGGACTTCAAAGCACCAGAAAGTGCTCCCGCCCAGCCCCAATACACATTATCCTGTCTGGGGAGGTGGTCACACCTCCCTGGGACAGAAACCTATTGTCCAGGCCTCCCCTGCCGGAGTTTCGTCCAGCAGCAGGAGGCCAGACTTGTGTCTGTGGCAGTAGCATCCATTTTGTGATGCCAGGCTTTAGAAAGAAGTTACCGGCCAGGCCAGGGTTAACATGTCTCTCCCTCTAGAAGGGTGGAATGCTACCCCCGCCGCCAGAATTGGCGGGGGGTAGTATTCCAAGATGTTTGACACCAAAAACGACATGTTTCGGTGCAGCCATTCCAAAGTTAGCATTTAACGCGAGGTTATAATGCGCTTAAGAGTATATGGTCAGGCTGCACTACAAACAGCATCAGAGAAGGGTCTCCGACCGCTGCAGAGGGGCCCTGCTCATGCAGGGGCACCCTCTCACATAGGAACCACGCACTCTGCCTTCAGGATTGATAAGGCCTGCCATAGGAGTGACTTATAGGTTTATATGTGTGTATGCGTTTAGTGATATAGGTAACCTATATCACAGTAAGGAGTGCATGCACCACCTTACCCAGGCTGCAGTAGCAGACCTGTGGTGTCAGTTTGGATGGCCTTCCAGGGGTGGCATAATACATGCTGCAGCCCCTGGCAGGCCTCTGAGGTACCTATGCCCTTGGTACATAGTATACCATATACTAGGGACTTATAAGGGCACTCCAGATTCCAATCAGTGATGTGCCTAAGGCACATGGAAACCATTTTACAGAGAAAGCAGATAGACTGGGGCCCTGAATAGCAGGATCCCAGTCCAACTAAGTCATAAACCAGCAAAACACCATAAAAAAAGTGGGGGCAACCATATAGTCAGATTCCACCTTCCTACAGTCCGGAGCCGGAGAGAGCCGGGGAACGACGCCGTCCGGAGCCCCGGACGGCGTCAGGAACGGCACCGGGGACGTCGGCGGAGGCGTGGTTAGGTCAACCGGCGTTGATGGGGGTTGCGGCACCACCGGAGCCGGGATCGAGGCCGGGGCCGGAGCCGAGGCCGGGATGAAGGCCGGTGGGACAGGCGACGCCGGGACCGGAGTCGACGGCGACGCCGAAGAGGCGGGCCATGGCCGACAGGAACTCCTGTATTTGGGCCGGAGTCGCCCCCGAACCCGGGAAGGACGGGTAATGCGGGGGTAACTCGACAGGCACGTCCGGGGCCGCGGGGGGCGGGGACGGTGCCGACAGGGACCTCAGCCGAGTCGCGAGACCGGCGAGACGAAGTCTTAGAGCGATGATGCCGCTTAGACTTCTTGTGCTTCGACTTACCGGAGGAGCGCGAAGACTTGGATTCCGACGAACGGCGGGGACTCCGCGTCCGGCCCCTCAACCTCTCCCGGGACCGGGGCTTGGTGCGGCGCGGAGCCGACTGCCGGACCTCGAGGAGCTTTCGAGACCGCTCTCGCAAAGCCTTCGGATTAAGTTTCCGGCAGTCAGGGCACGACTTCGTGTCGTGGTCTCGGCCGAGACAGAAGAGACACTCGAGATGCGGGTCCGTGATCGACATCATGCGACCACATTCCTCGCAGGGCTTAAAGCCGGGCATCCCTACGACACCTTAGGAGTCGTGAAGACTCGTTGAAGAAACAGTGAAAAAATTCACAAAAAAGATAGTCAAAAAGTGACTAGGGCACTGCTCTTCCCGGATCTGCGCTTACTGGCGCGGAAAAAGAAGAACTGACGTCAGCGCGCAGGGCGGCGTCTAAGTACTGCCCGCGACGTCATCCCGGCGATCACGACGCCGGCCGACGGACGCGGAGCCGCACGACGCTGCCTACCGACGCGCAAGGGTACTGCTACGCAGAAAACTTTCCGGATCCAGCCTGACGCCTGGGGATATTCTAAGGTAAGGAATCTGTCACTAACGTGTCTCTTTCAGATATAAGACTTGATGCACAGTTTTAGGTTACTTAGAAACACCCTGTTGCCTTCATCTGTAAAGTGCACTCCATCATTTCTATAAATTCCATGCATGTCAAAACGCAGATTGTTGTTATAGATACAGCCCATGCGATGGGCTCTGAGGAATACAGAAACTGTTTTATTAATATTTTTCCTGGCTTTGTCAATCTGTAGACAGAATTGATTTGACCACTTCCATTTCTGTCTTTGGCATATATTAGAGTATACCAAGACAGTTTGAGGGAAAAAAGACATCAGTTCTGCAAAGGTTTCTTTTATTAGGATTTCCAGCCCTACTCCAGTCCATGTGCCTAAGTCATTGCGGAGTTTGGGAATCCACAATGGATTTACCCACAGAGCAGCATCACCATGATACCCGAGCGGGTCCGCCGCTGCATATGTCAGCAGCTGATATGCGGAGCAGGAGGAGCTTTGTATGAGCAAGAGCGAGTCTACTGGACATTGTTTTTCTTTCAGAAACGTTATCAATGGTTTTAAAGGCAGCGACCCATAAGGGTACTTATTGACTACCAGCCCCAGAATGCAATCTTGGTACTCACCTGAGTGTGATTTGAAACTACGAAATAAATAAGGGACTTTGCTGGTGTCTTCTGCTTGCCTGTATTTCCAATAGCTGTCCTGGAAGAAGGGCGTTGGCCCGAAACACGTTGACAGTGGGAGAAGAGGATTGTGTTCGTGGAGATCGACTCTGCCCGGCAGCATGCACCTCCTGGGAGTGCTGTTCCATCGAGGGGTCAACTCTCTATGTGAAATATATATATATATATATTTCATTGGATGATGTCAGTATGAAAGTGAATAAAATTAGGTTATGTGTTGGATGCATCAGGAAGAAGTCGTATTATTGGCTGTTGTTTAAAAAGAGAAATGTAATACAGACATTGATATGCTTTTGAATCTGTGGAGTGAACTACACCTGCTGTATCTCATTTGAAAGTTGCATGTTCTTTCTAGAATATGCTGTGAACTTGTGACCTACTGGTTTGACTGGGTTGTTAGGTTCACTGAGCTAAGAGTGTATGGGGGGGGTAGGGTGTTAAAGAGACAGGATCTTTTTTTTAAAGTTAAGGAGTGATAACACAATTTAAGTAATGGCAAGCTTTATTTTCCAAATCTGGACTATGTATTACACTGTTGTGTAGTATTTTTTAAATGAAGCTCGATATAGGTTTGAACTACATTGCAAACACACATAGATGGGAATCTCTTGTTGAAAGGGTTAACAGATACTAACCATTCACAAGTGGAGATAGTACAGTCTAAAATGAAAGACATGATTTCATTTGCTGCCTTTCTCATGATCACAGAGTGCAAAGTTGAAGAGGTTGCCATTTCATAGTTGCTTTGTATGAGAGTGGTGTACCATTCTTGAGCTTGGTTTTTACAAATCCTAACAGTGGCTATCCAGAAAGAGCTAAAACAACAATATAACCTACAAACTGAATTTACTGGTATGTACATAACTTTTGAATCCTTTATAAAAATTACATTAGAAATGAAGATGTATATGGGAGTTTGATAAAAAAAAGAGTATCACAGTGACATGAAAAAATATATCAGATGAACTGTATGTATTAACCCCTTCGATGCTTCTGTCGGCCAACGGCCGTCGCGAGCACTACCTCCGTAGTGCTGCGCACGTCCGTTGGCCGACGCGGCCCCGCCCACCTAATTAAACCGCCGCACCGCGGCGGAATTCGTGCTGCGGTTAAACGGTTAAAGGGTATGTGTTTAAGAGGTTAGTGGTGAATGTTTTGGGAAGTAAGAAAAAAATGAAGTAGTGCATCTTTATTACATTGTGTAAAATATTAGTATAGTATTGTGGAAAGTTGCAATGAAGAACTAAGAATGCTTTAAATATCTAAATATCTTGTGCAGAAGAGATACATCTGTCATTTGCATTCTGGGAGTTGTAGTACTTTAAAGTAACATTATTAAACATGAGTAGTGTAGGTTAAACATGAGTAGTGTAGTCACAAATAAAAGATGAGAACATGTTGTCTGCCTGTATATGAATTAGAAAGAAGTAATACTTCTTAGGTATGTATTGGGAAGTGTTTGTCAATGTGGTTTTTTACTTATATGATCACTTAGCGTATGCTTAGATGGTGAGATATGGTTCTTGTGGTTGTACTTAGCAATATATATATATGTATGTATATATATATGTATGTGTATGTGTATGTATATATATATATATATATATATATATATATATATATATATATATATATATAGTGGGACTTTTGAAAGATGGCTTGAAGGTGTACATCTATTAAGAAATCTCATATATGTTTACAAGATGATCTATGTCCAATAAGGCTGATGAAAATGTCATGTATATGGTGAGGGTGGTGTTTTTTCTTTAAACATGGTTTGTTTAAAATTGAGGAGGGTTGATAGTGCAGAAAGCCTCGCGAGTTCTTGTGCTAGCTTCATTATTTAGAGTGTAACTCTTGTTTGGAAAATGCTGAATATATGTTTTAGAAGCAGAAGAAGTATTTGAGAAATGATGTAGCTATACCATTCACAAAAGGTTTTGTGCGTTGAAAATTTTGTAAATGTTTTTTCCATTTTAGAAACTTACTGATGCATGTGCATGCTCAGTAACAAAGCAATGTATTCTCCTAAAGAGCCATGTATGCAATTATATACTAAGTGTGATATCTAGACTTCAGTCACACATAGTTCAGTAGAAAAGCATATACACAGTAAAACAGGTAGTTTGATACTGACAGAAGGAGATAACCAATGAGTCAGATATATAGTCACAACTGTTGTATATCTAATAGTAAGGAAGATGCTTTCATAGTCAGTCAGGCAGTAGTCGGGTACTCATGCAATCACCCAACCACTAGTGAGGCAGCCATCGAATCAGTGATTCAGTATCCATGGAGTTATTCAATTACCTAGACACTACACATGTACTCTTCGAATCAGGCAGGTAGAAATGATGTAGTCATTGAACTATGGAGGCACTACTTAGACATTCATCTAATCACCCAAACAGTAACCATTTACTTATGCAATTAACAAGGCTGTAACTATGCAGTCATTGTAACACTTGCGTAGAAGCTATGCAGTCATCTAAGCACACACTTACAACCCATGCTGTCATTGAAATGCTGAGGCACGCATGAACTCATGCAAACACGCAGGTACTACTCATGCACTCATCTAATTATGTACAGAGTACTATTGTAGTAAACCTGTTATTTATCCAGTAGGTATGTACTCATTTAATTACTGAGGGAATACTCTTGCAATAATACAATCACCCCAGCAGTACACTAACTTTCATCCAATCTCTCAAGGTTTACCAATGGAGTCATGGAATCACTAAGACACTAGTCATGCACCCATGTAATCAGCCAGGCACTACTGATGCACTCATTGAATTATCCAGGCACTACTCATGTAGTTATCTAGACACAGAGGCACTACCTGTTCACTGAACCAAAAACACATGGGCAGCAGCCAAGTAGGCATGCAATCACTGAAACACTACTCATGCACTCATTCAATCTGCTAGGTGCTATGCATGTACTAAACAATCATGTATGCACTATCCATGCACTCTATAAATCACCTATATATTATCTATGCACTCCTGCAATCATCCGAGCTCTAAAGTTGCACTCATTTAATCATCCAACCATTATCTATGCATGTATTGAATTATTGAGCCATTAGTCATGCACTTATTTAATCATTCAGGCATACTCATGCACTCATCCAAACACCCAGATAGTAGTAATATATTCATGCTAACATGCAGGCAGTAACTATGCAGATATGGAACGACCCATGTAGTTCTGATATACTCAGGGAATCATCTAGGCACTACCTGTATCCTCAAAGAATCACCTAGGTACTATCTATGCACCAATTTAATCATCCTGGGAGTATTCATGTATTCAACCACAAACACATGTTTTTACATGTTTTACTGAGGAATATGTAGTCTTTTAAAACCATCTGTGCAAGTTGTGACATACTCTTTGCATGTAGTTAGAAGAATTAGTGAGGTATATGCTTTGATAGACATTAACTTGCAGATTGTTATATGCACCGCTTCCCAAAATTTAAATCTGATACATTTAAGTGGAACAGTACTGAGATAGTACATAGACCACTAACACAGTGGTAGAGAGAAATCCAATAGCTCTTATGTTGTGTTTTTGTATTTATAGTGTTGAGACACTGTATGTACTTTTACACTGTGGGGTATATTTAGAAGAAAGTAATGCAATGCGGAGCTGCAAGCCATTTGGCTGCGCCATGCTGCATTTCTTTCAAAGCACATGGATGCGTCATATTTACAACAATATGATGGATCCCTATGCTGTCTCCTCTGCTGGTGCACGACTGGCTGCCACGTGCCAAAGGAGGCACCCTTGCACCATGGTGCAATAATCCCTGTGTAGTGGGGAAGATTGTTTTTGTGCAGGAAGGGACACCTTCCTGTAGAAAAACAATTAGAAGAGGTATTTTCCTCTTTGCATGTGTGCTGCAGAATGCAGCATGCAAAGAAACAGGAAAAAAGGAGGAGAAAGAAAAGTATTTCTCCTCGTTGTGTGTCCCTACTCTTCCCCTGGGGAGGTGTAGGATTCTCACGCATTGTCAGGTTTATGAATTTTTGTAAATTTGGATATGTGGCAGAATCCATGGTTGTTGCGTGGGAACACCCAGAGCTATATCCATGACATGCTTCTTTCACACAAAGTGCTGCCTGAAAAATGCATGTATTTATAAGGCCATGAAAAGCTACACAGAGTGGATTTACGTGGCTTTGTATATATGGAGTACCACATTACGGCACTGGTGTGTCAAAAAATGTGACGCTCCGGAAAGTGCATGGGGCTTGCAAATATGTCTCCTTGCCTTGATGTTCATCTTAAAATTTTCTACAGAAGGGATTAACTGTTCTTTAACCATGTATAAGTGAGAAGTGAGATATGCTGTAGCTGTGTTGTACAAGAAGGTGCTAAATGTTAAAAGGTAACTAATAAATACAGTTTGTGTTTTACTCTGGGTTAGTTATATTGAAGTAAGTGCATGTAGTAATATATCTAGGATCATCTGTAGATTTAAAACTGCAACATAACATGAAAACTGTTTCTGTATTATTTGTAAGTCAGTAGTAAAGTAGTTGGTAGATTGGCTAGGGTAAAAATTTAAATATACTTGTTTTTTTTTACAGAACAATATCTACATAACTTCACACAGTTACAATGCCTACAAAAGCTCGGACGAAAAAGCAACAGAAGCAACTACAGTATGTTTGCAGAAATGAGTTACAAAAGGGGCAAAATGGAGAAAAAGTGGTGAAAGAAAAAAGAGCTACTGGTAAGAGGACAAAGTCATTTCTTAAAAATATATGCGCACATTTGCAAAGATTACAAAATAAAAAAAATGAAATTATGACTATGAGAAACAATAAGAGTGGACAAAGTGTACATTGCAAGAACAAAAAAGATTGTAAAAGACATGGACGCACCTTACCCAGGAGACAGATGCAGTTTAAGGAAATCAGAGCCAGAATGTTTCGTAGTAGAGTGGTTATAAATCTACAAGAAGGATAGAGGCACTGAAACAGAAAGAACGAGTTGAAAGAGTATTTGATAAGGCCTTTGCTGGGAAGAGGAAGCTTTTCATTTGTAACTTTTGTACAGTTTTTAGTGGAGAACGGATGCATACTTGTAGCACAGAGCCTTTCTTTAATGAAGAAAGCTATCTCCAGGATAACAGATTAGTTCATGCTATTGATGAAAGCGGACAATGTTATGAAATGAAGAATGGCAATCCTAAAGCAAAAGAGGGGATGGTACCTAGAAATATCGAAGAAGTTATTACAGAAGAGGTACAAGGGAGGTGCAGTCAGGCCCCTGTATACAAATGGAATTGTAGTAGTGTTTGTAGTATTAGACAGCAATCCATTGATATATTAAGGAAATTCCTCCGTATATTTCCAAGGTGAATTGTAAAACACAAAATAAGTACTTTACAAGGTTTGGATCCTTGCAAACTAAGAAAGCATATGAATTTACAGGGACACTCACTAGCTTGTTTATCAAAGAAAGTGTGCCAAAGCACCTTTCGTTTTAGGATGTTAGCTGTACACCACTCAACAATACAAACTGTGGTAGAGGTAGAAAAGGTTTGTGATGATGTGCAGTTTTGTTTCTTTGGTCCAGAGCAAGACTGTAGGGAAATTGAAGAGTTGATAACAGGAGGAGTTGTAGAACAGGACACAGGTACTACAGTTGATAGTTTTGAAGAAGAAATTACAAAATGTAAGACAGTAGTTCTGAAAAACCATAGTATGCTTGTATATGCCTTTGACACTCACTACAAGACTCAAACGCGGTCTGTTGACTTATATTTAAAAAGTGAAATAGAGAATAATGATAACTGGCAAAAGTTTGTACTGTACTTATTTGTAGAAGAAAGATTTGACTAGTCCACACAAGTTATATGTAAGTACTGCTACAATAAATTAGAGGATAATAAAATGCCTGCTAGAGCTGTGCATAACAAGTTAGAACTGGTTCCCATTCCAGAAGCACTTCCAGGTTTAAATATGTATGAGTCCATTCTTATCCAAACTATACATCCATTTCAGGCTATAGTACGTATGGAGCGTTAGACAGGTAAGTTTCCCCCAACAGAGCTGCAAAAAGGTCTAAATGGTAGAGTAGTGTATTTGCCATTAGATGCCAAGAAAAACATTGAAACGGTAGGGGTAGATAGGGTTTTAGAGGAAGGACTAGTGATTCTTGTTAATGGTGTGCCTACCAAGAACAAGAAGATGTGACAGGAGTTAGTATAAAACTTTATATCTGGTAAAAAACAACGTTTACTATAGAAATGTGAAAAGTCTGCAAAACATCACACATATGGAGGATCAGACATTTCCATCAACAGGTCAGTTTGAGAAGGTGGATCAGTCCAGGACAGAATAAATTTATGAACATTATAGCATCCACCCTTTGTATTTTAAAGAGATTATTGGTAATGCCATTGAGCTGTTTCAAATGAAGGAAGCAAAAGGAGCTCCATTAAGTGTGTGGGAAAAAAGTTGAGAAATCTCGGGATTTCCCACATCTTTTTCCTACTGGAGTAGGTGGCAGGAATGACGAGGGGCCTGTGTAAATACCTGCAGCTGAGTATAGATGTAGTAGACTTTATACAGAAGATCCTAGATTTTGTCCGTGTATTCCATATATTTTTCACCTATTATTTGAGAGTGACTTGTCTGGCCTCTCATATGCCATGAATTCTATACAATCACAGAACTTTTTTCTGGAGGCAGAAAGAGAAGAGAAAGAAAAGAAAAGAAAAAAGAAAGAAAGAAAGAAAAAAGGCATTACAAGAAAGACAGTAATATCATGATAGTTCATAATTCAAATGCCATTAATAGTCATCATTTAGAATATAATTCATTAATATTTGCGGGCAGAAAGAGAAAAGAAAGAAAAGAAAAAAGAAAGAAAAAAAGAGAAAAGGCATTACAAGAAAGAGAGTAATATCATGATAGTTCATAATTCAAATGCCATTAATAGTCATCATTTAAAATGTAATTCATTAGTATTTGGGGGTGGACATCTATACCTATATTTTAATACAATTGCAATGCAAAAAAATGGACCAAAAGACTGTACTGAGTACGTGTGAATTCATATAGTTGGGACCCATTGTCAACATCTGTTTCTTTATTTATGCTATATTATAGTACTTGTGGCTATTGATTTATTCTGCTCCCCATATTTGTGCTAATTTCCGGATAGCCCCTATCCCAAGGGAATAAAGTTTTTCTCTTTCTTTCGTGTTTCTCCTTTTGATTGCCCATTTTGCATGTTTTGGTGGATCCGATGATTTCCAATTTTGTAAGATCAATGATCTAGCTATTAGTGAAGCATTAAAGGCAAATTGTTTTTGTCGCACCGTTAAAGTAGTGTTAGAGATCCCAAATACAATTACCATATGTGAGAAGTTGGCCTGGTATATGCTGTTCACTAATTAAAGTGGACACCTTGCACCAGGGCAAATCGACTCTTATGGTAGATAGGTTTAAGACAACCTTTTAAAGAAAGCTATCCTAGTGGTAGCTGTGGAGAGCAGCCTTCAGGCTAAGTCTCGGAGGAATGTAAAGCAGCTTGTTTTACCATATAATCTCTTGAATCACCAAATGAAAAGACACCACACAGGTATATATATCAAATATATATGTATTTATTTCTAAATAACTCTCTACTAATCTCTTTATGAGATTAGAAGACAAACATATGCACAAATCAACGTTTCACAATAAGTTAAGCACAAAATATGGCTGGGGCCCTAGGGGCGTACCAGACCATATACTAAGTAAGAGACTTAGAAACAACGACTTGCAAGGAGACAAGGCCTAAGGCCTTCAGAAGTGCTGGGGCCTCACGAAACCACCCAAGGCAGGTAAGTAAAGGACCCACGGGGGACGCGTGCAGTGTGGATACACAGGCGCGAATCGCCGTTAACTTCAATGGGGCAAGTCGCGGTTGGAAATAAAGAGTTTTAGGATACTTCGGGAGAACCTACAAGCAAGTCACTTACAGGGTAAGTAGTTCTAGGGCCCACACCCACAGGAGCACCGTAGTGCTGGAGTTACCTCACCCAGGGAAGCCGGGTGCACAGGTGTCCTTTGGTGTTGGGTCGCGGCGTCGTTTTCAATGGCGAACAAAGAAGACTTGCTGCTTGCGGGAGCTGAAGAAGTGTCCGGTGGAATCCAAGCCTGGATTCTGAAGAAGGATGACCTGAAAGCAGAGGGGACAGTGTTCAAAGTCACTTGGCAGTGACCCGGGGCAAGGAAGATGGATGCCCACCGTCGTCGGTCGCTTCAGGTCGGTTGCAGGTGCCTTGACTCTTCAGCCACGTGGTCCAGGAGGCGTCGACGACGACCAGGAGCTGGATTCGGTGTGTCCCTCGACGTCTGCAGCTGACTGCGGTGTCGGCAACTCGATCGGAGCCAACAAGCCTTGGCAGCCGCAAGTCTCGGGGAGATGAAGAAAAGTCGATGGCGCAGACCAGCAAGGTCTGAGGGACTCACCCAGCGAGGGTAAGTCAGGGCAGGCCTGGAGCAACCAGGGGAGCCCTTTGGTTTCTTTAGGAAGTCTTCTGGGGACCCACAAGCCAGCGGGCAAGGGATCGCGAAGACACCTCGGGCGGAATCACTCAACAGGGGCCCACGGTCACTCGGGACGGTGTAGGCCTCTGATCTTCGGAGGGATTCCTGCTGGAGGTCGGGACCACACGTGGTCCAAAGCACAAGTTCGTAGAACGTTGTGAAGGGGTTGCACTCGACAATAGTGCACGGTACCCAGGGGTCGCGGTTCCTCGTTACTCGTGGGGTCCACTTGCCTCAGCTTCGCTGGGGACTCACGATGGCCTGGGAGAGGTCAGGAAATCCACTTCTTGGGCTGCAGGGACTTCGGACTCCGGCGGGAGCGGCGTAGTTTGCGACCGTCGTTGTCGTTTTGGTGCCTGCCAAGCAGGGGAGTCACTCCTTGACTCCAAGGGAGATTCTTCTGTCTTCCAAAGGTAGTGGAACGTCGAAGGGCCAGGATTCTTCTGTAGAGCGTCGTCCAGGGGTTATCTGCTTTGCAATGGCAAGGTTCCCCCTCTTATACTAAAAGAGGGGATGGACTAGCTCTATGACCCCACCTATGGGAGGGTCAAGGGAGGGGTGGCTACACCCACTTCCCTTTGTCCAGTTTCGCGCCAGAGCAGGGGCAGGTAGCCCCTGAGCTGGTTTGAACTGGCATATGCACAGAGGAGCCTTCTGCTCCCCCAGTGCAGGACTTCAAAGCACTCTAAGAGTGCACCCACCCAGCCCCAATACACTAAACCCTGTCTGGAAGGTGGTTACACCTCCCTGTGACAGGATGCCTATTGTTGGGCTTCCTCCACTGCGAGTTTCGGTCATCAGCAGGAGGGCAGCCCAGTGTCTGTGACTGGTGGCATCCATTTTGTGATGCCAGGGCTCTTTAGGATTCTACCGCGTTTCCACAGCAGGTACATGTCTTGTCCCTCTAGAAGGGTGGAATGCTACCCCCGCCGCCAAGATTGGCGGGGGGTAGTATTCCAAGATGTTTGACACCAAACACGACATGTTTTGATGCAGCCATTCCAAAGTTAGCATTTACCGCGAGGATATAATGCACTTAAATAGTATATGGTTTAACCGCATCCACAAACAGCACCAGAGAATAGACTCTGAGAGCTGCAGAGGGGCCCTGCTCAGGCAGAGGCACCCCCTCACATAGAAGCCAAGCACCCTGCCCTCAGGATTGATAGGGCCTGCCTTAGGGGTGACTGATAGGTTTATATGTGTGTGCAGGTGAGATATAGGAAACCTATATCTCAGTGAGGGGTGCTAGCACCACCTCACCCAGGCTGCAGTAGCAGGCCTGTGGTGTCAGATTTAGACTGCTTCCCAGGGGTGGCATAACACATGCTGCAGCCCCTGGTAGGCCTGTGAAGTACCTATGCCCTTGGCACCTAAGGTACCATATACTAGGGACTCATAAGGCACCACAGTATCCAATCACTAGTGCACCTAGAGTGCACTCCATGTCGTTAGAGAGAACAGAGAGGCTGGGGCCCTGATTGGCAGGGACCCAGCCAGACTATAGCCAGAAACCAGTGCTAACATCAGAAAAAAGTGGGGGCAACATAAGAGGCAGATCCTACTCTCCTACACAACCCCCCAAACGTAGGGACACTAAACTAACCTTGACCAGTTGAGTCTTCGTGTTCAAAGTGGAAATACCTTGAGAGTCCATCTGCATTGGCATGTTGGGTCCCAGGCCTATGTTCCACTGTATAGTCCATCCCCTGTAGGGAAATGGACCACCTCAAAAGTTTTGGGTTTTCACCTTTCATCTGCTTTAGCCATAGGAGGGGCTTGTGGTCAGTCTGAACTATGAAGTGAGTACCAAACAAGTATGGCCTCAGCTTCTTCAGGGCCCATACCACAGCAAAGGCCTCCCTCTCTATAGCTGACCAACGTTTCTCTCTAGGGGTCAGCCTTCTGCTAATAAAAGCTACTGGCTGGTCTTGACCTTCATCATTCAGTTGAGACAGTACAGCTCCCACACCCAGCTCAGAAGCATCTGTTTGGACAATGAACTTTTTGGTGTAGTCTGGACTCTGTAAGATGGGGGCAGTGCACATGGCCTGCTTTAGGTCTTCAAATGCCTTTTGACAGCTAGCTGTCCACTGAACCTTTTTGGCATTTTCTTAGAGGTAAGATCATTCAAGGGGTCACTATAGATCCATATCCCTTGACAAACCTCCTATAGTACCCAGTCAGGCCTAAGAAGGCTCTCACCTGTGTCTGGGTGGTTGGAGCAACCCATTCCAGTATGGTTTGGATTTTGCTCTGCAAAGGCTGAACCTGGCCTCCACCTACAAGGTGGCCCAGGTACACAACCTGACTCTGCCCTATCTGGCACTTGGTGGCCTTGATAGTGAGGCCTGCTTTCTGCAGGGCCTCCAAAACATTTCTGAGGTGGACCAGGTGATCCTGCCAGGAGGAACTAAAGACAGCAATATCATCTAGATAAGCTGAGCAATAAGTTTCCATCCCTGCCAGAACTTTATTCACCAACCTCTGAAAAGTGGCAGGTGCATTTTTCAATCCAAAGGGCATCACCACAAAGTGGTAGTGCCCACCAGGAGTCGAAAATGCTGTTTTGGCTTTTGCATCATCAGCTAATCTGATTTGCCAGTAGCCAGCTGTTAGGTCAAATGTGCTTAGATACTTGGCTGAGGCCAAAGTATCAATCAGCTCATCTGCCCTTGGTATGGGATAGGCATCAGTCCTAGTGACTGCATTGAGGCCTCTGTAGTCTACACAAAACCTCATTTCTTTCTTACCACCCTGGGTATGAGGCTTGGGTACCAGGACTACTGGGCTAGCCCAAGGGCTATCTGAAGGCTCAATCACGCCTAACTCCAACATTTTCTGGACTTCAGTCCTGATACAGTCCCTGACATGGTCAGGTTGCCTGTAGATTTTATTCTTGACAGGCAGACTGTCCCCAGTGTCCACCTCATGGGTGCACCAGGTAGTCTGACTAGGGGTCAGGCTAAACATATGTCTAAACTGTTGCAGAACTTGTCTGCACTCAGTTTGCTGATGGTCAGTGAGGCTGCTTGCCAAAGCAACACCATCTACTGACCCATCATCAGGGTTCTGAGAGAGCAGGTCAGGGAGAGGGTCACTCTCCTCCTCCTGGTCCTCATCAGTTGCCATGAGCAAGCCCATGTCAGCCCTGTCAACATATGGCTTTAATCTGTTGACATGAAGCACCCTTAGGGGGCTCCTGGGAGTTCAAGATTCACCAGATAGGTGACTTCTCCCTTCTGTTCAACTATTGTATGGGGGCCACTCCACTTGTCCTGGAGGGCTGCTGGGGCCACAGGCTCCAACACCCACACTTTCTGTCCTGGCTGGTATACAGTCAGCACAGCCTTTGGTCATGCCAAGCTTTTTGCAATTCTTGGCTGGCCTCCAGGTTTTGGTTGCCTTTTTCATGTACTCTGCCATCCGGGAGCGGAGACCAAGTACATAGTCCATCACATCTTGTTTGGGGGGCTTGAGAGGTAACTCCCAGCCCTCTTTTACCAAACATAGTGGACCTCTCACAGGATGCCCAAACAGAAGCTCAAATGGGCTGTAGCCAACCCCCTTCTGTGGAACCTCTCTGTATGCAAACAAAAGGCAAGGAAGAAGAAGGTCCCATTTCCGCCTAAGCTTCTCTGGGAGTCCCTTAATCATTCCTTTCAAGGTCTTGTTGAAGCGTTCAACTAAACCATTGCATTGTGGGTGATAGGGAGTGGTGAACTTATAAGTTACACCACACTCCTTCCACATTGCTTTCAGATATCCTGACATGAAGTTGGTACCTCTGTCAGAAATGACCTCCTTTGGAAAACCCACTCTGGAGAAAACTCCAATGAGGGCTCTTGCCACCACAGGTGCTGTGGTGGTCCTCAGAGGAATTGCCTCTGGGTACCTGGTGGCATGATCCACTACCACCAGGATAAATCTGTGCCCAGATGCAGTCTGAGGGTCAAGGGGACCAACAATGTCAATCCCTACCCTTTCAAAGGGTACCCCCACCACAGGTAGTGGTATCAGGGGGCCTTTGTTGTGCCACCTGCCTTACCACTGGCTTGGCAAGTGACACAGGAGCGACAAAACTCCTTTGTGTCCTCTGACATATGTGGCCAATGAAAATGTGGAACAAGCCTGTCCCAGGTCTTGTTTTGGCCCAAGTGTCCTGCTAAAGGGATGTCATGTGCTAAGGTCAAGAGGAACCCCCTAAACTTCTGAGGTATTACCAACCTCCTGGTGGCTCCAGGGGCTGGGTCTCTACCCTCAGAATATAGGAGTCCCTCATCCCAATAAACTTTATGGGACCCACTAGCACTCCCAGCAGCCTCAGCAGCAGCCTGCTGTCTGAGGGGTTCAAGAGAGGGCAGCACTGTTGCTCCTTACTCAGATCTTCCCTGGAAGGGCCCCTGCCCCCAAGAACTCAACCTGGTCAGGTTCAAGTCCCTCTGGGGCAGTTCCTTCTTCAGGTTCTGCTTCACCTCCCTCTGGAAGTGAATCCTTGATCTGAGACAGAGGGAAGGCACTGCCTTAACCCTACTGCTCCTCCTCTTGGGAAGCATCTGGTCCATTGTTCCAGGATCCAGAGCTGGTTCAGTGTCATGCATTCTTGCTTGTGACCTGGTCACAGCAAATACCTCTGCAGGGATGCCCAACATCTCAGCATGAGTCCATAACTCTACTTCAGACCAGGCTGAAGTCTCTAGATCATTGCCCAATAGACATTCTACAGGGAGGTCTGCACTAACTACAACCTTCTTGAGGCCAGTTACCCCTCCCCAGGAGAAATTCACAACTGCCAGACTATGGTTGGTCTGGACATTGCTTGCATTGGTCACCTGGTACATTTCACCCAGGATGATCTGTCCAGGGTCCACTAGGTCCTCTGCCACCATGGTGACACTAGCACCTGTGTCCCTAAATGCCAAAGCCTGTTTGCCATTTATCAAAGGCTGCTGTTTGTACTTGCCCAGATTACTGGGGCTTACTAGGAAGGACATATCAATGTTTCCCTCACAAATCAGCATTGCCTGTGTGGTCACTCTGACTAGGTCAGAATCCACTTCAGAACCCAGGGTCAACCCTACTACACCCTTATTCTGAGTACCACCTCCACCAGTAGCTGAGCTAGGGGGCACAGTTGCCTTAGGGGCAGGAGTGGTGGTGGTTTGGTCTTTGGACTTGGTACAATCAGAAGTCCAGTGCCCTTTCTGTTTACAGAATTTGCACCAGGGCTTCTTTTGGCCTTTTCCCTTGTTGGACTGTGACTCCCCACCAGATGCAGATTTTTGGGGCCCTTGTGAAGACTTCTGGTCTTTTGACTTATCCCCACCTTTCTCAGGGCCTTTAGGATCTTGCTTCTTAGTGTCACCCCCTTGGTTCTGGGTTTTCTGCCTCACCCTGGTTCTGACCCATTTGTCTGCCTTCTTTCCCAATTCTTGGGGAGAGGTCAGATCAGAGTCCACCAGGTACTGATGCAACAACTGGTTCTGGCAATTATTTAGGATCTGTTCTCTCATCATCAGATTATACAATCCCTTGAAATCAGTAACCCTACTGCCAACCAGCCAACCCTCTAGAGCCTTGGTTGCACAATCAACAAAGTCAGTCCAGTCCTGAGTCTGTGCCTTCTGGGTATCTCTGAACTTTAACCTGTACTGCTCAGTGGTTAAGCCAAACCCATCTATCAGTGCACTCTTCAGGACCTCATAATCATCAGCATCCTCCTCTCTAACAGTGAGGAGCTTGTCTCTTCCTTTATCTGAAAAGGAGAGCCACAAGATTGCTGCCCACTGCTTTTGGGGGACCTGCTGTACTCTACAGGCCCTCTCCATAGCAGTTATCCATTTGTGGATATCATCCCCACTCTGGTAGGGAGGAACAACCTTGCTCAGGTTCCTATGGTCAGGGACATATTCTCTGCCTCTAGGGACACTGTTGCTGCCACCAGGGGGTTCTAAACCCTCCCTTCTGGAAGCTCTCTGGATCTCCAGGGCTTCTCTATCCAGTGCCAACTGCTTGGTTCTGAGGGCCACTTTGGCTTCCTCATACTGGAGCAGTTTGCACCTTCTCTCAGAGGAGGTCTCTCTTAAGTTAAAGTATGAGCTCCTCTCTTGGACAAATTCTCTGCCAGAGTGATAAGAGTGCTCAGATTCCCTGGAAGGGGATCTGTGCCTCTCATCCACTCTGCCAGTTCTCTTAGGGAGAACTCCTCTGTCCTGTTCAGGCTCCTTGAAGCCTGGCCCTTCAACCACAGAGTCTTGGTCATTCGGATTGTCCTCATCTGACCCAGATACTATGATTGACCCACCCACTGATTCAGACCCCTTAGCTCCTAGAGCCAATCTAAGGTCATCTGCTGTCAGCAGATCTATCAGGTGTAGTGTTGAGGGACTCTGTCCTAGTCTCAGGTGTCTGTCAACACACATGGCTCTCAAGTCAGAGAAAGCCATGTCCTTATACTGAGGCTGAGTGGATCCACTGGGTCCACCCTTTAAGGACATTCTAGTGTTGTGCAGTGTTGTACTACCTACACTAGTTTGTGGCCTACTGATCCTAGCTTGAGCTGTGGAAAGGGTGTGCTATCCCTTGGAACACAGCTCTAAGTTCAGTAGAACTTATTGATACTAAGCTTGACTTTATATGTACCTTGAGTACCTATAATGGTTTTCAGTTAGTAATTCAAATAGAGATTTTCTGGTAAAACAATGGCAAGCTGGAATCCCACACGCTGCCCACCAATGTGAGAAGTTGGCCTGGTATATGCTGTTCACTAATTAAAGTGGACACCTTGCACCAGGGCAAATCGACTCTTATGGTAGATAGGTTTAAGACAACCTTTTAAAGAAAGCTATCCTAGTGGTAGCTGTGGAGAGCAGCCTTCAGGCTAAGTCTCGGAGGAATGTAAAGCAGCTTGTTTTACCATATAATCTCTTGAATCACCAAATGAAAAGACACCACACAGGTATATATATCAAATATATATGTATTTATTTCTAAATAACTCTCTACTAATCTCTTTATGAGATTAGAAGACAAACATATGCACAAATCAACGTTTCACAATAAGTTAAGCACAAAATATGGCTGGGGCCCTAGGGGCGTACCAGACCATATACTAAGTAAGAGACTTAGAAACAACGACTTGCAAGGAGACAAGGCCTAAGGCCTTCAGAAGTGCTGGGGCCTCACGAAACCACCCAAGGCAGGTAAGTAAAGGACCCACGGGGGACGCGTGCAGTGTGGATACACAGGCGCGAATCGCCGTTAACTTCAATGGGGCAAGTCGCGGTTGGAAATAAAGAGTTTTAGGATACTTCGGGAGAACCTACAAGCAAGTCACTTACAGGGTAAGTAGTTCTAGGGCCCACACCCACAGGAGCACCGTAGTGCTGGAGTTACCTCACCCAGGGAAGCCGGGTGCACAGGTGTCCTTTGGTGTCGGGTCGCGGCGTCGTTTTCAATGGCGATCAAAGAAGACTTGCTGCTTGCGGGAGCTGAAGAAGTGTCCGGTGGAATCCAAGCCTGGATTCTGAAGAAGGATGACCTGAAAGCAGAGGGGACAGTGTTCAAAGTCACTTGGCAGTGACCCGGGGCAAGGAAGATGGATGCCCACCGTCGTCGGTCGCTTCAGGTCGGTTGCAGGTGCCTTGACTCTTCAGCCACGTGGTCCAGGAGGCGTCGACGACGACCAGGAGCTGGATTCGGTGTGTCCCTCGACGTCTGCAGCTGACTGCGGTGTCGGCAACTCGATCGGAGCCAACAAGCCTTGGCAGCCGCAAGTCTCGGGGAGATGAAGAAAAGTCGATGGCGCAGACCAGCAAGGTCTGAGGGACTCACCCAGCGAGGGTAAGTCAGGGCAGGCCTGGAGCAACCAGGGAGCCCTTTGGTTTCTTTAGGAAGTCTTCTGGGGACCCACAAGCCAGCGGGCAAGGGATCGCGAAGACACCTCGGGCGGAATCACTCAACAGGGGCCCACGGTCACTCGGGACGGTGTAGGCCTCTGATCTTCGGAGGATTCCTGCTGGAGGTCGGGACCACACGTGGTCCAAAGCACAAGTTCGTAGAACGTTGTGGAGGGGTTGCACTCGACAATAGTGCACGGTACCCAGGGGTCGCGGTTCCTCGTTACTCGTGGGGTCCACTTGCCTCAGCTTCGCTGGGGACTCACGATGGCCTGGGAGAGGTCAGGAAATCCACTTCTTGGGCTGCAGGGACTTCGGACTCCGGCGGGAGCGGCGTAGTTTGCGACCGTCGTTGTCGTTTTGGTGCCTGCCAAGCAGGGGAGTCACTCCTTGACTCCAAGGGAGATTCTTCTGTCTTCCAAAGGTAGTGGAACGTCGAAGGGCCAGGATTCTTCTGTAGAGCGTCGTCCAGGGGTTATCTGCTTTGCAATGGCAAGGTTCCCCCTCTTATACTAAAAGAGGGGATGGACTAGCTCTATGACCCCACCTATGGGAGGGTCAAGGGAGGGGTGGCTACACCCACTTCCCTTTGTCCAGTTTCGCGCCAGAGCAGGGGCAGGTAGCCCCTGAGCTGGTTTGAACTGGCATATGCACAGAGGAGCCTTCTGCTCCCCCAGTGCAGGACTTCAAAGCACTCTAAGAGTGCACCCACCCAGCCCCAATACACTAAACCCTGTCTGGAAGGTGGTTACACCTCCCTGTGACAGGATGCCTATTGTTGGGCTTCCTCCACTGCGAGTTTCGGTCATCAGCAGGAGGGCAGCCCAGTGTCTGTGACTGGTGGCATCCATTTTGTGATGCCAGGGCTCTTTAGGATTCTACCGCGTTTCCACAGCAGGTACATGTCTTGTCCCTCTAGAAGGGTGGAATGCTACCCCCGCCGCCAAGATTGGCGGGGGGTAGTATTCCAAGATGTTTGACACCAAACACGACATGTTTTGATGCAGCCATTCCAAAGTTAGCATTTACCGCGAGGATATAATGCACTTAAATAGTATATGGTTTAACCGCATCCACAAACAGCACCAGAGAATAGACTCTGAGAGCTGCAGAGGGGCCCTGCTCAGGCAGAGGCACCCCCTCACATAGAAGCCAAGCACCCTGCCCTCAGGATTGATAGGGCCTGCCTTAGGGGTGACTGATAGGTTTATATGTGTGTGCAGGAGAGATATAGGAAACCTATATCTCAGTGAGGAGTGCTAGCACCAACTCACCCAGGCTGCAGTAGCAGGCCTGTGGTGTCAGATTTAGACTGCTTCCCAGGGGTGGCATAACACATGCTGCAGCCCCTGGTAGGCCTGTGAAGTACCTATGCCCTTGGCACCTAAGGTACCATATACTAGGGACTCATAAGGCACCACAGTATCCAATCACTAGTGCACCTAGAGTGCACTCCATGTCGTTTAGAGAGAACAGAGAGGCTGGGGCCCTGATTGGCAGGGACCCAGCCAGACTATAGCCAGAAACCAGTGCTAACATCAGAAAAAAAGTGGGGGCAACATAAGAGGCAGATCCTACTCTCCTACACCATAGGATTGGGGTCAATGCTGCATTTGAGTTGTTGACTAATCGACTGAAAGACCCTAGTCCAGTAGACAGTTAATTTCAGGCAGGAGCAGCACATATGCAGCCAGTCCCCTTTTGAATGATTACATATAGGGCAATCCGATGATATTTCTGGGAACAATTTGTGCAACTTGGCAGGGGTATAATACAATTTCCATTTAGAAAAAAATGCCATTTGTTTATAATTGGCCCCTCAAATGGCCTTAGTGGACCATTTATTATAGCCATTGGTTTGTATCTATGCGACAGCCCATAGTCTCCTGTATTTTTAGCAGTGTCCTCAGGACTACGAAGTCATATATATTTTGCTGCAAGATATGGTGCCAGTTTCCGATTCCTGCCATTTGTTTAATGTGCAACGCATACGTGACGGCTTCGGAAAGTGGATCCGCCGAGAGTCGCAATTTCTTAACTAAGCTTGAGATTTGTAGATATGAGAATATTAAGGTAGGGAGTTATTCTATTTTCTCTTGTCTAATTTGTCCCCAAGATTTAATCTCTCCTTGTAGTACTAAATCTTTAACTTGATAAATGTCCAGCCTTTCCCAGTTCTTCAATGTCTGTGTATCGATTGCAACTCCAAGTTCCCTACAATGTATCAATTTAGTTTCTGGATGTAGTGATGTAAATTGATACTCCTCTTTTAGTCGATTGAGTCTATCATGGATTATGCGGGGAGTCTTATACCGGTAACGTTTGGGTAGCTTAGGGATTTTAATAAAAGATCTTAAATCTATATTTTTTTCAGATAACATTTGATATAGATAGAAGTTAGGGCCACAACCTTGTGCTGATAATGCGTGTCCACACCAGTCTAAAAGAGCAGCTTGGAAATATTTTTGTATATGCGGTAGCCCTAGACCACCTTCTTCCAGTCGCAATTGCAGTGTTGTTAATTTTGTTTGCGGTTTCTTCCCTCTCCAAATACATTTTCGAACTAATTGATCTATTACAGAAAAATAGGTGGGAGAAATTTTGATGAGAACGTTTGAGAAAACGAAAATAAATAATGGAAGTGCCATCATTTTTATCAGTGCCACCCTTCCAATTATAGATAGAGGTAAATGGTGCCAATTATTGAGAATCTTGGTAACTTTATTAAATGTTGTAATATAGTTAAGTGTGAAGAGTTGTGTAAAATCATTTGAGACCAAAATACCTAGATAGTGAATAGGATTATGTGTTGCCACTCGATTTTGAAGGGCCTGAGGCAGAATCTGGTTGTGACAATTGAATAGTAGAATCTCCAATTTACTATCATTAATTTTATACCCCCCCAGCTTCGAGAATGCTTCAATCGTATCAAAGGTTTGTTTAATGTTTTCCGTTTCTGCCTCAAAATAGAGGATTAAATCATCAGCAAATAATTTCAATTTAGGTGCCCCTATTATTGGAGGTGTAATTAAGGGGTTTGGCGTATCTAATTCGCTAAAGGCTCAATGTACAAGGCAAATAGGACCGGCGACATAGGACAACCTTGCCGGGTTCCCCTCTGAATCGCCACTGTACCAGCAGTATATGCATTAATAACTATTGCTGGTCAAGTCCCCAATGTCTTTGGTGCTTTCTGGTAGAACCACTTTCCGTATCAATTCTTTTATGAATTGGACTGGTAATTTGCCCGCTTCTCGGTCTTCAGGAATCCCAATGAATCTTAAATTTGTATGCCAGGCTCGATTTTCCAAATCATCTCATTTCAGTTGCATGCGTAGAGAGTGAGTCCGGGTAGAGCTCCCGCCATGCTCCGTGGCTAGGTTTTACCGCCGGAGGAGGAGCTGTTGATTCGCGGGTTCTAGCGCTGGGTGCTGTACGCGAACACGAACGCGGCGTCTGCCTAGTGCAGGGGAAAAATGGTGCGGAAGCTGGCTGTTTTGCCTGTCTTGCCTTTCTCAATTGGTTTGGCCACCTTCTGAGAGTGGAGCGGCTACGGCAGAGAGAGGGGGGAAAACTGGAATCTTAAAAGAACCAACGGCAGGATTAAGGCAACAAGGACGAAAGAAAGGAAAACGTATTGAAGTCTCCACCCTCACTTCCACCTGACGCTGTTTTCGAGGGAGCTATGAGGGAGCTATAGGGAGGAGAATAGAGGAAATGGAAATGGAGGAGTATGACGCCTGGATACAACTAAGATTCAACCATAATTAACCTGTTTTTTCTTGGGCTCTGGTAATGTGATTCATGGTGAGAGGCGACTGAGGTACAGATGCAGGTGTAGGTCTAGGTGTGGATTCCTCTCTATGTCCTCCACTAACTACTAATCCACCCGGATACCTCCTTAAGCCTTGCGCCAGTAACCAGCCAGTAACCAGCAACCAGCAATAAGCGATCAGGAGACCAGGTTGTGTGTGAGTCTCTGACCAAGGGAGAGTAAATTTGATTTGCACATTACTTCTACACTATTGTACTCTCTCCTACCCCCCTTCCCTCCCCTTATTATTCTATTTTTCTTTTCTCTTTTGAGACATCTGTGTTTGGTGCCTAGTGCTCTGGGCGCGCTCTGGGCCTGTGCTCTGTTTTATTACGTATATATAGCGTGCACATAGAGACACAATGGGCCTAACGGCAAAAGAGAGAGGTGCAAGGGGGCAAGTAGAAGGAGGAGAAGGTGAAGAAAAGAGAAGGAATCTTCATAGGGACTAGGGCAGGCTGGTCCAATGATATCTGATCAATAATTGACCACAATTGATATTGGTACAACGGTTGATTAGAAGATATAGGGGACCGAGAAATTGGGGTAGACAACTCAGAGAGCGAGCTCTAGGCTCCCCCTGAGTGGAAAAGGGCATGGTGGTTGTGGAGGCGGTTCGCCTACTGCGGATGCGGTTTGGGACCAACTCGTGCTAACTCCGTGTGTTCTCCCCCATTATCAAGTAGCCACGCATTATGCAAGCTATGATAAATAGCAACGATGTGTGCAATGTGCACTTAATGAAGCGTATATCAAGGGATCCCTCGGCAGCAAAAAATAAAGACATCACTAGGAGGAGGAGGAGGAAATCTCATTCCAAACAAAACATCACAGACTCTGATTCACGCTCCTCCAACCATTCCACTCCCTCTCCATCTCCGGATCGTGCGAGGCACAGAGCCCTGGGTGTCAGAAAGATCAAAATGGAGCTGGTTAAAAACATCAATAAGGATAGCCCTACAATGGATACAACACCCTCAGTAAGAGCTGATTCCAGCACTATATCTAAAGATATGAAGATTTCTGGAACTCCGGGGGGCAAAGACAATAAACAGGGCGCGCCCCAGAAAACAGAAAATAAGGAAATGGGGGAATCAACGTATCCTTTCTTCTCTTTGGGAGGGCAAAAAACGACAGCGAAATCTAATCCCCTCTTTCCGAGCCCCCCTCACTCGATACTCACAGGGGATGGTTCCAACGACGTGACAGCAGAACAAGACATATCCCAGGACCAAACAGTGGTGGCGGCGGCTCCAGCAGATCCAGTACAATCTACAAAGCCAGAGGAAGAAACGGCAGCAATAGCAATGCCAGCCTCTACACCTCCATCCTCGACTATTGAAGTTACCCGAAATCAGATATTATGCAAGCTTTGCGACATGAAGCTCTCCCAGGAAATAGCCCATCAGAAGACCAATGAACAACTAGGCCAGCTCAATGAAAATTTTCATCAGCTTTCAACTCGTCTGACTCAGGCTGAGCAGAAGGTTTCTTCACTGGAGTCAAAACACAATGATCATGGAAGCAATTTGAGTAAATTGCAGACAGAACTCGAGGACATATGCCGTGAATCTTATTCTAAAAATAGGAGTTAATTTGCATAATATATCAGCAAGAGAACTTGTGGAAAAACGTTCAAGGAAAAGATGAGCACTTGGAATACAATGTAATAAACCTAATGGCATGTCAGCGTGGGACTAATGAATATTGGTATCGCATCATGGTGAACTCAAGTGCATGTTGAGGAACCTTGGAGCACCTACTTGGTTCCTGATGCTGAGTTGTGCTGAATATGCATGAGATGACCTACTAGAATTCTTGCAGGAGGCAAATTCAAATATAAAAGACATTCATCTGAAGACGCCAGGAGAACTGTGCTCACTAGACCCTGAAAATGTTTGCAGATATTTTAATCACAGATTTCAAGCAATGATGGCTTTCATCTTGAACAAAACAAAACCTCCTCTTGGTGAAGTGATTGATTTCTTTTGGCATAAAGAGTACCAAGCCAGAGTTGCTCCCCATATTCACATGCTGCTGTGGGTAAAAGATGCCCCAAAGTTTGGAACAGACAGTGATAAGTCTGTGTTGTCTTTTGTTGTCTCCATCCCAAAGGAGAGTAGTGGCAACATATTAAGAGAACAAGTTCTACGATTCCAAAATTATAGATGTGGAAAATATTGTCAGCGAAAATACAGAGCAAAAGGGAATTTTTATACAAGATGTTGTTTCGGATTCCCACGATCTGTCATCTCACAAGGAAGAGTCAACAGCTTTTTGTCTGCAGTCAGACATACACTTACAAGGAAATCACTGAAAAAAAACATGCAACCTAAGAAGAACAGAGGCCTCCAAGTACATTAATGACTACAACCTTGGATGTGGAATGCAAACATGGATGTGCAGATTGTTGCAGACATCTCAATTGCTGTTGCTCGGTACGTTACACCTTATATAACAAAGTCAGGGAAAACTGAGATGAAAGAGATGTGGGAGGAGATTTCAGCAGAAAGGAGTCTTACGAAGAAATTGTACAGTTTTAGTTTGAAAATTCTTTCTCACAGAGAGATAGGCTCCTATGAATGTGTAGACCAGTTAAGTTCACGAGTTTTCTGGGTGAGTTTAGGGCTTGCTAATACTCTTAGCAGAGTATTGAAGTCTTTTCCTGAAATTCAGTATCTTGCAGAATTTGAGCCACACAGTACAGATATTCTGAAGATTAACATGCTGGATACATACTATCCAAGAAGAAGTCATCATCTGGAAAGGATGTGTCTTTATGTAATACTTCAACATTATACTTTCAGAAGTAATGTCAGTGAAAACATAGATGAAGGTAAATTTGCTGTGGCTGTATGTGAAGTATGTTTGGTGAGACATAACAAAGGAAATTTAATCAACCATTGAAAGCTAAGTTGCCAAACTCCAGACAAAAGGGAGTTTTTCTATTTAGCCATGTTACAGTTGTTTAAGCCATGGCAAACTGAAAGTGAGCTACTTGGAGAATTTGACTGTTATGAAGACTCAGTCAACGCTGCGAAAGACAGCATTGAGTGCTCTATGTTTCCAGTGTATCTTCAAATGTTGAGAGATGAGATTGAACAAGAAGAAACAGTTGCTGCTGAGATAGCAAGAGAGCGTTCTCAGAGCAGTCAAAGTTTAGCACCTGGAAGTCAAGATCCTCTGGGGCAGCCAGTCATTGAAAATGAAGTTGCAATAGCTATGAATGAGGTGGAGAATGCAATGCAGCAAGTAAGACAGGGAACTGTGGATCTAGAACTACTAATACAGCAATTGAATGCAGATCAGAAAGAAATTTCTGAAGAGGTAAAAGGTAAAGTAGAACATGGATTTCTCCATGAGAATAAAAAGTGTGCATGTTCTACATATAAACCAGTTCTATTGTACATAAGTGGTCAAGCTGGAACTGGAAAAACATTCTTGATTAAAGTACTGAAAAGTTACCTACAGAAGACAACAGATTCCAATTTGTCATGTGTAGTCACTGCACCAACAGGCTTAGCTGCTCATAATGTTAAAGGAGTTACCCTTCATCGATTATTAATGATGCCTGTTGAACATGACAACAAATTACAATACAACAAGTTATCTGGTGATGCTGGTCATAAAGTGGCAAGAGTATTAAAGAAATTAAAGCTACTAATTATTGATGAAGTCAGTATGGTGTGTAACCTAATGCTAACTTTTATACATTTAAGAATGCAGCAAATATTCAAAACTGACTACGATATAGTTTTTGGAGGAAAACACTTAATAGTCTTTGGAGACCTGTTAATGGTAATGCCATTTATAACACGCTAGAATCACCTCGAGGGTTATCTCGGTGCAACCAGGCAGCCAAGCAGAATAGCGCAACCAGCTCAGAACAAAACTGTCTTCAGTAGTTTCCTGAAGCAAAAATGATCCGTAAAGGTCCTAATATAGTGTGGTAGCTTATTCCAATACAAAGGAGCCAAATAGGAAAAGGACCTGCCGCCCAAGCGGGCCTTCTTGATACGTGGGAAGCTTAACAGTGATTTGTCACTTGATCTCAACATTCTAGGCGGATGGTACTGTCTAAGTTTGGTGGCTAAGTAAGCAGAGTCATGACCAGTCAAGGCTTTATGTGTGAGACAGCACAGTTTGAAGACAATTCTCTTCCGAACTGGAAGCCAATGGAGGGTTTGAAGGAGGGGCGCAGAGGCGGTCATAGAATGCAGATTACAAATAAGGCAAGCCGCAGTATTCTGCACCACCTGCAGTTTAGATAGCAACGTCTCATTAGCAGAAGCCAACAACACATTGCAGTAATCCAGGTGACTAATCACCAGGGCCTGCACCACTGTTTTTCTAGCAGAGAATGGGATGAAGGGGAGAGATCTTCTCAGCAGGCGCATTATATGGAAACAGGAGCCAAAGGTAGACAATACCTGTTCTTTCATTGAAGGAGGTTGGTCCATGCGTACTCCCAGGTTCTTAACCACCAACTTAGGTGAGGGAGCAGTTCCACATTCAGCTGGCCACCATTCAGCAGACCATATTTGTTGCGCCTTGCCAAATAACATAATCTCCGTTTTTTCCACGTTAAGCTGGAGACAGTTATCTGTCATCCATGAGGCAATTGCCGTCAGTCCATCTAAAAAGCATTGTTTTATTTTAACTAGGTCTTTATCGAAGGAGATTACTAACTGAGTATCGTCAGCTAAGTAATGGTCTCAAAACCAAAAGCTCTTACAATCTTGGCAAGAGGGGCCACATATATTTTAAAAAGCAGCGGGCTAAGACATGAGCCCTGTGGAACCCCTTTTTCTAATAGTACAGTGCGGGATTTAAAAGAACCAACGATGATTGTTTAGGTTCTGTTGGACAGAAAATCTCCGAGCCAATTTAGGGCTGTCCCATGAATGCCAATCTCCTGTACCCTATGTAATAATTTAGAATGGGACAACTAACACCCGTAAAAGGACAACCTGTATTCAAGAAAGTACCTCATAATGAAACAAGGAATTCACTAGGAAGTATTTGAAATGTAAACATTTGGGAAAACCTTCAATACAAGGAGTTAATCCAAAATATGTACCAAGCATCAGATATGCATTTAGCACAAAAGAGGGAAAGACAGTTTAACAAACCCGTCTCATCAAAAATTTGTTTCCAAGTAATATTTCAGCTGCTGAAGTAATGTACAATTTTGTTAAGGAAGAGAAGTCTATTGTTTGTTTGATAGCAACTCTTGAGGAGTCTAGTAAATTCAATGAACAATTATTGCAACTGGAAAAAGAAGAGATCGTCGAAATCAGAGCAAATGATAAAATGGAACATCAAGGAGTTACAGTGCTACTAACAGAAAAACTGCATTCGAAATTGGATAGTTTAGAAAAGTCTGTGTCAAAACTGCAGGATTAGAAAAACAGTTACGTATCTGTAAAAATTGTTGTGTACTCTTGCGTTGTAATTTAAATGTTGAAGAAGGGCTAGAAAATTGTTCAATGGGTAAAGTTATGAAATTTGTTAATTATCCAAACAGAAATGATGTGGCATAATTAGCCATAAAATCTGATGATATTGCTGAAGTTAAGCAGATTGGTAGATGTGTTGTACGTTTCCGACTTGTGAAAGACTTGTATGTCCAGCAAAAGCAGTTCCCAGTGTCTTTAGCGTATGCAGGAACTATTCACAAATCGCAAGGTTTAAGTGTAGATACAGGTCTTGTTAATATTGGTAGTAGTGTATTCAAAGAAGGAATGCCATATGTTGTCTGGTTTATTTCTGATTGATTTTGATGAGAAGAAAGTAAGTGCTGATGTGAGCTGTGTAATGGAGTATAATTGGTTAAGAGCCCAATATGCACCTCATTTAGGCCAGTATCCTGTGGTTCAAAAAGCAATACTGTGTCCAAAGTAGAAAATATCAAAACAGTCTATCAGAGCTGAACAGAAAGATTAACAAAAAGAAAATCAGCAATGAAGAAAGAAAACAAAACTATAGCACGATAAGGAAATACAAGGCTATAACACTGATAATAAATCAGGAGTGAACTGTTATGCAAATATAGTCATTTGCCTCATTTTACAAATTCTATTAAAGAAAAGTCAGATAAAAGAATGTCTTCACAACTGTGTAGTTTACTTGAAGCATTAAGAAGTGATAGAAGCATTATACATTCTGCTACTGGAATAAGAAAACTCACAGATGACTGTACTGGATCAGTAGTGTTCTCTCAAAATCTTCTGCAGGATGCTCAAGAATTTCTAATGATAATGCTAGGACTATTAGATGAAGAAGATATGAATATTGACAAATTATTTGGTTTAACTTATAAATGGACCCATAACTGTGAAGATTGTGAATTTACGTCTAGCACTGAAATCAATTCAGAATGATTCCTCTACTTGACATTACCAGATTGTTAAGCTGTGTCGTTTGAAGATTTAACTACAAACATCCATCAAGATATGACCTGTTGAAACTGCAGATCAGAACTTAGGTCAACATTGTTTCTACAGAGGTATGGAAAATATATTACAGTCATGCTACAACAACGCAGAGTGGATGGTACTAAATTAGGAACTGAAATTACAAACTTTAAAGCTGCACAAATTTCCATCTCAAAAAGAACTTTCACAACTATAGCAATTATACTTCATGAAGGAGTTAATATAACATCTGGACACTACACAATATATTTAAGATGTCAAACAGGATGGACAGAGTGCAATGACATACAAGTGACATTCAAATCAAGACTACCCAAATAGTTACCAAACTCATATCTGCTATTTCTAGAACCGAAGTTCTAAGGAGAATCTAGGGTAAGAAAATGTGTTATTGTGTTGACATATATATGGATTATGTTTTTCTGAGACATTATTTGGCCCATTGGGGGTTTTGTTCACAGCAAGCTGTTAGAAATGAAGGACTCTTTCTAACTATGGGAAAGGAATTTATAAATATTTGAGGACTACATTGTGTTACTACAGATAAAAAGTAAATGGAGGTACTATGATACCAGTTGCCTTAAGTTGCATGTGAAAAGTCTCTTCACCACTAACAAAAGTTGCCTTTTGTTTCTGCTACAGCAACTTCTGCGTAGTACTGAGTTATGTTTTCTCATACATGGACTAAGAACATTTTAGACATCATTTGGCCTAACAGGGATGCTGTTTACAAAAGAATATGCAAAAATGAAGACTGCTTCATAATTGTTGGTCATTTTGTACCAGATATAAAAATATCAGAAACAGTTTTAACAAATAGTTGCTTTCATTAAGGTAGTAACCTATCAGCAAGCCAGTCTTAAAAAACTTGTAGTGAGTGCAGTGAACAGTATGACATAGTTGTAATGATCTGCTGTGCACCTTTGTTTTTTTTGTTTTTACCATCCATTGGTTGTTTTTTCCCACTTTTTCATTATGAGTCTTCATACAAAGCACCGTTGAAAGTGAATAAGTATGAAAGCTGAAAACAGGAAAGAACAGTAAAACATTTGTCTATGTTGAATTAAAGTTTTGCTTAAAAAATATTTTATGTTGTTTCGTTGCCTAATGTTCGAAATGAAATTCTAATACATTTTTGTGTGTTTCTATTTTTTTCACAGTGGTTGATGGTCGAGATATATTATGTGTGTCAAATCACTAGTCTAGTGATGGATTAATTAAGTTACTACTCATGTACTCATCCCATCTCCCAGGCACCACAGTTGCACTTGTCCAATCATCCAGCCACTACCTTAGCAGTCATCCAGTCACTGAGGTAGTGCACTTGAATTCATCTATTTTCCCAGCCACTACTCAGTCACGCATAGTGCTACCCATGCACCATGCAATCACCCAGACACTATGTATGCACTCATCCATTCACTGAGGCACTACTCATGCACTCATCCTCTCACCTAGTCACTACCCATAGACTCCTTCAAAACCCAGGCAGTACCCATGCACTCATCCAATCACCCAGGCACTATTCATGCACTCTCCAATCACCCAGGCACTATCCATGCACTCATCCAATCACAAAGCCACTACCCTTGCACTCATCTAATGACCCAGGTTCCACCCTTGCACACATCCAATCACCCAGGTGCTACTCTTGCACTCATCCAGTCACCTATGTGCTACTCACGCACTCACTACCCATGCAGTAATCCAATCACCCAAGCAGTACCCATGCACTCATCCATTTACTCAGGCACTAGCCATGCACTCATCCATTCACCCAGGCACTACAGTTTCACTAATGCATTCACCCAGGCACTACACTTCTACTCATCCATTCACCCAGGCACTACCCATGTACTCATCTATTCACCCAGACACTACCCATGCACTCATTCAATCACTCAGGCACTACCCATGCACTCATCCATTCACACAGGCACTACCCATGCACTGATTCATTCACTGAGGCACTATCAATGCACTCGCCCAATCACCAAGCCAATACCCTTGCACTCATCCAATGACCCAGGCTCTACCCATGCACTAATCCAATCACCCAACAAGTACACATGAACTTGTCTATTCACCCAGACACTACCCATGCACTAATCCAATCACCCAGGTATTACCCATGCACTCATCCATTCACCCAAGCAGTACCCATACACTCATCCATTCACTCAGGCACTATCTATGCACTCTCCCAATCACCTAGGCACTATCCATGCACTCATCCAATCACCCAGACACTACCCTTGCACTCATCCATTCACAGAGGCATTACCCATGAACTCATCCACTCACCCAGTCACTACTCATGCACTCATCCAATCACCCAGGCAGTACTGATGCACTCATCCAATCACCCAGGCACTACTCATACATTCTTCCAATCAAGTCCTTGGGGGTCAACTACCCCTCCTGTTGCCTCCAGTAAGTCCCACACAGCAGGATTGCTGATAGGTTGTCAGAGGCCACAGCCCCTTTCTCCACCACTCTGCAAACCCACCTCCTGGTGCACTACTAGTAGGGCTATGAAGTCCCCTTGGCTATTGAGGGCTGTTGGCGGCCGACTACCCCTCCAGTAAGTCCCACACAGTGGGTTTGCTTAGCTGTTTTTGGTGGCCAGACCCCCTTTCTCCACCACTCTGCAAACGTGCCTCCTGGCACACTGCTAGTTGAGGGATGAAGTCTCCTTGGCTCTTGAGGGTCCTAGCCCTTCTGTTACCTTGAGTAAGACCCACACAGCTGGATTGCTGACAGGTTGTCAGAGGCCACACCCCTTTTCTCCACCACTCTGAAAACACGCCCCCTGGCACACTACTGCTTGGAGGAAGTAGTCCACTTTACTCCTGAGGCCCTTAGGAGGCAAGGGGACGTCATCTCCCCACCAGCAGTGCACCAAGAGGTGCATTTTCAGAGTGGTGGAGAAAGGGTGAGTGGCCTCCGACCACCTCTCAGAAATCCCACTGTGTGGGGCTCACTGGAGGTAATTTTGTGTTTTCTTTTCTAAGGGAAGTGGGGTTGCATAGCCCCACTTCCCTGGGCCCATTTCCGCCCTGGAGACTCCTTCCCCCGGGGCCTGGACTTTCTTTTTTTTTTCTACTTTTTTTTGTAAATAAAGGAAGGTGGCAGCGCGGCCCCCCTTCCCTGGGCCAAATTTTGCCCCGTGGACCCCATCCCCGGGGCCTGCCCTTTATATTTTTTTAAATATGCACATAGGAGGGGGGCTGTGTGGCCTCCCTCCCAGGCCGAATTTAGCCCTCGGGACCTCATCCCCCAGGGCCTGCCCTTTATTTATTTATTTTTTAAACAATTTTACACATGGGAGGGGAGATCGTGCAGCCTCCCTCCCAGGCTGATTTTGGCCCCGGGTACTTCGTCCCCCTGGGCCTGGCCACAGTACTGGGTGCCCTGGTCCCACCCGGGGCAACCAGTTTTTTCACTTTGGGGGACACGGGGGAGCCTGAATGCCCCCGCTGTCCCTGCCGGCTCCCAGCCTCCTGCGGGAGCCAGCAGTGCTTTTGGACAGAGGGAGCTGCTGAACATGCAGCTTCCTCTGTCCAAAAGCAATTCTGCTCTGCCTGAGTAAGCGAGAGCATTTTACATGCCCTCGCTTAGTCAAAACAGAGGAGTGTTTGCTATGGTTGGAGGGAGTGGTGCTCCTGCCAAGCCATAGCAAACTGCAATGTCCCGGCGGTGGGCATCTCGGGACATTGCTGGATCCGGCCTTGGGGGGTGGCGGTCCCCAGGGCCATGTTGACCCCAGGTGGGGAGCCACCATTACAGCATACAGGCCCGGGCAGTGGTGGTCCCCGGGGCTACGGGGGGCTGCATGGCCTCCCACTGTAATTTTAACCATTTTCCCCAGGGAGGTGGCGGTCCCCAGGGCCTGGGGGGGCTGGAGCCACCCCTGCATTATTATTTCATTTAGCCCCTGGGAGAGACGCAGTCCCCGGGGCTTCCAGGTGGCCACGTGGCCCCCAGCATTTGTCATATTTAGCCCTGGGGAGGTGGTGGTCCCCGGGGCTGCGTGCGGGGGGCCACATGGGCCCCCCACATCCGTATAACATTTGCCCTGGGCAAACCCCGCATACTTTAATTAGCATGCCCCGGGGAGGTGGCAGTCCCTGGAGATTTAAGGCTTCTAGGAGGGGGGCCCGTGCGCCCCCTCCTACATAATATAGAAAGGACACCAGGTACTACTCCAAAACTACTGAGCGGATTCACACCATTTAACAGAAAGGGTGCTTTCTGGACCCACAGCTACCTTTCTGCCAAATTTGGTCTAATTCCATCTTGAAGTTTGGGCTGTATCTGTGTCTAAAGTTTTGTATGATAATTAACATGGGTAAAACGCATTTTGGGACCCCCATTTTTCTCGCCCCCGCTTGACGGATCACCCCGACATTTTCAATGCAGTAGCTGAAGTGAGTGGCAAATTGGTTTCCAAAATTTCATAAGGATCCGTCAAACGACGCCAAAGTTTTTGGCTAGGATCTAACTATACCTACCTACTGGTGACTGCCAGTAGGTAATATATATACATATATATGTATATATATGTGTGTGTGTGTATATATATATATATATATATCACATATATATCTATATTCACTGGAAAAAACAAAGGTTACGGGACAGTATATGTAGGCTCAGATTTCACTCGTACACAACCATAGAAATTCAGCAGTTATTGGCACCTGAGCTAACTATAACTTACGCCCCCACAATGCACTGCTTATGACCTCATATATTACATCACTCATGACATGGTCAGTGACATCACTGATGATATTACTGATGACATCTCAAATGACATCACTGATAACCTCATCTAGTGAGTGTTAGTATTTTCTAAGAGTTTATGAGTGTTAAACATAAATACTAAGCTAATACAAAAGTTTAATTCATATATTAGGTGTACTACTAATGAGTGATACTACTTCTAACATATATTATGTGAGCGGCTGTGTGTGAAATGGTGTCTGAGTGGCTGTATGGGTGTGTGAGTGGTTGTGTGAGTAGCTGTATGGGTGTATAAGTTGGTGTATAAGTAGCTGTGTGGGTGAGTGAGTGGCTGTATGGGTGTGTAAGTGGGTGTGTGAGTGACTGTATGGGTGAATGAGTGTGTGTCTGAATGGCTGTATGAATGAGTGACTGGGTATGTAAGTGACTATGGGTGAGTGAATGGCTCTTTGAGTGGGTGTTTGGTTAAGTGAGTTGGTGTGTAAGTGGCTGTACTAGAGAGTAAGTTCTGTGTTAATGGCTGTATGGGTGAGTGAGTGGATGTTTGAGTGCTTGAATTGTCGTGTAGTTCCTATAGTACCCATGCAGGACCTGCACGTTTGGATAACATAAACTGTGGGCTTGGTGGCAGACTGGCTCTGTGCACCCCCACTGCGAACGTTAGCATGTTTTGCATTAGCTAGCTCACAGTGCCACTAGAATCTCCTCTTATCGGGGAGAGATTAGTTTCTGGCAACCTTAGATCATGACAACACTGACACCTCAGAATCGTGGAAACAATGTACTACTTTTCGCTCAGTCACTCATGCTTACTTGTTTGGTTTGTCTCAGAGAGTTACACAGAATAAACAGTCTGGGCTTTTCTTTTTTTTTTTTTAAATATTTTTATTGAGTTTTTTACCCTTTTGATCGAGGCACTATACAAAGAAACAGGGTTATGATACATTCATAGCAATTATACATATACAACAGAAAACAAAACTGTCAGGCCCACGGTGGGCTAGGTATCTGAAACAAAATAATAATAATTCATTCAAACGATACATTTTACATTGTCGAAACCCCGGGTTCTCGAGCATTCTAACAAAGCCCTTCACTAAGTTGAGATCAACAGAGATATATATTTAGAGACAGCTAATGCTGATACTGCTTATAGAAAACTTACATTGCCTACCCTAAATTTGCTGTGTCCAATCCGATATTGGAGCCCAGATTTTACATCCCATAGCCCTTTTCCTTCTCCCTTTGGTCTTATAGATTGATAACTCTAAATTATAAGTAGCTAATAGTCTTGACCGCCAATTGATGAAGGTAGGTGGGTCAGGACTGATCCATTCATTAGTTATACATGCGCGGACCAGCGCCATAGCAATAAACAAAATAGCGGTTACTGATCTCGATCTTAAATTGCCCTCCCTGTCAAAACCCACACCGATAATTACTAAGTCCCCAGTAATTCTAATCGGAGCTCCAAGAATTACACCCAAAAAATTCTCAATCTCTTGTAGAAAAAGCCCCAGATTTGGGCAAGAGAAAAACATATGAGTCGAATCTGCAGCCCACACCTATTACATTTGTCCCCCATCGTAGCACCCCATTTAGCGATTTTGCCAGGAGTATAGTACAAGTCAAAAAGGGACATATAGTGCTGACTTCTTAGTCTGCCGGTCATTAAAATCCGGTTCGCCAAATCAAGAGATTTTTCTATATTTATACCAGCAACTCCCAGTTTATTCGCCCACTTTGAATTCCATGTATCAATATCATCCGAGAATGATTCCAATAGTTGTTGGTATAGCTGTCCTATTGAGGTTTTTTTCCTCACTTTTTCAATCAATGAGATTTTAACAAACTGTAACTCTATTCCTGACCCCATCCTACCCAAAAAGCTACGTATTTGAAGGTATTTAAAAAAATCTTGTTTACCTAGGCCGTATTTCTCCTGCAGATCTGAAAAGGACAAAAGTTTACCTTTATCAAACAGATCGCCCACACACAATAAATCTTTCAGACCCCATCTGAATGTAATTTGATCGCGAAATATTATAGGGAGCAAACCAGATGCGGAGAAGGGGGTATAGGCATACAGATTTGAAATATGTAGTTTACGCCTGATCTGTTTCCAGGCTGCAAAGGCAGCCTTTAGTATCTTGAACTTGGTCTTTTTGTAGTAGCTGGGCTCTACTATCCTAACTAAACAGCTATTGGTCTCTTCCCCTAACCCAAATTCATAAATGGATGGTCTATTGAAAGAGGGAATCTCAGCCTTGGCACCAACTAAAAGAGGACCCATATATTGCTACATAGCAGCCCAATAATATACCAAAAAGTATGGAACACCCCAACCCCCACGATCTCTTGGTAAGACCATCCTTTTGAATGCCCTTCTCGGTCTCCGATACCCCCAGAGAAATCTAGAACAGATCCTCTCTAACTTAGTGAAGCAAGAGGTGGAGAACTCAAGGGGAATTGTTCTGAATATATAGAGAAATTTAGGAAGGACCAACATTTTTAAAACATTACACCTCCCATGAAGAGAAAGATGAAGGTGATCTAATCTTTCCAATGTTGTATTCACCTTGTCCATCACTGGGGTAATGTTCAGATCGGGAATCCGATCCACTTCCGATGTAATTCTAATTCCCAGATATGTTGCTTCAGAAACGATTGGTAGATTTGCCGGAACTTCAGTACCTGAGTAAAGCATCTGAGTTTTATCTACATTTAATTTATAGCCGGAAAATCTACCAAACTGCCCAGCCAAAGTCTTTATTGCAGGGAACGCCGAAGATATATCGCTGGTGAGTACCACAATATCGTCGGCGTACTCCAATGCTCTGTACTCGATGTTATAAAAACTAACCGGCTTAATATTTGTGCTCGAGTTTAATTTATTAAGAAATAAATCAATGTATAGTGCAAATAGCAGAGGGGAGCTTGGACACCCCTGCCTAGTGCCTCTACTAATACTAAAAGGTCCTGACTCCTGTCCAGAGATACGTATGGTTGCCTCTGGGCATATATATAAGGTTTTCACTGCTTGAATAAATTCGCAACAGAACCCCTTCCATCGCATAACATCCCACAGGAACCGCCAGGAGACCCTGTCGAACGCCTTCTCGGCGTCCAACAGGATCACCCCCAATGAAGATTTGGTTGCTTGAGCCCAGTCTAAAAGAGCTATTACACATCTCACGTGATCGGCTGTGTCCCTGCCAGGGATAAACCCATGCTGATAGTCTGATACTAAAGGAGTAATAACCGTTCCTAAGCGACAAGCCATGATTTTTGAAAAGATCTTGCTATCAGAATTGATAAGCGAGATGGGACTGTATGACGAAGGATTCAGTTCAGGTTTGTCCTTTTTTTTAAAAACAATTATAGTGGTTTTACGCCAAGAGTCAGGGACAGAACCACGCTGCGCAGACAGAAACAATACCATAAGTTCCGGCCGAAGCACCTGCTGAAACGTCTTAAAGAATTCAAGGGGGATACCGTCCAGCCCTACCGCTTTTCCTGTGGCTAAAGACAATATTGCTCCCTCTACTTCTTCCCAGGTTATACATGCAGCCAATTTCTCGTTTTGATCTTGGGTAACCTTGTTTGTTTCAGTTTCAAGTCTAAACTCCTGTATCATATCTTCTACACCGCTTGTCTCTTGTTCTGTGTATAGCTGATGATAGTACCTACAAAACACACCCAAAACTTCGCCTGGGGAGTCCTGGATCCGATCAAGATGGTCCTGAATTCTATGGATTCGGTTTGCTATTTCCCTTTGCTGCAGTCTCTTTGCTAAAATCCTCCCAGTATTTTCCCCTACTTCATATACTTGAGTCCTGTAAAGAACCAGTTTAGCCGCTACCTTCATGACAAGATGTTGATGAATTTTCATCTTTAAAATTGCAATAGCTTTTAAGGTTGCCTCACTATTTTGTTGCCTTATTATTTCCCCATAAGATCTATTTCTAATAATCTTAACTAAGGGTGGGCGGAATTTGCGGAATTGCGTTCCGCGAAATTCCGCGAAACGGCAAAAAATCCCCGCGAGCACGCGGAATTTTGCGTGCTCGCGGAGATTTTGCTGCGCCCCTTTATATCTGTAAGTGCTTCCTGTTGAGGTTTAATTTTTGTGACAGGAGCATCGTGCCAGCCCAGAATGAATCCTGCCCTGCATATTTATCCAAGGAGATGAGTCCGTTTTGTGCAATACCTCTACTCAGGTGGAGTACTTTCTACTGGCTAATCAGTAAGTGCTACCTCGTTGGGTAAATGTATAGTGCTTTTTCTACACTACACTACAGCTGCGTAAAGGACCTGAAGAATTTTCCCCAGTGACCTGTGAGTCTGTAACTTTGCCACCGCGCCGAAAGCACCGGGGTCCTTTGATTAAGCTGTCCATCATAGTGGGGAAAGGGCGGGAAGACGGTGCATACCACTAGTGTATGTGGGGCGAGGCCAAACGGGCGGGGCTTCTAGGCCCGTTCACATGCCTCTTGTTTAAAAAGGGTCAGAGCAGGATCTCAGCGGCAGACGAGGAGAAGGAACCTCCTGGTAACAGGAACTACACGAGGATTACGCTCGAGAAAATCAAGGGTGCAGAGACCTCCATCAAGGATTACAGCTAACTTTTCAGGGTGGCAATGGAGAGAAGGCACATCTGCTTAACCACGCTCACGAATTCTACACGAGGATTGCGCTCGAGAAAATCAAGGATGCAAAGACCTCCATCAAGGATTACAGCTAACTTTTCAGGGTGGCAATGGAGAGAAGTCACATCTGCTTAATCACGCTCACGAATTCTACACGAGAATTGCGCTCGAGAAAATGAAGGATGCAAAGACCTCCATCAAGGATTACAGCTAACTTTTCACGTTGGAAATGGAGAGAAGGAACATCTGCTTAACCACGCTCACGAATTCTGCACACCTACCCTGCATATTTATCCAAGAAGATGCCTCCGTTTTGTGCAATACCTCTACTCAGCTGGAGTACTTTCTACTGGCTAATCAGTAAGTGCTACCTCGTTGGGTAAATGTATAGTGCCTTTCCTACACTACACTACAGCTGCGTAAAGGACCTGAAGAATTTTCCCCAGTGACCTGTGTGTCTGTAACTTTGCCACCGTGCCGAAAGCACCGGGGTCCTTTGATTAAGCTGTCCATCATAGTGGGGAAAGGGCGGGAAGACGGTGCATACCACTAGTGTATGTGGGGCGAGGCCAAACGGGCGGGGCTTCTAGGCCCGTTCACATGCCTCTTGTTTATAAAGGGTCAGAGCAGTATCTCAGCGGCAGACGAGGAGAAGGAACCTCCTGGTCACAGGAACTACACGAGGATTGCGCTCGAGAAAATCAAGGGTGCAGAGACCTCCATCAAGGATTACAGCTAACTTTACAGGGTGGAAATGGAGAGAAGGCACATCTGCTTAACCACGCTCACGAATTCTACATGAGGATTGCGCTCGAGAAAATCAAGGATGCAAAGACCTCCATCAAGGCTTACAGCTAACTTTTCACGTTGGAAATGGAGAGAAGGCACATCTGCTTAACCACGCTCACGAATTCTGCACACCTACCCTGCATATTTATCCAAGAAGATGCCTCCGTTTTGTGCAATACCTCTACTCAGCTGGAGTACTTTCTACTGGCTAATCAGTAAGTGCTACCTCGTTGGGTAAATGTATAGTGCCTTTCCTACACTACACTACAGCTGCGTAAAGGACCTGAAGAATTTTCCCCAGTGACCTGTGTGTCTGTAACTTTGCCACCGCGCCGAAAGCACCGGGGTCCTTTGATTAAGCTGTCCATCATAGTGGGGAAAGGGCGGGAAGACGGTGCATACCACTAGTGTATGTGGGGCGGGGCCAAACGGGCGGGGCTTCTAGGCCCGTTCACATGCCTCTTGTTTATAAAGGGTCAGAGCAGTATCTCAGCGGCAGACGAGGAGAAGGAACCTCCTGGTCACAGGAACTACACGAGGATAGCGCTCGAGAAAATCAAGGGTGCAGAGACTTCCATCAAGGATTACAGCTAACTTTACAGGGTGGAAATGGAGAGAAGGCACATCTGCTTAACCACGCTCACGAATTCTACACGAGGATTGCGCTCGAGAAAATCAAGGATGCAAAGACCTCCATCAAGGATTACAGCTAACTTTTCACGTTGGAAATGGAGAGAAGGCACATCTGCTTAACCACGCTCACGAATTCTGCACACCTACCCTGCATATTTATCCAAGAAGATGCCTCCGTTTTGTGCAATACCTCTACTCAGCTGGAGTTCTTTCTACTGGCTAATCAGTAAGTTCTACCTCGTTGGGTAAATGTATAGTGCCTTTCCTACACTACACTACAGCTGCGTAAAGGACCTGAAGAATTTTCCCCAGTGACCTGTGTGTCTGTAACTTTGCCACCGCGCCAAAAGCACCGGGGTCCTTTGATTAAGCTGTCCATCATAGTGGGGAAAGGGCGGGAAGACGGTGCATACCACTAGTGTATGTGGGGCGGGGCCAAACGGGCGGGGCTTCTCGGCCCGTTCACATGCCTCTTGTTTATAAAGGGTCAGAGCAGGATCTCAGCGGCAGACGAGGAGAAGGAACCTCCTGGTCACAGGAACTACACGAGGATTGCGCTTGAGAAAATCAAAGGTGCAGAGACCTCCATCAAGGATTACAGCTAACTTTACAGGGTGGAAATGGAGAGAAGGCACATCTGCTTAACCACGCTCACGAATTCTACACGAGGATTGCGCTCGAGAAAATCAAGGATGCAAAGACCTCCATCAAGGATTACAGCTAACTTTTCACGTTGGAAATGGAGAGAAGGCACATCTGCTTAACCACACTCACGAATTCTGCACACCTACCCTGCATATTTATCCAAGAAGATGCCTCCGTTTTGTGCAATACCTCTACTCAGCTGGAGTACTTTCTACTGGCTAATCAGTAAGTGCTACCTCGTTGGGTAAATGTATAGTGCCTTTCCTACACTACACTACAGCTGCGTAAAGGACCTGAAGAATTTTCCCCAGTGACCTGTGTGTCTGTAACTTTGCCACCGCGCCGAAAGCACCGGGGTCCTTTGATTAAGCTGTCCATCATAGTGGGGAAAGGGCGGGAAGACGGTGCATACCACTAGTGTATGTGGGGCGGGGCCAAACGGGCGGGGCTTCTAGGCCCGTTCACATGCCTCTTGTTTATAAAGGGTCAGAGCAGGATCTCAGTGGCAGACGAGGAGAAGGAACCTCCTGGTCACAGGAACTACACGAGGATTGCGCTCGAGAAAATCAAGGGTGCAGAGACCTCCATCAAGGATTACAGCTAACTTTACAGGGTGGAAATGGAGAGAAGGCACATCTGCTTAACCACGCTCACGAATTCTACATGAGGATTGCGCTCGAGAAAATCAAGGATGCAAAGACCTCCATCAAGGATTACAGCTAGCTTTTCAGGGTGGCAATGGAGAGAAGGCACATCTGCTTAGCCACAACCTCGCTCACAGAATTTGAGCTTCAACTCGGGCACCTGCTTTATTTATACCCGAATTCCGTTCCGCTCGCGGATCGCGGAAGTTTCGACATTTCCGCGTTCCGCGCGGAACGCGGAAATGCCGAAATTTCGCAAGTTCCGCGAGCGGAACGGAATTTGCCGCCCAGGGTTAATCTTAACTAGACAATCCAACCCTTCATTTCCCCCAGAATTTTCCGCTGTTTGGCTATAGAATAGCTGAGTGTTTCCCTCCGTACCCCGGCCTTAAAGGCATCCCATACAATGGGGTCAGAAGCTGTGCCCCTATTAACTTTGAAAAATTCTTTAATCCAATCACCCATATATGCACAATATTCAGAATCTAACAATAATTTGCGTTCAAACGTCCATACCTTCTGTTGGATCCTAGGACTAATGGCTAATTTCAAAATAACCGGGTTGTGATCAGAAATGATCCTGGGTGTGATCTCTATCTTAGCATTCAATACTTTTTCAGCAGAAATAAAAAAATAATCCAGGCGCACATATTTTTATGTGGAGCTGAGAAAAAGTAGCTCCAGGATCATCGCTCTTGAGGGTGTACCATACATTCAACAACCCGAGTTCTCTAACTAGGCCTTGAGTAGCTTTGAAGACTTTAGTTTTCTTACCCCTATATGAGAGATTGCTAGTTATATCAAAATCGCTCTCTAAATGTAAATTAAAGTCTCCACAAAACATTAGGGGGTGACCATAATGCTAATTCAACACTCAGATAATGCATCACTTCAGGGTCATCTACATTAGAACCATAGATAGAGCAGATCGACAATGGAGAACCATTAACAAGGATTTCAGCGATGGCCCACCGCACCAAGATATCCTCTTTCACCCGTTTACATACTCCGAAACAGTGTTTAGTCAGAATCGCCACCCCCCCTGGTAGTAGTGCTCTGTCTAGTACAAGCGAGCACTTCCATACCTAAATCATTCAGCCACCCACGGTTATTCCAGGGGATATGGGTTTCTTGTATACAAAGCACATCAATACGCATGACCTGCAAGATTTGGGCCATCACCCCTCTTTTTTTCCTATCGTTCAAACCACATATATTCCACGAACATATACGTATTCTACCGGTCATCATTATGTCTGAAAGTTGTCAAATCCGATCTACCCAGCCCACACCCAGGACTAAGTTTCATAGCACCGAAAAAGATTATTGTCTCTTACATAGGAATAAGTACCATAACCATGATGCATAACAAACGACAGAGACCAGCAGTGCCTCCCCCAAGCCCTCCCCTCCCCCTTGCACACCCAAACCTCCCCCCCCGCCCCTCCCAAATGAGGCATAAGGACTTAGTCCTCTGTAATGGGAAGCGGATAATTGAACGCCCTCCCGCCCCCCCCCAACCCCCTAAGATAACAACGCACATCTCAGACAATAAAAGAGGAACGCCTAATTAATGCCTGTATATAGATTTATCCTATTATCCCTCAATCCCTTTCAAATTGTACTCAAAAATTCCTGTGCTAGAATTTCGGATACAAAAAATTGTGTCTGATCCCTATGTATAATTTTTAGTTTAGCTGGATTGAGTAAAAAGGCCTGTGCCCCCTTCGCCTGGAATGCAAAAACAACAGTTGATGGACAGAATGCAGAACAATGTCATACATTCACCCCAGTACAGAGATCTGGGCCTAAATCCATCGCTTTTTTGCTCACCATGCCATTCCAGTTTGAACCCAGCCATATGCAAATCAGTCTTGACCCTGTGCCTCATGGGAACAGTCCAGCCCGAACTGCCAAGCCAGGTCCTCCCTGGACTGGAAACAAGCATCCTAGGACCGGTTTCGGGGTTTCACCCCTCTTCAGCCAGGATAGCTTGATTCCAGTGGCATGGAGAGCACGGGACCCACGTCTGGGCATACCCGTCCCACTCGGGGTGACAAATGCAAAAACAACAGTTGATGGACAGAATGCAGAACAATGTCATACATTCACCCCAGTACAGAGATCTGGGCCTAAATCCATCGTTTTTTTGCTCACCATGCCATTCCAGTTTGAACCCAGCCATATGCAAATCAGTCTTGACCCTGTGCCTCATGGGAACAGTCCAGCCCGAACTGCCAAGCCAGGTCCTCCCTGGACTGGAAACAAGCATCCTAGGACCGGTTTTGGGGTTTCACCCTCTTCAGCCAGGATAGCTTGATTCCAGTGGCATGGAGAGCACGGGACCCACGTCTGGGCATACCCGTCCCACTCGGGGTGACAAATGCAAAAACAACAGTTGATGGACAGAATGCAGAACAATGTCATACATTCACCCCAGTACAGAGATCTGGGCCTAAATCCATCGGTATTTTGCTCACCATGCCATTCCAGTTTGAACCCAGCCATATGCAAATCAGTCTTGACCCTGTGCCTCATGGGAACAGTCCAGCCCGAACTGCCAAGCCAGGTCCTCCCTGGACTGGAAACAAGCATCCTAGGACCGGTTTCGGGGTTTCACCCCTCTTCAGCCAGGATAGCTTGATTCCAGTGGCATGGAGAGCACGGGACCCACGTCTGGGAATACCCGTCCCACTCGGGGTGACAAATGCAAAAACAACAGTTGATGGACAGAATGCAGAACAATGTCATACATTCACCCCAGTACAGAGATCTGGGCCTAAATCCATCGTTTTTTGCTCACCCTGCCATTCCAGTTTGAACCCAGCCATGTGCAAATCAGTCTTGACCCTGTGCCTCATGGGAACAGTCCAGCCCGAACTGCCAAGCCAGGTCCTCCCTGGACTGGAAACAAGCATCCTAGGACCGGTTTCGGGTTTCACCCTCTTCAGCCAGGATAGCTTGATTCCAGTGGCATGGAGAGCACGGGACCCACGTCTGGGCATACCCGTCCCACTCGGGGTGACAAATGCAAAAACAACAGTTGATGGACAGAATGCAGAACAATGTCATACATTCACCCCAATACAGAGATCTGGGCCTAAATCCATTGTTTTTTGCTCACTTTGCCACTGGATTCAAGCTAGCCTGGCTGATGACGGCTGAATAGCCAGAAACCGGTCCCAGGATGCTTGTTTCCGGTCCAGGGAAGACATGGCTTGGCAGTTCAGGCTGGACTGTTCCCATGAGGCACAGGGTCAGACTGATTTGCATATGGCCATGTCTGAACTGGGGTGGTGGAGTGAGCTAAAGATTGATGATGGATTAAACCCAGATCAGTTGACTGGGGGTGAGTGTTTGATTAGCTCAAGCGCTCCGTCCATCATCCCCTTTGGTATCGCTTTGTTCACCCTAAGTTGGCAGGGTATGCCCAGACGTGGGTCCCTTGCTCACTTTGCCACTGGATTCAAGCTAGCCTGGCTGATGACGGCTGAATAGCCAGAAACCGGTCCCAGGATGCTTGTTTCCGGTCCAGGGTAGACATGGCTTGGCAGTTCGGGCTGGACTGTTCCCATGAGGCACAGGGTCAGACTGATTTGCATATGGCCATGTCTGAACTGGGGTGGTGGAGTGAGCTAAAGAATGATGATGGATTAAACCCAGATCAGTTGACTGGGGGTGAGTGTTTGATTAGCTCAAGCGCTCCGTCCATCATCCCCTTTGGTATCGCTCCCTTCGCCTGAAATAGCGGATTCATTTGGCGAAGATGCCACCTCTTTTGGACTGTAACCTGACAAAAATCAGGGCGAACAAAAAATTCACATCCTTTACCCTTTCTTTTCCTGTCTGGACGTGCTAAATCATAAATTGCATCCCGTAACAAAAAATTGTTAAGACAAATCAAAATCGCTCTTGGCCTTTCATTTGAACCCCCTGCTCTAGTCCGCTGATTAAATGGGAACCTATGAGCTCTCTGAAGCTCAGCTTCCCAGTTCCACTGCTTGAGTTCTGGAAAAGCTTCTGAAAAGAGTTCAATAACGAACTGCCGAATATCTTTGCCCTCCAGTCCTTCAGGTATTCCCAAAATCAGTAAGTTATTCCTTCTGGAAAGATTTTCCAATTCCGTCAATTTCCAAGTGACAGCCTCTTTCAGAGACTGCAGGGATGCAATAGTGGCCTTCTGCTGCACTGTTTCGTCCTCCAAAACTGAAATCCTCGCCTCGGCTTCCCCGATTCTTGTTGAGAACTCAGTGCAGGTCTTTGCTACTCGGCGCACAGTGTTTTGCAGTTTTCGTACAGCGCCCTGAATCCGAAGCCCTTCCATCCTGGTCTCCTCTCGATGGGCCATTATGCTTTGATAAATGGTGGAGAGGGTAATTTCTCCTTGTAGAGGCATATCTGAGCCTGCAGCTTCTCGAGAGTTTGTTCCTTGCTCCACGACATCACCAAGCTGAGGAGAGAACGAGTAATCCCACACTAATGATCCAGCTGGGCCGAGAGAGCCCTTTATCAAAGGATTATATGTTTCTTTTTGTTTACGGACAGTCCCCTTATTTACAGAAACCTCATCGCTCATCTCTTCTTCATCCAACCTTAAACTGCTTATGTCACTTTTATCATCTGCCCAATCTCTCCCAAGGCTCTCGTTCTCAGAAGAGTAAGAGGGGTCCGACATGGAATAAAACTTATCGCCTGAATCTACATCTTTAACACCCTCTATGTCTGGTTGATCCAGATTCTGCAAACCCAAGGTCTCTTCCCCCCTTTCCAAGTGACTACCATCCAGGTTATGATTTCTGTTCTCAAGGACCTGGCCGTCACCTAAAGAGTTAGTAAGAGGTATTACTGTTGGTACAGATATCACAGGCTCCTGTATAGGTGTTACATCTCTAATAATCGTGTTTCCAGCCAGAACTGATTCATTCCTTAAAGAGGAAACGTGCGTGATGCCTGCTTTCGCAATCACAGTCTCGATACTCTGCATATCGCCACTCGTATCCCCCGGACTGCCCTGCATGGCCACAGTGCCATCTCTCTCTTCACCCAAAGTTGCCACAGAAATAGAGTCCTTACTATGTATTGACGAAGGCAGCGGCGCAGCAGCAACATTGTTACCCGGGAAAGTCATTGCCTTATTGCAACAATCCACCGAAGAGTCCTTACTATGTATTGTCGAAGGCAGCGGCGCAGTAGCAGCAACATTGTTACCCGGGAAAGTCATTGCCTTATTGCAACAATCCACCGAAGAGTTAATCGCCTCGGTTTCCACCGGGCTCTTACCTTTACCCAGTTGTTTTTTAAATAGCCCAGGAACCGTTTGGAGTTTCCGAGCGGTGCTGCCTCCTTTCACCGCAGGACCTGGAGAGGAGCCATTAGTACAGCGGCGTGTTCCGCCATCTCCACTTCTACCCAGATTGGCCTTCGTCGGGCTCTCAGCGGAAGAGGCTGTAATTGTCGGGAGGCCCCGGGTCTTAGCGCCCTTGGCTATGTTTTTCGGAGCCATTGTAGCCGTTGACGAGTATGGAGAAAACTCCGTCTGCCGCCAACACAAAGAGCCGGTACACCGCCAGCACAGCGAGCTGATATGACGCAGACCCCGAGACCCGGTAGGCACAGCTATCAGGGAGTGCAAAAGCAAAGGCCGATACTGCCACAGCATTTGTGAAAGTCACATTGTCCAAGCCACCATCCAAGCTACCAAAGAATGAAGCAGGGGGGGAGGGGAGGGTTACTCCAGGAGAGCGTCGATATCCAGCTTACTCGGTCGAACGAGCGGCCGCCATCTTGACCCCCCAACAGTCTGGGCTTTTCAATAAGTATTTATTGAACAGTTGTTATTTTAGTGTAGAATATATGTGCTGCAACAACCAGCAGACAGTAGCAGAGATATATTATTAGCAGTACGATAAAAGTGAAAGGATAGTACAGTTCTACCATATTGCAATAATAATGGTTACATACATGAATATATAAAATGCATTATAAAAGTGCGCATACTCCTACGATGCCTAACTAGATGTACCTAAGTGTACCTAGCATGTGTGTAGGTCTAAAAGCCTAAGAGCCAAGAATTCCTCTAGGATTTAGTCGAACCCCATTACCTGAATAGAGAGAATGTGGGACCCCGTCCTGGTCTCGAGTTGGACACCCCACACGGGCTGTGTTAGACCGCTGTCAGCTGGAGCGACTGCATGCAGGAGCCTCAGCGTCTCTGGTCAGTGTGTCGGCATGGAAGTCTCGGTTCCCTTTATCTTACCGTGGCAAGATGCGGTGTATTTATACCCTAAAATGTCTCATCCCTCAGTATGGTGTGTATTGGTCTTTGTTAGACATGAGGAAGACGTCGGGGTGAACTTTGTACATACACATTATGCAGGAGATGTAGCTGGTGAATGCTCATGCATAATTTATGAGTACATTGTAGGCCTGTGTTCGGGAAAAACCCTTCAGTGTTCAAACCACAGACTAGATAACGTAACGCTCAACCCTCAGTGTTCGTTGTGTACTGTAGGGAACTAATGTAGGTGAAAGATCATGCCTATATAAGGACATAGGAGATCATGACTATAATAGGGCATATACGATTATATCTATATTAGGGCATATATGAACATGTCTATATTAGGGCCTCTACATGAAACATAACACCCACTCCTCTTTCGAATTGGATGACTATGACCATACTTAAAATCTGGACAAATTTAAAAAACATTGTTTAAAAACAGCCAAAAACATGGTTTTAAAAATCGTTTAAAAAAATGTTAAAAAATGTTAAAAATTAGCTATTCATAGTCGCCACTTGAAAAAGTCAATTCTGTCCCACTTATAAAAGTTGCATCACTACAAGCAGAATAAGGCCATGCCTTTTCAAGCGAAAGTGTCAATTTAGGAAATGTTCCAAATTTTGTTCGTTTATTTATGAAACGAGTGAAGAGGTCGAATTCTTTTCCAGGACGCGATGAGCCAATTCGAGATTAAGTGTCCTGGCTGGAAAATACAGCATTATTGGTGTTAGCTACTGCAGATGACGAGTCCAAAGCCTCATAGAGAACGTCAATCGCACATAGATGGAATTCAGCACTGCCAACAGTCATTGCTGTGGCAGTTCGTGCGGCAGTTGTTACCTGGGTGCCTGTGGAGGAGTCACCTAACCCAGCAGGAGCAAACAGCACCTGTGGCTTCTCAAGGAATGCGTTCATCAGAATTGGAAGACGCAGGGGACAACGCAGAGCATGGGCCTTTAGGGGGTCCAGCATAGCATCCATGTCTGGAGGCATATCTGATCGAAACGTTAGACAGAAATCCAACGCGCATTCTTCTCTGCAAAACAGGCATCGAAGAACAGGTAAGATGCAGTCCACCCAGACTGGTCTAAACGATAGAAACCAAGAGGCGTTCAATTCTCTTAGGCAAGGTATGCCAAGAAGCTGTACCATGCGTTCACAGTATTTCCGCTCCATGAGCGTGTTCGCCATTTCCTCGGAAATTGAGCCGTCCATTGCGTAGCAGTAATATTACAATCAGGACTCCTGCAATTAGGAACAGGATAAGCGGGAGACCTCCAAAGATGCTTCCCAATACAGAGTGTATAAAATTTGGGATAACTCCGAGGACTGTCTGAAAGGTGTTTAATAGTCCTGACCCTATGGTCTTAAATAGGTGTATAATACCGCTCGTATCGGACGTATTGAAGATACGACCCACCATGTCTGCGAAATTAAAGGGGCAGTTTGTACGTATAATCGCTTGTATCTCAGTCGAGGTCCTTGCAACTTGAAGTTCAAAGGTTTCTCGAGCGGAGGTTAAGGGCACGGGTTGCTGTAAAAGCATGGCCTTCAGTCTGCTCAAAGTATCAAATCGTATAAAGGAAACATTCAACGAAGGCCACAGCGGCGCCTCCCTGACTGTGTTCAGTGGTGGAAACAATACTTGCATACAGCAAGTAACCCTGGAGTTAACGGTGACCAGATAGGCGACGCCCGGAAGCATCCCGCAGCAACCTTGATCATTTAGCATCAAGTAACTCCCATTGGAGAGCAGCTGGAAAACCGGCGTGATCATGGCCGCTGGGGTCCCTGACATGTGACAAGATAAGTTCGCTACTGAACCACTACATGCTCCATGCAGAGAAATATCCTGACACATGAGAGAACCGCTTAAAGCGTTCTTGCAGTTTGTACCACTCAGATACACTTCTCGATCCCCACTCCGGCATCAATATCTATATGGTAGCTCCCAAGTTTCCTTAATGTATCCCTTACCCATCTTTTCATATCTGCCTGCCTGCCTGCCTTTGCTCAAGACAATATTGAAACTGAAAAGTAGTGACCGGTAGAGTAATTTGGCCATGAATTAGCCATTCGGTCGATGGCGATTCTGCTACAGTGAATGGTAATCTGTCCAGTTTCTCAATATGCAGCATTGTATATTTGGCTCCCCTTTGTGCCATTTCTGTCTGTTTATCTGTTAGATTGTATTCTGAAAACAGGGACGTGGTGTTTATAAAACGCCAGGGCACATAGCCTGCACGCAAAAATTGAAGCGTCCAGCTTAACATCATAATAGAATGCAACTGAGATTGCCCGTGTTGTAACAAGGCCAAATCTTGTTCTAATATGTCGATTGCCAAAGATACAATGTTGCCTAAGGAGTAAATCCTGGAGGTCAAAGTCGTTAACCCATTATCTACCACAGCTAATGCCTTTTTTAAGTTAATACGGTCTATTTCCCGTATCCTCTCTGCGGCCTCTTTGTAGTATCTTCATGTTATGTTAATAGTGTTCCCCTTTACCTTGTAACTAGCTGCTCAGCCAGTGTGAGTGTTCTGTGTGGAATGTTGACATGAGTGGAATGCTTGGGTGCCTGGTGTGAGTGAGACAGTTGGGAAGATGGGCTGAGCAGCTAGCAGGCTGCTCCTGGTGGGGCTGCTATCCTTGTTACCTTTGATGCTATCCTTGAATAAATAACTTAAAAGACACCACCTGACTACGTCTGCTGTGTCACCTCTACTCATGGAACCAGCTTACTTCATTTGGCGACGATTTGGAGACTTATCCACATTTTTAAAAGTTCATCAAGGAAGTTTAAGTATGACAAGCCAAGGATGTCTTCAGGTAGGATGGAACCTAAAGAAACCACAAGCGCAGAGAGCAAAAGGATCACTTATGATGACAAAAGCTGCGCAAGCAGATTTCCAGGAGGAAATGTTCCATAAGAGACAATGGAGGAAGTGTGGACAGAGAAGACAAAAGTTCCACAAGAAAGAAATAATTTGGAGCATCAGAAGCATAAAGAGAAAATGGAGCAACACGCCACGCAGCCCCACCAGTGTCCATTACACCGGACAGCCCCAGCCAAGGTGTGCTATGCTCCACTACTTCTCTACTGATGAACTGCAAGGTAACGAAATTTGTGTTTTCTGCAACAGATTACAGATTGACTTGTTGTGAGCTCCTGAGAAGACTCCGAGCGTGATGAGATGTGTGCCTTACAGTCGACATTACGACATTGTTTATATCGTCGTGGGATTTGTGGAAATCTTTGCTTGTGCCAACATTGTTAGGTTTGTTGAATATGGATTTAATGTTTTCACACGCTTGTGAGACATCAGCCCAGTGTCTACTGCTGAAGCGGGACATTTGGTGAGTCTACTCAAACTGTTTTTTTTTTTTTGTTGTGTTCCCCATTTGAGGCCCTCAGAAGACCTTTGACGGTTAAACAGCTGCGCAACTTTTAAAAACCTGGCACGAGCTTTACACAGTGCGTTCTCACTAAGCGTCTAAGGGACAGCGCGCGCAATCTTACCTGCTGTGCCTTTGTGGAATCATACATGACACCGTTTGTTCTTCGTAGCCTGTGCTGCTTGTGGACGCCTGCATGCACGGTCGCGCTGTGAGCCATCCGGCTCAGCGTGACGTGCGTGCAGCCATTTTGGGATTGTATGCTGCATTACACATCGGTGTTGGAGTGTGGTTCCTGTTTTTCTTGCCAACCACGCAATAAAGTTAATTGAAAACTTCGACGTGAGAAGGGTAACGTCGCTCTGTCCTGATATTGCTTCACTTGTTGCTGGAGGGTTTTGTGGAGCATAGTAAAACCATAAGAACTCTCTCTCCTCTTAACGTTATTGGAGGATCTGCCGGTTGATTTTGGAAATGTCAGGCATCACGAGGATCCGGTGTTCATTTCTGGTAATGTCAGGTATCGTGAGGGGTGAGTCATGCATGCCCTATTTGATCTAATAATCTTGAGCGCATTATTTAAGTAGAAAAGGAAACGGCAGCTTTTGCTCTTCCTACGTGGGATCCAGCTGTTCTCTGGCCTCGGTGTACCGTGTATTTGCTCCTCCAAGTTGTTTCTGCCTACGTGGGATCCAGCTGTTCTTTGGCCATAGAGCAGTAACAACATTATAACCAACTGTTTGGAAGTGCATCTGACATGCAGTTTTAATGTACAACTGCATGTAAAAAAGTCCTTCATACCTTGGACAGTGACTTAATTATTTTTTCTTTTCTTCTCTGAAGTGGTTCAGATCGTTATATTTTTGAACAAATTTCTTGTCACATGTGTGTAGTTTTTCTTGAATGATATAGTTTATTCTGTGTAACGAAATTCTAGCCTCTGGTAAATGATTTAATTGTATGACTACGTCTGCTGTGTCACCTCTACTCATGGAACTAGCTTACTTCACTCTTGTTGGGATATTTTCCAGTTTTCATTGTAATATGCATAAATGCCAGCATACATGAAATATTTCGGACGTGATTTCCTAGGGCCTAATAAGAAATCCCTAAGATCCATGTCAGGTGTGAGTAAGGTCAAGTGAAGTTTCACTTCTGTGAGTGTTGAGGTTTCTGGCCAATCAAGGCACAACTTCCCAACACTATAGGATGTCACTACCCCTGGGTGTTGTCTTTGTACATAGCATGGATCTGGCCTATGGATACTAAACCCTTTGGATGTATTCATAAATCTCTGCTGACATTTGTTTGTGTCAATGGGCCAAATCAGCCATTATGTCCAATCAGGGTCTGATCTGTTGTACTGGATAATGTCATATAGTCTTACCCCATGTGTAGTTGAATTCTGCCCCCCGCCCATCTGTGATGGTGTTGGAAACCCAGGCGAGTTCAGTTCCTTGTTTTTGGCTAGTCCAAGACAGGATGTTTGGTGCACAGTTTCATTTAGAAATATCATCTGCTGCGGAATGAGACATGCTCTAAAAAGCGCTTCTGTTCCCTGGACTTGCCAGTCCCTAGAACCCCATATTGTGTCCTTCCATAGATCGAAACCCTGTGTAGACAACTGGGCCATGAAGGAAGCAGATTACATCTGTTTGGTGTTTGTCAACATAATTTTCTGAGCTGATGTTTTTGCCACTTTGTAATAAAATGACGTTGGGTCAGATGTGTTGAACCCTGAAAAATATGTACATTTCTGTGCAAATGTTTGCGAGCTACCTTTCGGTGGTGTTGGGCAGTGTTCCCACTGGTGGTACTCAAATACATTTCTAGGTGTTATAGATTTGTGTAAGAAATGATGACCATAATGCTGGTAACAGTGCAATGTATCATAGTCTGAAGTACCTTCTAACATTTCATTGTTTGGAAATGCTGCAGTTTTTTCTAAATCGGACATTATGTTATTCACAGTTTCAGAGTCCCAATCATCAGAAAATGTACTGGAGGTAATGATATCACTTAAAGAAATTTTAAATACATGTTTAAGTTTTAAAAGTTCAGTCGGACCGAATATATCGAAATCAATCTTATCCCTTACTACACCGTCCGGTATAGGAACTGCTGTGATATTCACTGAAGACAAGTCTCTTGGTTCACGATGTGAAGATTGGTGTGGCTTTAAAATTAAATTAACCTTTTGGGCTGTAGAGCTCTGTTGCAGGTATCGTTCATTAATAAGCATACTAAAAGTTATAATTAAACCTAGCCAGAAAATGAAAAATAGAATCCCAGTGATATACCATAGTTCTATCCAAGGTGACACTAGGTAAGTCTTTTTAAAAAGGTTCAGAAAGTCAATGACTTTTTGTTTGTGTGATTTTTTGGCTGGCGTCGTTTCCGGCTCGCTTGGATCCAGTGAAAACATGTCAAAGTTCATGAAGTAGCCAGAAGCAGTTTGATCAATTTTTGGAATCGCATCGGGATTTGTTGAAAACGGTTTTTGCTCTTGACGAGGCATGTTGACGTAGACTTCTGTAGTCGGTCTGATTGCAACTTGGTGGTTAAGTTCATTTTCATTTTGAAGTCGAACTTCTTGTTGAAGTGGAACGAGTTCCATAGCATTGTTGCTTAGTCCTTCATTCAGTACAGGTGGCTCTTCAAACGTGATGAGTCTTTCTGTTTGAACTTCTTGGAATGTAGCGAGAGGAGGGCGTCTGCTACTGTGGAGTCCATGTGGCCTACTGTTTAGTATCGGCCACATAGTGTGGTTTGATTAAGTCGACTGAGACAAATCTTTTCTCCTTTTTTCCGGCAAGAGGCGGCAGAGGTATAGTTCTTGTGCCTTGGATTGCTAGGACCGGTACAGCTGTTCTGTAAGATGGCCCAAATTCTTTCTTGTCTGCAATCTTTTCTCTGACCAGATCCCCGACTCTTGGGATCCGGACAGGTCTTGCAGTTACTGCCTTGACTTCCTCAGTGGCGGTCTGTTTTAAGTGGACGTTGCTTTGTTGTGTCCTGGATTAATTTAGATCCTGTAAAACAGCCAAACGATCATGGATATCAAATTGTTTTTCATCCGCCACTACGCCTTCACAATCAAGATCAGGTACCCACATTCTTGTCCCAAATAGGACCTCGTAAGGAGTGACACCCCCTAGAGAGCTTCTTGGCTGGTTGTTAATTGCTCTTTGGACCCCATAAAGGTGACTGACCCAACTAACGCCCTTGCCTAATACCCTAGCTGTTAAAGATTGCTTTAAGTCACGGTTTTTCCTCTCCACAACCGAATTTCCCTCAGGATGGTACGGAGATGAGTACCGCAATGCTACGCCCATTCCTTCCATGGCCTCTTTGTAAGCCCGAGAGCTAAACGCCGGGCCACGGTCAGAATGTAAGGTGCCAACTGCGTATGTGCCGATAAAGACTCGCAAATCTTTTATAACAGTTCGAGCATCAGCCGAGCGCTGAGGCCAGACCCATAGGAATCTAGAGCAGGAATCCACTGCAACCATGATATATTTCTTGGCCCCATCTGACTGTAAGGGGCCGCAGTGGTCCAAATATACACAAGCGAGAGGTTTGTCTGATTTCAACAATGATGTCTGCGCCTGGCGTGCTACGGTGGAGCCTTTCATCTGCTGGCAGATGTCACATTTCAAGACGTAGTCTTTAGTTTGTTTTGTTAACCCTGGCCACCAATAGTGCTGTTTCAATAAAGAAATAGTCGCTGTAACGCCTGTATGCGCAGAGCCCAAACCCTCATGTGCTGCTAGAATTAAACCTTGCCTACGATCCATATTTGGTATTACTCTATCCCCCACTCCTGGAATCTGAGCATATGGAATGTTGTGTGCATCTAACTTGTAGGAGTATTTGAGTGGAAATTTTTTAGGTACTGCTGTGCTGCCTTTGCGTGAAGCAATGACAGCTACCATAATCTCACCGTCTATCCTCGTTTTTGAACGAGTGATTGCAGCTACGGCCGCTGTGCATACAGCCCCCTTTGCGGCTTCATCAGCCAATGAATTCCCTTCAACGTGAACGCCATCATGCTGATGACTCAGTGTATGTGTCACGTGAGCCCTCTGTAGGTCGTTTTTCAGCTCCACTACCTGTTCCCATAGTATTTTATGTTTAATTGTGCCACCTTTTGCATCTTTAAACCCATTTTGTTCCCAATGATACAAGTATTCATTGTATGACTATACACAGTAAAAGGAATCACACACAATGGGCCCGATTCACAGAACTAACTTACGTCAAAAACGTAAAGTTAGTACCTTTTGGTATTCACAGAATACACTTACTCATTTTGGTATTCACAGAATACACTTACTCATTTTGGTATTCACAGAATACACTTACTCATACTAACTTTATGTCCGCACTCGGGCCGGAGATTCCGGCCGTTTGTGGAGATTCCGGCCCGGAGGTGGAGATTCCGGCCGTTTGTGGAGATTCCGGCCGTTTGTGGAGATTCCGCCACCGGCCGGAATCTCCACAACCGGCCGGAATCTCCACAAATGGCCGGAATCTCTACAAACGGCCGGAATCTCCGGCCGGAATCTCCACAAACGGCCGGAATCTCCACCTCCGGGCCGGAATCTCCACCTCCGGGCCAGAATCTCCACAAACGGCCGGAATCTCCACCACCGGGCCGGAATCTCCGGCCCGAGTGCGGACATAAAGTTAGTATGAGTAAGTGTATTCTGTGAATACCAAAATGAGTAAGTGTATTCTGTGAATACCAAAATGAGTAAGTGTATTCTGTGAATACCAAAAGGTACTAACTTTACGTTTTTGACGTAAGTTAGTTCTGTGAATCAGGCCCTATTAGTGTGGGGAATTCGTGATCCGTATTTACAAGTGCCAGTATCAGTGCTTTAATTCTGCCAACTGAGCGGTGCAGTCTCCTAGAGATTGCATTTTAGTGCAACTTGGATGGAACTTTCCATCGCGCATGCGACCTTTAACGATTGCACACGCTGCGCTGTAAGCTTGCTTACTCCCTATGGCCGGTTGAGCAGATCCGTCAGTGTAAATAATGTATTCATACTGATCTAGAGGCAAAATCTAATTTGGTAGAGGATATTCTTGTTCGTATTGCAGAAATCTGTATTTAACATCCGTTGCAGTAAGAGAATTAGCCCATTGTATCCATCTGGGATGTAAGTCTTTCGCATTTGGAATGCTAGCCTTTGTAACAGCCTCTAAGGCTGGTACTGGGGTCACGACTATTATGCGCTTTCTCTGAGCCAGAGCTCTTTCTCTTGCTATAGCGGTCTGCACTGTTGTCAGGGTTTTTTTCTGTTGAAGTGAAACGCATCTCTGCATTTGTGTACAGGTGTGATTTGTATGCGATTGGTACCGTTTCACCTTCATTGAAGGTTAAGTAGGTGTACCCGCATTGACCCGCTATTACTCGGATCACTAAGTTGCGTACATTTACGCGTGTCTGTAAGTGTTTCGAAGCTATCATGTCTTCTTGTAGTGAACGTAGGATGTTTGTATGTTCCTGTGTCCATTGTCTGACTGAAAAATCGGGATTTATTAAGTCGTAGAAAGGTTTTACTCCTTCTGCGTAATCCAAATTGTATGTTCGACCAAAATTTAGGAATCCCAGAATTGATTGTAAATTCTTTAACGATTTTGGAGGTTGGAGCAGCGCACACTTTTCTAAAAAGTTAGCTGCTAGGCTTTTTCCTTCACTTGACAGCTCATACCCTAAGAACAGGACATTGAGATGGGCAATTTTTGATTTTTTTAAATTAAATTTATAGCCCTCAGAGGCGAATTCCATAATAATGGTGCTCACCCTGGTCAAGTGCCTTGGTAAGTCATCGTCTGTCAGATAAATATCATCCACATAGCACAATGCTTCTTCATCCAAATTTTGGAGTAACTCTGTTACCCTTGCTGAAAACAACCACGGGCTATTCTTATACCCTTGGGGGGAGTCGACAAAATTGCCGTTGGGACCCTAGCGCTGAGGATGCGGTCAAATACCTGCTTTCAGGCGCTATATTTTGGCAGAAAAATCCATTTGAGATATCAAGTGTAGTTTTGTATTTTTTCCGCACAATGTTATTCATTAATGCGGCACTGTGTGCATTTTGGATAGCGAATGTCTTTGTGCAAGTGTTTAAATGTCTGTAATCTAAAACTAGACGATATGTGTTGTCTGGTTTTGATACGGGGAATAAAGGATTGTTCATTGGTGAGGTGCAATTTTCTATCACCCCTTGGTATTCAAGTTGATCTAAGATCTCCCTGACCTGTTTTTTAGCTTCTTGCTTTATATTATATTGCCTTTGAGCATTTGGTGAAACTTTTAACGGGATCACGTGGTGGGTTGATTCCTCATCCCAACCAGCATGATTTTTGTACAATGCCGGAGCTAGGGCAACCGCCCACTCCTGCGCATATGCATGTTTTAAATGTATGGAAACGAGGTCGGAAAAGGCTGGAAAAATGATCTCTTCTCCCCTGGGGCACTCCATGACAAATGCTGGCGGCCAGTCTTGTTCTGCTAATAGAATGTCATAACCTGATGACAGATTTTTCCAAAAGAGACTTTTTATTTTTCTGGGTCTGTCCCCCTCCATCCGGAGTGTTATTTCATGTAACTTATGTGGGACGCTTACCCGAGTATCAGGTGTTTCCACCGTGATATACTCACTCAACTCCTCTGTCACCAGAAATTCCTTCAGGTTCTGGTGAGCTATTGTTACTTCTGCCGCGCTGTCTAGCATCGTCAGAGCCCATTCCCCGTTCAGAAGCTGTGTCCTCAGAATTCTGGGCATGTCTGATCTTGAGACCTGCTACCTTCTTCTTTTTGAACTGAGGTTTTGTTTTTTGTTTATCTTCCTTTTTAGGTGCGTGTCTCTGGACTTTGTACGCTCCACTTGTCTTTGTTCTGACCGTCCTTCCCTCTTGGAGTTTTTTGATGAACCCTGAAAGGAACGAGAGGAACGTGTATCAGTATCCTGATACCTGTCAGGTTTCCTAATATTATCCCTATTCCTGAGGTTATACCTCCTTTCAGAGGGCTCCTGTTGAGGAGACCTGCCTCGGGATTGAGATCTGCTGTCTTTAGACTTTTGTTGCTTTTTATTCTCCCACTTCTTTTTAGAAGAAGTAGGTGTCTGCTTTGTAGTGTCCTTTTCAGAACTGCCCACTAGTTGTGGTTTTAATGCTTTCCCACCTAAACTGTCTCCGCCTAATTCTGCATATGCAGTTTCAATTATTTTGGGTAGTTCGTGTTGTTGATCTACTGGACTGAACTTCCTTAGGCGTTTGCGGATCGCCACTGAAGCTGCTTCCCCCTTAATGTTAGCTAGTATTATGGCTGATACCTGTTCGTAGTTACCTAGTAACTTCATCCCTAAGTTAAGGGCAGGCTCTGCTCCGTACTCATTTTGTATCTGTCTCAATACGTCAGGTACTACTGCTAATGACGGGATACCATGCGTTCTGGTATACATGGCAGCAATGATATTTGACTATTTTGTACCCGCAGAATCCTGGTTTTAAACTGTTGACCTGCAGGTGTTACATATATTGGATCGCTTCACCTTTAATACAAATCTTGAGGTAATGCTTAGATGCACACCTATATACAGTTGACCCTTTTGTGGGCTTTGAGATCTTCTAGTGGTGCAACCTGCTCCCACCGCTTGGAATGTACTTCTTCCAACACTAAAGGCTCTCTGCATTGGGCTAAAGCTTTACTTTCTTTCTCTTTACACGTTATACAAATTGGCACTTTTTCCAATCTGTAGCATGTCACATATTATACTGTGTACTGTGGGACATCACCATATAGACACCACTCTGTAGTCTTGCACCGGTATGAGTATAGATGTATAGAAACTTTAAATTATATAGATAAATCATTACCTTTGCCACTTCCCTATTAGTTACAAAAATGTTTTTATTTTCAGACATCCCAAGTCCCCTTAACGAGTTTCAGTACATCTTGGTCCTGAGGAAGGTGGTCATACCACTGAAACGGGCGTAGACCATAACTGCTTTTGAGAAGTGGTCCCTGGGAGCTTAATCCATTGAGCTGGGTGCTTTGGAAACCACTCTATATGCTCTTCTGAAAAATTGTTTTTGGGACCCTCCACAGGGTCGAAACTCTTTTATTTCGTATGCTGTATGAGTAGTGTGGAACTGTAAGAATGAGGTTTGAATGAGAGTTTTCACTGGTAATGAGTGATGAGAGTTAGTTAAAAAAAAAAAAATCTTGCATTTTGGGATGTCTAATGTTATATATTATGGAATGATACTTACAAAAAATTATTTATGAAAACTTAGATATCAAATGTGTCATAAATGTATGTACCCTAGTAATAGTTTTTAGAGATATGTGTCTATACAAAAAGAATATATAAAAATAATTAAATGTACAATAAAAAGTTTTGCTATTTACAAAAAGCTTGATGTTTTAAAAAAAATAAAAAAAATAAAATGTTATGATATATGTCTAGATAGCTAAATACAATGTGGGTGTTGTGGCATTATAGAACCTTAATGGTCGTTTGTCAAATTAAATAGGTCGGCATAGAGGTTCTTACCCTATTCAGTTTTTCTTTTTCCCTCCCTCCTCTTGGACCTAAAAGTAATTTAGGGGGGGCCTTTTTCCCTTCAGGAGTTTTTTCTCGGTATTTACCGCAGGTTCTCAGCAACTTAGTAATTTTTTGTATTCTTTACTCATCTGGTTAGACTATTGTGAGCCACTGGCGAGTCCCATGGTAGGCTAAGTCTTAAGAGATCAGAGCAACTGAGTGGTGTTTGGGTAATCTAGGCACACAGAGTCGTTACTGGTGGAGGGTTCTTCCTTCATTCCATTAGGAACAGGTTGGTCAACAATGGAAGGTTTTAAAACTTTTGGCTTCACCGATGATGATTTTTCAGCGCTCATCGGACAAATAGCTGGCACTAATGGAGACAGTAGAGGCACAGTTAAGGATAATAGTGAATGGAATAAACTGATAAATTTAAAGAAAAAGGCAAAGAGAATGGAGTCTCATGCTTACTACATGCTGGAGTATTTGAAGGCAGGGGCTATCCCTTCGGGTTTGAGAGTCAGAAATGTCCCAGCTCTCTTTGTTGAGGTACGCCAGTTCCTGGAGCGATGGTCTCAGATTGCGAACGTTGCTCCAGGGACTGGATGATCCTCATCATAGAGACAGTGAAAGAGATGATATAGATTTTAAACCAAGAGATTCTAGAGCTAGAAGAAAAACTTAAAACTAATACCAGTGTAGAAGAAGGTAAGAACAAACTGCTCAGCATTAATCAAGAGCTACAGGAGTTTGAAGCTTTTCAAGAAAAAAACAGAAAAACTAAAAAAAGATATTCGCTGGTTTTCACTAGAGAAGGTTTATCCTTATCTTCAAAGCAACTTCTATCAAGAAGAACGCTATGAAGGAGGTCAAACAAATACTCGTGCTTACAAAAGACAAAAAACGTTGACATTTTCCGATACAAATTCATCAGATTCAGACTATGAAGGCCCTGTAACAAACGAAGGACCAGGTTATAACCCTAGAAATCGCAGAGGACAATCTTATAATCAACACCAACATGGCCAGTCGCCTTTTTTAGAGCAAGGCAGGGGCAGAGGCCGTGTGAGGTTCCAAAGACAGGAAAGGAACCACTATCCTCAGACAGAGCAAGCACATCCACAGCCATACATGAGGACACGAAACCATCAGTATTGGAAGTCTTAGATAGAAATACCTCAAATGGAGATACTATCCCTATTTTCAATCTGTCTAGCCACCAGCTTGCCACAGAAGAAATTACCTTATTGAGTAAAGGACTCTCATTTGTCCCTAGCACAGAACCTGATATCTTCGCAATGAATAAAGATCTTTTTTCGTTTTTTCGAAAAATCCGACTAAAAAAATTCATGTCTGATAATACTCCCACAGAAGAAGACATCAATTATTCAGGCTGTAAGCCTCCATCTAAGTTCACGCCTTCTCTTGAGATGGTAGGACCTGAAGTTGCAGTCTTTGAAAAAACTGTGATAAAAGAATTGGAGAAAGTCACCAAATATGTCCGTAAGCCACTCCCCAATCTTACTAACTTGGAAACACAGGCACTTAGAAACTTACAGAATAACACACATATTACCATCAAACCATGTGACAAAGCTGGAGGTATAGTGGTGATGGATAGTGAAAAATACTCAGAGAAAATGGAGACTGTGCTAGCTGTACCTGAGCACTACCAACATGTGCGTGGAACGGCTCTAGTAGACTTAAAAAGAAAAATAGAAGACAGCACAGCGAAAGCTTTCATGGATGGCTACATCTGCCAAAAAGAGTTGGAATTCTTAAATAAGAGCAATACAGTCATCCCTGCCCTTTACGGAGTCCCTAAAACACACAAAAACATACGGGACCCCCCTATGCGACCTATTATATCGTCTATCAATTCTTGTACTGAGCCTCTCTCCCAATACGTAGACTCATTTTTATGTCCCCTTACCAAACTGTATGAATCATACATCAAAGATACTGGACACATGATAGCGACCATTGAACACAAACCTTTCAATCGTGAGACACAGTTCCTAGTAACTCTAGACATAGAATCTTTGTATACCAACATCCCCCAGGACCTAGCCATGGAGGCAGTGGCAACTCTGTTGGCTAGAGTTCCTGGGGAGAGACCTAACAATTTTATTCTGGAGTGTCTAGATATAGTCCTGCATTACAACTTCTTTGAATTCAAGGACAACCTCTATCAACAGATACAGGGCAGCAGCATGGGAGTTTCATGTGCTCCTAGTGTAGCGAACACATACATGGGAGAATTTGAACTAAAACATATCTTTAATGAGATAGCTCCGTTTTATGAGAATATAGAAGTTTGGCATAGATTCATAGACGACATATTCTTCGTCTGGACAGGAGATGAGGTAAGCTTAGTACAGTTCATTGAATGGCTTAACTTAAGTGACTGTAACCTGAAGATCACGGCAAAATACTCGCATGACAAAGTAGAGTTCCTAGATATTTGGATCATGAGTGGAGAAGACAGCATTGAGGTCAGCCTCTATAGAAAACCTACAGCTATAAATATGGTTTTACAGCACAATAGCTATCATCCCTCATGCCAAAAGACTCAATCCCTTTTGGGGAATTTCTGAGAATCAAGCGCAATTGTACCAACATGCGTGACTTCATGACACATGCAAAGCAACTTAAAAAGAGGCTACTGCTCAGAGGATACCCCAAACGCTTAATCAGACAATCTATGAAACGTGCCAAATATTACAACAGAGACAGTCTGATTAGTGGAAGGGAAAAACAACCTTTAGAAAGGCTTGTTTGTGTTGCTAACCACTCAAGCTACAATAACAAAATACAGAAGATTCTACTTAGGAATTGGAAGATTCCAAACACCAATGAAGACAGTATGGCACTTATGAAACCTATTGTGGCATTTAGAAGGAATTCTAATTTAAGAGACAAGCTAGTTCATAGCAGAACAAAATCATCCACAAAAATCTGGGAGCAAAGCACAATGGACGGGCTTCCACCTATCCTAGGTAACCACAGATGTGGTACCTGTCATGCCTGCCAACAGCAATCACCACTGAAGTATGGTCCTATGGTAAAAAATCAGGAAAGCTGAAAAGCCACACTAACTGCAGAAGCAGTAATATAGTGTACCTGATCCTCTGCCCTTGTGGACTTGGGTATATAGGGGAGACAGGTAGAGAACTTCGCCTGAGACTGTCAGAGCACAACTCGGCTATCAGGACGCATAAAATACAAGCTCCCATGGTAAAACGCTACATGGAAAACAACCACAGTGAGCATGATCTGAAATGGCTCATCTTAGAGAAAATCACCCCGAAACCTGGTTACGACATAGAAAAAGTGAGAAAAAACAGGGAAACCTTCTGGATCTTTTATTGTGACACAGTACGCAGAGGTCTAAATGAGGAGATTACCTGGATAATTACATAAATGCATCAGTCAGAAGGACCAGCCAACTCCCAGACCTATAGCTACTCTGTATATTAACAGCAGCTGACTTTGAGCTGTAGTATACAGAGATCTGTTATACACTGGATGTCCATACCAGGGAAAAGAGGGTCACTGCACCATCTACATTATCTATTCTCATTTACCTCTATTCCTTTTAATTGTAAGCGAGAAGCATCCATCTATGTCCATATAAAATTTTACAACCTGCTATAGACAGAAAATAATCAGATGTAGCTTTTCTTGTCTTACTATACATAGTCTAGTCATATCAACTAGAGCATTGATATATGGACACATTATGTACCAGTCTAGCAATGAGAGTAGTCACGCATGAAATCCAGTATATAGATCATAACTATTAGGGTGGCCCGAAAAATATATGATGAATATCACATCTAATTACTATACTCATTGTACAGCATCGTGTTTCCCACTTAAACATGGCGGTCGTACCTCAGTGTTTCCTTTAGACTTCTTTATACATCGTGAGACTTAGGGGGACGTGAAGAACCAGATATCACATACGCATTATGATAAGATAGAAATCTTTCCCTTAACACGCTTTATAGAGGTGAATGGAACCGGCATCGGCATGCGTGGCCTGAAAAATATGTTGGATTTTTATCGTATATTAACGTGGCTACTATTCTAGATATTAACCGAGCGACTTTTTTTCATCTTTAAAATGGCCGCAAGTCTAGTAAGACACTCCGGAGCAGGCAAAGTATTACTATCTATGGCCAATACCACTATCCATTCAAACATGGCGGCCGTATTTTGATGTAAACGTTCAGGCTACGTCAGATATCGCGAGAGACGTGGGGACGTGATGAACTAGACTTTATAAACACAATGCGGGGAGACAGAATCCTTTCCACGCACACGTACTTCTGACGTGAATGGAACCGGAATCAGCAGGCAACACGCATTTGAGGTAAGTTTATCACTGCCTGTTCCATCACTAGCCAGTACTATCCACCCGGGATATATGGGTTTCTAACCACGTAGTATATACCAAGAGTCAGGTTTATTGTTCCTGTTTTAAGTGGGTATTGCTATTCACTCTACCACGCAACGATAGCTGTGCCTTTGGCCCTGCATGTAGACTGCTAGCCACCCTGTAAGATCATAGTTCCAGATAGGTTTTTTAGCACAACAGTATGCTTATCTGTGGCACGCCTTAAATTCCCGGCTCTGTTCTAATTTTAAATTTGCACTCATTAGAATCCAGGACTATGTATACTCACATACAACCGAGAGTGAGTGTCAATGGCAACTGGTCCCTATTATAGTGAGCACCTTTATTCATCCTTTTAAGAGATGATAGTTGCACCCAGGGCCCTTCATATAGTCTGTTAGCCATCCCGAAAGATCGCAACCTTAGATAGTCTCTTTAGCACAACAGTATGCTGATCCATGTGACGCAAACATTTTCCCGCTTTTTGATCTTATTATGACACTGCAGTCATTTTGAACAATACTATGTGTAACCACATACTAGCAATGACATAGCGGCACAAAATTACTTTTTGCGGAGTACCCCTGGTTAACAGTATGTTAGTTACATCTTTAGCAGTTAATGTGGCAATTCTGTATAGCCCCGTTTACAGGTGTAGCGTAACGATTTTCCGATATATTTTGTAATTCTTCAAGTATTGGTCGGTGCTGATCCTAAAATTACATCAGTTAAAAGTGAAGAGACTTCGAACTATCTGAGCCCCCTATAAGCTTTAATTTCACAACTTGTAGCTAGTAATAGACCATTGCTACTATCGTAATACTAGGTCAATAGTAGAATTATTGGTCTAACCTAAGATGACTAATTTTGTCTCCCATAATAGTATCGCATTTCAAAAGGACCTTCTTAGCCTTCAAAAGAAGATATGATGAAGCAAACATATGTTTACCAAACTATGGATTAACTTGAAGTGATCCTATTTTCAGAATCTCGTGCATTTCCATAGAAAAGAGGCTTCAGATTAATCTGGGGTAATTTATCCTTTTAATAAGAGAGATTTGACTACCATTGCCAACTAGATTCCCTCTAAAATGATATTTGACTATTTTGTACCCGCAGAATCCTGGTTTTAAACTGTTGACCTGCAGGTGTTACATATATTGGATCGCTTCACCTTTAATACAAATCTTGAGGTAATGCTTAGATGCACACCTATATACAGTTGACTCTTTTGTGGGCTTTGAGATCTTCTAGTGGTGCAACCTGCTCCCACCGCTTGGAATGTACTTCTTCCAACACTAAAGGCTCTCTGCATTGGGCTAAAGCTTTACTTTCTTTCTCTTTACACGTTATACAAATTGGCACTTTTTCCAATCTGTAGCATGTCACATATCATACTGTGTACTGTGGGACATCACCATATAGACACCACTCTGTAGTCTTGCACCGGTATGAGTATAGATGTATAGAAACTTTAAATTATATAGATAAATCATTATCTTTGCCACTTCCCTATTAGTTACAAAAATGTTTTTATTTTCAGACATCCCAAGTCTCCTTAACGAGTTTCAGTACATCTTGGTCCTGAGGAAGGTGGTCATACCACTGAAACGCGCGTAGACCATAACTGCTTTTAGAAGTGGTCCCTGGGAGCTTAATCCATTGAGCTGGGTGCTTTGGAAACCACTCTATATGCTCTTCTGAAAAATAGTTTTTGGGACCCTCCACAGGGTCGAAACTCTTTTATTTCGTATGCTGTTTGAGTAGTGTGGAACTGTAAGAATGAGGTTTGAATGAGAGTTTTCACTGGTAATGAATGATGAGAGTTAGTTTAAAAAAAAAAAATTCTTGCATTTTGGGATATCTAAAGTTATATATTATGGAATGATACTTACAAGAAATAATTTATGAAAACTTAGATATCAAATTTGTCATAAATGTATGTACCCTTGTAATAATTTTTAGAGATATGTGTCTATACAAAAAGAATATATAAAAATAATTAAATGTACAATAAAAAGTTTTGCTATTTACAAAAAGCTTGATGTTTTAAAAAAAAAAAAATGTTTTGATATATTTCTAGATAGCTAAATACAATGTGGGTGTTGTGGCATTATAGAACCTTAATGGTCGTTTGTCAAATTAAATAGGTCGGCATAGAGGTTCTTACCCCATATATGGCAGCAAAGACTGTACCCCAAGAGGTGCAGTCCTCTATTTGTGGTGTGATCCCCATGGGCAAGCAGATTGTTAGTATTCTGTGTTTATCACAGGTGGTAGTATTCGGGAATACTGCCTCAAGCTGAGTTATTTTCTGAGCTATCCAGAATGGTATTTGTTCGCGTTTTGCGGGCATTTTGCCCATTACCGCGTGTAATGTTTGAGGAGTAATTTTATTTCCTGTACCCTGAGCTGGAGTACTATTTGCTGCACCTGGTGCAGGTTGTATTGTTAAAGTCCTCATGACAAATTGTGTCAGGTTTCTGTAGATTTTAATTAAATCTGTGTGTTGTACGAGTAAGTCTCCTGGTGGCATTGTGGCAATGTCAGGATGTGGTGTGTAGGCCGCTAATATTGGCCATGTGGCTCCTTCTCCTCCGAGTGGGCCTAACCTTACTCTTCTTCGTACGTGGGGTAGGGCGCCATTAAACCAGTAATAATGTCCCTGGTAAGTGAATGGAATCTCTATGTCCTCAAACGGACAATATTCCGGTGGTGCATCTCCTTCTATATAGTAGTGAAAAGTCTTTGTTGTTGCATTTGCTGCTGGGAATGTAACCCATGAATAGAATACCTCTGTTTTATTTGATTTGTGTGCCTCAACCACGAAAACTACCATGCCACCCCTAGCTTGTAAACCATTTTCTAATAGTCTTAGGGTGACTGTCATCCGGAATTTTGGTGCAATCTGTATTGAATCCGTAGGATCTTCTCCTTCTTCTGAAAATTTCAGTTCAACTCTCTCTGCCCTTACCTCGGCATTAGTCATGTTTAGAGGAAGAAGTGCTCCAAGGGAACTAAGATAAGGTGTTATGCACAATTTTAGGAACACTATGTCCTTTCAAGCTTGAATAACCAACAGACAAATAGTATTTTTGTAATACTCAGCTGCGGCGGATTTTGTGCCCACCCACTCCAGACGTCTCTGGGGTTTTGTGAGTAGGTTCTCTGAGAATAGCACGACTGAACTACTCAGATTCTACTGTTAAATAAGTACCCACCCAACGTTGGTGGCGCCATGTCGTGTAGTTCCTATAGTACCCATGCAGGACCTGCGCGTTTGGATAACATAAACTGTGGGCTTGGTGGCAGACTGGCTCTGTGCAGCCCCACCGATTATGTTAGCCTGTTTTGCATTAGCTAACTCACAGTGCCACTAGAATCTCCTCTTATCGGGGAGAGATTAGTTTCTGGCAACCTTAGATCATGAGAACCCTGATACCTCAGAATCGTGGAAACAATGTACTACTTTTCGCTCAGTCACTCGTGCTTACTTGTTCGGTTTGTCTCAGAGAGTTACACAGAATAAACAGTCTGGGCTTTTCAATAAGTATTTATTGAACAGTTATTCTAGTGTAGAATATATGTGCTATAACAACCAGCAGACAGTAGCAGAGATATATTATCAGCAGTACAATAAAAGTGAAAGGATAGTACAGTTCTACCATATTGCAATAATAATGGTTACTTACATGAATATATAAAATGTATTATAAAAGTGCGCATACTCCTACGATGTCTAACTAGATGTACCTAAGTGTACCTAGCATGTGCATAGGTCTAAATGCCTAAGAGCCAAGAATCCCTCTAGGATTTAGTCGAACCCCATTAACTGAATAGAGAGAGTGTGGGACCCCATCCTGGTCTCGAGTTGGACACCCCGCAAGGGCTGTGTTAGACCGCTGTCAGCTGGAGTGACTGCATGCAGGAGCCTCAGCGTCTCTGGTCAGTGTGTCGGCATGGAAGTCTCGGTTCCCTCTATCTTACCGTGGCAAGATGAGGTGTATTTATACCATAAAGTGTCTCGTCCCTCAGTATGGTGTGTATTGGTCTTTGTTAGACATGAGGAAGACGTCAGGGGTGAACTTTGTACATACACATTATGCAGGAGATGTAGCTGGTGAATGCTCATGCATAATTTATGAGTACATTGTAGGCCTGTGTTCGGGAAAAACCCTTCAGTGTTCAAACCACAGACTAGATAACGTTCAACCCTCAGTGTTCGTTGTGTACTGTAGGGAACTAATGTAGGTGAAATATCATGTCTATATAAGGACATAGGAGATCATGACAATAATAGGGCATATACGATTATGTCTATATTAAGGCATATATGAACATGTCTATATTAGGGCATATATGAACATGTCTATATTAGGGCCTCTACATGAAACATAACAGAATGGATGTGTGAATGGGTATGTAAGTGGTTGTGTGGGTGTGTGAGTGGTTGTAGGGATGAGTGGGTGGTTGTTTGAGTACTTGTATGGGTCTGTGAATGGGTATGTGAATGGTTGTGTGGGTGAGTGGGTGTATGAGAGGTTGTATGGTGGTTTCAGTGTGTGTGTGTGTGTGGTTCTGTGGATGAAGTAATCAGTGATGTCATTTGAGATGTCATCAGTGATGTCACTGACCGTGTCATGAGTGATGTAATATGTGAGGTCTTAAGCAGTACATTGCGGGTACGTATGTTATAGTTAGCTCAGGTAACTATAACTGCTGAATTTCTATGGTGTTGTACGAGTAAATCCGTATTTGTAAAGCGCGAACTACTCACCCTTACGGGTCTCAAGGCGCTGGGGGCCGTCGTGGAAATTAAGTGAGCTATTGCCCAGAGTCACATGGTGCTGAGCTGAGCTGCCGCCGGAGCCGGGGATCGAACTGTGAGCCCTGTGCTCCGAAGTCAGCTGCCCTGGCCGCTGCACCACACCTCTCCGAGTGAAATCTGAGCCTAACTATAACATCCCTGTAACCTTTGTTTTTTCAGTGAATTTCTACGGTTTTTTATATTCTATTTCCTAACTATAATATCTCTGTTACCTTTGGTTTTTTCAGTGAATTTCTATGTTTTTTTTTAAATGTTACTTCCTAACTGTAACCTTTGAGAGTGAGTGTGTGTGTGAGTACATGAGTGTCTCAGTTGGAGTCTGAGTGGGTCTATGAGTGTATGAATGGGTCTGTGAATGGGTGCTTGAGTATCTGAGTGGGTGTCTGAGTAGATGCATGAGTTTCTGAGTGTGTGAGTGGGTCTGTGAGTGAGTGTGAAAGTGTCTGAGTAGGTGAGATAGAGTATGAGTGATTCTGTGAGTGGGTGCATGAGTGTCTGACTGGGTCTGTGAGTGGGTGTAAGTGTCTGGGTTCATCTGTGAGTGGGTGCATGAGTGTCTGAATGGGTCTGTGAGTGGCTGTGAAAGTGTCTGAGTTGTTCTGTGAGTGGGTGCATAAGTGCCTGAGTGGGTTCTGCTCGTTATTTGCTCTTTTTCTGCTCACTTCTGAATTTTATATTGCTTCTTTCTGCCCGTTTCTAATCTTTATTTTGCCTCTTTCTGCTTGCTTCTGACCTCTATTTTGCCTCTTTCTGGTTGTTTCTGACCTTTATTTTGCCTCTTTCTGCTTGTGCTGGCCTTTATTTTGCCTCTTTCCGCTTGTTGCTGAGCTCTATTTTGCCTCTTTCTGCTGGTTTCTGACCTCTATTTTTCCCTCTCTTTGCTTGTTTCTCTTCATTATTTTGCCTCTTTCTGCTTGTTTCTGATCTCTGTAATCCCTCTTTCTCCTTCTTGCTGGCCTATATTTCCCTCTTTCTGCTCATTTCTGACCTTTACTTGCCTCTTTCTGCTGGTTTCTGACCTCTATTTTGCCTCTTTCTGCTAGTGTCTGACCTATATCTTGCTGCTTTCTGCTCGTTGCTGACCTTTATTCTGCCTTTTTGTGCTTGTTTCTCGCTTTTATCTTGCCCTTTTCTGCTTGTTGCTGACCTTTATTCTACTCATTTCTCACTTTTATTTTGCCTCTTTCTGCTCTTTTCCCACAGGACTGCAGGAGGAGCCTCTAGGCCTCACAGACAGCTGGCATTGCTCTCACAGACAGGGAGATGCTAAACATGCAACTCCCTGTCTGTGAGAGCAATCATTTTGTCTGTTTCCCTGCCCGCTTGACAGTGGGCAGGGACACATACAAAACCTTTGCTTCCAGCATGCAAGAGCATTTTGTCAGTTCCGCTTGCTGGAAGTGGAGTGCTTTTTCTGACTTGGTGGGAGCTTGATAAATTCTCCGAAGTTGTTTATTGGATAAATTGTGATCAATGAATTGCGCCATGGACAGTGCCTTGGTATTTTAAGTGTCACTGTTGGCGGGCTGGCCCATTATGGGCTCAATTTTGAATTGCATAATATAATTCTGCTTTGAATTTGTATTTGTATTTCTGTTCTTGAATCACGTTACGAATAGCGACCCGAAATGAAATATAAATTATATGGGCTGTGGAAAGCAATATGTTAAGATTCTAAATTAATGTATCAAATACGAGGTTTCAGATACATTCAGATACATTTGCAAAGTTGTAAATTGTTGTTTATTTTAACATCGCTAGCCTGGCAAAGATGGCCGCCACGGTAGCACCGATAAGCGATCTCTATATTTTTTGAAAGTCCTTTGTCTGTCTTCATGAATTATTTTCTAAATGAATGAAACTATCTGTTATTTAAAGGTTATGTTGTATGGGTCAACTAACACTGACGAAGGCCAGGTGGCCGGAACGCGTGTGTTAGCTTTCTGATTCCTGTAGTTGGAAAAAACTAAACTAAATATATCGAGCCTGAGTGTGCAGCCTTCTGTTTCTCGTGTGGAGACATCGTGGTGAAAAGTATTGTCGCAGGACCGCCTTCGCGAGCTGCTGCACCCGCACCATTGAGAGCGAGGAGTATTGGGCGGTTTTTCTGTGTGGACATATATATATATATATATATATATATATATATATATTATCTACTGGCGGTCGCCAGTAGATAGTTATAGTTAGAACCTATTTTCCATAGGAAATCCGCAACATTCTATTTGAAATAACTCTTGCGTCGGTTGACGAATCTTCGCGAAATTTTCAAACTTTATGGCCCGCTCCGGTCCGCTCCTACCCTGAAAGTTTCGGGGTGATTCATCAAGCGGGGGCCGAGAAAAAAGGGGGGTCCCAAAACATGTTTTCCCCATTCATTTTCCCATAGGAAACTTTAGCCACGGCTACAGCCCGAACTGCTGAACGGAATTACACCAAATTTGGCAAAGCGGTAGTTCTTGGTTCAGAAAGAACCCTTTTTGTTAAATGGTGTAAATACGTTCAGTAGTTGCTGAGAAAATCAAAAGTAAAATCACATATATATCTATGGCCGCGTAGGGTCCGCGTACCCTCCCGATCACGAGCTGCATGCTGTCAACACTCCAAATCAGGAAGTGTTGGCAGCCATTTTGTCCCTCGGTAGAACCGAGGCAGAGAGAGAAGTGCACAAAACGCATTTTTTTTTAAAAAATCGGCGGGATGCGTTTAGGGTGCGAGGATCCCGCCGTAAAAAAAAAAAAATCGAAGCGCGGTCTCCCGCACTACCCTTGGGACACTGCTGTTTGCAATGGTGGCTCCCGTCCTGTCATTGCAAACTTGCTTTGCTTCATTGAAGCGAGAGCAGGGAAACCTGCTCTCGCTGCAATGAAGCAAATCAGATTGCTTTTCCATAAGGGGAGCTACATGTCAGCAGCTCCCCTTATGGAAAAGCAATGCCGGCTCCCGCAGGACGCGGGGAGCCGGCGGGACCGTGCGGGGATTGGGGACCCCCCCACGGTCCCCAACGTGTGGCCAGGCCCCAGGGGATGGGGTCCCCGGGGCCATTAGTGGCCCGGGAGGGGGGCCACGCAGCCCCCCTCCCAAAAAAAAGGAATTAACATTTTTTTTTAAAAAAAGGACGCAAATGCCGGCCCAGGGGCCTTTAATGGCCTGAGGAGGGGGGCCACGCAGCCCCCCTCCAAACATTTTTTTTTTTTTTTTTTAAAAAGAGGGCATGCCCTGGGGGATGGGGTCCCCGGGGAAAATACAGGCCCAGGGAAGGGGGGCCACGCGTCCCCCTCCCCGTTTAAAAAAAAAAAAATAAATAAATAAAAGAACAGCCTCAGGCCCCGGGGGATGGGGTCCCCGGGGACAAAAGTGGACGAGGGAAGGGGGGCCACGCAGCCCCCCTCCCATAAAAAAAAAGGAAGCAAAAAAAAAAACGGCATCATGCCGGAGGCCCCGCCCCCTCCCTGCAGCACTCTGCAAACGCGCCCCTGGCGCGTTGTAAGAAGGGGAAGTAATTCCCCTTGAATACTGGGGGTCCCTGGGGCCAACTAGCCCACCGGGAATCTCCAGTATGCGCCAGGGGCTGCGTTGCAGAGAGGTGTACAGAGGCCACGCCCCTTTTACACCTCTGTGCAACGCAGCTCTGTGGCGCTTTTGGAGCTACATGGTGCGCTAGTTGGACTCCAGGGACCCTCAGGATTCAAGGGGACTTAATCCCCCAACTTAAAACGCGCCACGGGGCGCGTTTGCACAGTGGTGAAGGGAGGGGCGGGGCTTCAGGTGACATGTGTGCAAACAGGCCCCGTGGCGCGTTTTAAGATGGGGAATTAAATCCCCTTCAATCCTGAGGGTCCCTGGGGCCAACTAGCCCACCAGGTACCTCCAGTGAGCGCCACGGAGCTGCGTTGCAGAGTGTTGTAAAAAGGGGCGTGGCCTCTGAACACCTCTCTGCAAAGCAGCTCTCTGGCTCATACTGGAGGTATCTGGTGGGCTAGTTGGCCCCTAGGGACCCTCGGGATTGAGGAGGAATTAATCCTCCAACTTAAAACGCGCAACAGGGCGTGTTTGCAGACATGTCACCTCAGGCCCCACCCCCTTCCTTCACCATTGTGCAAATATTCCTCTAAAATCAGCCGAACTACGAATTCCTATTTACTCACCTGTTATCAGGAGAGACCTCAGTGCTGCATCTTTGAGCCCAGTACTGATCCTGAAAAGTAATTTTAACCGTACTTACCAGTAACTTGAATTTCCTTCCATAGGCTAACATTGACTGGTTTCACTTGGAAATTCTTCTAAGTGTGGAGTTTTGAAACTTTATAATATTCCTCTAAAATCATCCGAACTACGAATTCCGATTTACTCACCTGTTATCAGGAGAGACCTCAGTGCTGCATCTTTGAGCCCAGTAAAGGTCCTGAAAAGTAATTTTAACCTTACTTACCAGTAACTTGAATTTCCTTCCATAGTTTATCATTGCCTGCTTTTTGCTGAAAAAGTTTCTAAGTGTCGATTTTTGAAACATACAAATATTCCTCTAAAATCAGCCGAACTACGAATTCCGATTTACTCACCTGTTATCAGGAGAGACCTCAGTGCTGCATCTTTGAGCTGAGTACTGATCCTGAAAAGTAATTTTAACCGTACTTACCAGTAACTTGAATTTCCTTCCATAGGCTAACATTGACTAGTTTCACTTGGAAATTCTTCTAAGTGTGGAGTTTTGGAACTTTATAATATTCCTCTAAAATCAGCCGAACTACGAATTCCAATTTACTCACCTGTTATTAGGAGAGAACCCAGTGCTGCATCTTTTAGCCCAGCACTGACCCTGAAAAGTAATTCTAACCGTACTTACCAGTAACTTGTATTTCCTTCCATAGGAATCCATTGTCTGGTTTTCAGCAGAAAAGTTTCAAAGTGTCGATTTTCACAAACTACAAATATTCCTTAAAAATCGCCTGTATGACTTAAACGCATTCTTTCAACTGTTTACAGGAGATGCACCAGTGCTGGATCCAGGATCCACCACTGAGTAAGAAAAAGTAACGATAACACTACTTACCTGCTAAGTGAATTTCCTCCCATAGGATAACATTGGTGATTCTATGTGAAAAAGTTTCTGTCAACTTTTAAAATACAATAATATTCCTTAAAAATCACTACTGTAACCAAAACGCTTTTACTCAACTGTTTACAGGAGATGTCCCAGGACTGAATCTAGGATCCAGTCCTGTGGTTAGAAAAGTAATCCATAAAGTAACTAATTGCATTTAACTAGAAATTCACATTGAGCTCAATGTTGCATTGTGTTTGAAATTGTGTTGCCCATTGCAACAACTGTAACTACTGTACTTAAAAGTCTATTGCCTATTTGCAAAGTATTTAAACTAAAGTAATTCATTCTGAGAAAGTATATTTTGTAATGTAATGTATAATGTAATTACAATGTAATTTAAAAAATAAAATATCTAAAAACAAAAAGTTTAAAAAAATGTAGTAAATCAGTATCAAAAAAATAAATATAACAATTAATACATTTAAAAATTGTCATTTACAAAACCTTTGAAATTCACTGAAAAAATCCATAGGTTTCAGACATGTTATAGTTAGGAATTAGCATTTAAAAAACCTTTGAAATTCACTGAAAAAACCATAGGCTTCAGGCACGTTATAGTTAGAAATTAGCATTTAAAAAACCTTTGAAATTCACTGAAAAAACCATAGGTTTCAGGCACGTTATAGTTAGAAATTAGCATTTAAAAAACCTTAGAAATTCACTGAAAAAACCATAGGTTTTAGGGACAGTTATAGTCAGTTGGACATTGCACTCGTACAAAACCCGTGAAATTCCCCCGTTATAGTTAGTTCAGCTAACTATAACTCGCGCCCCCGCAATGCACTGCTGATGACGTCACATATTACATCACTCATGACATGGTCAGTGACATCACTGATGACATCACTGATGACATCTCAAATGACATCACTGATGACATCATCCATGACATCATCCATGTGATAATTTCATGTATCTTCTCACACCCTAATATAACTTTTGATACACCCACTCTAAATTACAGACTGCCATTCTCAAAACCATAGACACTCCAACACCAATAACTACATACCCACTCACTGATTCTTAGGTCTACACACACATCCACTCACTCACCTGTACAGTCACTCATACTTACGGTCACTCAGTACAGGACTATCATATGCACTCATACACCTACATAGACACTCACACACCGCCACTCGTCCATAGAGGTACTCACACAACTAGTCAGTCATGCAAATAATTAATCACACTGCCATTTACTCACCTATACAGTTATACACACACCAGCTCACTTACTCATACAAATACTAGCACATTCTTACGCTCTTATACAATCACTAATACAAGTACACACTCATCCATACAGCCACTCTCACAATCACACACTCTCACTTATACCCATTTATATACTCCAACACACATATATACTGCCTTTCACATATGTAGTTACTCACACATGTACCACTGAGATATACATTCACTCACTAACACACCCATACACACACTCACCCACCCATACAGTCCATCACAGATGCACTCTTGAAACCATGCACCCATTGAATCACCCACTGATACATCTATGTGCAGTCACACACACCCCATCCACACAAACACTCAGGCACCCATACAGATACTCAGACAACCAATCAATAACTCATATAGACACTCATGTAGCTATTTACAAACCCATGCAGCCACTTACACACCAACAGACAGACGGATAAAGACATTCACACAGTTTAGTCACTAACCCATGCATTTAGTAAGATACGTTTAATCACTCACTTATAGAGTCAGTCACGCACCTACTAAATCATCCATCCAGACACTTATACACCCACTCATTATTCAATACACCTTGGCATATATAGTAAACATATTTAAACTTTATAGAAACACACAGTCACTGCATGATGTCATCAGTGATGTCATTTGAGATGTCATCAGTGATGTCATCAGTGATGTCACTGACCATGTCATGAGTGATGTAATATGTGACGTCATGAGCAGTGCATTGCGGGGGCATGAGTTATAGTTAGCTGAACTAACTATAACGGGGAATTTCACGGGTTTTGTACGAGTGCAATGTCCAACTAACTATAACTGTCCCTAAAACCTATGGTTTTTTCAGTGAATTTCTAAGGTTTTTTAAATGCTAATTTCTAACTATAACGTGCCTGAAACCTATGGTTTTTTCAGTGAATATATATATATATATATATATGTGTATATATATATATATATATATTTATTTATTTATTTAGAGTTTTGTATAGCGCGAACATGACCCAGTTGCGTATCAGAGCGCTTTACATGCAGTTGAGGCATACAAAGTAAAACAGCTAGTGGAGAGAGATCGGGGAAACAGTGGGATAAAATACAAAAGGAGCAGAATAAAATTGACGCGGACATAGGATGCAGGTTAGGAGAGAGCGAGAAATAGGGCAATATACAACAAAAGCAACCAGATAATATGTCCAGCGACAGAGGGTCGCAACAAGTGATATGTGTACAGTAAGCTAGAGGCAGGAGGAGCAAAGCATCTAGTTCAAGGCATTGTTCATTAGTAGAGCTTTAACTTCCCTTTTGAAGGCACGTGTAGAGGGAGTCAGTCTTCCAGAGCGTTCCAGATTCTTGGGGCAACGCCCGAGAATGAGCGCTTGTAGGTTTTAAGCTTATTAAATTTCTTTGGCTTGAGCAGCAGTGTGCCAGTGCTTCTTGTGGACCTGGAGCCCCCGGATAGTTCCAGCTTGTTTGTCAGGTGGAGTGGGGTGTTGAAGTGTAGTTCTCTATGGGTCATGCAAGCAATCTTTAGTTGGATCCTTGCCTCAAAGGGAAGCCAATTGAGCGAATTCAGGTCCGGCGAAATGTGATTGGTCTTCTTAGAACCCGTGATGAGTCTAGTAGCAGCATTTAGAGAAGCTCTTATGGGGGCTAAACTGAGTTTCGGCAGTCCGCTTAGAGTAGCACTGCCATATTCTAGTCTAGAGATGACAAGTGCTTGCACCGCCGCTTTAAAGTCGTCTTGGGGAAGGTAGGGTTTGAGTTTTCTAAGGATGCAAAGCTGGAAGTTCGCTCCTTTGATCGATGATCTGATGTGGTCTTGCATGTTTAGGTTCTTGTCAAGCACAACTCCCAATGATTTAGTGGAATCAATGATGTGGGTAGTGCAGTTGAGGGCAGTGAGGTTACAGAGAAATTTCACAACAGTGGTGGATTGCCTAGCGGGTGCAATGAGGAGGAATTCGGTCTTGAGGGCATTTAATTTGAGATGGTTGGAGGTTAGCCAGTTTAGGGTTTTGAGAAGGGTTCCGTTGAGAGATTTGATGTCATCGGGGAGGAGATTTTCATGTAGAGTTGGGTGTCGTCCGCGTACATGTGATATTGGATGTTGGAGGCTTTCAGAATTACAGTCAATGGTTCAAGGAAGAGGTTAAAGAGTGTGGGGAGAGTGAGGATCCTTGGGGGACACCCAGTGTGCAAGGACTGGGGTTGGATAGAGACTGGTTGGATTTGACTCTTTGTGTTCTGTTGTTGAGGAAAGAGGCAAACCATTTAAGGACCGTGCCCGAGAGCCCCATCCTACGTTCCAAGACTTAGAGTAGATTGTCATGTTTAACAGTGTCGAACGCAGATGAGAGATCGAGCAGAATTAAAAGGCAAGCTTCATTTTGGTCAAGTAGGGTGAGGGCGTCGTCCACTATGTGAGTGATGGCTGTTTCGGTGCTGTGGCCAGTGCGGAAGCCCGATTGGAAGAGGTCGAGAAGCTGGAATTGCTCAATATGTTTGCGTAGCTGTTCATGAACACATTTCTCCAGCAGTTTTGCCAGGGTGGGTATGTTTGTGATAGGCCGGTTGTTGTTCAGGTCAACGGGGTCAGCCGAGGGTTTTTTGAGAATAGGGAGCACTAGGCCAGCCCTCAGGCAGTCCGGGATCTCACCTTGAAGAAGTGAGGCGTTGTTGATCTTGGACCAAAGCGGTGTTAGTGATCCTATCATATCTTTAAAGAAATTGGGAGGGAGGGGGTCATTGAAGTGATTTGAGGGTTTAAGGGTCGAGAGGATATTGAGGATGGTAATGTCATTGAGGGGAGTGAATTGACTCCATGAGGCATTGTTTTTGAGGGAGAGGCAATGAGGCGAGGTCTGGGGTGTGGAGACAGAGGAGTCAAGAGAGGGCGAAAAATTGAGTGCAGCAGACCTAAGATCTGCTTCGATTTTGTTTGTCTTATCAAGGAAGAATTCAGCAACCGCATCACAGTTAGGTTGCGGGCGAGAGAGGTGCTGAGATTGGGTAGAGGTGTTGTTGATTGAGATTTGATCAGCTCAAAAAGACGTTTCGGGCGATTTTTGGCTTTGTCCAGTTGATTTTTGAAGAAGTTGGCTTTTTCTGATCTAATGAGTTTGTTATATCTACTTCTTTTGAATCTTAGTGTTTTTAGAAGATCCGCGGAGGGAGTGGATCTCCAGGTGCGTTCTGCTAGTCTTAGGCTGCGTCTGTCCGCATTTAGTCTGTCATTGAACCAGGGTTTGGAGTCTTTTATGGGAATTCTTTTTAGCTGAAGGGGGCTGTGGCATTCAAGGCAGAAAGCATGGTGTTGTTATAGTGTGCAGTGAGATCGTGAACATCGCACATGTTTGCAGGCGGAAAAAGGGAAGAATTGCAGCGCTCTATGAGCTCATTAACGCTTGTATTATGGAGAGATCTTTTCCAGTGCTTGAGTTTTAGTGGTTGTGCGCTTTTGTGGTTCCAACTTTCAAGAATCAGGAAGTTGATATAATGGTGGTCAGACCAGTCACAAGGAAGAATGGATTCGAGGTGGATGGAGTTGGGGTTGGCGATGATTAGATCCAGTGTCGAGCCTAAGTTGTGTGTGGGACTGTCACAGAATTGGGTCAGGGAGAGGTCGGTTAGGAAGTTTTTGAGGGTTGTAACCGCCTGATCATGTGGGTCATTTCAGTGGAGATTGAAATCCCCAAGGAAGATCTGAGGGCAGTGTCGGCCTAGGTTGGAGGAGATGGTTTCCATAGTTTGTTCAATTAGAGGTAGGTTATCACCTGGGGGGTGGTAGAAGATGTGAAGGCTGCATAAGAGTCTGTGTGTGCTAGTGATATCGATGCATAGGTATTCACAGGATGAGAGCTTGGCAGAGGGGGACTGTTTTACTCTGAGAGAGTTGCGTATATATTTATTTATTCACTGAAAAACCCACAGGTTTCAGGGATGTTATAGTTAGGAATTTGCATTTTAAAACCTTAGAAATTCACTGAAAAAAATGCAGGTTTCAGGGATGTTACAGTTAGGCTGACATTTCCCTCATACAAAACCAGAGAAATTCAGCCTTTGTAGTTAGCTCAGCTAACTATAACTGGCGCCCCCGCAATGCACTGCTGATGACGTCACGACATAATTATGGATATAAGTACTGTGCAAAATTTCTGCTGAACCTGGGAACCATGAGACTTTGTTGCAATCTCTGAAAGCGTCTTTTTCACTTGAATGAGCCCTGAAGAAGTCTCAGTGTGAGACGAAACGCGGCTATGGCTATGATCTTTTGAAATTTTAATGAAAAATCAATAAAGAACGTCCCTTGAACAAAAAAGAAAAACAATTGGACTTTGGATCTCTCTTCATGTGCTCACTTCTTTGAACATTATTGTGTGATTACATTGTAAAGTGCTGAACCTTTATGATTTAATAATTTCTAACCATGCCCACATAGGTAGAACATGTACAGAAAGAGGAAGAAAGGTGCAGAAAGAAGCAAGAGAAGTGCAGAAAGATGCAAGAGAGGTGCAGAAAGATGAAGAAAGGTGCACACTCACACAAAGTAGCCTAATCACTAAGCCTTCTCCCAAGATGTCTTAAACCTCACATTTCTCTTGAAGGCTCACTATTCATTGACTGCTCAGAATGTTAGGCCTACCAAATGTAAAACAGCAATCCTAACCATATCACTGTTGTAAGCCTCACCAAGTTTGTGAAGGTATGCATGCGTGTGTCTCTGCTTTTACCTAGTGACATGTTACATAAAAATAAACATACAAATACTTGAATACCTGTGTCTCAAACAGCATACTCTGTAAATATGTGTACAAAAAGGTGTATGTAATTCTTTCTACTCATAATACAGGGCACATGGGTATTCAATAGTATATTTGAGGGGCTTTATAACACTTTTATACATAAGACATGTCTGCCTGTGCAACTGAATGACAGAGCCAAACTGAGAACATTTAACCACCTATAGGAGAAGCTACCCGCTTTTTAAGCTACCATCTTCCGATGCTTAACACATGTGAGAATACATATACAAGTAGGCATATACCTCAGTCACAAGAGCATGCAGACCTTTAAACTTTACAGCTTGCACGTCCCATTTGAGTACAGAAAGAGGTGAGAGAAGTACAGAAAGAGGCAAGAGAGGTGTAGAAAGAGGAAAGAGGGGTGCAGAAAAAGGCAAGAGGGGTGCAGAAAGAAGCAAGAGAGGTGCGTAAAAAAGCAAGAAAGGTGCAGAAAGAATCAACGGAGGTGCATAAAGAGGCAAGAGGGATGCAGAAAGAGGTAAGAGAAGTGCAGAAAGAAGCAACAGAGGTGCAAAAAGAGGCAAGAGAACTGCAGTAAGAGGCAAGAGAGTTACAGAAACAGGGAAAAGAGGTGCAGGAAGAGGGAACGGGTGCAGACAGAGGCAAGAGAGGTGCAGAAAGAAGGAAGAGGGGTGCAGAAAGAACCAACTGAGGTGCAGAAAGAGGCAAGAGGGGTGCAGAAAGAGGCAAGAGAAGTTCAGAAAGAAGCAACAGAGGTGCAGAAAGAGGCAAGCGAACTGCAGAAAGAGGCAAGAGAATTGCAGAAACAGGCAAAAGAGGTGCAGAAAAAGGGAACAGGGGTGCAGACAGAGGCAAGAGAAGTACAGAAAGAGGGAAGAGGTGCAGAAAGAGGCAAGAGGGGTGCAGAAATTTGCAAGATAGGTGCAGAACATCCTTGGCAGCCAACTACCCATCATAATACCTCCAGTAAGTCCCACACAGCAGGATTGCTAAGTTCTCATAGCAGGCTATGCCCCCTTTGCCCACCACTCTGCAAACATGCTCCCTGGCGTGCTCTTGGATGGGGATTGAAGTCCCCTTCACTGCTGGGGTTCCTTAGGGGCCAACTAGTCTACCTGTTACCTTCAGTAAGCCCCACACAGTGGGATTGCTGATAGGTGGACACAACCCATGCCCCTTTCTCCACCACTCTGCAAACGCACCGCCTGTCACGCTCTTGGTAGGGGGATGAAGTCCCCTTCCCTCCTGAGGGTCCCTGGGGCCCAACTAGCCCTCTTGTTACCTCTAGTAAGCCCCACATAGCTGGATTGCTGAGAGTGGTCAGAGGCCACGCCCCTTTTTTACACCACTCTCCAACACTTTATTTAATGTTTTACAGTTGATTTGTTAATATTTTTTATGTTTCATATATATATATATATATATATATATATATACATGTATAAATAAATAAATATATACATGTATATATATATATATATTTCTATATATAGGCTTTTTTATAATAGTAAATAAAGAAAGCCCCCAAAAAATGTTTTATGTAAAATATATATTTTAATAATAGTGTTACATTCCATATATGTATGTAGAAACATACACATACATGTATGTGTGTGTTTATATAAGTATATATTTTTATACATAGTATTAAATAGTGTTTAAATGTATTTAATTTACATTATATTAATGTTATATATTAACATATTTCAGATTTACTGTTTCGAACTCTGTCTATATATATATATATAAATATAATATATATATATATATATATATATAGTCCAACAACACTCTCCGAACCTCCACGCTGGCCAACAGAGAGAAACGGACCCAGATAGGATAGAAGGTAAGATGTTTATTTCCTCTCACTCCGTGACGCGTTTGGAGCACCCCAGTGCCCTTGTTCAATGTAATACATTAAAATATTTCAGATTTACTGTTTCGAACTCTGTCTATATATATATATATATATATTCACTGAAAAAACCATAGGTTTCAGACACGTTATAGTTACAAATTAGCATTTAAAAAACCTTTGAAATTCACTGAAAAAACCATAGGTTTTAGGGACAGTTATAGTTACTTGGACATTGCACTCGTACAAAACCAGTGAAATTCCCCCGTTATAGTTAGTTCAGCTAACTATAACTCGCGCCCCGCAATGCACTGCTGATGACGTCACATATTACATCACTCATGACATGGTCAGTGACATCACTGATGACATCACTGATGACATCTCAAATGACATCACTGATGACATCACTGATGACATCACTGATGACATCATCCAGTGACTGTGTGTTTCTGTAAAGTTTAAATATTTTTAATATATATAGGAAAAGACGTATTGAAGAATGAGTGGGTGTGTAAGTGTCTGTATGGATGATTTAGTAGGTGCGTGACTGACTCTATAAGTGAGTGATTTAACGTATCTTACTGAATGCATGGGTTAGTGACTAAACTGGATGAATGTCTGTATCCGTCTGTCTGTTGCTGTGTAAGTGGCTGCATGTGTTTGTGAATAGCTACATGAGTGTCTATATGAGTTATTGAATGCTTGTCTGAGTATCTGTATGGGTGCCTGAGTGTTTGTGTGGGAGGGGTGTGTGCAACTCTGTGCATAGATGTGTGAGTGGGTGATTCACTGGGTGGATGGTTTCAAGAGTACATCTGTGATAGACTGTATGGGTGGGTAAGTGTGTGTAAGAGTGTGTTAGTGAGTGAATGTATGTCCCAGTGGTACATGTGTGAGTAACTACATATGTGAAAGGCAGTATATATGTGTGTTGGAGTATATAAATAGCTATAAGCAAGAGTGAGTGATTGTGATAGTGGCTGTATGGATGAGTGTGTGCTTGTATCAGTGATTGTATAAGAGCGTAACAATGTGCTACTATTTGTATGAGTAAGTGAGCTGGTGTGTGTATAACTCTATAGGTGAGTAAATGGCAGTGTGTTTAATTATTTGCATGACTGACTAGGTGTGTGAGTATCTCTATGGATGAGTGGCGTTGTTTGAGTGTCTATATAGGAGTAAGAGTGCATATGATAGTCCTGTACTGAGTGACCGTAAGTATGAGTGACTGTACGGGTGAGTGAGTGGATGTGTGTGTGTAGACCTAAGAATCAGTGAGTGGGTATGTAGTTATTGGTGTTGGAGTGTCTATGGTTTTGCGAATGGCAGTCTGTAATTTAGAGTGGGTGTATCAAAGGTTATATTAGGGTGTGAGGAGGTGCATCAGATTATCACGTGGATGATGTCATCAGTGATGTCATTTGAGATGTCATCAGTGATGTCATCAGTGATGTCACTGACCATGTCATGAGTGATGTAATATGTGACGTCATCAGCAGTGCATTGCGGGCGCGAGTTATAGTTAGCTGAACTAACTATAACGGGGAATTTCACGGGTTTTGTACGAGTGCAATGTCCAAGTAACTATAACTGTCCCTAAAACCTATGGTTTTTTCAGTGAATTTCAAAGGTTTTTTAAATGCTAATTTGTAACTATAACGTGTCTGAAACCTATGGTTTTTTCAGTGAATTTCAAAGGTTTTTTAAATGCTAATTTGTAACTATAACGTGTCTGAAACCTATGGTTTTTTTAGTGAATTTGAAAGGTTTTTTAAATGCTAATTTCTAACTATAACGTGCCTGAAACCTACGGTTTTTTCAGTGAATTTCAAAGGTTTTGTAAATGACAATTTTTAAATGTATTAATTGTTATATTAATTTTTTTCATACTGATTTACTACATTTTTAGAAACAATTTTTTTTACATATTTTATTTTTTAAATTACATTGTAATTACATTATACATTACATTACAAAAAATACTTTCTCAGAATGAATTACTTTAGTTTAAATACTTTGCAGATAGGCAATAGACTTTTAAGTACAGTAGTTACAGTTGTTGCAATGGGCAACACATTTTCAAACACAATGCAACATTCAGCTCAATGTGAATTTCTAGTTAAATGCAATTAGTTACTTTATGGATTACTTTTGTAACCACAGGACTGGATCCTAGATTCAGTCCTGGTACATCTCCTGTAAACAGTTGAGTAAAAGCGTTTTGGTTACAGTCGTGATTTTTAAGGAATATTATTGTATTTTAAAAGTTGACACTTAGAAACTTTTTCTCATAGAATCACCAATGTTATCCTATGGAAGGAAATTCACTTAGCAGGTAAAAACTGTTATCGTTACTTTTTCTTACTCAGTGTTGGATCCTGGATCCAGCACTGGTGCATCTCCTGTAAACAGTTGAAAGAATGCGTTTAAGTCATACAGGCGATTTTTAAGGAATATTTGTAGTTTGTGAAAATCAACACTTTGAAACTTTTTTGCTGAAAACCAGTCAATCTTAGCCTATGAAGGAAATTCAAGTTACCGGTAAGTACGGTTAAAATTACTTTTCAGGACCAGTACTGGGCTGAAAGATGCAGCACTGAGGTCTCTCCTGATAACAGGTGAGTAAATCGGAATTCGTATTTCGGCTGATTTTAGAGGAATATTTTAAAGTTCCAAAACTCCACACTTAGAAGAATTTCCAAGTGAAACCAGTCAATGTTAGCCTATGGAAGGAAATTCAAGTTACTGGTAAGTACGGTTAAAATTACTTTTCAGGACCAGTACTGGGCTGAAAGATACAGCACTGAGGTCTCTCCTTATAACAGGTGAGTAAATCGGAATTCGTATTTCGGCTGATTTTACAGGAATATTTGTATGTTTCAAAAATCAACACTTAGAAACTTTTTCAGCAAAAAGCAGGCAATGATATCCTATGGAAGGAAATTCAAGTTACTGGTAAGTACGGTTAAAATTACTTTTGAGGATCAGTACTGGGCTGAAAGATGCAGCACTGAGGTCTCTCCTGATAACAGGTGAGTAAATCGGAATTCGTATTTCGGCTGATTTTAGAGGAATATTTTAAAGTTCCAAAACTCCACACTTAGAAGAATTTCCAAGTGAAACCAGTCAATGTTAGCCTATGAAGGAAATTCAAGTTACCGGTAAGTACGGTTAAAATTACTTTTCAGGACCAGTACTGGGCTGAAAGATGCAGCACTGAGGTCTCTCCTGATAACAGGTGAGTAAATCGGAATTCGTATTTCGGCTGATTTTAGAGGAATATTTTAAAGTTCCAAAACTCCACACTTAGAAGAATTTCCAAGTGAAACCAGTCAATGTTAGCCTATGGAAGGAAATTCAAGTTACTGGTAAGTACGGTTAAAATTACTTTTCAGGACCAGTACTGGGCTGAAAGATACAGCACTGAGGTCTCTCCTTATAACAGGTGAGTAAATCGGAATTCGTATTTCGGCTGATTTTACAGGAATATTTGTATGTTTCAAAAATCAACACTTAGAAACTTTTTCAGCAAAAAGCAGGCAATGATATCCTATGGAAGGAAATTCAAGTTACTGGTAAGTACGGTTAAAATTACTTTTGAGGATCAGTACTGGGCTGAAAGATGCAGCACTGAGGTCTCTCCTGATAACAGGTGAGTAAATCGGAATTCGTATTTCGGCTGATTTTAGAGGAATATTTTAAAGTTCCAAAACTCCACACTTAGAAGAATTTCCAAGTGAAACCAGTCAATGTTAGCCTATGAAGGAAATTCAAGTTACCGGTAAGTACGGTTAAAATTACTTTTCAGGACCAGTACTGGGCTGAAAGATGCAGCACTGAGGTCTCTCCTGATAACAGGTGAGTAAATCGGAATTCGTATTTCGGCTGATTTTAGAGGAATATTTTAAAGTTCCAAAACTCCACACTTAGAAGAATTTCCAAGTGAAACCAGTCAATGTTAGCCTATGGAAGGAAATTCAAGTTACTGGTAAGTACGGTTAAAATTACTTTTCAGGACCAGTACTGGGCTGAAAGATACAGCACTGAGGTCTCTCCTTATAACAGGTGAGTAAATCGGAATTCGTATTTCGGCTGATTTTACAGGAATATTTGTATGTTTCAAAAATCAACACTTAGAAACTTTTTCAGCAAAAAGCAGGCAATGATATCCTATGGAAGGAAATTCAAGTTACTGGTAAGTACGGTTAAAATTACTTTTGAGGATCAGTACTGGGCTGAAAGATGCAGCACTGAGGTCTCTCCTGATAACAGGTGAGTAAATCGGAATTCGTATTTCGGCTGATTTTAGAGGAATATTTTAAAGTTCCAAAACTCCACACTTAGAAGAATTTCCAAGTGAAACCAGTCAATGTTAGCCTATGAAGGAAATTCAAGTTACCGGTAAGTACGGTTAAAATTACTTTTCAGGACCAGTACTGGGCTGAAAGATGCAGCACTGAGGTCTCTCCTGATAACAGGTGAGTAAATCGGAATTCGTATTTCGGCTGATTTTAGAGGAATATTTTAAAGTTCCAAAACTCCACACTTAGAAGAATTTCCAAGTGAAACCAGTCAATGTTAGCCTATGGAAGGAAATTCAAGTTACTGGTAAGTATGGTTAGAATTACTTTTCAGGACCAGTACTGGGCTGAAAGATACAGCACTGAGGTCTCTCCTGATAACAGGTGAGTAAATCGGAATTCGTATTTCGGCTGATTTTAGAGGAATATTTGCACAATGGTGAAGGGAGGGGGCGGGGCCTGAGGTGACATCTGTGCAAACGGGCCCCGTGGCGCGTTTTAAGTTGGGGGATTAAGTCCCCTTGAATCCTGAGGGTCCCTAGGGGCCAACTAGCCCACCAGGAACCTCCAATATGCGCCAGGGGCTGCGTTGCAGAGACGTGTAGAGAGGCCACACCCCTTTTACACCTCTCTGCAACGCAGCTCTGTGGCGCTTTCTGGATGTACCTGTTGGGCTAGTTGGCCCCAGGGACCCTCAGGATTGAAGGGGATTTAATTCCCCATCTTAAAACGCGCCACGGGGCCTGTTTGCACACATGTCACCTGAAGCCCCGCCCCTCCCTTCACCACTGTGCAAACGCGCCCCGTGGCGCGTTTTAAGTTGGGGGATTAAGTCCCTTGAATCCTGAGGGTCCCCGGAGTCCAACTAGCCCACCATATACCTCCAAAAGCGCCACAGAGCTGCGTTGCAGAGAGGTGTAAAAGGGGTGTGGCCTCTCTACACGTCTCTGCAACGCAGCCCCTGGCACATATTGGAGGTTCCTGGTGGGCTAGTTGGCCCCAGGGACCCCCAGTATTCAAGGGGAATTGCTCCTCTTCTGCAAACGCGCCAGGGGGCGCGTTTGCAGAGTGGTGAAGGAAGGGGCGGGGCCTGCGGGCCCGATCGTTTAAAAAAAAAAAAAAAAATTGGCCTCTGAAGGGGGCTGTGTGGCCCCCCTTCCTTTTTCCTGTTTTTATGCCCTGGGGACCCCATCCCCCAGGGCCTTACCCCTTTTTAAAATTTTTAATTAAAAAAAACGGGAAGGGGGCCGCGTGGCCCCCTTCCCTGGGCCTGTATTGGCCCCGGGACCCCATCCCCCGGGGCATGGCCTTTTATTTTTATTCTTTGGAGGGGGCTGCGTGGCCCCCCTCCTCAGGCCATTTAAGGTCCCAGGGACCCCATCCCCCGGGGCCGGCCTTTCCATTTTTTTTAATTTTTCTTTTTGGGGGAGGGGGGCCGCGTGGCCCCCCTCCTGGGCCACTACTTGCCCCGGGGACCCCATCCCCCGGGGCTGGCCCTCTCCGTTGGGGACTGTGGGGGTCCCCAATCCCCCCACAGTCCCGCCGGCTCCCCACGTCCCTTGTGAGCCGGCATTGCAGTTCCACATGGGGAGCAGCTGACATGCTGCTCCCCATGTGGAAAAGCAATCGCTTTGGATATTGGAAGAGAGATCAGGTTTCCTGCTCTCTCTTCCAATATCCAAAGCAGTTTGCTATGGCAGGACGGGAGCCGCGAGGCTCCCGTCCCTGCCATAGCAAACTACAGTGTCCCGGGGGTAGGCACCCCGGGACACTGCAGGAGCCAGCCCTGGGGGTGGCGGTCCCCAGGGCCATCAAGGGCTCCAGGAGGGGGCCGCGCGGCCCCCTCCCTACATCAGTACAGCCCGGGAGTTGGTGGTCCCCGGGCTTCGGGGTCCAAAACGGACCCCCATTTTATTTTGTTAGTGCCCCGGGGAGGTGGCGGTCCCCGGGCATGTGGGGGCTGGAGCCCCCACACAGGTTGTTAAATTAATTAAAAAAAGCCCCGGGAGGTGGTGGTCCTCGGGGCTGCGGGAGGGCTCAGAGCCCTCCCGCACCATTTTTTAAAAGCCCCGGGGGTGGCAGTCCCCGGGCTTGGGGGCCCTTTGAGGCCCCCACACATTAAATTATCCCCCCACCATGCCCCCGGGACTTGGGCCACCCGGGGCCACTACATCGAAGCGCGGGAGACCGCGCTTCGATTTTTCGGCAGGATTCGCGCACCCTGAGTGCATCCTGCCGATTTAAAAAAAAAAAAAAATGCTTTTTTGCCCAGGGGGTCCTTGTGAGACCCCCTGAGCAGGCCTAGGGGTTAGGGTGTTTCTACCCTGCCCCCTTTGTGCGTTTTGCGCACTTGTTTCTTTTTTTTCTCGGCGGGATCCGCGCACCCTAAGCGCATCCCGCCGATTTAAAAAAAAAAAAAAATCTTTTTCTGCCCAGGGGTCCTTGTGGGACCCCTGAGCAGACCTAGGGGTCAGGGTGTTTCTACCCTGCCCCCTTTGCGCTTTGCGCACTTGTTTCTGTCCCTCGGTTCTACCGAGGGACAAAATGGCTGCCAACACTTCTTGATTTGGAGTGTTGACAGCCAATTAGCATGCAGCTCGTGATCGGGAGGGTACGCGGATCCGACGCGCCCATAGATATATATGTGATTTTAATTGTGAATTTCTCAGGAACTACTGAACGGATTTACACCATTTTAGCAAAAGGCACCAGTCTGAACCAAGGGCTACCTCTTTGCCAAATTTGGGGTAATTCCGTTCAGCAGTTCGGGCTGTAGCTGCGACTAAAGGTTCCTAGGAAAAATGAATGGGGAAAACGCGTTTTGGGACCCCCTTTTTCTCGGCCCCCGCTTGACGTATCACCCCGAGACTTTCAGGGTAGGAGCGGACCGGAGCGCCCCAACAAGTTGGAAGCTTTCGCGAAGATTCGTCAACCGGCGCCAACGTTATTGCAAATAGAATGTCGCGGATTTCCTATGGATAATAGGTCCTAACTATAACTATCTACTGGCGACCGCTAGTAGATAATATAAATATATATATATATATATATATTTATATAACACAGGTTGCCCTACGAGAGAAGCCACACACAACGGGGTTACTGCACTCCACTCAGCAGGCGGCAGTGAGGTCAGCAGAGTGCACACAATCCAAGCGCCAAACGCGTTTCGAGCTCTTGATCACTGGCAATATGGAGACAGGAAACATTGCTAAGAACAGCTGACTTTATTGAATGTAGAGTCCCACCCCAGTGGGCGTTACACACAGTGGCATGCTGGTCCTGATAGTCCAATAATATTGGCCACGCTAAGACTCCAAAGTTCTTTAACCAAGTGGATACTGTCCCTGCCCCACAATTAAATAATACATCCATTTACGGTGGAGCGCGTGCAAACACTGTTTTCCGCTGCCTGTACTTCTGCGAGCGAGGCCCCCGCTGTCCCAACGTCTGCTCGTGCTTGCCAGCACACAGGATCCGCCTCGGGCGTCGGGGCTTCTCGCGGCCGGACCAGCCGCTATACAAAAAAACACAGGTTGCCCCACGAGAGAGGCCACACACAACAGGGTTACTGCACTCCACTCAGCAGGCAGCAGTGAGGTCAGCAGAGCGCACACAATCCAAGTGCCAAACGCATTTCGAGCTCCCTCGAGCTCTTGATCACTGGCAATATGGAGGCAGGAAACAGTGCTAAGAACAGCTGACTTTATTGAATGTAGAGTCCCACCCCAGTGGGCGTTACACACAGTGGCATGCTGGTCCTGATAGTCCAATAATATTGGCCACGCTAAGACTCCAAAGTTCTTTAACCAAGTGGATACTGTCCCTGCCCCACAATTAAATAATACATCCATTTACGGTGGAGCGCGTGCAAACACTGTTTTCCGCTGCCTGTACTTCTGCGAGCGAGGCCCCCGCTGTCCCAACGTGTGCTCGTGCTTACCAGCACACAGGATCTGCCTCGGGCGTCGGGGCTTCTCGCGGCCGGACCAGCCGCTATACAAAAAAACACACAGGTTGCCCCACGAGAGAGGCCACACACAACAGGGTTACTGCACTCCACTCAGCAGGCAGCAGTGAGGTCAGCAGAGCGCACACAATCCAAGTGCCAAACGCATTTCGAGCTCCCTCGAGCTCTTGATCACTGGCAATATGGAGGCAGGAAACAGTGCTAAGAACAGCTGACTTTATTGAATGTAGAGTCCCACCCCAGTGGGCGTTACACACAGTGGCATGCTGGTCCTGATAGTCCAATAATATTGGCCAAGCTAAGACTCCAAAGTTCTTTAACCAAGTGGATACTGTCCCTGCCCCACAATTAAATAATACATCCATTTACGGTGGAGCGCGTGCAAACACTGTTTTCCGCTGCCTGTACTTCTGCGAGCGAGGCCCCCGCTGTCCCAACGTGTGCTCGTGCTTGCCAGCACACAGGATCCGCCTCGGGCGTCGGGGCTTCTCGCGGCCGGACCAGCCGCTATACAAAAAAACACAGGTTGCCCCACGAGAGAGGCCACACACAACAGGGTTACTGCACTCCACTCAGCAGGCAGCAGTGAGGTCAGCAGAGCACACACAATCCAAGTGCCAAACGCATGTCGAGCTCCCTCGAGCTCTTGATCACTTGCAATATGGAGGCAGGAAACAGTGCTAAGAACAGCTGACTTTATTGAATGTAGAGTCCCACCCCAGTGGGCGTTACACACAGTGACATGCTGGTCCTGATAGTCCAATAATATTGGCCACGCTAAGACTCCAAAGTTCTTTAACCAAGTGGATACTGTCCCTGCCCCACAATTAAACAATACATCCATTTACGGTGGAGCGCGTGCAAACACTGTTTTCCGCTGCCTGTACTTCTGCGAGCGAGGCCCCCGCTGTCCCAACGTGTGCTCGTGCTTGCCAGCACACAGGATCCGCCTCGGGGCTTCTCGCGGCCGGACCAGCCGCTATACCAAAAAACACAGGTTGCCCTACGAGAGAAGCCACACACAACGGGGTTACAGCACTCCACTCAGCAGGCGGCATTGAGGTCAGCAGAGCGCACACAATCCAAGCGCCAAACGCGTTTCGAGCTCCCTCGAGCTCTTGATCACTGGCAATATGGAGGCAGGAAACAGTGCTAAGAACAGCTGACTTTATTGAATGTAGAGTCCCACCCCAGTGGGCGTTACACACAGTGGCATGCTGATCCTGATAGACCAATAATATTGGCCACGCTAAGACTCCAAAGTTCTTTAACCAAGTGGATACTGTCCCTACCCCACAATTAAATAATACATCCATTTACGGTGGAGCGCGTGCAAACACTGTTTTCCGCTGCCTGTACTTCTGAGAGCAAGGCCCCCGCTGTCCCAACGTGTGCTCGTGCTTGCCAGCACACAGGATCCGCCTCGGGCGTCGGGGCTTCTCGCGGCCGGACCAGCCGCTATACAAAAAACACAGGTTGCCCCACGAGAGAAGCCACACACAACCGGGTTACTGCACTCCACTCAGCAGGCGGCAGTGAGGTCAGCAGAGCGCACACTATCCAAGCGCCAAACGCGTTTCTAGCTCCCTCGAGCTCTTGATCACTGGCAATATGGAGGCAGGAAACAGTGCTAAGAACAGATGACTTTATCGAATGTAGAGTCCCACCCCAGTGGGCGTTACACACAGTGGCATGCTGGTCCTGATAGTCCAATAATATTGGCCACGCTAAGACTCCAAAGTTCTTTAACCAAGTGGATACTGTCCCTGCCACACAATTAAATAATACATCCATTTACGGTGGAGCGCGTGCAAACACTGTTTTCCGCTGCCTGTACTTCTGAGAGCGAGGCCCCCGCTGTCCCAACGTGTGCTCGTGCTTGCCAGCACACAGGATCCGCCTCGGGCGTCGGGACTTCTTGCGGCTGGACCAGCCACTATACAAAAAAACACAGGTTGCCCCACGAGAGAAGCCGCACACAACGGGGTTAACGCACTCCACTCAGCAGGCAGCAGTGAGGTCAGCAGAGTGCACACAATCCAAGCGCCAAAACGCGTTTCGAGCTCCCTCGAGCTCTTGATCACTTGCAATATGGAGGCAGGAAACAGTGCTAAGAACAGCTGACTTTATTGAATGTAGAGTCCCACCCCAGTGGGCGTTACACACAGTGGCATGCTGGTCCTGATAGTCCAATAATATTGGCCACGCTAAGACTCCAAAGTTCTTTAACCAAGTGGATACTGTCCCTGCCCCACAATTAAATAATACATCCATTTACGGTGGAGCGCATGCAAACACTGTTTTCCGCTGCCTGTACTTCTGCGAGCGAGGCCCCCGCTGTCCCAACGTGTGCTCGTGCTTGCCAGCACACAGGATCCACCTCGGGGCTTCTCGCGGCCGGACCAGCCGCTATACAAAAAAACACAGGTTGCCCTACGAGAGAAGCCACACACAATGGGGTTACTGCACTCCACTCAGCAGGCGGCAGTGAGGTCAGCAGAGCGCACACAATCCAAGCGCCAAACGCGTTTCGAGCTCCCTCGAGCTCTTGATCACTGGCAATATGGAGGCAGGAAACAGTGCTAAGAACAGCTGACTTTATTGAATGTAGAGTCCCACCCCAGTGGGCGTTACACACAGTGGCATGCTGGTCGTGATAGTCCAATAATATTGGCCACGCTAAGACTCCAAAGTTCTTTAACCAAGTGGATACTGTCCCTGCCCCACAATTAAATAATACATCCATTTACGGTGGAGCGCGTGCAAACACTGTTTTCCGCTGCCTGAACTTCTGAGAGCAAGGCCCCCGCTGTCCCAACGTGTGCTTGTGCTTGCCAGCACACAGGATCCGCCTCGGGCGTCGGGGCTTCTTGCGGCCGGACCAGCCGCTATACAAAAAACACAGGTTGCCCCACGAGAGAAGCCACACACAACGGGGTTACTGCACTCCACTCAGCAGGCGGCAGTGAGGTCAGCAGAGCGCACACTATCCAAGCGCCAAACGCGTTTCGAGCTCCCTCGAGCTCTTGATCACTGGCAATATGGAGGCAGGAAACAGTGCTAAGAACAGATGACTTTATTGAATGTAGAGTCCCACCCCAGTGGGCGTTACACACAGTGGCATGCTGGTCCTGATAGTCCAATAATATTGGCCACGCTAAGACTCCAAAGTTCTTTAACCAAGTGGATACTGTCCCTGCCACACAATTAAATAATACATCCATTTACGGTGGAGCGCGTGCAAACACTGTTTTCCGCTGCCTGTACTTCTGAGAGCGAGGCCCCCGCTGTCCCAACATGTGCTCGTGCTTGCCAGCACACAGGATCCGCCTCGGGCGTCGGGACTTCTCGCGGCTGGACCAGCCACTATACAAAAAAACACAGGTTGCCCCACGAGAGAAGCCCTGACGCCCGAGGCGGATCCTGTGTGCTGGCAAGCACGAGCACACGTTGGGACAGCGGGGGCCTCGCTCACAGAAGTACAGGCAGCAGAAAACAGTGTTTGCACGCGCTCCACCGTAAATGGATGTGTTATTTAATTGTGGGGCAGGGACAGTATCCACTTGGTTAAAGAACTTTGGAGTCTTAGCGTGGCCAATATTATTGGACTATCAGGACCAGCATGCCACTGAGTGGAGTGCAGTAACCCCATTGTGTGTGGCTTCTCTCGTGGGGCAACCTGTGTTTTTATATAAATATATATATATATATATATATATATATATATATATATATATATCCAATAACCAAGTTCCCAGACCATCCATGCTCCGACGGGAAGAAAGGGTACGGACTCCACTTTTAGTGCCAAACTTCTATTTAATTCAAAACCGCTCCAGCTTGTTCTGACGCGTTTTGGTCACTGCATTGATATATATATATATTACAAACAATGTGCCCTTAAGCATTGGGAGATCACTCGACAGAGCTTCACCATACTGCTCCCTGATGCAGCCTGTCTGAATGATCCATTTCATTAATGTCTTTGCCAACGCATTTCAAGGTTAAAAAACCCCTTCTTCCTGGGCTGCCACAAACACATCTGAGCCTCGCATTCATTTGACATTTGCAGCTTTATTGAATTCCATCACAGTGGGCTATATATATATATATATATATATATATATATATCACAGAAAAGCTCCTGGCGCTGCTGGCTACATTCACCACTCGGGTCGGTGCGAGTTGAGGGTACCGGAACCCGTTGTAATATTATTGAAACTCCGTATTGCGTCGAATACAAAAAGACTCGCACACCAAGGACAATTAAAAAAGTTCAGTGTTTTAGGTTTAGCGGCAACGCGTTTCGATAAAAAGCCGGCTTGTGAAGAAGATCTTTTGATCAAAACGCGTTGCCGCTAAACCTAATACACTGAACTTTATAATTGTCCTTGGTGTGCGAGTCTTTTTGTATTTGACGCAATACGGAGTTTCAATAATATATCTATATATATATATATATATATATATATATATATATATATATATACACTGAAAAAACCATAGGTTTCAGGGACGTCATTTGAGATGTCATCAGTGATGTCATTAGTGAGGTCACTGACCATGTCATGTGACCTCACTGTGATGTAATATGTAATATGTGACGTCATCAGCAGTGCATTGCGGGGGCGCGAGTTATAGTTAGCTCAACTAATTATAACGGCTGAATTTCTCTGGTTTTGTTCCAGTGAAATGTCCAACTAACTATAACGTCCCTGAAACCTGTGGTTTTTTCAGTGAATATATATATAAATATAAATATATATATATATATAATGCCAAGAACGCTCCACTCCAAACCAGAGACCCTTGAAAAGTGGTGCATGCGCCGGAAGAGCACCCAGCTCGTAATTTACAAAAAGTTCCTTCGCATGGCGAAATAATGCACTCTCAGGACACACATCCAAGTTGCAGTTCAGTAATATTTAATCCGCGTCTTCGTTACGCGTTTCGGCTGTGAAGCCTTGCTCACACGTAAGAAGCAAAGAACATCCCAGGACATATTCACATAATATCCACAACATAGACAACAGACACAATGATTCATGGAAAGTAAAAGTGAAATTACGGCGGCCATCTTATAATGATAGGTATGTCCATACATTTGAATATCCATGTATTTACATATGTATTGCACAACTCAAAATAATACTATTAAAACCAATTAATCGGATTCAAAGGTTGCAAAAAAGAGAAATGCGGCTCAAAGAGTATAACATTATTCTAGACAAGTGTCATTCAGTCAAGAGCCTGCGTACATGGTCTTGAAAACATAGAAGAACTGGGCGGCCATCTTGATAGAACCGCTGTCATGTACGAAAGTACAAGTATTACCCATGAAAGAAGTGAGACCAAAGTGAAGTGATTCCTAGTGCATTAATCATAACCAATTGGTAGGCTCACTGAGTATACAATGGTACAGAAACTATTATGTGTCGTAACATGGAGCATGATTGTGGTTGTGTGTATATGCGATAACCTTGTGTATATTGTGATAAGGAATAAAGAAATAATGTAAACCATGGAATTGAAAAAGTATATATATATACATATAGTCCTTCCTACCAATCCGTGAATAGGATCTAGGGCTAAATGTCAATGGCTCAATGTCCCCACCCCGTGGCAGCTGTCTGCCTGGGTGTACTGGATGTCATATCTGGGGAGCGGGCATGACGAGGGATATCCCACGCCGGGACATAAGACATATCTGCCCAGTGTTAATTGGTACCTGACTCACTGGATATGTCCAAAAGTGTTACCGTTCTAGTCACAAATATACTGCGGCAATATGAAAGGGACCATATCCACATAATGTCAAACACCTCTACATCGTGTACCATGCGATAAAGGGCCAGTGCCCAAGTAATAACTAAATATACGATTTTACACGATATTATGTACAGAAATACACATTGTACCACAAAATAAACCACATGTCAGGACAGTGCCTCGTTGAGATCAAAGGTCATACAGTAACACAGGATAGGAAAAAGATCAGAAAGATTACTAAATCAAACCACAAGGTGCATGTTCTTGACTGTAGTGACTTGACATCGCCATGTGCCTCTGAAGAAAAGGTTAGGGTACCCGTGAAGGTGAACTATCAAAGTAGTGTGGGTCCTTTCCTTTCCTCCTACAGTGACAAAAGGGAAAGAAAAACTAGGTTAAAATCAATGTGAGTGATGTACTTTCAATTGCATAAGTGATTAAAAACAAATGTACTCAAAGTACTACAGTCCCTAGACGCAAAAGGAGGTTAGAGAGGAGCAAAGAACATCTCAAGCTTCATACAAGTGGATTCCTAACTCTTCATCAAGATTCAGGCCTCCTGGGCTTTTAGTCTGGAAATCTATAATGTATTTAGATTCACGTTGTCTCAGTTTAAGTGCCCTATCACCCCCCCTGGGCGGTCTCGGGATGTGTTCATTCACAAAGTAACTAAGTAGGGCATTATTCGAGTAATGGTGTTGCTGAAAATTGCGTGCTACAGGGTATTGCTGATCTCTGTTGCTGATTGCCCTCATGTGTTCTAATACACGTTTCTTGGCAGGATGAATGGTACTGCCAATATATTTCAGTTTACACGGATATTCCAATACGTATGCGACAAATGGTGTGCTACGTGTTAGGAATTGAGTGATCTTTTTGTTAGTACCTCTTTCTGTTGTGAGTTCTTTCCTCATGTAGCTGTTTTTGCTGGCCTTGCAGTGCCCACAGGGAAAGAAACCAATCAGCCCTTGATCTCTTATGGTATTGTAGAGTGTAATGTCGCTATGCACCAATTTATCCCTCAAGCTGTACTGGGCCTCTCCCTAACTAAATGACCGATATTGGGGTCACTGGTGAGGATGTCCAGTGTTTGGTGAGAATCTGTTTGATTTTCTTGGCACTCCTGTTGTAAGTGAGAATGATCCTAGTGTTATTTTCCTGGTCATTGCTGTCAATCTCATTACCTGCTCTCGTGAGTAATGTGTCCTGTCTTTGTACCTGCTCAACCTTTCTGATTGCTTTATTAAGTACCCACTGAGGATACCCTCTCTCCTTGAACCTCCCGGTCATGGTTAACATTTCTTCCTTGAAGGCTGTGTCGGTACTGCAGTTGCATTTTGCCCTCAGCAGTTCACCGTAAGGTATACTCCATTTCAGTGGATCAGGGTGGCTGCTGAGGGCATGAAGCAAGGTGTTACCAGCTGTGTCCTTCCGAAACAGTTTGGTCTGTACAGTATCTCCCTTAACTTCAACTTTGACATCTAAAAACTCCACTGAGTTTTTGCTAACTGTTCTGGTGAGGATGATGTTGCGATTGTTGATATTGAGCTTATCAATAAAGCCATTGACCTCATCTTCCTTTCCCTTCCACACCATGAAGATGTCGTCAATGTAACAGAGCCAGAGCACAACCTGCTCCACCTAGGGAAAGTTGGGGTTATCCATCAAGATTTCTTTCTCCCATTGGCCCAGAAACAGATCAGCAAAACTTGGGGCGAAGCAGGTCCCCATTGCGGTCCCCGTGATCTGCTTATATAGGGTCCCGTCAAAGATGAAGATGTTATTGGTGAGACATAATCTCATCATATCCAAAACCATAGCAGTGTGAGATTTAAATCTTATGTGTCTGGTCTGCAAAAATTGTTTACACGTATCTATACCTTGATCATGTTCAATGATGGTGTAAAGTGAGTTTACATCCAAGGTAACCAATAAAAAATCTGTTTCCCAGTGTAGGCCTTCTAATTTACTTAGAAAGTCTTTTGTGTCTTTGACGTGGGATGGGAGGTTACTCACAAAGTCCCATAAAAAATGGTCCACGTACTTGGAGATATATTCTGTGGCACGCTCTTTTGAGGATACAATGGGTCTACCAGGGGGATTGATCTTGTCTTTGTGCACCTTTGGTAAAAGGTATAAAACAGGAAGAATGGGATAATCCTTTTTTAGATAACAGTATTCCACCCACTCTAATATCCCCATGTCCCTCCAGTTCTTGAGTTTGTCCCATATTTCTTCCACACTCAGAGAATATATCTCTCTGTTGATGACAGTATAGAATTTTTCATTCGTCAGTTGGCGTAGAGCCTCTGCGACGTATTTTTCTCTACTTAGGATCACTACATTCCCTCCCTTATCTGCCGGTCGGATCACTATCCTCTGCTAGGGACATGAGTGCTTGTCTTTGAGGAAAAGTGAGATTGTGGGCTTGTTGTTCTCTGAACCACTTCTTGTGTCTAAATTTGATCAGAGCGGTATTTACAACATCATGAAAAGTGTCTATGTTGTCATGTGTAAGTGAAGGAAAGAACGTGGAACATGGTCTAAATTGCGTTTTGGCCGTGTCATCATATGTTATATTCAAATCATCAAGTACATTTTCAATCGTTGTATTATTGACACCTCCCTCTGTGTCAGTCTCTAGTTGATGGAGGGTAACTAGCAATGTCACTGATATTTAAGTCAAGGTCCCTGTCTCTGTTGTGAACATCATGAGCAAATGCCACTTTTTTAATTTAAGCTTCCGAACAAATTTGAAGAGGTCAATACGGGTTTCTGGATAATTAAACAGTAGGGAGGGGCAAAATGAGAGACCTAAGCAAAGTGTTCTTTTCTCTACTTCGTTGATATGTCTCTCAGATAGATTATCGTTTTGTTCACCATTTCCGTATCCATCATACTGCTGCAGCGGATCTTTTCGCCTTTGTTCCCATGCACCCCCTTCCTCTGCCTCTTTTTCCACCTCTGTCTGATTCTTTTTCTTCTTTCCTTGTTCCGCCTCTTCCTCTTCCTCGACCCCTTTGGGTTTCGTCGTTGGTGTCCCTCTTGGCGTTTGGCGGCCCCGTCGTAGGAGCCTGTACTCGTCTAAAAAAGTTACTGGTTTACTACCTTGTTCCTTGTCAGACGAGATATTACTTGATGTGGCCGAGTTGTCAGTTTCGTTGCCACTGATTATGGCATCTTTGGATACAGAATTTTCTGAGGTTCGTGGCGAAAGTCCCTTGCCTGGCATTTGATTATATCCGGCTATGTTCGTAGTCCTCACAGTCCCTGTGAAGCTTCCATTGTTTACGTTCTTTGATCTCATCCTCATGTTTTGTTATTCTTGTCTTCATGTTTTCCATTTCTTTATTGAACACTGCTGGTTCCAAAGATTTCTCAAGATCATCTTTGACTGTCTTAATTTCTTGCAGGAGTGTCTCTCTGTCTAGCCAAGCGTATTTGACTAGAATTTCTAGCATCCTCCGTGAACTTGTTGCCGAGTTTTCTGCCCATTCTTCGAGCATTTTCGGGTTTGGTTTCTCATATGATGGAATGGTGTAGATACGTAGGCCTCTGGGAACCATACCCTTGTCAATGTAATCTTGCAAGGATATGGCTTCCCACCACTTAGAGACTTCAGACTTGCGCAGTTTTTCTAGCTGTTTTATTTTTTCTTCATTACTCTTGTCTTTGCTGATAACAACTGTTGATTTGGTATTAATCCCCGGTGCTCTTGCAAACAGCGATTGTGCTGCTGCCCTTCTCTCTGTATCCTCCTCCATATCGGCGTGAAAAATCACTATAAGTGTTATACCCTGAACTCAAATGAGTAAATAGCCAAATGTATGTCCACCCGATAAGATATCGGGTTCCTTTTGGCGCTGTAAGATGCTAAGGTGCTGCCCCTTCAACAGTTCAAATGGGGTTACATCTAAGGACTCCCGCACCCAGAGACGTGAACAAAACAGTGCCCCGACACCACGAAAATCGGAAAAGGCGCGCGGTCTACACCGCGCGTCTAACCCTCTTCGGTTGCCAGTAGGTAGTTATAGTTAGGACCTAGTTTCCATAGGAAAAGTGTTTTTTGATTTGCCGATATCCTTTGCGCCGTTTGACGAATCTTCGCGAAATTTTCAAAACTAATGGGGCGCTCCGGTCAGCTCCAGTCTTGAAAGTTTCAAGGTGATTTCTCAAGCGAGGGCCGAGAAAAAAGGGGGGTCCCAAAACGCGTTTTCTCCATGTTAATTTCCATAGGAAACTTTAGACAAAGCTACAACTCGAACTGCTGAACGGAATTACACCAAATTTGGCAAAAGCGTAGCTCCTGGTTCAGAAAGTGACCTTTTTTTAAATGGTGTAAATCTGTTCAGTAGTTCCTGAGAAATTCAAAAATAAAAATATCGATGTCTGGTGGCCGAAGAGGATTCGCGAAGCCTCCCGAGCACGAGCTTCATTCAGATTGGCTGCCAACACTCCGAACCAAAATGTGTTGGCAGCCATTTTGTGACTCGGTTGAACCTGCCCTATCATTGCAAACTATGCTTCGCTTCATGGAAGCGAGAGCAGAAAACCTGCTCTCGCTTCCATGAAGCAAAGCAGATTGCATTTGGACAAGGGGAGCTGCATGTCAGCAGCTCCCCTTGTCCAAAAGCAATGCCGGCTCCTGCAGGAGGCGGGGAGCTGGCTGGGACCGCGGTGGTCCCCAACGTGTGACCAGGCTCTGGGGGATGGGGTCCCCAGGGCCAATAGTGGCCCAGGGAAAGGGGGCCACGCGGACCCCTCCCGTACTATTTTTTTTTTATAAAAAAGAGGCAATGTCCCGGGGGGTAGGGTCCCCGGGGCAAAATTATTGGCCTGAGGAGGGGGGCCACGCGGACCCCCCAACATAATAAAAAAAAATAATGCTAGCCAGGCCCCGGGGGATGGGGTCCCCGGGGCCAATAGTGGCCCAGGGAAGGGGGGCCAAGCGGCTCCCATCCCTTATTATTAAAAAAAAATAACAGAGGTAATGAATCGGGGGATGGGGTCCCCGGGGAGAATACCGAATAATTTAAGTGGGGCATTTTTTTTTCTTTCTATTTTGGAGTCGCGACCCCAACGCGGCTCTCAGTGCGGTCCCCCTGTGTAACATCGCATTGTATTCACGAATCCACCTCAATTAAATAATTTAGTAGTATATAATTTAGAAGGTAGTGTTGCGTTTGTGAAGTTGTTTTAAAGAGGTAGTGTGATTGAAGTTAATGATAAGATTAAAATTGATTAAGTTAGTAAAAATCTATAAAATTAAAAATTAATAGTTAAACCTGAAAAGTGTATTGCGTTGTAGTACATTGAATTCATGCTTTTGCAGATTCACGACAGATTCATGAATCCTTCATTTTTTTTTTTTTAAGTATGTATGTTTAAATAAGAATAAGATTCCATATTGTGTTATAGGGTGGCTCTAAAAAGAGCCCTTGTTTTCATTATGAGTTTGTTGTAGCTACATGTAAGTGCGGATGCACAGCTTTAGGTTGTTGAGAAAGACTCTGTTCCCATGATCTGTGAAGTGTACTCGATCACTGCTGTAGATGTCATCCATATCAAAACGTAGATTGTTGTTATAGATGGAGCCCATCCTATTGTCTATGAGGTAAGCAAAAACAGCTTTATTGACATTCTTTCTAGTTTTCTCAAACTGTGGACAGAATTGATTTGACCACTTCCATTTCTGTCTTTGGCATATATTAGAGTATACAAAGACAGTTTGAGGCAAAAGCAACATCAATTGTGCAAAGGTGTCCTTCATTAGCATTTCCAGACCTACCCCAGTCAATGTGCCTAGGTCATTGCCACCACAGTGCACAATCATGAGGTCAGGGGGTTGGAGATGCAAAAAGGTTTTAACCAAAGGCATCAATTGGTGCCACTTTAATTCTCTCTGTGCAATCCATTTAATATCCACATTTTGCAAAGCTAGGTCTTTGTCAATACCTCTGCGTTCAGCATACCTTTTGCACCAGAAAACATAGCTATGCCCAACAATCCATACTGTAAGCATCTTGAAGGGATGTCTGGAAGTAATGAAAAGATGTCTGTAGCTGAGGTAGTCAGTTGGTAGAATGAGAGGTATTATCTAAAATAGTGGACAAGATGCTGTTTTTTAAAAAGCAGAGAATTGATTGGCTGTTTATGAACATTGTACACTCAAAAATAGGGTGCATGGTGCTTTCTTTAAAAGCATGTTTCTTATTGGTTTTTAAAAAATGTTTGAAAGGTATAGTAGATAGGATAAGGTAATATTTGGCAAAAGTCAACCACACCTGCTGTTTGCATTTGTAACCTTGTGTGCTGAGCTTGAAAATATGGTGAACTTGTGACCTGCCTCTTCAGTTGAATGTTGCAGAAACTGTTACTATGGAAAATGGGATTAAGCAGAATGGAGGAAGGGTTGAATCTTATCTGTGGTTTTAAAATATGGAATTGTAATTTATATATAAGTGATATGTTATTAAAGTAAGATTTCCCAAGTCAGAACTATGTTTAGAAGTGGTCTGCTCTTAAAAAATAGTGCTATTATTATTAGTAATATATTTTTGAAGTCCCGTATGGATTCGCGGCTCCATCACAATGGTGCACGGTGGAGTCGCGACTCTAGAAAATTGCAGAACCAGTTTGGGCACTTTTAGAAGGCAGTTGGTAATGGTTAATATGTCTAACCAATAGAAATGTGTTTTACAATTTGAAATTATGTAGAAAGTAATGTGATTTGTTACTTACATTTATTTGTGTGGAGAAAGAGAGGGAATGTTTGCCATTACTTGTTTTATCTTGTTGAGAGTGGTGCATTACGTTGATTGTGTGCATAAGAAAATCTTTTATTAGTTTCTGATATTTCATATTCCAGAAATCTATTTGGAAGGTGAGTTATAAATTTGTGAGGTGTATTATGTATTAGCTTTATTTTTAAACTTTAAAAATTATTCAAGAACTGTGATGTTTGAAATATATTATTAAATGTAGAGATGTGTATTATAGTTTGTTTTATTGTACTTAAATATTGTTTAAAATAGATTCTGTATAGTATTAATATGTGTATATTGGAAGATGGATTAGTGATTATGGTAGTTTATTTTAGTGTGTGGAAATGTACAATTGAAGTATACCGCATAATTTTAGGTGTCGCTTTCAAATTGGAATTGCAGGCTGGCAAGTTTTAAGGTATGCATGGACTTCTGACTGAAGTATGTCTCTACTTGTATATTATTTTCATATGTCTTATACATTTGAAGGTGCATGATGTATAACAAAGAGTTGTTGTTGCTTTGTATGTGGTAGGCTCAAGACTGTGAGTAGTAGTAGAATGGTGAAGATGCAGCACAAAAGTGTGGTTTAAAAGATGTTGACATAAGGTATGGCGGCAGAGCGGTAGCAAGCTATCGGAGCTCCGCTGCCCGCCACTTATTTAATGCAACCTCGGGCTGCCCTCGGGCTTCCTACGCCCACAAAGAAACCGTAACGCGGCAGGAACTTACCGGAGCACCCGGCGTGCGTGTCTGGAGGCAGAGGCTGGCGCGGAGGCACTGGGGAACCCCGGACGCCGTCGGAGGAAGAACAGCAAGATGGTGCCAGTCTGCGACGTCCGAGAGACGGAGGACTGAGCCTGCCGGAAGACCCGATAATCAGCCCAAATATCAACGGTGACAGCGGACGCGGCGGCTGCAGGTACGGAAGACTGACCTTGTGAGACTATTAACAACATCCCAACAGCCCCCGTCGCCAACTAGGGGGCCTGGGACCACTCCGTCATTGAAAGCGAGCCGTGGAGGGGTCCGGGGAAGACAGCGCCGACGGTGCAGCCACGAGCGCGTTCCTGCGCATACCACACGCGATGCCTGCAGTAAGCGGGGTGAGGCGAGCCCCTAATTAATGGGCCCGAGAGACGTTTGGAGAGGCTAAAAGAAAAGTTGAGCACGACACCAGAACAAAGATATCGACTTTGCCTGACCCCAAGATGGCGATCCCTTGGGAAAAACGAGCGAGAAGGGAGTGAATGATCACACAGGGAATGCTGATTTGACAGGCAGTATTTTGCGGTGGAAAGTGACAAATCTCAGTTTGCAGAGGGAAGCATAGGCGGGAGAGCAACCATAGAAGAATAGGAGAGGAGCCTTTCGGGGAGGTACCCGCCTGACCCTAAGATGGAGACCAGGGTCCACGAATCACTGATCCTCCGATGACGGAGCCAACTTCAGCGCAGCCGATGCTCGGTGGTGATGTCTGAATGGCTGTGGTACCGGGGAGTACTCAGTTTCAGGTCAGCAGGAGAGATGAATAGCGGTGGGCGACGGCCATTCCGCACAGAGTGTATGAATACGTCAGCACCTATAGTGGACTTCGACCAGACCTCGCTTATTTCCCCCACCCTCCACCCCCATCCGACTCACCCATCATGACATCGAACCTGTGACCCTTGCCACCGACCGTGGAGACTTAGCATTTTGGCCGATGCCCGGTGGAGCTACCTTGATAGCTATAGAGGAGATGGGCTGTGGACTTCCCCCTCGGTCGTCACCTACCCAGCCGGACATTGGGCAGACTTTTCCTTCGTCTCTTCGCCGTATCTCCCTCCTCGTTACCCTTTTTCATTACCCCCTTTACCCTTCCACACGCCCTAACCAATAGATGCAACTTGTAACTGATGTATCTTTTGTAACAATGTGTAACTTGTAACTGATGTAACTGTCCTCATTTAAAGCGCTCTGATACCTTCGGGTCTAGCCAGCGCTATATAAAAAAAACTCAAATAACAAAAATAAAAGTATTAGTGATTAGGCTACTTTTTTATAAGTCTCTAGAGAGGTACAGTTGAAATATGCCACCTAATTTTTGGTGTTTGCTTGAAATTGGAAGTTTGTTCTGTGAATATTTCAGGTGTGCATAGTGTTGTGATTGAAGAAAGTCTCTATTAGGAGATATATTCTGATATGTGTTATGTATCTGAATATGCTAGATGTATAAAACACATGTATGCATCTATTTGTATATTTCTTTTATATATGATGCTGTTAGAAAAAGGTACAGACATATGCATGCTTGCTTTCAGGAATATGGTGAGACTTACAGCAGAGACATGTGAAGGGTTCCTGCTTTGTATTTGGCTAGGTGTAACATTCTAAGTAGTTGTAGGATGGTAAAGCTGCAGCACAAAAGTGAGATTTAAGACAAGTTTGAAGAGAGATTAGCTATTAGAGTAATTTGTATGAGTGTGTGGAAAGCTACACTTCAAATATTGTTGGGTAGTTCCTATAAAACCTGTACAGGATCTGCGCGTTTGGACAACATACACTGCAGGATTGGTGTCAGACGATTCTAGACACCCCCACCGGGTATGTTGGCCTGTGTACCCGCTAGCTCACAGTGCCACTAGAAACCCCTCTTACCAAGGACAGAATAGTTCTTGGCAACTATCGAACATGACAACCCTGATCCCTCAGGATTGTGGAAACAGTGTACTACGTTTCGCTCAGTCACTCGTCCTCACTTTGTCTCGGAGAGATACACAGAATAAACAGTAGGGACGTTTTCAATAAGTTTTTATTGAACAGTCGTTATGCTAGTGTAAAATAGGTGTGCTGAAACAATCATTAGACAGTAACAGATATAGATGATTAGAAGCACTAGGAAAGTAAAAGGATGATAGAGTTCTACCATTTTGCTATAATCATGAATACAGGTAAGTACATAAAATACGTGATAATAAAATGCATACTCCTACAATGCAACCCTAACTAGATGTACCTGAGTGTACCTAGCATGTATGTAGGTGTTAAGCCAAGAATCCCTCTAGGATAGAGTCAACCCCCATTACCCGAAGTGAGAGACTGTGGGACCCCGTCCTGGTTTTGGGTTGGACACCCCGCAAGGGATGTCAGACCAATGCGAGCTGAATCACTGACAAAATATCGACCTCAAAAATATCGAGGTACAAAATTATCGTGACAAAAATATCCAAGTCAAGAATATCGACATTCCTATCTACATCATGGTAAGTACAAAAATATCGAAAAAAATATCGATGTCAAAAATATCGTTGTAAAAAATAGTTTTTTTTAAATGTTAAAAAAATAATGTAAAATAAAGTAAATAATACATATAATTAAAAGAAACATAGTTAAAATTATTTAAAAATGTTTAAAAATAAAAACTGATACATATAGGGGCCGATTCCGATCTCGGTCGGAGGCGCACCCAATACCATTTGGTCGGGGAAAAAAGCCATGCGAATGCCTGTTTCCCGACCGATCCGTACAGCAGACCGAACGAGTAAGTACGATGCGCACAACAGCACAGAATCCGGCCGAGTCGTACTCACCCAATCCAGGTCCTGTTCTCCGACCGAGGCGAATCCGGAAACGCTGAATCGAGTCGCACGGAAGGGAAAATGCAGCTCCGTCCGGCCGAACAAGTACGATGCGCTTTCCGTACGCGCCGAACCCGTCGCTACGCACGGCACGTCAAAGCATCCGGGAGAGGCGCACATAAGCTCCGATTCACAACACGATCCACGGCTACGAGGCGAACACGCCAGCGACGAGGACGACGCGAAGCGACGAGGACGACGCGAAGCAACGAGAAGGACGAACGACACGAACCAACCATGAATCCCTTCGTCCCGATCATACCAATATTCTACATTTACTACCGGAACAGGCACGGACGCGTACGGCGCAGAAGGTAAGTCAGACACCAACCACAAAACACATACAACACGTACACGACACATCACACACACACAGAGGGATGCAGAATTTACTTACACCAGCAACAGCAGCACCATAGGGGCGGGATGCCCATCACCAATGCCACATATGCACACAGGGGCCTGAATGCGCACCACCACCCCTACCCAGGGGGGGCTGGATGCCAACCACCACTACCACCCTTAGCCAGGGGGGTGCCAGATGCCCACCACCACTACCACCCTTACCCAGGGGGGCTGGATGCCTACCACTACTACCACCCTCACCCAGGGGGCTGGATGCCTACCACTACTACCACCCTTAGCCAGGGGGCTGGATGCCTACCACTACTACCACCCTCACCCAGGGGGGCTGGATGCCTACCACTACTACCACCCTTACCCAGGGGGGCTGGATGCCTCACCACCCTTACCCAGGGGGCTGGATGCCCACCACCACTACCACCCTTAGCCATGGGGGTGCCAGATGCCTACCACTACTACCACCCTTAGCCAGGGGGGCTGGATGCCTACCACTACTACCACCCTCACCCAGGGGAGCTGGATGCCTACCACTACTACCACCCTTAGCCAGGGGGTGCCAGATGCTCACCACCACTACCACCCTTAGCCATGGGGGTGCCAGATGCCTACCACTACTACCACCCTCACCCAGGGGGGCTGGATGCCTACCACTACTACCACCCTTACCCAGGGGGGCTGGATGCCTACCACTACTACCACCCTTACCCAGGGGGCTGGATGCCCACCACCACTACCACCCTTAGCCATGGGGGTGCCAGATGCCTACCACTACTACCACCCTTAGCCAGGGGGCTGGATGCCTACCACTACTACCACCCTCACCCAGGGGGGTGGATGCCTACCACTACTACCACCCTTACCCAGGGGGGCTGGATGCCTACCACTACTACCACCCTCACCCAGGGGGGCTGGATGCCTACCACTACTACCACCCTCACCCAGGGGGGCTGGATGCCTACCACTACTACCACCCTTACCCAGGGGGGCTGGATGCCTACCACTACTACCACCCTTAGCCAGGGGGCTGGATGCCTACCACTACTACCACCCTCACCCAGGGGGGCTGGATGCCTACCACTACTACCACCCTTACCCAGGGGGGCTGGATGCCTACCACTACTACCACCCTTAGCCAGGGGGGCTGGATGCCTACCACTACTACCACCCTTACCCAGGGGGCTGGATGCCTGTCACTACTACCACCTCTACCCATGGGGGCTGGATGCCTACCACCAACACCACCCCCACTCATAGGATGGACAATGCATGACACAACCAGCACACCACAACCTAGGGAATGCAAGAAAAAGACATCCCCCCAACACAATGACAAGTGTGTGTAGACTGTGTCAAATGCCTACAACACTGAACATGACTTTGAACATACAATGTGACCCCCTAGCACATGTGCCACACATATATGTGTGTGGCCCCCACAATGCAAGCAGGCCATGCCCATTGTGGCAATGGGGTCCAAACCCCCATGATCACAGTGACCAAAAGGTAAGTGTGGGTCCATAGCTGAAGCACATTTTGAACAGTGTGGCAATGGGGTCCAAACCCCCATCATCACAGTGACCAAAATGTAAGTGTGGGGTCCATAGCTGAAGCACATTTTGAACATTGTGGCAATGGGGTCTAACGCCCCATCACCACAGTGACCAAAAGGTAAGTGTGGGGTCCATAGCTGAAGCACATTTTGAACATTGTGGCAATGGGGTCTAACGCCCCATCACCACAGTGACCAAAAGGTAAGTGTGGGGTCCATAGCTGAAGCACATTTTGAACATTGTGGCAATGGGGTCCAAACCCCCATCATCACAGTGACCAAAATGTAAGTGTGGGGTCCATAGCTGAAGCACATTTTGAACATTGTGGCAATGGGGTCTAACGCCCCATCACCACAGTGACCAAAAGGTAAGTGTGGGGTCCATAGCTGAAGCACATTTTGAACATTGTGGCAATGGGGTCTAACGCCCCATCACCACAGTGACCAAAAGGTAAGTGTGGGGTCCATAGCTGAAGCACATTTTGAACATTGTGGCAATGGGGTCCAAACCCCCATCATCACAGTGACCAAAAGGTAAGTGTTGACAAAGAAAGAGCTGCAACTGCCAAACTGCATGGATGATTCCTGGTCACAGAACATAAAACACATCAGTGGCAAAGTAGTGCATGTGTCCCATTGCAACATAAATTGGGGGAGCCAAATACTGCAGTGCAAATAAGACATACCTTTGGCCATGTGCAGACAAACAACACCCATGGGGGCTGACACTGTCAACATTCATCAATGACACAATGACAGAAGTGACCATCAGAATGCAGACCCACATATTTGCACCAATGGGCACACAAATGCAGATACCCTGTGGAGACTGAAGATGTGAGGTGAACAGATACCATACCATGGCAGCAATGGGACACACAAACCATGATCATTGTGCTGACCGTTGACCTAGGAGTCCCAGGGACAGCAGGGGAAAGCCACCAAACTACATACAGCCAATGGCACACCCAAGATATGCCAATGCAGTGGTGCAGATGCTCAAACACAAACAGGCAGACCCACACTGCACATCATACACAACAGGTGAGGGGGGGGTGCCAGTGTCCCCAGGCAACCACACAACACATGAGGAGACCTGAATACCAATCATACAGATGTGCATACAGTGCCACACAAAGGTAACTCATGGATCCAAATCCCCTATGTGGGCAAGCAGGCATTGTCAGATGAGAGGGAGCACAAATCACACATGTCACACAGGCACGTAGGAACAGCAACTGACACAGCAAGACACATACACACCACAGCACCACCCCCAGGGCCCCGACAATGTGGTGACCGTGGGCTGCATTACAATCCCACTGTGATGACAAAGCTAAATGTCGTTCACACTGTGAACCACAGTCATGTGTCCTGAGCAACAAACTACCATCACACCTACACAAGCACAAATCAATCAGCATGGCCAGTAAGCCAAGGCCAACATGGAGGCAGTTGCCTAGCCGGGCAACAACTCTCATCTGCACACACTCAACACCACACCCCTCGACCTCCAACAAAGTGCAGCAGTGAAGCACACATGCACTGGTGACATTGCACATGCACCCATTACTATTCCAGGGTGGTGGGTGGGAACCAAGGTGCAGAAACACATCACACATGGCCACTCAACAAGACTCCTGAATGTCTGACACACTGCACACTACGCTGTACATGGACATGACTGCAATACCACACCAACCAATGGGATCGCAGCCACAGTCACACACCAATGAAGAAGCCAAGGTCACCCACAAAGAACACACATAGACAACAACCAACAATGCAGCCCGGACCCTGAGGAGTGCCAGCAGTCACACACACAATGTGTCACAATCACTGAAAGATAACACAAACTGGAAATCACATGACAGGGGCAAACAACAAGTGCCAAGGGGAAACCTGACTGTGACCCATCTGCGTCTGCACACAAACTCAGCCCTGACAGCAAACACACCTATGGGTGACACCCTGATGACCAGTAATGTGCCATGCACCCACATCACAGAGAACCCAGGGAGAAGACTTTGGAGGAACATAGGTCAACTCAGCAAGCATCACAAACAGGTACAACACTAGGGATCACAGCATGCACAGCTAAACGGAAGTGAACACACAGACATGCACATACAACACACACCTTGGGCGCAGGCAATGTCACAAGAGTACACACTGCCATGAGGGGAGTCCACTCCTGTGTGAGGAAAGCTGTGCCATATGTTGCCTCAGTAGGGCCCCATCATGTCAGCTGAGCACTTGGTCACACAATCAACAATTAGCACCAAATGAGGGCTCCCGTCACATCAGCCTGGTCATGGAAGTGCCAACGAAATCATCAGCACAGATCCAACACACTTGTATAGCAATGTTGCACTGACAACACAGATGAGTCCTTCCCCATTGATGCCCAAACCTGCATGTCCAGTGGAGATGGCCACACGGTCAGGGAAGTAGACGAATTGAACAATGGCAGGCACAACAGATGTGCAGGGGTGGAAGCCACAGATGTGAAATAGCTAATCTAAGTAGGAAATCCCATTGCCAAATACTGAACACATGACACCCTCAGATGCTGCTATGGATGACATGGATACACCACAGGATAGGACACATTCCCCCTGGACCACATGGGTTCCTGCACAGTAACACTTCATTATCATGAGACCAAATATCACCATCACTGCAGCAAGGGCATGGTTAGCATCATCAACAACATGTACATCAGAAGCATAAGCACTAGAGAACAGAAAGTTGCTTTATTCAGCATATGTGTGTAATGAAAACAAAGTCCAGAAAAACACAAAGGCCAATGGCCAGTCCATTGTCAAAGTCCAAACAGGGTGACAGTGGCAGATGTCACCCTACGCATGCCTGCACAAAACCAGGGACAATCCACTAGGAGGGGCAACCGGGGGGGGGCAGGCCAGGCACCGCAGGGACAGGATCAGGGCTCACCAGGAGGAAGCAGGGAAGGGGTGGTGGGTGCTGGAGAGCCACTGACAACTGCAGTGGAGGTGTCTGACATGGTGTGTGCCGGCACAACTGGGGGGCATGACTCAGATGTTGTGGGTTCCGGCACGACTGCAGTGGACCCTGCAGATGGAGTGGACAGGTCCGCCACTGCAGTGCCCAAGTCAGACAGGGTGGTAGTGGACTCCACTGCAGTGCCTACCACCAGGGGAGGAGAATGGGGAACAGGCAAGGTGGGCTGGACAGAGGGGAGGACACCCTCACCACATCAGTGGCACAGACAAGCGCTGCGGGGGTGTGGTGCCGGGAGAGCAAGTGGCAGGGGGAGAAGGCCGGATCCTCTTGGGGATGGTATATCTGTGGGTGGGGGAACCTGGGGCAGGGTGTGGTGGGGGCACCTGTGGAGTGGGGGCCTAAGGGATGGAGGAAGGAGACCTGGTGCCTGAGCTGCAGGGCGGCGGCGGGGTCTTGCTCTTACGACTCCGGGGGACTTGCGGGTGGGGGCCTCAGTCTGTCTGCGCCTGGGGGAGGGTGTCCGGGGGCGAGGGGCACTCTGCTCCGTGTGGGTGGGCTTCCTCTTCCCCCTGAATGCTGTATCAGCTGGATCGGAGGGGAAGAGGCCGAGGTCACTGAGGAAGAGCCGCTGGGTCTTTGGGGTTGCAGGTGAGGCAAGGGAGGGTGCTTTGGAGGGAGAGGCAACTGAGGACTGCGCAGTGCTCGTGGATGCGTGTGTGTGTTCCAGGGCCCCATCCCCTGTGAGTCTGGTTTCAGTCCCCTGACTGTGCGTGCGTGTGCGTTTTGTTTGTGGCGTGTGTGTCTGTGTGCTGGATGTGTGTGTGCTGGTGTGTGCCTGTGCCGGTGTGTGTGTGCTTGGGACGGGTAAGGTGCTGGGGAGTGTGGATGGAGCAGAGGCAGGAGGGGTGAGGGACTGTCTGAGGAGGGACACTGCTGCCGTCAGGGAGGAGTCCATGGACCTATTGCCCCTCTGTAGGTCAGACATGCCCGATGAGATGCCCTCCATGAACGACACCAGCTGAGTCAACAGAGCGGTGTGCGCATGGAGGACACTCAGCATGGCTGTCTGCCCTACATGGAGCTGGCGAAGGAGGTACACAGACTCCTCACTCAGGGCAGCAGGGGACACAGGGGCAGGGGTGCGGTGCCTGGCCCAAAGGAGACACGCTCCCGAACATGGAAGCCTCCACGGACCTGGCGAATGGGAGCCGATGGGAGGGCGGTGGTGGTGCTGGTGGTGGCGGGGACAGCAACACTAGCTGGGGTGTGGTGGCAGCTGACACCCGCCTCCATAAGGGAGTCATCCTCCGAGTTGCTCTGGTCCTCAGCTGAGGTGGATGGTGCTGAGGACTCCTCGGTGTGGCTCCCTCGCCCTCCGTGCCACTGGGTCCCTCCGACCACTCCTCGGCTGCTGACCCAGTCTGGCTCTCCGGCTCCTCCTGGTCCGTGGAGCTGTCCCCTTCCGTGGCCGTGGATGTATCTGCAAACAATGGGGAAACAGACAGACATCAGTCACCTGCACCAAACGCACACACCACTGTGAGCACAGCACATTACAGAGCAAGCCCTGGCATCATAAGTTGTACACTGCTAAAAGTGCCCTAACTGAACAGGAGAAGCCAATTGTCAGTCTGATGCCAACCATGGCACTCACATCCCACATGGCCTTGCACCCATCTGTCTGGTGTCTGTTGGATAGCAACACCCCAGTGTGGACACATGCACCAACTACACAGTAGTTGGACAGTGCAGAGGACACGGTGTAGCATGTGGACATGCACACATCACAACTCTTGCCACTGAGTCAGTACAGGTTTCCGGATGAAAGGGACGCCCAGAGTCAAATAGGAAATGCATGTGATGCATACCAGCGACAGACACCATGATGCACCCATGTCCTGATAGCCATCGCCACAATGGTGTGCATGTAGCACATGTCACTCCCCTGCAGGATCACAAATAAGTAGAGACATGCCATGGCGGAGGCATGACTGCTAAGTCATACATCACTGTCTCAGTGATGTATGACTTGGCAGCCAGACAACAACACTCTGCACTGTGTCACAATAGTAGGTCATGGGGAATGCAAGTCCTGGAGCTGCACAAGTGCACATGTACATCCCCCACACAACACATCATCTTAACCCTCATCTGTCCAGGTCATACCGATTGGACATATGGGAGACCTGTGACACTACCCTCTGAACCTGAGCCCCTCACAATCTGCTGTGAATGGGGAACAGCTGCCTGAACTTCACATTCGCATACCCCAGTCTGCACGGGCAGCTGATCAAACATCTATGTGACACACAAGTATCGTCTCCTATGGTCACATCTCCAGTGGCATGCTGAGCCCCTACCGAGAAACACCCCAGCAGTCCTGGCAACAAATCCACAGCACACTGACACAGAGGCAGACACCTGAGGGGTCAAATCACTGCGCACAATGTGTCAGCTGATACACGGGAGTGGGAGTACAGAGTGCATTGCATGGCCTGGAGTAGGCATGACTGTCCTGCCCCACATGAATGAGGGATGAGCCCTGGACAGTGGATAGCTGGCTATGTATGTGTGACACACGTAATCTGCACACTCCTGGGGCCCAAACATTGTTCCCACCCGCTGCATGGGTGTGTGCCACATACCCCAGGCACATGTGGTGGCTCAGCTCAGCAAGTGGACCGCATATCAAAGCAACACGCAGATTACATGTCCGAACACAGGCGTTGTGTGAAAAATGGACCCACCCATGATGCCCACAACAGAGTTAGGGAAACAGATGCTGTCCCCCACCTTTAGTGAAGCAAACTGCAAGGACACAGTCCCAAGTGACACAATTCCCTGAATGTAAGGGCCACACCTGGGTATCAGATGAGGAGTGGGCAGTGCACAATAGAGGGACATGGCTCCTAGACAACATGACTGCTGTACTGTGGCAGTTTAACCAGGCCAGAGGAGGGCACATAGCATGTAATACAGAGTTCACAGTGCAGTCTTTGACCCACCCCCTCCTTGCTGCTGTCTGGCCTTCAGCTGCCCATCCAGGTCTGGAAACACCACCGCCAGGATCTGGAGCATGTGGGGGTCAGGGTCCGTGTTCCGCCCCTCCTGCGAGGAGGCGACAGCTTCAGCTGGACCCGTGCAATCCTCCGGGTCCAGCCCCGAAGGTCCTGCCACCTCTTCTGGCAGTTGCGGATCCGGCGCTTGTAGACCCCCACGGACCGGACAGCCCGGACGATGTCCTTCCAGATCTCCTGCTTCCGATGGGCATTAACCTGTCAGGATGACAAAGTGAAAAGGCCATTACTACACATGCAACATATCCGTGTATGACACAGTTGTATATACATGTCTCATTCACAGGGGCACATGATGTACACAGGCAGTGCAACGCTGCCCATGGACAGTTTGCCAGACGTCACTACATGGTATCATTGCATGGGAAGTAAAACCTTGTTCAAATGCACTGTCACTGCACCATACCTGTCCAGTGCATGTCACTACACACTATGGGGGTGACAACTACTCAGTGAGCCTGCTAGCCAGTGGCGTGCAGACTCTCAGCCTTGCTAGTCAGACAAAATGCACATTCAGAAAGGCAGTGCACAGAACACTCACCTGCTCCCCTGGTGTCCCATACAGCTTGCTGTACTGTGGAAGTAGGCTGGCCAGCAGGGCCTGGTTCTCCTCAAGGCTGAAGGCTGGGGCTCTCTCCACAGTACGTGCCATTGCAGGGTCCAGAGGGGCAGAGACAGCAGCAGTGCAGTGGCAGATGTCGTCCTGGAGCATGTAGTGCAGGCAAGTGAGCTCTCAGGGGAACAGCCAGCAACATATATGTGCTGGAGAGGCAGATTCTGTCCCTTGTGTCCAAAGTGATAGGTCCAAGTCGTTTGCATCTTCTGAATCTGGCCAATCCATGGAATAGCAGCACCAATACACGCCCACAGCATCCTTCAAATCTTCAACTTCATGACATACATGATTTTGCAACATTGTTGTGGGTGACCAACTGAATTTCCAGCAACCGACTCGTTCGAATTTCGAAAACGCGTCCGTTGCCAGGCTAGGCCATTGTCAATGGGTGCGCACCGATCGGTCCATTGCTGATCAACGCGTACAGGGGTACAACGCGTACCCGCACACATTGAATGCAATGGGCCGGCCGAGGGCACCGATCGGTCCATTGCGGTACAACGCGTACAGGGGTACAACGCGTACCCGACACATTGAATGCAATGGGCCGGCCGGGGGCACCGATCGGTCCATTGCGGTACAACGCGTACAGGGGTACAACGCGTACCCGCACACATTGAATGCAATGGGCCGGCCGGGGCACCGATCGGTCCATTGCGGTACAACGCGTACAGGGGTACAACGCGTACCCGCACACATTGAATGCAATGGGCCGGCCGGGGCACCGATCGGTCCATTGCGGTACAACGCGTACAGGGGTACAACGCGTACCCGCACACATTGAATGCAATGGGCCGGCCGGGGCCACCGATCGGTCCATTGCTGATCAACGCGTACAGGGGTACAACGCGTACCCGCACACATTGAATGCAATGGGCCGGCCGGGGCACCGATCGGTCCATTGCTGTTCAACGCATCCCTGTACAAGTGACTGGCATATGTCACCATGCCTGTCTCAGATGGACATATGCCAGCCACAGATAGCTCCCAGGGAGTGAGGGGCACACCTACAACACGACAGCCTGTCCAAACTGTATCATAAGGCATGTAAGGCTGCATTTCCTATTGTGTGTATGTTGGTGTACATGTTGTCCTGTGGGTGTCACCTGGGGGCAGCCACCCCCAGGCTGTGCACGTGTTCATGGGGACAGGATCCTGGGTGTTACGTGTACATGACCACTGTGATGTGCAACTGTTCATATCTGTGCATGTGCCATGGTCACATTTCACGGTGGTGTATGTGTATGTCATGTCACATACCCCGTGAGTCCCATGTGGGACGGTATGTTTGAGCCAGGGTGTCCCAGTGGCACAATAGTGATGGTCCTCCACAGTCTGTGTGCATGTAGTGTTTACAATGTCTCTGATTTCATGTGCACAATGGGAGACAGTCTCCACATCCACGTTGTGTGTGCATGGACTTTGATGTTGTGCGTGTGTGTGTCACAGACGTCCATGTCTGTCCTGCAGTGGCAAGTGGGACCAGTACCTGTGGGGGTCATAGTTGTTTTGCTGTGGTGTATACATGATACTCCATGTAATGCCAGTGTCCATGTGGCAATACAGGGTCCCTGGGAATGTACCTGTCGTTGAGCTGTGATGCCTGGGGCACATCTGTCCTCACATGTCACTGTGGGGGTGATTGTGACACGGCAGCAGGAGATGGGAACTGTGACACGGCCTCATGATATCCAATGGGCCAACCTGGGACTTATTGATGCCACTTGTGGAACCGTGATGACAGATGTTGGCCATGTATGTACCATACATGTCCTTACGGAATGGCACACTTCATGTAGTTGTGCCTCATAATGATGTATGTTGGGATATTGAGTGTGTTCAATGCCGCATATGTGGGCTGACTGACAATCTTGCTTTCTTCTCCTCTGCACTGCAGGGCTCCTGCTGTCCATCGACCATTCCCAGACCTGGCAACGATGGTGGAACGGGACAGCATCCAACGGTACCGCTTCACCAGGCAGCTGATTGAGGATTTGGCAGTGCAGTTGGCCCCACATTTGCAGCCTGGCCGGCCGTATCCTACAGCGCTGACCCCCAAGGTGAAGGTGATGGCAGCCCTACACTTCTTTGCCACCGATACCTTCCAACATACTTTGGCGAATGCTGGTGGGATGTCACAGACCATGTTGAGCCGTGTGCTCCGCGATGTTTTGGTGGCAATGTTGCTATTCCTGAACCGGTACATCTATTTCCCTAGACTGCAACGACTCACTGACGTGAAGAGTGACTTCTATGCCCTGGGGAGGATGCCGCATGTCATTGGCTCCATTGATGGGACACATGTGGCTTTGGTACCACCACAGGCCCAGGAGCAGGCCTACAGGAACCGCAAGCACTACCACTCGGTCAATGCACTGGTGGTGTGTCTTGCAGATATGACCATCACACACGTGTGTGCCCGTTTCCCTGGTTCAGCACACGATGCCTTTGTGATGAGGAGTAGTCGCATCCCCAGGATGATGGCACAGATGCAGAACCAGCGTGCCTGGCTTGTCGGTGTGTACTGACTTTGTGCCATTGTGTGTGATCTGATCTGTAGTATTCCGCCCACTTTTCCAAGTCAGCTAATGTGCACTTGTCTGTCCGTAGGTGACTCGGGATACCCCAACATGCCGTGGTTGCTGACACCCCTCAGGAACCCTGTGACACCAGCCCAGATGCGCTACAATGAGGCACATGGTCGGACCAGGAGAGTGATTGAGCGGACATTTGGTCTCCTGAAGAGCTGCTTCCGCTGCCTGGACAAGACCGGAGGGTCCCTCCCATATGCCCCTGCGAAAGTGTGCAAGATTATCATCGTCTGCTGCATGCTCCACAACCTGGCAGTGCGGAAGGAGTTGCCTCTCATCCAGGATGACAATGACCAACATCCGCCACCTGTGGAGGATCCTGGCCTGGACCACGATGCCAGTGATGATGATGATGATGATGAGGGTGATGTCCGCACACAGCTCATCACCAACTTCTTTAGCTGAATGTGAGTATCCTGAGGTGTCATGTCAATGATGTGAGTTGGCATGATATGTGTAGGTGGTGCTCTGGTGCTGTTGGAGTGTGTCCATGGGCTACTTGACTGGATGTGTGTAGCGATGTGTGCTTACAGGTGGTCTGTACTCCCCAACAGTGTTGACATGCTAACTTGGTTCTGGGTGGGTATCTTGTAACATGTATTGTGCATGAGTTTTGCTGTTCTGTCCTGTTCTCCATTGCTTTTGACTGTGTGTCATTTCTGTCCTTCACAGGGTACTTTCAGATTCGTTTGGTCAACTGTGTCCACCGACGACGTGATTGTACTTCCAGGGTGGTAGCTGTTGTGTCCCTACAGGTGATGTGCGCCACACCCATGGACTTCCTTCCTTCTACAGTTGTTGACTGTGTGCCCGCTGCCAGGTGGGATTACCTTGCATCTGTAGTGGTTACGACATGTTGCAACTGTGTAATAAACCTGTGCTTCACTTTGTGATGTGCGTTGTCTGTGGTCACACATTTGACTGCCATTTGCTTTGCTTACTGCACCTGTGGGCTACTTGACTACAACTGGGAATAGGTGTGGTGTCTGTGCATTGCACCGTCTTCCCTGGCAACATCAGTGTAGGCAATGAGTCAGATGGCCTAGGTGTGTATGTGTTGTGTAGCCCTGGTGGTGTGTCTCCTTCATATGTGTCACGTTGCCTTTACTCACATGCCTGTGTTGTACTTGCTGTTGCAGTTCGCATACACAGTGTAATTTTGCAGTTCATCATCCCCATAACAGCACCCACGTTGGAATCACAACAGAGGCAAGTATGGTGTATTAGTGTGTTTATTGTGATACATTTGTGTGAATAGTGCATAGGATGGGTAGTGCTGTACATATATCTTGCAATCAGAAGTTCCTAGGTGAATTAAAAGTCCTGGTAGACAAAATCCCCGGTATCGGGGCCACAGTTGTCTGAGACATTGGTCCAACTTGTACTCCCCATGCAATGTGTGGGAGTTGTGTTGCCGTCAACAGGGTGAACAGTCTGTGTACAAAGGTGAACATCCAGAACAGGTTCAGGCTTCCTGGGAGTTGCGCTTGGCCATCGGCCTCTCACTTGCCCCTCCTCGGACGACCCCTCTTCTTTGGGGGGGCCCTCAAGTACAGGCTGCTGCGGTGCAGGGGACTCTCCGCCAGAGTCATCCTCCCTCCCTGTGGCAGTTGCAGTTTGTTCAGCACCAGATGTTGTTGGCACACAGGGAGGTGTGGACTGGTTGCTGTTCATCTGGCGGAGGCATTGTAAAATGTCCCTGTGCACCTCCGTCATCTCTTGCAGTGCGTCCCACTTGGACTCCACGCGGGACATGTGTGAGTCCAAGCGGGCATGATGGGCAGCCTGCTGCTGTTTCATGTCTCTGAGGAGCCCCACTACCTGGCTGAGATCTCTGGTGCTGGACTGGTATGCATCGGCTATGCGTACCAGTTGTGGGTCATCATGCACACCAGCAACCTCTGCAAGCAGCGACCTCTGTCTCCCACCCCTCCCACCACCCCTGCCGACATGTGCAGTGCGTGCAGTGGCACGCACAGATGACCCTGGTCCACCTTGGGGGTTGGTGGTGGTGGTGGTGTCCATGGCCCCACGTTGGTCCAGGGTCCCTGTGCTGGTGTTGCTCCTTGTTCTGTCCATGTCGGCAGGGATGGTATTTGTGGTGACAGTCGTTGGAGGGGTGGGTGCAGGGGGTGCAGCTGGTGGTCCTGCTGGTGCTGCAGCTGGTGGTCCTGCTGGTGCTGCAGCTGGTGGTCCTGCTGGTGCTGCATGTAGACTTGCACCGGATGTGCCAGGTTGGTCTTCTTCGTCCGAGGAGGGCAGAGGCTGTACGACACCAGTGAGCTCCGCATCCTCTTGAGCCTGGGACTGGGACTCCTCAGTGTTTGCTGCTGTGTCCCCATCATCACCTGTTTTTGGGAGCCACACACACAATGTATGTTATGTTTCTGCAGGCATCAATGGTTGACACACCTGACAGTTGTGACTGTGCCTCTGGGTGCGGGCCTGTACATTGCATTGTCCTAAGTCGTCACAGTCAGGGGTTGATATTGGTGTGGCACATTGTCCTGCATTATTTGGGCATTTCTATGTATTTGTTGGGGTGTGAACATGGTCTGCATTGGTTGTATTTGGTTGACAGCCGACCCTCCTTCCCACCCAGCCAGTCAGTTATCCCACCATGGACTGTGCTTGCATTGCAGGGAGTGGATGTTGTCTCTCAGGATGTCAGTCAGTGGTGTTGTGCTGTTTGTTGGTGCACAGTTCCCAGCAGGGCCTTGTGCTCCCCACAGCAGTAGCCAGTGTCAGCCATCTTGTGAGTCCTTCTCCACTCCCTGTGATGTGAGTATGGTTCAGGGTGGTGTTGATGGGACAGTTGTGGGGGTGAGCTATGTCTGTGACTATGACTCCCATCATGCTATTGCCTCCACCCCACTTCCCAGCATTCCCATACTTACTTGCTTTTGTGGGGAGTTCAGTGTGTGTGGGTGTGAGGGCAATGGCAAGATGGCTGACAGTGGTGTCCTGCTGTTGGTTGGTGTGCAGTTCCCAGCATGCCCTTGTGCTCCCCACAGCAGTAGCCAGTGTCAGCCATCTTGTGTGTCCTTATCCACTCCCTGTGATGTGAGCATGGTTCAGGGTGGTGTTGATGGGCCAGTTGTGAGGCTGAGAAATATCTGTGCCTACTACTCCCATCATGCTATTGCCTCCACCCCCTTCCCAGCATGCCCATCCTTCCTTCCTTTTGACTCTGCTTCCCTGTGGGGTGGGCTGCCTGTGCTGACAGGATGGCTGGCAGTGTTGTCCTGGCAGTTGTTTGGCTGAAAGTCCCAAGAGTGTCCCTGTGCTTCACACAACATAACCCAGGGTGGAGGTTCTTTGTGGGATCTTGAGTTAGGATGTCTGGCATTGCATTCTCCCAGGTGGGTTATGTGGAGTATGTGTTGAGGGTGTGTGTGAGGGGAGGTGCTTGTGACTATGGTCAGTGGTGCGAGTCCTCCTTCCCACCCAGCCAGCCAGATATCCCACCATGGAACGTGCTTCCATTGCAGGAAATGGAAGTTGTCTCTCAGGATGTCAGTCAGTGGTGTCCTGCTGTTGGTTGTTGCACAGTTGCCAGCAGGGCCTTGTGCTCCCCACAGCAGTAGCCAGTGTCAGCCATCTTGTGAGTCCTTTTCCACTCCCTGTGATGTGCGCATGGTTCATGGTGGTGTTGATGGGACAGTTGTGGGGGGTCAATATGTGTGACTATGACTCCCATGATGCTATTGGCTACACTGACTTGCCCAGCATACACAGAATTCCTTTCTTTCAGTGGTCTTCACTGTGTGTTGGTGTTGTAGTGGTGGCTACATGTCTGGATGTGTTTGTTAGTTCTATTTGTGCCACTGCCTAGCTGTAGTTGTAGTTGTGATTGTACATGTGATGACACGGTTAAATGTAACTATGAGATGGCATGTGTTGTGTTTATCTGACTGACATACACATTTTGGGATGATTCTGTTCTGGTTGCTGTGTAATTGCTATGAGTGCATGGTTTGACTCTCCCTTGACAGTGATATGTGTGTGTATTGTGGCAGAATATTGTGTACATTTGTTGTGTACTCACCAGGCTCTGGGATGTTCTCTAGTCCATATACGCTCACTGGCGGAAGGATGGCCCGCACCTTCTCCTCCCAGGGCCTGAGGTATACTGGCTTGGCAGGAGGGCCACTGGCGGTGTATTGGCTCAGGAGGTAGTCTTTCTTGAGCAGCTCCCGGACCCTCCTGCGCACGTCATACCACCTGTTCTGGATGTCGGTCTTTGTGCGCAGACATGGTGATTGTGCGTTCACCCTGTTGATGATCCTCTCCCACATCCTGGTTTTCTGGGAGATGGGGGTCTGTTGGACCAGTGTGCCAAACAGCTGTGGCTCTACCCTGAGGATCTCGTCTACCATGACTTCCAATTCACAATCTAGGAACTTGTGATTCTTCTTGGGGGCATGGTGATGGGTGGTGATGGTGAGTGATGTGTGTGTTGGTGTGCAGGTGAGGGTGTGTGAGTGTGTGTTTTGCTGGGTGTATGTGAGGTAGGTATTTGTTGGTGTGCTGATGCTGTGTGGCTTGTGTGAGGGATGAGCTGTGGGTGTGTGGTTGCTGTCTGTTGGGTGCTGGCAGTAGAATGGCATTTGCAAAGGATCATGGTTGGGATTTGTGTCCTTTATATGGGTGGAGTTGTGGGTGTGTCTTTGTTCTCTGTCCCCACCCCCCAGTATTTATTGGCTTTGTAATTGCTCGTTTGGCCTTTTTTGTGTAATTTTTCCTTTGTACTGTCTGTGCATGTTGGAAACGTTCTTGTGACCGAGTCGGACCCTGCATTTGTCTCGTACGGTCTTCTCCGTTTCGTTCACGCTGTGTTTGTGGTAGTTTTCTATGCTGCGTACGCGTCGGTCGCGGTGTTTTGTGTTACTTCGGCTCGGTTTTGTATGCGTGTCGGTCGTACGGCTTGTCCTCCGTATGACTCGGTTGTGGTTTTCGCGCCTTGCATCGTACTTTGCGGTTTGGAGTTCGCGTGTACGTTTCGGTCGGATTTGTTCCGGGTGCGTGTCGGTCGGTTCGATTCGCGTGTTTTTCCGGCCGGATTGCTGTTTTCCGTGCGGCTCGGTCGTTCGGGTTGGGTTCGGTACGTGTCGGTCGGATTTTGCACGCCTTGCATCGTACTTGGCGTGTCGGGCGCCACAGGTACGTGTCGGTCGGAATAAATTCCGGCTCCGAGTCGGTCGGTGCTTTTTCCGGCCCGAATCGGAATCGACACCATAATGTTAAAATAAATTAAACATATACATATAAAATATAATATATATACTTACTTAATAATATTCATAAATAATTATTTTAATAACTTATAAATTGTTAAAAATATTTTATAAATTATAAATGCAGACATACACATACAAAAATAATATTATTAAAAAAATTTAAATATATTTAACAAATTAAAAAAATTACAATATTTTAAATTTTTGTAAAATAAATTATACACAACATTAAGTAAAACAATACAGAAAAATATTGGATAGCGGAGGGAAAAAAATTACTATTCCCACTCCAAAGAGTGCAACAGTAGGGAAAGTGTTAGATAGCGTAGGGGTAAAAATTGCTATTCCCACTCCAGAGAGTGCAACAGTAGGGAAAGTGTTGGATAGCGTTGGGCTTAAAATTACTATTCCCACTCCAGAGAGTGCAACAGTAGGGAAAGTGTTGGATAGCGAAAGGATTAAAATTACTATTCCCACTCCAGTGAGTGCAACAGTAGGGAAAGTGTTGGATAGCGTAAGGGTAAAAATTACTATTCCCACTCCAGTGAGTGCAACAGTAGGGAAAGTGTTGGATAGCGTAGGGGTAAAAATTACTATTCCCACCCCAGTGAGTGCAACAGTAGGGAAAGTGTTGGATAGCGTAGGGGTAAAAATTACTATTCCCACTCCAGAGAGTGCAACAGTAGGGAAAGTGTTGGATAGCGTAGGGGTTAAAAATAACATACTTATCAATTAAATATTTGTTTTAATTAAATAATGATTTATTAATAAATTAACAATAAATTAATTATAAATACCAATAAATTAAAATGAATAATTACTTTAATAACATTAAATTACTTCCCACCCTATTCCCCAATAAACACAAAACCCACTCCACATAAAATTTAACACAATTAATATAATTATCAATTAATAAAAATTAATTACCAATTAATAATTAATTAACAATAAAATAATTATCAATACCAATAAATAATAATTAATAAAAAATAATTACCAATTAATAATTAATTAACAATAAATTAATTATCAATACCAATAAATATTAATAAATAATTACTTAATTATAATAAATTACTTCCCACCCTATTCCCCTATAAACACACAACCCGCTCCTAAACTAAATTAACACAATTAATATATTTATCATTTAAATAATTAATAAAAATAAATTACCAATTAATAATTAATAAACAATAAATTAATTATCAATACCAAAAAATAAAAATTATTAATTACTTAATTATAATTAATTTACTTCCCACCCTATTCCCCTATAAACCCACAACCCACTCCAATCAAAAATGTATACAATTAATATAATTATCAATTAATCAATTACCAATTAATAATTAATTAACAATAAATTAAATATCAATAACAATAAATACAAATTAATAATTACTTAATTACAATTAAATTACTTCCCACCCTATTCCCCTATAAACCCACAACCCACTACAGAACTAAAATGCAAAATTTAATTAAAAATAATTAATAATTTGTAAAAATTAGGAATTAATTTACTATAATTAAATTACTTCCCACCCTATTCCCCTATAAACCCACAACCCGCTACAGTACTAAAACGCAAAATTTACTTTAAAAACAATTACTAACTTCTAAACAATTAATACATATATTTAAAAAAATAATACAAAACATAACAAAACATGTGGAACACATACATATAAAATACATACTAAAATACATAACACAAACAAACATTGATATTATTAACATCAATATTTTTACTATTGATATTAATAACTTCGATATTAACAAAAACAATATTTCTTACCTTCAGGTCGATATTCTGGTCACCGATATTCTTGATGTCGATATTCTGTCCCTACGATATTTAAAACTCGATATTAATGTAGGTCGATATTTAAAAATCGATATTTTGTCTGTGCACCCTGCGAGCTGAGGTATCTGCATGCAGGGGCTTCAGCGTCTCGCGTCAGTGTGTCGGCATGGAAGTTCTGATCTCCTCTCTCTATCTCAGCAAGATGTGATGTTTATATACCCGAAGGTATCCCCAGGGGTTCTACCTTGCTGTGCCACTGTCGGACTAAGGATGACGTCGGGAATGAACCTTGTACATAGTTATTATGCAGGAGAGGGTAGCCCTGCTGGGATTCCAAGAATCCAAGAATCCAAGGATCCTCATGTAATGTATGAGGCTATTTGTTCAGGGAAAACCCTACGTTCTGTAAGCAGCACCGCAACTAGGTAAAGGGTCAGTCCAAGCAGACCGTTATGTATGTAGTGTAGGGATGAATATAGGTAAACGGTTGGGATGTTACCCGAGCCTGTATTGGGGTACCTATATGGAATATAACACCCACTCCTCATCCAACTGGACGACATAATCTAATTCTAACGTACTACCTCTATAGGTACTGGTACGCAAACATATTTAGTAAAAACCAAAGTTCCGCTAAAAATTTTAAAAAATGTTTTAAAAAAGTGCCAAACAGAAAAATTGTCACTCAAGCCATAGCTCTAATATGTCCGTATATATAGGTCGAACAACTAAATGCATCGGAAAGCCATGCAGGTTATAAAAAGTGGCAATTTGTTTTGGAGTTCCAAATTTAGTTCTTGTTTTAAAAAATCGAATTTTTTTCCCAGCACACAATGAGCCAAATGTTGTTTCCTTGCTGGTAGACGCAACATTGCTGTTGCCTGCCACCGCAGATGACGACCCCTGTAACAACTCGCAGAGTACGTCAATCGAGCACAGATGATCTTCCGTACTGCCTGCAGCCGATGCTGGGGCAGCCTGTGCTCCATCCAAGGCCTTGGTGTCAGTGGAGGAGCAGGTATCCATTCCTACAGGAGCAAAAACTTCCTGTGGAGGCTCTAAGAATGCCGCCATCAACATTGGAATACGCTGGGGACACTGCAGAACATGGGCCGTTATCGGGTCCAGTAGTGCATCAACGTACGGTTGCGCAATCGATGGAAGTGTCAGGCAGAGATCCAACACGCATTCTTCTCCGCAGAACAGGCATCGGAGAACAGGTAAGATGCAGTCCATCCAGACTGGTCTAGATGACAGGAACCAAGATGCACTCAGTTCCCGTAGGCAAGGTGTGCCCAGATGTTGTACCATGGGATCACGGTATTTGCGCTCCAGGAGCACTGTTTCCATCTCCTTGGTGACTGGGGCGTCCATTGCGTAGCATAAAAATAACAAACAGGATACCTGCTATTAGAAACAGGATCAGCGGAAGTCCTCCAAAAATGCTTCCGAATACGGAGTGTATAAATTTTGGTATAACTCCGAGGACTGTCTGAAAGGTGCTTAACAGTCCCGAACCTATGGTCTTAAATAGGTGTACTATACCCGTCGTATCAGGCATGTTAAAGATACGATTTACCATTTCTGCAAAATGGAAGGGGCAGTCGTACGCATGAGTGCCTGTATCTCGGCCGAGGACCTTGCGATCTGGAGATCAAAAGTCTCCTGGGCGGAGGTTAAGGGCACGGTTTTCTGTAAAAGCTTGGATTTCATTCTGCTCAGAGTATCAAACCATATAAGAGAAACATTTAGTGAAGGCCATAATGGCGCCTCACTGACTGCATGTGTCGGTGGAAACAATACATGTATACAGCAAGTAACCCTGGAGCTCACGGTTTCCAGAAATGCGATCCCCGGAAGCATGCCACAACAACCTTGATCGTTCAGCATCAAGTAACTCCCATTCAAAAGTAGCTTGAATACCAGAGTAATCACAGCTGCTGGGGTACTCCTCAAGTGGCAGGATAGGTTTGCTACCGAACCATTGCAGGCCCTGTGCACCATAATATCCTGGCATATGAGAGATCCACTCAAAGCGCTCTCGCAGTTTGTACCGCTTAGAAACACTTCTCAATCCCCACTCCTGCATCAAAATCTGTACGGTAATTCCCAAGATTCCTTGATATATTCCCTTCTCAATTCTTCATACCTGCCTGCCCGTTGTTACTCTAGGCAGTACTGAAACTGGAAAGTTGTGTCCGGTAATGTTATATGGCCATGGATCAACCATTCTGTGGACGGTGATTCTGCCACAGTAAAAGGTCATCTATCCAGTTTTTCAATACGCAGCATTGTATATTTCGCTACTCGCTGTGCCATTTTCATCTGTTTTTCTGTTAGATTGTATGCAGAAAATAGTGACGTACTGTTGATAAAACGCCAAGGCACATAACCTGCGCACAGTGTTTGCAGTGTCCAGCTTAATAACATAATAGAACGCAATTGTGATTGTCTGTGCTGTAGTATGGACAAATCTTGTTCTAGTACATCAATAGCAGAAGATACAATGTTGCCCAGTGAATAAATCCTGGATGTTAACGTAGTCATACCATTGTCAACTACGGCTAACGCCTTTTCCAAATTGATCCTATCTATTTCTCGTAGTCTCTCCGTTGCTTCTTGTTGGGAGATTTTCCACATGTCATTATAGACGGCATAATAGAAACGTTTCTGACGTGGCTTTCTGGGACCTAATAAAAAATCCCTTAGGTCCACATCGTCTGTTAGTAAGGATAAGTGTTGTTTCACCTGTGTTAGTGTTGAGGTTCTTAGCCAAACGAGGCATAACTTCCCAACACTGTATGATGTCACTACCCCCGGATGTTCTCTTTGTACATAGCGTGGGTCTGGCCTACGGATACTGAACCCTTCGGTTGTACCCCTGAATCTTTCCTGACATCCATTAGTGTCTGTGGGCCAAACCACAATCTATTGTATTGTAAGATGTCATCTAAGGTAGCCCCTTTAAATGATGTAAAATTGCCCTTAGCCTGTGATGGTGTTAGAATTCGAGGTGTATTTAAATCCTTGTTCTTGGCTATTCCAAGGCAGGAAGTCTGTTGCACAGTCTCATTTAGAAATATCATCTGCTGAGGAATGTGGCTTGCTGTAGATAGTGCTTCTGTTCCCTGGACTTGCCAATCTCTAGAACCCCAGACTGATTTTAAGTCTTTGGTGTCTTTCCATAAGTCAAAACCTTGTTCAGACAATTGGGTAATAAAGGAAGCAGAGTAAATCTGTTTTGTGTTAGGCAACATATTTTTCTGTGCAGGTGTGGGTGCAACCTTATAGTAATATGAAGTTGGGTCTGAAATATTAAACCCTGAAAAATATGAAAAATTTTGTGCAAAGGTTTTCGAACTACTTGTAGGCGGTGTTGGGCAATGTTCCCATTGGTGATATATGAAAAAATTTCTAGGGTTACTGGATTTGTGTAGAAAATTATGACCATAATGCTGATAACAATACATTGTGTTAAAGTCTGATGTGTCTTTTAACGTTTCATTGCTAGAAAATGCGGCAGATTGTTCTAAATCAGACAACATATTATTCACAGTTTCAAAATCCCAATCATCGGAAAATGTACTGGAGGTAATGATATCATTCAATGAAATTTTAAATAAATGTGGTATTTTTAAAAGTTCTGTCGGGCCAAATATATCATAATTAACCTTGTCCCATACTATACCATCAGGTATAGGAACTGCTTTAATGTTCACCGATGACAAGTCTCTTTGTTCACGATGTTCACTTTTGATGCTGCAGAGCTTTGGCGAAAGTAAGTTCCATTAACAAGTAAGCAGAAGACAGCTACTAAGTCTAACCAGAAGAGAAAGAAAAGTATCCCGGTGCTTATCCAAAGTTCTATCCAAGGTGACACCAGGTAAGTCTTTTTAAGAAAGATGAAGAAGACTTTCAATTGTTGTTGACGAGAGATCGGTGCTAGCGTTGTTTCAGGTTCACTTGGATCTAACGAAAAGGTATCAATGTCGATTAAATAGCCAGATGAAGTTCGATCTATTTTAGGTAGCTCAGCAGGTTTTGTTGAACTTGTAGATGGCTCTTGTTGAGGCATGTTTATGTAGACATCAGTGTTAGGTCAAATTGAAATTTGTCTTTCATTTTGATTTTGTATTCCTTGTTCAAGGGGAACGAGTTCCATGGCATTGTTGCTTAGTCCATCATTCCGTATTGGTGGCTCTTCAAAGGTGATGAGCCTTTCTGTTTGAACTTCCTGTATGGTAGCGAGAGGAGTGCGTTGGCTACCCAGGAGCCCACGAGGCCTACTATTCAGTATCGGCCACATAGTGTGGTTTTATCAAATCAATGGAGACAAATCTTTTCTCTTTTTTTCCAGCAAGAGGTGGCAGAAGTACAGTTCTTGTTCCTTCAACGGCCAGGACAGGTACAGGCTTTCTGTATGATGGCCCAAATTCTTTTTTGTCCGTTATTTTCTCTCTGACCAGATCCCCAAACTTAGGGACCCAGACAGGTCTTGCCGTGACTGACTTGACTTCCCCAGTGGCGAACCTTTTCACTTGGACATTGCTTTGTAGTGCCCGTGATTCATTCAGATCCTGTAAAACAGCCAAACGTTTATGGATGTCAAAAGGTTTTTCATCCGCCACTGTGCCTTCACAATCAAGATCAGGTACCCACATTCTCGTCCCAAATAGGACCTCATAAGGAGTGACACCCCCTAGAGAGCTTCTTGGCATGGTATTTAAGGCCCTCTGAACCCCATATAAGTGATTGACCCAACTGCCACCCGTGCCTAATACTCTAGTTGTTAATGATTGCTTTAAGTCCCGGTTTTTCCTCTCCACGACCAAAGTTCCCTCGGGATGGTATGGAGAGGAGTACCGCAATGCTAAAACCCAAACCTCCCATGGCCTCCTTTTAAGCCATAGAGCTAAACGCGGGGCCACGGTCAGAATGTAATGTGCCAACTGCGTATGTCCCTATAAAGACTCGCAAATCTTTGATAACAGTTCGAGCGTCAGCCGAGCGCTGAGGCCATACCCATAGGAATCTCGAGCAGGATTTCACTGCAACCATTATGTACTTGTAGGCCCCATCAGATTGTAAGGGGCCACAGTGGTCCAAATAGACACACGTGAGAGGTCTGTCCGATATTAACAATGGTGTCTGCGCTGGACGTGTTATGGTGGAGGCCTTCATCTGTTGATAGATGTCGCACTTCAAGACATAGGGGCCGATTCCGATTCGGGCCGGAAAACGCACCGACCGACTCGGTACGGGAATATAGTCCGACGGACACGTACCGGCGCTGCCCGACCTGCGTAGTACGATGCAATGCATGTGAATCACGACCGACTCGTACGGAACACAAGCCGAACGACCCAACCGCACGGAAACCAGCCATCCGGACGGGAAACCACGCGAATCCAACCGACCAACACGCACCAGGAATGAACCCGAACGAAACGTACCCGCGAACTACGACCCGCGCAGTACGATGCAATGCATGAAAAACCAGACCGAGTCGCACGGAGCCCAAGCCGTACGACCGACACACATACAAAACCGAGCCGAAGCAACCCAATACCCCGCGACCGACGCGTACGCCGCACATGAAACACAGCAGAAACACAGCGTGAACGACTCGGAGAAGCTCGCACGAGACAACTGCAGCGTCCTACTCGGTCAGAAGAACGTCTCCTACATGCACAAAAACTACAAAGGAAAAATACAAAAAAAAGGGCCAAACAAGCAATTACAAAGCCAATAAATACTGGGGGGGGGAAACATGGAACAAAGACACACCCACAACTCCACCCATATAAAGCCCACAAATCCTGACCATGATCCTTTACAAATTCAACTGACCTGCCAGCACAGAACACCATCAGACAGCAACCACAGACACACTCACAGCTCATCCATCACACAAGCCACACACCATCAGCACCTCAACAAATAGCACCCTCACATACACCCAGCAAAACCTACACTCACACACCCTCACTTGCACACCCACACATACATCAATCACCACCACCATCCATCACCATGCCCCCAAAGAAGAATCCAAAGTTCCTAGACAGTGAATTGGAAGTCCTGGTAGATGAGATCCTCGGGGTAGAGCCCCAGTTGTTTGGTACATTGGTCCAACAGACCCCCATGTCGCAGAAAACCAAGATGTGGGAGAGGATCGTCGACAGGGTCAACGCACAATCACCATGTTTGCGCACAAAGGAAGACATACAGAACAGGTGGTATGATGTGCGCAGGAGGGTCAAGGACCTACTCAAGAAGGATTACGCCTAGAGCCAACACACCGGCAGTGGCCCTCCTGCCAAACCAGTATACCTCAGGGCCTGGGAGGAGAAGGTGCGGGCCATCCTACCACCAGTGAGCGTATATGGACTATCAAACATCCCAGAGCCTGGTGACTACACAACAAATATACACAATATTGTGTGACAATACACACACATCACTGTCAAGGGGATAGTCAAACCATGCACCCTTAGCAAATCCACAGCAACCAAAAGATAATCATCCCAAGATGTGTATGTTAGTTAGATAAACACAATACATGCCATCTCAAAGTGATATGTAACTGTGTCATGACATGTACAAACCCAACAACAAAGAGAGCCAGGCAGTGGCACAAATCTAACCAACAAACACAGTCAGATATGTAGCCACCACTAGAACACCACCTCACAGGGAAGCTCACTGAAAGGAAGGAATTCTGTGTATGCTGGTCAAGTCAGTGTAGCCAATAGCATGATGGGAGTCGTAGTCAGAGATAATGCCCACCCTCACAATTGGCCCATCAACACCACTCTGAACCATGCTCACATCAAAGGGAGTGGAAAAGAACTGACAAGATGGCTGACACTGGGTACTGCTGTGGGGAGCACAAGGCCCTGCTGGGAACTGTGCACCAACCAACAGCAGGACACCACTGTCTGACATCCTGAAAGCAAACTTGCACTCCCTGCAATGGAAGCACGTTCCATGGTGGGACATCTGCCTGGGTGGGAAGGAGGACTGACAGCACTGACCATAGTCACCAGCAGCTGTTCTCACACACACCCTTAACACAAACTCCACACAACTCACCTGGGAGAATGCATTGCCTCACACTCTAATTAAATATCCCACAAAGAACCACAACCCTGGGTTATGCTGTGTGAAGCACAGGGACACTTCTGGGACTTGTAGCCAAACTAACGCCAGGACAACACTCTCAGCCATCCTGTCAGCACAGGCACACTACCCCACAGGGAAGCAGAGTTAAAAGGAAGGAAGTATGGGCATGCTGGGAAGGGGCGTGTAGGCAATGGCATGATGGGAGTTGTAGGCACAGATATTGCTCACCTTCACATTTGGCCCATCAACACCACTCTGAACCATGCTCACATCACAGGGAGTGGAAAACAACTGACAAGATGGCTGACACTGGGTACTGCTGTGGGGAGCACAAGGCCCTGCTGGGAACTGTGCACCAACCAACAGCAGGACACCAATGACTGACATCCTGAAAGACAACTTGCACTCCCTGCAATAGAAACACGTTCCATGGTGGGACACCTGGCTGGGTGGGAAGGAGGACTGACAGCACTGACCATAGTTACAAGCAGCTTTCCTCACACACACCCTCAACACAAACTCCACACAACTCACCTGGGAGAATGCATTGCCTCACACTCTAATTAAATATCCCACAAAGAACCAACACCCTGGGTTATGCTGTGTGAAGCACAGGGACACTTCTGGGACTTGTAGCCAAACTAACGCCAGGACAACACTCTCAGCCATCCTGTCAGCACAGGCACACTACCCCACAGGGAAGCAGAGTCAAAAGGAAGGAAGTATGGGCATGCTGGGAAGGGGCGTGTAGGCAATGGCATGATGGGAGTTGTAGCCACAGATATTGCTCACCTTCACATTTGGCCCATCAACACCACTCTGAACCATGCTCACATCACAGGGAGTGGAAAACAACTGACAAGATGGCTGACACTGGCTACTGCTGTGGGGAGCACAAGGCCCTGCTGGGAACTGTGCACCAACCAACAGCAGGACACCACTGTCTGACATCCTGAAAGCAAACTTGCACTCCCTGCAATGGAAGTACGTTCCATGGTGGGACATCTGGCTGGGTGGGAAGGAGGACTGACAGCACTGACCATAGTCACCAGCAGCTGTTCTCACACACACGCTTAACACAAACTCCACACAACTCACCTGGGAGAATGCATTGCCTCACACTCTAATTAAATATCCCACAAAGAACCACCACCCTGGGTTATGCTGTGTGAAGCACAGGGACACTTCTGGGACTTGTAGCCAAACTAACGCCAGGACAACACTCTCAGCCATCCTGTCAGCACAGGCACACTACCCCACAGGGAAGCAGAGTCAAAAGGAAGGAAGTATGGGCATGCTGGGAAGGGGCGTGTAGGCAATGGCATGATGGGAGTTGTAGGCACAGATATTGCTCACCTTCACATTTGGCCCATCAACACCACTCTGAACCATGCTCACATCACAGGGAGTGGAAAACAACTGACAAGATGGCTGACACTGGGTACTGCTGTGGGGAGCACAAGGCCCTGCTGGGAACTGTGCACCAACCAACAGCAGGACACCACTGACTGACATCCTGAAAGACAACTTGCACTCCCTGCAATGGAAACACGTTCCATGGTGGGACACCTGGCTGGGTGGGAAGGAGGACTGACAGCACTGACCATAGTTACAAGCAGCGTTTCTCACACACACCCTCAACACAAACTCCACACAACTCACCTGGGAGAATGCAATGCCTCACACTCTAATTAAATATCCCACAAAGAACCACCACCCTGGGCCATGCTGTGTGAAGCACAGGGACACTTTTGGGACATGTAGCCAAACTAACGCCAGGACAACACTCTCAGCCATCCACAGGCACACTACCCCACAGGGAAGCAGAGTCAAAAGGAAGGAAGTATGGGCATGCTGGGAAGGGGGGTGTAGGCAACAGCAAGATGGGAGTGGGAGTCACAGCTCAACATCCCCCACCCACATGGCCTAGCAAGCTCATACGGAAGCATGCACACCTCACAGGGAGTGAAAAGCCACTTCTAAGATGTCTGACAATGGTCCTATGTTGTGGGGAGTACCAGGCCCTGCTGGGAACTGTGCACCAACCAACAGCAGGACACCACTGACTGACATCCTGAGAGTCAACCTGCACACACTGCAAGGGTGGCATGCTTCATGGTGGGATAACTGGGCTGGGGGGAGAAGGAGGGCCGGATGTCCACCAAATACAACCAATGCTGGCCATGCACACACCTCAACATTCACATTGAAATGCTTCAAGTTGGCAGGACAATGTGCAACCCCAATATCAACCTCTGACTCTGACAACTTAGGACAACGCAATGTACAGGCCCGCATCCAGAGGTACAGTCACAACTGTCAGGTGTGTGAACCATTGATGCCTGTAGAAAAATAACATACATTGTGTGTCTCTTCCAAAAACAGGTGATGATGGGGACACAGCAGCAGACGAGGAGGAGTCCCTGTCCCAGGCCCCGGGGGACAATGAGCTCACTGGTGTGGAACAGCCTCTGCCCACCTCGGATGGGGAAGAACTACCTGGCCCCTCCGGTGAGAGTCATCATGCAGCACCATCAGGACCAACATCTGCACCCCCTGCACCCACCCCTCCAACAACTGCCAACACACAGACCACCCCCGCCTACACGGACAGACCAAGGTGCACCGATGACAACAGCACAGGGACCCAGGCCCACCTCGGAGCAACAGACAACAACACCAGTAACAACCGACAAGGGGGCCTAGGGTCACCTGTGCGTGCCACCGCGGGTCCTGCACGTGTCGCCCGGGGTGGTGGGAGGGGTGGTAGACATAGGTCGCTGTTTGCAGAGGGGTCTGGACTGCATGATGACCCACAACTGGCACGCATTGCTGATGCGTACCAGACTAGCACCGGAGAGGTCAGCCAGGTAGTGGCGATCCTCAAGGACATACAACAGCAGCAGGCTGCCCATCATGCCCGCTTGGACTCCCACATGTCCCGTGTGGAGACACACATGTCCCGTGTGGAGACACACATGTCTGGCATGGAGTCTAAGTGGGACACATTGCAAGAACTGACAGCGGTGCATAGGGACATATTGACATGCCTCTGCCAGATGAGCACCAACATGGCCACACCTCCCTGTGTGCCCACAACATCTGGTGCTGCAACAACTGCCACTGCCACAGGGAGGGAGGATGACTCTGGCGGAGAGTCCTCTGCACCGCAGCAGCCTGCACGTGAAGGTCCCCCACCAAAGAAGAGGGGTCGTCCGAGGAAGGAAAACTGAGAGGCCAATGGCCACGCACATCCCCCAGGAACCCAACACCTGTTCTGGACATTCTCCTTTGTGTGCAAACTGTTCACCCTGTTGAATGCAACCCAAATCTCCCACATGACATGGGGAGTTTAAGTTGGACCAATGTATCACATGACTGTTGACTTTACTCAGGACATTTCTGCTACCAAGACTTCCAACTCAACTGGGAACTTTGGATTACAATCCCAATGTACAGCACCCACCATCCTGTGCACTATACTCACACATGTATGTAAATAAACTCACCAATACACCATACTTGCCTCTCTTGTCATTCCAACGTGGTTTCTGTCATGGAGATGATGATCTGCTAAATGACACTGTGCATGCTAACTGCTACAGCAAGTACAACACCGTCATGTGAGTCATGGCGACGTGACACATATGAGGGAGACACACCACTAGGGCTACACAACACATACACACCAGGGCCATCTGACTCATCGCCTACACTGATGTTCCCAGGAAAAACAGTGCAATGCACAGACACCACACCTATTCACAGTCAGTGTCAACTAGCCCACAGGTGCAGTGAGCAAATGTCAGTCAGATGTGTGACCACAGACAACGCACATCCCAAAGTGAAGCACAGGTTTATTACACATTTGCAACATGTTGTATCCACCACAGATGCAAGGTAATCCCACGTGGCAGTGGCCACACAGTAAACAAGTGTAGAAGAAAGAAGGTCCAGGGGTGTGTGGCACATCACCTGCAGGGAAACAACAGCTTCCACCCTGGAAGTTGAATCACGGTGTCGGGGGATCACAGTTGACCAAAATACTCTGAAAGTACCCTGTGAAGGACAGAAATGACACACAGTTAAAACCACTGAAGAACAGGACAGAACTGCAATACTCATGCCCAATACATGTCACAAGATACATACACAAAACCAAGTTAGCATGTCAACACTGTTGGGGAGTACAGACTACCTGTAAGGACACATCGCTGCACGCATACAGTCAAGTAGCACATGGCCACACTCAAACAGCACCAGAGCACGACCAACATATATCACGCAAACCCACATCATTGACATGACATCTCTGGATACTCACATTCAGCTGAAGAAGTTGGTGATGAGCTGTGTGCGGACATCACCCTCATCATCATCACCATCACTGGCATCATGGCCCAGGCCAGGATCCTCCACAGGTGGCGGATGTTGGTCATCGTCATCCAGGATGAGAGGCAACTCCTTCCGCACTGCCATGTTGTGTAGCATGCAGCAGACGATGACAATCTTGCACACTTTTTCTGGGGCATATGGGAGGGCCCCTCCTGTCTTGTCCAGGCAGCGAAAGCGGCTCTTCAGGAGACCAAATGTCCGCTCTATCACTCTCCTGGTCCGACCATGTGCCTCATTGTAGCGCATCTGGGCTGGTGTCACAGGGTTCCTGAGGGGCGTCAGCAACCACGGCATGTTGGGGTATCCCGAGTCACCTACATACAGACAATTGCACATTAGCTGAGTTGGAAAAGAGGGTGGAATACTACATTGCAGAACACACACAAAGGTACAAAGTCAGTACACACCGACAAGCCGGGCACGCTGGTTCCGCATCTGTGACATCATCCTCGGGATGCGACTACTCCTCATCACGTAGGCATCGTGTGCAGAACCGGGGAAACGGGCACACACGTGTGAGATGCACATATCTGCAAGGCATACCACCAGAGCATTGACCGAATGGTAATGTTTTCGGTTCCTGTATGCCTGCTCATGTGCCTGTGGTGGTACCAAAGCCACATGTGTCCCATCAATGGAGCCAATGACATGCGGCATCCTCCCCAGGGCATAGAAGTCACTCTTGACGTCAGTGAGTTGGTGACGTTTAGGGAAATAGATGTACTGGTTCAGGTATCTCAACATAGCCTCCAAAACATCGCGTAGCACACGGCTGAACATGGTCTGTGACATCCCACCAGCAGATGCCACAGTGTGTTGAAAGGTACCGGTGGCTTGGGGGTCAGCGCTGTAGGGTATGTCCGGCCAGGTTGCAAATGTGGGGCCAACCGCACCGTCAATTCCTCAATCAGTGGCCTGGTGAAGCGGTACCATCGGATGCAGTCCCGTTCAACCATGGTTGCAAGGTCAGGGAATGGTCTATGGACAGCTGGTGCCCTGCAGTGCATAGGTGAAGAAAGAAAGATTGTCAGTCACCCCACATATGTGGCTGTGGTAGGGTGCTCGGGGAGAACGACGAGGAGTGCCCCAGGGGCACCGAAGGTCGAACCTCTGTACCATCTCCATGGATACCGGAGGACACGTGGGGGCTGAGTATAAGAGACCCGGAAGTCGCCAAGCGGGAGAAGAAGGTCGGGAACGGCGAACGAGGGTCTGGAGACATCGACACCGAAGGGAGGTCGGAGAAGGAGAACGGAAGAGACAACGGCGCGAAGACATCGGAAGACGGCGGAGACACCTATCACTACAGGGCGGAGGCGTCCCCTGCGAAAGGCGTGCTGGACGAGGCGGTCGTGACCCCGTCATCGGGTCACGGCTTCAGGCAAGTGATCGAGGGAACCGGACGCCGACTGGGCGGGTGGTTGCACACGCAAGCGTCATATACAGGACTATAAGGAGCAGGGGGGAAAGAGGGATAAAGAGTAGAAGTATCTATCCTACCCCTTTACGTTTTATGGTATTCGATATTGCTCGGTCCGGCGCTGGGCTGGAACTGTAGTCTGGGCGTTGAGCGTCTGGGTGGGTAAACGCTGGGAGGACGTCGACCGAGCCACTCTCGCCATAGTGAGTCTCCGATAGGGCAAAGGTCGCCACTGAAGTAAGTGGCTCCCGGGAGACCAAAAGGCTAGAAGAAACCCAGGGTGGGTGAGGAATTCAGAGTGGGAAGGGCAAGGAACGATAGCAGGAGAGCGCGAGAAGACAGGGGGAATCCGTGAGCAGGGGACCCTTACTAATCGCCTCTCTCCTTTTCCTCGAGGGGACGGCCACTGCCAGAGACGTGAGGAGGTGAAAGGAAACCGGCCGGACCACTGTGGCAACGCTGAAAACCCAGCAACGAGAATACATAGCAGACCCACCGGAGAAAACCCACACCTTGTTCAATAACAGAATCAATAAAAGATCCCCTTCTCAGAACCCGAACAGTCGTCTGTGGTCATTGGGCGGTTGACAGTGGTGTCAGAAGTGGGATTTCCGCCCGAACCACCACACCGAGGACATGACCCAAACAATTGGACTGGACGACATGTTGAAGCAGCTGGCTGAGGGCCAGCGCCATCTCCAGTTGGTGGTAGAAGGACAAACCACTGAGGCCCAAAAGGACAGAGAGCACTTACAAGAGGCACTGCAGGCTCAGGCCGGCCTCATCGTGCAGAACCAGGCCGTCCAGGATACCGCCATCCAGAAGCTGACCGATACCATCGCCAGCAGCAGAGTCCACCCAAATGTCCCCAGCTCTGTGCTACAAAAATACCAACCGGGTGAGGACCCCGACTACTTTTTCACAAACTTCGAGAGAGTGGCTAGTACTGCCCAATGGCCCGCCGACAGATGGGGACAATATATAGCCCCCCTCTTGTCGGGTGAACTACAAACAGCATACCAGGCCGCAAATCCGGCGGGCACCACACCGTACAGGGCGATTAAACAAACAATACTTGAACGCCTTGGGTACGACCAGGAGCACTATCGCAGCCGATTCCGGAGAGAAAAATGGCTAGCCCAGGACAGCCCGCGAGCGTTCTACTATAGACTCCAGGATTTGGGGAATCGTTGGTTACAGCCTCAAGCCTCCACCGCAGAGGAGGTGACGGAGAAGGTCCTTATGGAACAATTCATAGAGGGACTCCCCGCGGCCACTCGGGCCTGGGTAAAGCAACATCCGAACGTTACCATAACCAGTGCCGTCGAGTTAGCCTGTGCACATCAGAGGGTTCCAGAACCCAGAGGGTTCACCCCGCGTCTTCCAACACAGCTGATACACCGATGGAGGCTCACCGCGCCGGCTCCCTCTCAGCCTCCACCTAGGCCACTAATCGACCCACGGTTCCTACCAAGGCCCGTCCACAAGGAAAACCAGGGTCCCCAATGCTTCCAGTGCGCTGAATGGGGCCACATAGCCCGAAATTGTCCACAGAAGACATCCCCGGCTGAACCCATGGACATTGGGTATACAAGAGGGCGAGTGTTGTGGGCGGGAGAAGGTAAAGAAACCTATCATCTGCTCCTCACCATAAATGGAAGGGAGGCTAAGGTCCTCATAGATTCTGGTTGTCGCCATTCGGTTCTTACTCGGGAACGCATACAGGAACACCAATGGCAGATAGGAGAGAAAGTAACCATAACGTGTGTACATGGTGACCATAAAATCTACCCAGTGGCCATAGTAACCCTAGGAGAAAAGGGACAGGAAAGACCGATCAGGGTTGGAGGTATACCCTGTTTGGTGGAGGAAATGATAATCGGGACCGATTATGACGGTTTTCCTACCCTTCTAAACAGAGCTGTTGAGGAAAAAGACAGACAGAAGTGGCTGAGAGAGGCCCCGTTATCCACGACCGAGATAGAAGGTGGCCGAGGTAAGTAGAAAAAGACCCGCAGAGAGAAGAGAGAACATAGGAGGAAGGTGGTGCTGAACGGAGCGACTGACCCTCCTTCTACCTCTACAGGAACGGAAGGAGACTCAGGACCACCGTGTAGCTTCAGGGCAGCCCAGAGGGAAGACCCCACCTTGGGCCATGCCTGGGCCCAGACGAAACCAGAAGAGGACCAACAGGTAGGCCCCTCTTTTATTGTCTCTAAGGGATTACTATATAGGAGGGTAAGGAATCCCACAGGAGCCCTTAAGCAGCTCCTTGTTCCCCTACCCTATCCGGACCAGGTCCTCAGCTTAGCGCATAACCAAGCGGGGGGGGACATTACGGGAGGGAGAAAACAGAGGAATACCTCTTAAGGCGATTCTACTGGCCAGGGGTGTACATGGACATCAGGAGATATTGCGCAGCATGCCCTCGGTGTCAGCGCTGTAATCCCCCGCATATCCCGAGAGCCCCCTCTGCCCCTTACCAATTATCGAGGTCCCTTTCTCTAGGGTGGGGATGGACCTCGTAGGCCCTTTAGTCACGTCTGTAAGGGGTACAGGTACATTCTGGTGCTAGTCGATTACGCCACACGCTATCCGGAGGCAATCCCCCTGTCAAGCATGACCACCAGCAGCGTAGCTCAGGCCATGATAGGCTTCTTCAGTCGAGTCGGGTTCCCACGGGAACTGCTCACCGACCAGGGAACGCCCTTCATGTCTAGGCTGATGGCCCAGGTGTGTCGCTTGTTGGGGATACGGCAGATACGCACCTCAGTGTACCATCCCCAGACAGACGGTTTGGTAGAGAGATACAACCAAACCATTAAGACTATATTGAAGAAAACGATCTGCGATACAGGAAGGGACTGGGATAGACAGCTCCCATTGACCCTATTCGCGATCAGGACGCATGCCCAGTCCTCCACTGGTTACAGCCCCTTCGAACTGGTGTTCGGGAGGCAACCCAGAACCCTGATTGATATGGCGGCAGAAAGATGGGAGGAAGAGGAAGATGAAGGGAGAACCCTTCTTGACTACGCAGCCCAACTCAGGAACCGGTTGTCCACCCTATGGGAGGACGTCCAACAAAACCTAGACGTAGCTCAGAGAAAACAAAAACAGACGTACGATCGACAGACGGCCCTCAGACAGTTCCAGGTCGGGGATAAGGTGTTACTACTCCTCCCGTCCTCAGACAACAAACTCCTAGCCCAGTGGCAGGGCCCATATGCAGTAACCGCCAGGGTCACCCCAGTCACGTACAGAGTAGCGGTTCCCCACACGGGTAGAACAGGACAGATCTACCACGTTAACCTGCTTAAGCTATGGGTAGACGAGAAAAGGAGGGAGGTAGATCCCCCCGTTAATCTACTGATAACCAATAGCACCCCTCTAGACATACAGTTCCCACCACCCAGCGGAAACACAGAGCCCCACACGATTCCCAGGGGTTCTGTGCTAACCTCGAAACAAGTGGAGACGCTCCTGTCCGTCGTAAACGACTACAGCGACGTCTTTTCCAAGACCCCAGGGAGGACACCCCTAGTACAACACGACATAGGGACAGACAGGGCCACCCCAATACGACAGAGACCTTATAGAATACCAGAGGCCAGGAGGCGGGTGGTGGAGAGTGAGGTTAAGGACATGCTACAGAGCGGGATCATAGAACCCTCACATAGCCCTTGGTGTTCCCCGATTGTGTTGGTACCAAAACCGAACGGCACGGTACGATTTTGTGTTGATTACAGGCGTCTAAACGCCGTCTCCCGTTTTGACTCCTACCCCATGCCCAGAGTTGACGAGATGATAGAGCGGCTGGGGACAGCCCAGTACATGACAACCCTGGACCTGACCAAGGGATACTGGCAGATAGCCCTGACATCCACCGCACGGGAAAAAACCGCATTTGCCACCCCCTCGGGCCTATACCAGTTTACGGTCCTACCCTTCGGCCTACACGGAGCCCCTGCCACCTTCCAACGACTGATGGATGTGGTACTCCGACCACACAGCTCCTATGCCTCAGCATACCTTGATGACATTGTGATACATAGCCAAACGTGGGAACAACACCTCACCCACCTCGCAGCAGTACTGACTGGTCTGAGACAAGCAGGACTAACTGCGAACCCAGAGAAGTGTATGTTGGCCACCGACACCATCCGCTATCTAGGGTATCATATACAGAAAGGCCAGATACGACCCCAAGTCGATAAAGTAGAGGCCGTTAAAACCTTGACAGTCCCCTCCACAAAAAAGGGATCCGAGCCTTCCTAGGGCTAGTGGGTTATTACAGGCGGTTTATACCCCACTTTTCGGAGACGGCTGCCCCTCTCACTGACATGTTGAAGAAAACCTGCCCAAACACCATTAAGAACTGGTCCACAACACAGCTACGCAGCTTCCACCACCTGAAGGGGCTACTATGTCGCAATCCCGTCCTGATCTGTCCAGACTTCAAGAAAAACTTCACCTTACAGACCGATGCCTCTGACAGGGGTCTGGGGGCAGTCCTCTCCCAGGAACATGGCTCAGGTGGGCTACACCCTGTGGTCTACCTCAGTCGCAAACTACTGCCACAGGAGACCCGATACTCCACAATAGAAAAAGAGTGCCTGGCGATCAAATGGGCCGTGCAAGCCCTGCAGTATTACCTGTTGGGGCGTCCTTTTCTCCTCCTGACGGACCATGCCCCTCTTGTCTGGTTGGCACGCCACAAGGACTCGAATGCTCGGGTCCTCCGTTGGTTCATGGCTCTACAACCTTTCTCATTTCAGGTGTCCCACCGCCCGGGTTCCCAGCAGGTGAACGTCGACTTCCTCTCCAGGGCGGACGCGCCCACATGGCCCGATCGGCCATGCCTGGATGGGAGGCACTGTGGTAGGGTGCTCGGGGAGAACGACGAGGAGTGCCCCAGGGGCACCGAAGGTCGAACCTCTGTACCATCTCCATGGATACCGGAGGACACGTGGGGGCTGAGTATAAGAGACCCGGAAGTCGCCAAGCGGGAGAAGAAGGTCGGGAACGGCGAACGAGGGTCTGGAGACATTGACACCGAAGGGAGGTCGGAGAAGGAGAACGGAAGAGACAACAGCGCGAAGACATCGGAAGACGGCGGAGACACCTATCACTACAGGGCGGAGGCGTCCCCTGCGAAAGGCGTGCTGGACGAGGCGGTCGTGACCCCGTCATCGGGTCACGGCTTCAGGCAAGTGATCGAGGGAACCGGACGCCGACTGGGCGGGTGGTTGCACACGCAAGCGTCATATACAGGACTATAAGGAGCAGGGGGAAAGAGGGATAAAGAGTAGAAGTATCTATCCTACCCCTTTACGTTTTATGGTATTCGAGATTGCTCGGTCCGGCGCTGGGCTGGAACTGTAGTCTGGGCGTTGAGCGTCTGGGTGGGTAAACGCTGGGAGGACGTCGACCGAGCCACTCTCGCCATAGTGAGTCTCCGATAGGGCAAAGGTCGCCACTGAAGTAAGTGGCTCCCGGGAGACCAAAAGGCTAGAAGAAACCCAGGGTGGGTGAGGAATTCAGAGTGGGAAGGGCAAGGAACGATAGCAGGAGAGCGCGAGAAGACAGGGGGGGAATCCGTGAGCAGGGGACCCTTACTAATCGCCTCTCTCCTTTTCCTCGAGGGGACGGCCACTGCCAGAGACGTGAGGAGGTGAAAGGAAACCGGCCGGACCACTGTGGCAACGCTGAAAACCCAGCAACGAGAATACATAGCAGACCCACCGGAGAAAGCCCACACCTTGTTCAATAACAGAATCAATAAAAGATCCCCTTCTCAGAACCCGAACAGTCGTCTGTGGTCATTGGGCGGTTGACAGTGGCATAGACCATACTCAATATCACATGATACATCATTACGAGACACAAGTAGATGATGTGTGTGGCGTTCTGTAAGGACATGTATGGCACCTACATGGCCGACATCTAACATCACAGTTCAACATGTGTTGTCAACAAGTCCCAGGTTGTGCTATGGGATATCATTAGGCTGTGTCACAGTACCCATGTACTGCTGTCACGTTCCAAACACAAACCACAGTGACATGTGAGGACAGATGTGCCCCAGGCATCACAGCTCATTGACAGGTAGATTCCCAGTGACCCTGTATTGCCACATGGACACTGGCATGACATGGCGTAACATGAATACACCACAGCAAAACAACCATGACCCCCACAGGTAGTGGACCCTGTTGCCTCTGCACGACAGACATGGACGTCTGTGACACACACGCACAACATCAAAGTCCGTGCACAAACAACGTGGATGTGGAGACTGTCTCCCATTGTGCACATGGAATCAGAGACATCTGAAACACAACATGCACACAGACTGTGGAGGACCATCACTATCGTGGCAATGGGCCACCCTGTGACGTACATACCGTCCAACATGGGACTCAGGGGGGTATGTGACATGACATACACATACACAACCTGGAAATGTGACCATGCCACATGCTCTGAAATGAACAGTTGCACATCACAGTGGTCATGTGCACAACACACCAAGGATTCTGTCCCCATGAACACGTGCACAGCCTCGGAGTGGCTGCCCCCAAGTCCCACCCAAACAAACACATGTTGACCCCCATACACAGAGATGGTAATGCAGCCTTACATGCCTTAGGATACAGTGTGGACAGGCTGTGGTGTTGTAGGTGTGCCCCTGAGTCCCTGGAAAGTAAATGTGGCTGGCATACGTTCACCTGTGACAGGCATGGTGACATATGCGTGTGACTTGTACAGAGACGCGTTGTACAGCAATGGACCGATCGGTGCGCACGCCTTGGCCATTGCATACGATGTGGACCGAAATACGCGTTGTACAGCAATGGACCGATCGGTGCGCACGCCTTGGCCAGTGCATATGATGTGAGCGGGTACGCGTTGTACAGCAATGGACCGATCGGTGCGCACGCCTTGGCCATTGCATATGATGTGGACCGAAATACGCGTTGTACAGAAATGGACCGATCGGTGCGCACGCCTTGGCCATTGCATATGATGTGAGCGGGTACGCGTTGTACAGCAATGGACTGATCAGTGCGCACGCCTTGGCCATTGCATATGATGTGGACCGAAATACGCGTTGTACAGCAATGGACCGATCGGTGCGCACGCCTTGGCCATTGCATATGATGTGGACCGAAATACGCGTTGTACAGCAATGGACCGATCGGTGCGTACGCTTTGGCCATTGCATATGATGTGGACCGAAATATGCGTTGTAAAGCAATGGACTGATCGGTGCGCACGCCTTGGCCATTGCATATGATGTGAGCCGGTACGCGTTGTACAGCAATGGACCGATCGGTGCGCTACGCATTGGCCATTGCATATGATGTGGACCGAAATACGCGTTGTACAGCAATGGACCGATCGGTGCGCACGCCTTGGCCATTGCATATGATGTGGACCGAAATACGCGTTGTACAGCAATGGACCGATCGGTGCGCACGCCTTGGCCATTGCATATGATGTGAGCGGGTGCAGCGTTGTACAGCAATGGACCGATCGGTGCGCACGCATTGGCCATTGCATATGATGTGAGCGGGTACGCGTTGTACAGCAATGGACCGATCGGTGCGCACGCCTTGGCCATTGCATATGATGTGGACTGAAATACGCGTTGTACAGCAATGGACCGATCGGTGCGCACGCCTTGGCCATTGCATATGATGTGGACCGAAATACGCATTGTACAGCAATGGACCGATCGGTGCGCACGCCTTGGCCATTGCATATGATGTGAGCGGGTACGCGTTGTACAGCATTGGACCGATCGGTGCGCACGCATTGGCCATTGCATATGATGTGAGCGGGTACGCGTTGTACAGCAATGGACCGATCGGTGCGCGCGCATTGGCCATTGCATATGATGTGAGCGGGTACGCGTTGTACAGCAATGGACCAATCGGTATGCACGCATTGGCCATTGCATATGATGTGAGCGGGTACACGTTGTTTTTCGAAATACGCGTTGTACAGCAATGTACCGATCGGTGCACACGCATTGGCTGTGGCCTGGCATGGCAACGGACGCGTTTTCGAACCTTTAACGAGTCTGATGCTGTGAATTCAGTTGGCCACCCACAACAATGTTGCAAAAGTATGGGTCTCATGAAGTTGAACTTTTGAAGGATGCTGTGGGCGTGTGTAAGTGGTGCAATTCCATGGATTGGCCAGATTCAGAAGATGCAAACGACTTGGACCTATCACTTTGGACACATGGGACAGTAACTGCCTCAGCAGCACACATATAATGCTGCCTGTAGCCCTGAGAGCTCACTTGCCTGCACTACATGCTCCAGGACGACATCTGCCACCACCACTGCTGCTGTCTCTGCATCCTCTGGATCCTGGAATGGCACGTACTGTGGAGAGAGCCCCAGCCTTCAGCACTGAGGAGAACCAGGCCCTGCTGGACAGCCTCCTTCCACAGTACAGCAAGCTGTATGGGAAAGCAGGGGAGCAGGTGGGTGTGCTGTCCACTGCCTTACTGAATGTGCATGTTGTCTGACTAGCAAGACTTACAGTGTGCACGCCACTGGCAAGCATGCTCACTGAGTAGTTGTCACCCCCCATAATGTGTAGTTACATGCACTGAACAGGTATAGTGCAGTAACTGTGCATTCCAACAAGGTTTTACTTCCCAGGCAATGATACCATGTAGTAACTGCTGGAAAACTGTTCATAGCCATCGCTGCACTGCCTGTGTACATCATGTGCCCCTGTGATTGAGACATGTATATCCAAATGTGTGATGCACGGATATGTTGCATGTGTAGTGATGTCCTTTACACTTTGTCATCCTCACAGGTTGATGCCCACCAGAAGCAGGAAATCTGGCTGGACATCGCCCGGGCAGTGAGATCCGTGGGGGTCTACAAGCGCTGGATCCGCAACTGCCAGAAGAGGTGGCAGGACCTTTGGGGCTGGACCCGGAGGATCGCAAGGGTCCAGCTGAAGCTGTCGCCTCCTCGCAGGAGGGGCGGACACCGGACCCTGACCCCCACATGCTCAGGATCCTGGCGGTGGTCTTCCCTGACCTGGATGGGCAGCTGAAGGCCAGACAGCAGCAAGGAGGGGGTGAGTCCATGACTGCACTGTGAACTTTGTCTGACATGCTATGTGCCCTCCTCTGGCCTGGTTAACCTTCCACAGTGCATCGGTCCTGTGGTCCAGGACCCAGGTCCCTCAATTGTGACATGCCCACTCCTCATCTGATACCCAGGTGTGGCCCTTACAGTCAGGAAGTTGTGTCACTTGGGTACTGTGTCCTTGCATTTTGCTTAGCTCAAGGTGTGGGTCAGCATTTGTTCCTGTAACTTTGTTGTGTGCTTCATGGGTGGGTCCATTGCTTATACAATGCCTGAGTTCTGACATGTAATCTGCGTGTAACTATGATATGTGGTCCAATTGCTGATCTGATTCACCACATGTGCCTGGGGTATTTGGCACACACCCATGCTGCAGGTGGGAACAATGTTTGGGCCTCAGGAGTATGTGTATCAAGTGTGTCACACATACTTAGCCACCTGTCCAGGGCTCATCCCTCTTTCACGTGGAGCAGGACAGTCATGCCTACTCCAGGCCATACAATACACTCTGTACTCCCACTCCCGTGTATCAGCTGACACGTTGTACCCAGTGAAATGTTCCCTCAGGTGTCTGCCTCTGTGTCATTGTGCTGTGGCTTCGTTGTCAGGACTACTGGGGTGTTTATCGGTTAGGGCTCAGCATGCCACCGGAGATGTGGCCATAGGAGACGATACTTGTGTGACATATAGGTGTTTGATCACTTGACTGTGCAGACTGGGGTATGCGAATGTGAATTGAGTACTGTGTCACAACAACAAAGCAAAACGGGGGTACTAAAATCTATTGTATGGTAGATGTACTCTACATAACTCTCCAGGATATATACCACAGGAACACTCTCCTTGATACGATTTGGAGTAAGAAGTATCCAGCTTTTGGTAGAGCAAGATCTCATGTTCTACACGTATACTTTTATAAAATTTTGATTATTGGCGAAGGGGACCTAAATACACTGACTGATCTATCTGGAAGCCCGTATTCACTTGAGTCATTAGGAGATGGCTAGCCACTGCTGGTCATAGATTTTGCTGTCCACTACCTCGATAGCTATTCCCCTTGGAGGAAGGGTATTATCTACAATAGATTTTAGTACCCCCGTTTTGCTTTGTTGTTGTGACACAGTACTCAATTTGGGCGAGGTACTGATGAAGGTGGTTCACGGTGTGTGTTATTCCACCGAAACGCGCGTCGACTACGTGTGCCCAGACCGTTTGGCCTTGATTATTAATTTTGCCCATTGGAAACGTATTATATCTATGTGTTCTTTATACCAACATGTGTATATGTGTCTTGTATGACTGTGAGCGAGTGTTTAGAATGAATGACGTTTTTTGTTAGATGGGTTTATTGGTTGGGGGACCAATAGTATGATATTACTATTTTTGTAATGTGTTTTTTAATAAATGAACTTAGTAGACAATTGATGTATACTGTTTATAATAAATGAGAAAATTATAAATATGTAAAATAAAAGGAATTTTGATATAAAAAAGATGTATAAGCTCAATTGAGTATCAGACTTTTTTAGTTTTTGTACCTGAACTTTAACCCATACAAGATTGAATCTTTTGTAAAGAAATATAGGTCTTTGGGGAGAGTTTTTGTCTTAGTTGTTTATTTTCCCCTCTTTCTCCCTGACCTTCAAGTATCATATAGAGGGGGTCCTTGTATTTACTAGTGCATGTGCAATGTCACCAGTGCATGTGAGCTTCACTGCTGCACATTGGTGGAGATCAAGGTGTGTGGTGTTGAGTGTGTGCAGACGAGAGTTGTTGCACGGCTAGACCCCTGCCTCCATATTGGCCTTGGCTGACAGGCCGTGCTGATTGATTTGTGCTTGTGTAGGTGTGATGGTAGTTTGTTGCTCAGGACACACGACTGTGGTTCACAGTGTGAACAACATCTAGCTTTGTCATCACAGTGGGATTATCATGCAGGCCAGTGTCACCACAATGTGGGGACCCAGGGGGTAGTGCTGTGGTGGGTCTGTCTCTTGCTGTGTTAGTTGCTGTTCCTACAAGCTTGTGTGACATGTGTAATTTGGGCTCCCTCTCATCTAACAATGCCTGATTGCCCACATAGGGGAATCCGATCCATGAGTTACTTTTGTGTGGCACTGTATACACATCTGTGTAATTGGGATTCAGGCCTCCTCATGTGTTGTGTGGTTGCCTGGGGACACTGGCACACCCCCCATCACCTGTTGTGTTTGATATGCAGTGTGGGGCTGCCTGTTTGTGTTTGTGCATCTGCACCACTGCATTGGCATATCTTTAGTGTGCCATTGGCTGTATGTTGTTTGGTGGTTTTCCCCTGCTGTCCCTGAGACTCCTAGGTCATCAGTCAGCACAATGATCATGGTTTGTTTGTCCCATTGCTGCCATGGTATGGTATTTGTTCACCTCACATCTACAGTCTCCACAGGATATCTACATTTGTGTGTCCATGGGTGCAGATATGTGGGTCTGCATTATGATGGCCACTCTGTCATTGTGTTATTGATGAATGTTGACAATGTCAGCCCCCATGGGTGATGTTTGTCTGCACATGGCCAAAGGTATATCTTATTTGCACTGCACTGTTTGCCTCACCCAATCTATGTTGCTATGGGACACAAGCACTACTATGTCACTGATGTGTTTGTTGGTCTGTGACCTGGGATAATCCATGCTGTTTGGCATTTCCAGCTTTTGCCATTACAACACTTACAATTTGGTCACTGTGATGATGGGGTGTTAGGCCCCATTGTCACAATGTTCAGAATGTGCTTCAGCTATGGGCCCCACACTTGCCTTTTGGTCACTATTATGATGGGGGGTTAGGCCCCATTGTCACAATGTTCACAATGTGCTTCAGCTATGGGCCCCACACTTGCCTTTTGGTCACTGTGATGATGGGGGGTTAGGCCCCATTGTCACAATGTTCAAAATGTGCTTCAGCTATGGGCCCCACACTTACCTTTTGCTCCCTGTGATGATGGGGTGTTAGACCCCATTGCCACAGTGTTCATGGTCTGCTTGCATTGTGGATACCACACACATTTATGTGTGACACATGTGATAGGGGTCACATTGTATGTTCAATTTCATGTTCAGTGTTGTAGGCATATGACACAGTCTACACACGCTTGTCATGGTGTTGGGGGATGTGTTTTTCTTACATTCCTTATGATGCAGTATGCTGGTTGTGTCATGCATTACCCATCCTATGAGTAGGGGTGGTGTTGGTGGTAGGCATCCATCCCCCTATGTGTGGGGATGGTAGTAGTGACAGGCATTCAGGCCCCCCTGAGTAGGGGTGGTGGTAGTGGTAGGCATCCAGCCCCCCATGAGTAGTGGTGGTGGTAGTGGTAGGCATCCATCCCCCTATGAGTGGGGATGGTAGTAGTGGTAAGCCTCCAGCCCCCCCTGAGTAGGGGTGGTGTTGGTGGTAGGCATCCAGCCCCCCCTGAGTAGGGGTGGTGGTAGTGGTAGGCATCCAGCCCCCCCTGAGTAGGGGTGGTGCCTGAGTAGGGGTGGTGGTAGTGGTAGGCATCCAGCCCCCTATCAGTGGGGATGGTAGTAGTGGTAAGCCTCCAGCCCCCCCTGAGTAGGGGTGGTGTTGGTGGTAGGCATCCAGCACCCCCTGAGTAGGGGTAGTGGTAGGCATCCAGCCCCCCATGAGTAGGGGTGGTGGTAGTGGTAGGCCTCCAGCCCCCTATGAGTGGGGATGGTAGTAGTGGTAAGCCTCCAGCCCCCCTGAGTAGGGGGGGTGGTAGTGGTAGGCATCCAGCCCCCCCTGAGTAGGGGTGGTGGTAGTGGTAGGCATCCAGGCCACCCTGAGTAGGGGTGGTGGTAGTGGTAGGCATCCAGCCCCCCATGAGTAGGGGTGGTGTTGGTGGTAGGCATCCAGCCCCCCCTGAGTAGGGGTGGTGGTAGTGGTAGGCATCCAGCCCCCCCTGAGTAGGGGTGGTGGTAGTGGTAGGCATCCAGCCCCCTATGAGTGGGGATGGTAGTAGTGGTAAGCCTCCAGCCCCCCCTGAGTAGGGGGGGTGGTAGTGGTAGGCATCCATCCCCCCTGAGTAGGGGTGGTGGTAGTGGTAGGCATCCAGGCCACCCTGAGTAGGGATGGTGGTAGTGGTAGGCATCCATCCCCCCATGAGTAGGGGTGGTGTTGGTGGTAGGCATCCAGCCCCCCCTGAGTAGGGGTGGTGTTGGTGGTAGGCATCCAGCCCCCTATGAGTGGGGATGGTAGCAGTGGTAAGCCTCCAGCCCCCCTGAGTAGGGGGGGTGGTAGTGGTAGGCATCCAGCCCCCCCTCAGTAGGGGTGGTGGTAGTGGTAGGCATCCAGCCCCCCATGAGTAGGGGTGGTGTTGGTGGTAGGCATCCAGCCCCCCCTGAGTAGGGGTGGTGGTAGAGGTAGGCATCCAGCCCCCCCTGAGTAGGGGTGGTGGTAGTGGTAGGCATCCAGCCCCCCCTGAGAAGGGGTGGTGTTGGTGGTAGGCATCCAGGCCCCTATGGGTGTATATGGCATTGGTGGTAGACATCCCGCCCCTATGGTTCTGCTGTTGCTAGTGTAAGTCATTTCTGCATCCCTATGTGTGTGTGTGTTGTGTCGGGTACGTCTGGTTTGTTTGTGTGGTGGGTGTTTGACTTACCTTCTGCGCCGTACGCGTCCGTACCGGTCCCAGTAATAGATGTAGAGTATTGGTAGGACCTTCGCGATGGGATTCATGGCTGGTTCGTCTTGTTCGTCTTTCTCGTTGCTTCGACTCGTACTCATGGCTGGCGTGTTCGTCTCGTAGCCGTGGATAGTCTTGTTGCGCGAATCGGAGCTTATGTGCGCCTCTTCCGGATGCTCTGACGTGCCGTGCGTAGCGACGGGTTCGGCACGTACGGAAGGCGCATCGTACTAGTCCGGCCGGAAGGTGCTGTATTTTGGCTTTCTGTGCGACTCGATTCTGCGTTTACGGATCCGGCTCGGGCGGGGAACAGGAGCTGGATTGGGTGAGTACGGCTGGGTCGGGATCTGGGCAGTTATGCGCATCGTACTTGTTCGTTCGGACGGATGTTCGAATCGGTCGGGGAACACGCGTTCGGCTTGTTTTTTTCCCAGGCGAATAGTGTTAGGTTAGCTTCCGGCCGAGATCGGAATCGACCCCATAGTCTTTGGTCTGCTTTGTTAACCTTGGCCACCAATAGCGTTGTTTCAATAAAGAAACAGTCGCCGTAACTCCTGCGTGTGCAGAACCCAAACCCTTGTGTACAGCTAATATTAAGCCTAATCTGCGAACCATATTTGGTAATACTCTATCCCCCACTCCAGGAATTTGAGCAAATGGAAAGTTGTTTGCATCTAACTTGTAGGAGTACTTGAGTGGAAAACCTTTCGGAAGTGCTTTGTTGTCTTTGCGTGAAGCAATGACAGCTACCATTATCTGTCCGTCTATTCTCGTTTTTGAATGAGTGATTGCAGCTACGGCAGCAGTTCGTACTGCCCCCTTCGCTGCTTCATTAGCCAATGAATTCCCTTCAACGTGAACGCCATCACTTTGATGACTCAGCGTGTGTATCACGTGAGCTCTTGGTAGTTCGTTTTTCAACTCGGCTACCTGTTCCCATAGCATTTTGTGCTTAATTGTGCCACCTTTTGAGTCTTTAAACCCATTTTGTCCCCAATAATGAAGATATTCATTGTATGACTGGACACAGTAGAAAGAATCGCACACTATTAGTGTGGGGAATCCTCGATCCGTATTTATCAGTGCCAGTAAAAGAGCTTTTAGTTCTGCTAACTGAACCGTGCAGTCTCCTAGAGACTGAGTCTTTGTACAGCTTGGATGGAACTTACCATCTCGCATATGACCTTTAACAATCGCACACGCGGCCTGTATTGTTGTTTACGTCCGATGGCCGGTTGTGCAGATCCGTCAGTGTAAATTATGTATTCATACTGATCTAGAGGCATTATTTAATTCAGGAGAGGATATTCTTGTTCATATTGCAGAAATGCTTGTGTTTTCAGATTTGGATCATATCTGTATTCTACATCTGATGCAGTGAGAGAATTAGCCCATTGTATCCATCTCGGATGTAACGCTTTAGCGTTAGGAACGCTTGCCTTTGTAGCAGCGTCTAAGGCTGGTACTGTAGTCACGACAATTATTTGTTTTCCCTGAGCCAGTGCTCTTTCTCTCACTACAGCAGTCTGTACTGCTGTCAGAATTTTTTCTGTGGATGCGAAATGAATCTCAGCATTTGTATACAAGTGTGACTTGTAAGCAATTGGTACTGTTTCGCCTTCATTATATGTGAGGTATGTGTACCCAGATTGACCCGCAACTATACGGATCACCAGGTTGTGGACATTTACGCGTGTCTGTAAGTGTTTAGATGCTATCATGTCAGCCTGCAGGGAATGAAGTATATCTGTTTGTTCTTGTGTACATTGCCTAACTGAAAAATCAGGTCTTATGAGGTTGTTGAAAGGTTTGACTCTTTCTGCGTAATCCAAGATATATGTTCTGCTGAAATTTCTTGAATCCCAGTATGGATTGTAAATTTTTCTGTGATTTTGGAGGTTGGAGCAGTGCACACTTTTCTAAAAAGTTAGCTGCCAGGCTTTTCCCTTCACTTAAAAGCTCACATCCCAAAAATAGGCTGCTGAGGTGGGCTATTTTTGATTTTTTGAAGTAAAATTTGTAACCCTCTGAGGCGAATCCCAAAATTATGGTGCTCACCCTCATCAAGTGTTCCTCCATGTCATCATCCGTCAGATAAATATCATCTACATAGGACAATGCTTCCTCGACCAGATTTTGAAGTAATTCAGTTACTCTGGCAGAAAACAACCCCGGGCTATTTTTATTTCCCTGGGAGTCGACAAAATTACCGCTGGGACCCTAGCGCTGAAAATACCATCAAATATCTGCTCTCAGGCGCTATATTCTGGCAGAAAAATCCATTTGAGATATCTAGTGTTGTTTTGTATTTTTTCCGCACAATGTTATTCATTACTGTGTGCATTTTGTACTGCAAATGTTTTCGTGCATGAATTTAGATGTCTGTAATCTAAAACTAGACGATATGAATTGTCGGGTTTCATTACCGGAAACAAAGGATTATTCATTGAGGAGGTGCAGGTTTCAATCACCCCCTGGTATTCAAGTTGATCTAAAATCTCCCTGACCTGTTTTTTAGCTTCTTGCTTTATGTGATACTGTCTCTGTGGAGTTGGAGGAGATTTTAATGGTATCACGTGGTGGGTTGACTCTTCATCCCATTCAACATGGTTTCGATATAGTGCTGGAGCAAGGGCTACTGCCCACTCCCGTGCATATGTATGTTTTAAATATTGGGGGATGAAGTCGGAAAAAGTTGGCATAATTACTGTTTCCCTTTTTGGGCAATCCATAACAATAGCAGGCCGCCAATCTTTTTCAGCTAATAAAATGTCATAGCCAAAGGTTAGGTTCTCCCAAAAGAGACCTTTAATTTTCCTAGGTTTGTCCCCCTCCATCTGGAGTGTTATCTCATGTAACCTATGTGGGATGCTTACCCTAGTTTCAGGCGTTTCCACTGTGATATGTTCATTCAACTCCGCTTTCACCAGAAATTCCATCAGGTTCTGGCAAGGTAGCATTGCCAGAGCCCATTCCCCGTTCAGTAGTTGAGTCCTCAGAATTCTGGGCATGGCTGATCTTGAGACCTGCTACTTTCTTCTTTTTGCATTGAGGGTTAGGTTTTTGTTTTTCTTCTTTCTTAGGTGCGTATTCCGCAGCGCGTTTCGTGTCTCTGGATTTTGTACGCTCTTCCTGTCTGTGTTCCGACTGTTCTTCTCTCTCAGAGTTTTTCGAAGAGCCCTGAAAGGAACAAGAGGAACGTGTATCAGTGTCCTGATACCTGTCAGGTGTTCTAATGTTGTCCCTATTCCTAAGGTTATACCTCCTTTTGGAGGGCTCCTGTTGAGGAGATCTACCTCTGATTGAGATCTATTGTCTGTATTTTTGTTGTTGTTTGTTATTGTCCCATTTCTTCGTTGAAGAAGTAGGTGCTTGCTTAAAAGTATCCTTTTCAGGACTCCCCATTAGTTGAGGTTTTACTGGTCTAGCTCCCAAACTATCTCTACCTAATTCTGCATAAGCAGTTTCAATTATTTTAGGTAATTCTGTCTCCTGTTGTAAAGGAGTGAAATCTCTCAGGCGTTGGCGTATTGCCACAGATGCTGCTTCCCCTTTAATGTTTGTTAATATTATAGCTGATACCTGGGCGAAGTTATTTAATAACTTCATCCCTAAGTTCAGAGCAGGTTCTGCTTCATACTCGTTCTGTATTTGTCTTAATTCGTCTGGTATTACTGCTAATGAAGGGATACCATGAGTCCTGGTATATATTGCAGCGAAGACTTTACCCCAAGAAGTACACTCCTCTATCAGGGGAGCTATCCCCATTGGCAAGCAAATTGTTAGCATTCTATGCTTTTCGTGTGGACCAGTGTGTGGAAATACTGCATCTAGCTGTGTTATTTTTTGAGCTATCCAGAAAGGCATTTGCTCACATTTAGTGGGCAATTTACCCATTACTGTGTGTAATGTTTGTGGTGTAATTTTTGTTGTGCAAGCTTGGACTGGTCCTGCTTGTGTAGCCGGTGTCGGCTGAATTGTGAGTGTTCTCATCAAAACTGTGTCATGTTTCTGTAAAGTTTTATTAATTCTTTAAGTTGTGTAAGCAAGTCTCCTCCTGGCATTGTATCAATGTCAGGGTATGGTGTGTAGGCCGCTAGTACTGGCCATGTTGCTCTGTCTCTTCCGAGCGGACCGAGTCTTACTCTATTTCTTGTGTGGGGTAGGGCGCCTTTAAACCAGTATAAATGTTCGTGGTAAGTGAGTGGAATTTCATTGTCCTCGTATGGACAATATTCGTTAGGTATTTCATCTTCTGTGTAGTAATGAAATGTCTTTGTTAATGCATTTGTCTTTGGGAATGTAACCCATGAATAGAATACCTCTGTTCAAAATGATTTGTGTGCCTCAATCACGAATGTTACCTGCCCACCCCTATATGTTAAACCGTATGCGGCTAATTTTAGGGTGATGTGTATTGCATCTGCATCTTCTTCATCTCCTGAGAGATTTAATTGAACTACAGTATCTTCCTGTACAGTCATTGTTTTTAATAAGAAGAGCCTTGCAAGGGAACTTTTTGATAAGGTGTTAGCACAAATAGGAACAATGTGTCCTTCAAGCTTGATTAACCAACAGCCAATACATAGGATTTTGCTGTGGCGGAGTTTGTACCCTCCCACTCCAGATGTCTCTGGGGAAATGTGAGTAGGGGTCTCTGAGAATAGCACGACTGAACTACTCAGATTGGACTGTTAAATAAGTACCCAACCAACGCTGGCGGCGCCTTGTCAAGTAGTTCCTATAAAACCTATACAGGATCTGCGCGTTTGGACAACATAGACTGTGGGATTGGTGTTCAGACCGATTCCAGACACCCCCACCGAGTATGTTCGCCTGTATACCAGCTAGCTCACAGTGCCACTAGAAACCCCTCTTACCAAGTAGAGAATAGTTCTTGGCAACTATCGAACATGACAACCCTGATCCCTCAGGATCGTGGAAACAGTGTACTACGTTTTGCTCAGTCACTCGTGCTCACTTCGTCTCGGAGAGATACACAGAATAAACAGTAGGGACGTTTTCAATAAGTATTTATTGAACAGTTGTTATTCTAGTGTAAAATAGGTGTGCTGAAACAATCATTAGACAGTAAAAGATATAGATGATTAGAAGCACTAGGAAAGTAAAAAGATGGTAGAGTTCTACCATTTTGCTATAATGATGAATTCAGGTAAGTACATAAAATACATGATAATAAAATGCGTACTCCTACGATGCAACCCTAACTAGATGTACCTGAGTGTACCTAGCATGTATGTAGGTGTTAAGCCAAGAATCCTTCTAGGATAGAGTCAACCATCATTACCTGAAGTGAGAGACTGTGGGACCCCGTCCTGGTTTCGTGTTTGACACCCAGCAAGGGATGTCAGACCACTGCGAGCTGAAGTATCTGCATGCAGGGGCTTCAGCGTCTCGCGTCAGTGTGTTGGCATGGAAGTCCTGATCTCCTCTCTCTATCTCAGCAATATGTGATGTTTATATACCCGAAGGTATCCCCAGGGGTTCTGCCTTGCTGTGCCACTGTCGGACTAAGGATGACATCGGGAATGAACCTTGTACATAGTTATTAAGCAGGAGATGGTAGCCCTGCTGGGATTCCAAGAATCCAAGGATCCTCATGCATAATGTATGAGGCTATTTGTTCAGGGAAAACCCCACGTTCTGTAAGCAGTACCCCAACTAGGTAAAGGGTCAATCCTAGCAGCCCATTATGTATGTAGTGTAGGGATGAATATAGGTGAAAGGTTGGGATGTTACCCAAGCCTATATTGGGGTACCTATATGGAATATAACAAATATACCACATCATTTTCAGTGTCTGTTTGAAATTTTAAGTGTAGTCTGTGAAGTTTTAAGCTGTGGATGGTATTGTGACTGAGGTATGTCTCTACTTGCACATGTATTATGGTACGTGTTATGCGTCTGAAGATGATAGACGTATAAAACACAGGTATACATCTATCTGTATATTTCTTTTATATATGATGCTGCTAACAAAAGGTACAGACATATGCATGCATGCTTTTAGGAATATGGTGAGACTTACAGCTGGGACATGTGAAGGGTTGCTAGTTTATATTTGTCTAGGTCCAATACCATAAGTAGTTGCAGAATGGTGAAGCTGCAGCTCAAAACTGTGGTTTAAAACATGCTGGCAGAGGAATTAGTCATTAGGCTATTTTGTATGAGTCTGTTGAAAGGTATGGTTGAAATACATCACATGATTTTAGGTGTCTATTTGAAATGAGAAGTGCAGCTTCTTAAGTTTTAAGATCTGCATGGTTTTGTGACTGAGGTATGTCTGTACTTGCAGATGTATTTTCATATGTGTTATGCATCTGAAGATGCTAAATTTATAAAATACCGGTATAGATCTATTTGTATGTTTCTTTTATATATGATGATACTAGGAAAAGGTACAGATATATACATACATGCTTTTAGAAATATGGGGAGACTTTCAAAAAAGATAAGTGAAGAGTTGCTTTGCTGTTAGCTATGCTCAATACCTGATTAGTAGTAGAATAGTGAAGCAGCAGTAGTAGAAAAGTGATGTTTAAGATATGTTGGGAGAGGAATTAGTGATGATGGTACTTTATAAGAGTTTGTGTAAAACTTCACTTGAACTATGCCGCATAAATCTAGGTGTGTGTTTGAAATGTTACGTGTAGTCTGTCAAGTTTTAAGGCATTTATGGTCTTGTGAGTGTGCTTATGTTTCTAGTTGCACATGTATTCTGATATGTGTTATGCTTTTGGCAATAGGTACAGATACAAGCATGCATGCCTTTAGGAATATGGTTAGAGTTATGGTAGAGACATGTGATAGGTTGCTGCTTTATATTTGGCTAGGCCCAATATTCGTAGAATGGTGAAGCTGCAGCACAAAAGTGAGTTTTAAGACATGTTGGCAGAGGGATTAGTGATTAGGCTACTTTCTATGAGTCTGGGGAAAGGTACACTTGAAATACACTCCAGAAATGTAGGTGTCTCTTTCAAATGTAAAGTGCAGTCTATTTGTTTATTTCTTTTATATATGATGGTGATTTCAAAAGGTAGACACATGCATTGTTGCTTTCAGGAATATGGTGAGACTTATAGCTGAGTTATGTAATAGACTGCTGCTTTATATTTGGCTAGGTCCAACATCCTAAGTAGTTGCAGAATGGTGAAGCAGCAGCACAAAAGTGAGTTTTAAGACATGTTAGAAAACAGATTAGTGATTAGGCTAGTTTGTGTGAGTGTGTGAAAAGGTACATTTAAAATATGACGCATAAATGTAGGTGTCTGAAATGTGAAGTGCGGTTTCTTAAATTTTAAGCTGTGCATGTTCTTGTGATTGGTGTATGTTTCTACTTGCATATGTATTCTCATATGTGTTATGCACCTGAAGATGGTAGATCTATAAAACATAGATATATCTCTATTTGTATGTTTCTTTATATATGGTAGTACTAGTAAAAGGTACAGACACATGCATACATACTTTCAGGAATATGGTGAGATTTATAACAGACTCATGTGTAGGTTTGATGGTTTATATTTGGGTAGGCCCAACACCCTGAGTAGTTACAGAATGGTGAAGCTGTAGTACAAAAGTGTACACCATGTCATAAACCTCACTTTTGTGCTGCAATTTCACTATTCTGCTACTACTCAGGATGTTGGGCGTAGTCAAATATAAAGCAGCAACCCATCACATGTCACAGCTGTAAGTCCCCAATCACCCAGGCGAAACCGTTTGGATGCTGGAGAAACTGTGGCACTTATATTGCTTGATTTGAGTGCCGCTTTTGACATGGTATCTCATACCGTGTTATTGAAAGCCCTACAATCAATGGGTGTCAATGGCTCCGCACTCAACTGGCTTGTTGATTTTTTGACAGACCGCACGTTCCAGGTCTTATCTCCTATGGCCAGCTCCAAAACCCATGTATCACCTTATGTGGTGCCGCAGGGCTCCATTCTCAGCCCTTTACTATTTAATGTCCATGTCAGGCCTTTGGCTGCTATTGCTGAAGATGCTGGGTTGTCTATTTTCTCCTACGCCGATGACACCCAGATAATCTTCTCCCTTTCTGCTGAACGGGCGCCTAAGTCATCTTCTCTTCAGACTGGATTGAGGAATATTGCAGGTTGGATGCAAGCCAACTTGCTAAAACTCAATGGCGAAAAGACGGAAGTGCTAATTTTGGGGAATAACAAAGATCTCTGGGGTCCTCAACACTGGCCTCCTGAAATGGGTGCTTTACCCCAGCCCACGCATCAGGTCCGCAATTTAGGCTTCATCATTGATGACCAGCTATCAATGAAGCAACAAGCGTTGAAGGTGGCCTTGACCTGATTCACCATCCTTAAATGGCTCAAGAAAATCCTTTGGATGTTGCCCGGTCCCACTCAAAGAACTGTGGTCCAGGCTCTTGTCACTTCTAGACTGGATTATGGCAACATCCTGTATCTAGGAGTCAATAAGAATGTGATACGCAAATTACAGGTGGTGCAGAATGCGGCCGCTAGGCTGCCTTGCCAGGTTCCCAGAATGGCTTCCATCTCAGGTTATCTTCGGGACCTTCATTGGCTCAGGGTGGAGAACCGTATTAAATTCAAAGCCCTGAGCTACATGTTTAAGATCAAATCTGGCAAGGCCCCTCAGTACCTGAATGCTTTAGCTCACCCTTACTTACCATCGCGCCTTCTTCGCTCCTCAACTCAGGCTAAAGTTTCGGTCCCTAGGACCAGACTGTCGCGAATGGGTGGCCGGTCCTTTTCTTGCCTGGGCCCCTCTATGTGGAATTCCCTCCCCCTGTCACTTCGAAATGAAACAGTTTATGGGAATTTTCAAAAGGGTTTAAAAACTTGGCTATTTAATCAATAGATCTTCTATCCTCCTTCTGTTCCTGTCAGGCAGCGCCGGGAAACCTTCGGGTAGCTGTGCACCTTATAAGATTAAATAACATAACATAACTACTGATGCACTTCATCCATGCACTGAGGCACTATGTATGCAGTCCTTCAACCAGCCAGGCACTACCCTTGCACTTATGCAATCACTCATGCTCTATGCATGCACTCCTTCAATAACCCAGGCACTATCGATGCAGTTATAAAATCACCCAGGCACTACCCCTGCACTCATGCAATCACCCAGGCACTACCTATTCAGTCATGCAATAACCCAGGCACTATCCATGCAGTTATAAAATCACCCAGGCACTACCTATGCACTCCTCCAATCACCCAGTCACTACCCCTGCACTCATGCAATCACCCAGGCACTACCTATGCACTCATGCAATAACCCAGGCACTACCCTTGCACTCCTCCAATCACCCGGGCAGTACCCATCCACTCCTTCAATCACCCAGTCAGTACCCATGCACTTACAAAATCACCCATGCACTACCTATGGAGTCCTCCAATCACCCAGGCACTACCCCTGCACTCATGCAATCACCCAGGCATTACTCATGCACTCCTCCAATCACCCAGCCAGTACCCATACAGTTATAAAATCACCCAGACACTACCTATGCACTCATGGAATCACCCAAGCACTAACTCTGCACTCATGCAATAACCCAGGCACTACCCATGCACTCCTCTAATCACCGAAACACTACTCATGCACTCATACAATCACTCAGGCACTACCCGTGCAGTCATGCAATCACCCAGGCATTACCCATGCACTCCTTCAATCACTCAGACAGTACCCATGCACTTATAAAATCACCCAGGCACTACCTATGCACTCCTCTAATCACCCAGGCACTACCCCTACACTCATGCAATCACCCAGACACTACCTATGCACTCATGCAATAACCCAGGCACTACCCCTGCACTCATGCAATCACCCAGGCACTAGCTATGCACTCATGCAATAACCTAGGCACTACTCTTGCACTCTTCCAATCACCCAGGCACTATTTATGCACTTCTCCAATCACCTAGCCAGTACCCATACACTTATAAAATCACCCAGACACTACCTATGCACTCCTCCAATCACCCAGTCACTACCCCTGCACTCATGCAATCACCCAGGCACTACCTATGCACTCATGCAATAACCCAGGCACTACCCTTGCACTCCTCCAATCACCCGGGCAGTACCCTCCACTCCTTCAATCACCCAGTCAGTACCCATGCACTTACAAAATCACCCAGGCACTACCTATGCAGTCCTCCAATCACCCAGGCACTACCCCTGCACTCATGCAATCACCCAGGCATTACTCATGCACTCCTCCAATCACCCAGCCAGTACCCATACAGTTATAAAATCACCCAGACACTACCTATGCACTCATGGAATCACCCAAGCACTAACTCTGCACTCATGCAATCATCCAGGCACTACCTATGCACTCATGCAATAACCCAGGCAGTACCCATGCACTCCTCTAATCACCGAAACACTACTCATGCACTCATACAATCACTCAGGCACTACCCGTGCAGTCATGCAATCACCTAGGCATTACCCATGCACTCCTTCAATCACTCAGACAGTACCCATGCACTTATAAAATCACCCAGGCACTACCTATGCACTCCTCTAATCACCCACGCACTACCCCTACACTCATGCAATCACCCAGACACTACCTATGCACTCATGCAATAACCCAGGCACTACCCCTGCACTCATGCAATCACCCAGGCACTAGCTATGCACTCATGCAATAATCTAGGCACTACTCTTGCACTCTTCCAATCACCCAGGCACTATCTATGCACTTCTCCAATCACCTAGCCAGTACCCATACACTTATAAAATCACCCAGACACTACCTATGCACTCCTCCAATCACCCAGGCACTACCCCTACACTAATGGATTCAGCTAGACATTACCCCTACACTCATGCAATCACCCAGGCATTACCTATGCACTTTTCCAATCCCCCAGACATTACCCCTTGCACTCCTCCAATCACCCAGGCAGTATCTATGCACTCCTCTAATCACTCAGCTAGTACCATGCACTCATAAAATCATCCAGGCACTACCCCTGCACTCATTCAACCACCCAGGTACTACCTATGAACTCATTCAATAACCTAGGCACTACCCATGCACTCTTCCAATCACCCAGGCACTACTCATGCACTCATGCAATCACCCAGGCATTACCCATGTACTCATACATGCACTTAGCCAGTACCCATACACACCTCCAATCACCCACACATTATCCCTGCACTCATGCAATCACCCAGGCATTACCCATGCACTCATACATGCACTTAGCCAGTACCCATACACACCTCCAATCACCCACACATTATCCCTGCACTCATGCAATCACCCAGGCATTACCCAAGCACTCCTTCAATCACCCAGCCACTACCCATACACTTATATAATCACCCAGGCACTACCCTTGCACTCATCCAATCACCCAGGCACTACCCCCGCAATCACCCAGGTATTATCCATGTACTCCTTCAATCACTCAGGCAGTACCCATCCACTCCTTCAATCACCCAGACATTACTCCTGCACTCATGCAGTCACCCAGGCATTACCCATACACTCCTTCATTTACTCAGGCACTACCCGTGCACTCCTCCAATCACCCACGCATTACCCCTGCACTCATGCAAACACCCAAGCACTACCCATGCAGTCTTCCAATCATCCAGGCACTACCCGTGCACTTATGCAATCACCCAGGCACTACCTATGCAGTCATGCAAAAACCCAGGCACTACCCTTGCACTCCTCCAATCACCTAGGCACTATCCATGCACTACTTCAATCACTCAGCCAGTACCCATGCACTTACAAAATCACCCAGGCACAACCTATGCACTCCTCCATGCACCCAGGCACTACCCATGCACTCCTCCAATCAGCCAGGCATTACCCATGCACTCCTTCAATCACTCAGGCAGTACCCAGGTGCTCCTCCAATCACCCAGGTACTACCCATGCACTTCTCCAATCAGCCAGGCATTACCCATGCACTCCTTCAATCACTCAGGCAGTACCCATGCATTCCTCCAATCACCCAGGCACTACCCCTGCACTCATGTAATCACTCAGGCACTATCCATGCACTCATCCATGCATTCAGTCACTACTCCTGCACTCATTCCATTTACCCATGCACTCATAAAATCACCCAGGCACCACCTATGCACTCATGCAATCAGCCAGTCACTATCCATCCTCTCCTCCAATTACCCAGCCACTACCCTTGCACTCTTACAATCACCCAGGCAGTACTGTTGCACTCATCCATTCACCTAGACATGACTCATGCACTCATCTATGCATTCAGGTACTATTCATGCAGTTATCCATGCACTCAAGCTCTACCTCTGCACTCATGCAATCAGCCAGTCACTATCCATCCTCTCCTCCAATTACCCAGCCACTACCCTTGCACTCTTACAATTACCCGGGCAGTACTGTTGCACTCATCCATTCACCTAGACACGACTCATGCACTCATCTATGCATTCAGGTACTATTCATGCAGTTATCCATGCACTCAAGCTCTACCTCTGCACTCATGCAATCAGCCAATCACTATCAATTCTCTTGTCCACTTACCCAGACACTACCCTTGCACTCATACAATCACCCAGGCACTACCCATGGAGTCATGAAATCTCTCAGACACACCTAACCATGTATCCATATGTCTCTACCTAGCAACATCATATATAAAAGTAATATACAAATAGATGTATACCTGTGTTTTAAATATCTATCAACTTCACATGCATGACACTTATCAAAATGTATGTGCAACTAGAGACATACCGTAGTCACAAGACTATAAAGGCTTTACAACTTGACAGACTGCACTTCATATTTCAAACACACACCTAGATTTATGTGGCATATTTTAAGTGAACGTTTCCACAGACTCTTACAAAGTATCATAATCACTAATTTCTCACTAAACTTATCTTAAACATCACTTTTCTGCTGCTGTTGCTTCACTATTCTACTACTAATCAGGTAATGAGCATAGCTAAGAGCAAATCGGCAACCTTTCACATGTCTCTGCTGTAAATCTCCCCATATTTCTAAAAGCATGCATGCTTGTGTCTGTACCTTTTGCTAGTGACACCATATATAAAAAAGTATAGGAATGGATGTATACCTGTGTTTTACATGTCTAGGATCTTCAAATGGATAAAACATATTAGAATACATGTGTAAACAGAGATATACTTCAGTCAGAACACCATGGAGACGTTAAAACTTGAGAGACTGCACTTCATATTTCAAACAGACAACTACGTTTATGCGGTATACTTTAAGTGTACCTTTCCACACACTCATACAAACTAGGCTAATCACTAATCCGTTTCTTAGCATGTGTTAAACCTCACTTTTGTGCTGGAGCTTCACCATTCTGTGACTACTTATGGTGTTGGGCCTAACCAAATATAAAACAGCAATATATCACATATCTCAGCTGTAAGTCTCACCATATTCTTGAAAGCATGCATGCATATGTCTGTTCCTTTTGGTAGCAGCATCATATATAAAAGAAATATCCAAATAGATGTATACTTGTGTTTTATACCTCTAGCATCTTCAGATGCATAATACGTATCAGAATACATGTGCAAGTAGAGACCTATTTCAGTCAAAACACCATGCAGATCTTAAAACTTGACAGACTGCACTTCACATTTGAAGCAGATAATAAAAATTATGCGGTATATTTGAAGTGTAGCTTTCCACAGACTCATACAAAGTAGCGTACTAACTAATCCATCTTCTAACATACCTTAAACCTCACTTTTGTGCTGCTGCTTTACCATTCTAGTAATGCTCAGGGTGTTGAGCCTAGCCAAATATAAAGCAGTAACCCATCACATGTCTCAGCTGTAAGTCTCACCATTATTCCTAAATCCATACATGCATATGTCTGTACCTTTCCCTAGCAGTATCGTATGTAAAAGAAATTTATAAATAGATTTATACTTGTGTTTTTTTAAGTCTAGCATCTTGAGATGCGTAACACAAATCGGAATACATGTGCAAATGGAGACATACCTCAGTCACAATACCATAAAGGCCTTAAAACTTGACAGACTGCACTTTACATTTCAAGCAGACACAGAAAATTATACAGTATATTAAAAGTGCACCTTACAGCAGACTCGTACAAAGTAGCCTAATCACTAATCCCTCTCCTAACATGTCTTAAACCTCAATTTTGTGCTGCAGCTCACCATTCTGTGACTCCATTACCCATGTGCTTTTTCAATCACTCAGTCACTATCCTTGCACTCATCCATGCACTCAGTCAGTACTCCTTCAGGCACTATTCATGCACTTATCCATGCACTCAAGCTCTACCTCTGTACTCATGCAATTAGCCAGTCACTATCCATCCTCTCCTCCAATTACACAGCCACTACCAGTAGAGTCATGCAATCACTCAGGCACACCCATCACATGTCTCAGCTGTAGGTCTCACCGTATTTCTGAAACCATGTATATATAGGTCTGTACGTTTTGATAGCAAATTCATATATAAAAGTAATATACAAATAGATGTATACCTGTGTTTTATATGTCTATCAACTTCACATGCATGACACGTATCAAAATACATATGCAAGTAGTGATATACCTCAGTCACAAGAGTATAAAGGCTTTAAAACTTGACAGACAGCACTTCACATTTCAAACACACACCTAGGTTTATGTGGCATACTCCAAGTGAACTTTTCCACAGACTCTTACAAAGTACCATAATCACAAATTTCTCACCCAACTTAAATTAAACATTACTTTTCTACTGCTGTCTGTGGAAAGGTATACTTGAAATACACCACATAATTTTAGGTCTGTACTTGAAATGAGAAGTGCTGCTTTTTAAGTTTTAAGGTGTGCATGATCTTGTGACTGAGGTATGTCTACTTGCAGATGTATTTTCATATGTGTTATGCATCGGAAGATGCTAGATGTATAAAATACAGGTATATATCTATTTGTATACTTCTTTATATCTGATGGCACTAGGGAAAGGTACAGACAGATGCATCCATGCTTTTAGAAATATGGGGACACTTACAACAGAGATATGTGAAGGGTTGCTGCTTTGTATTTTGTTACGCTCTACATCTGAGTAGTAGTAGAATGGTGAAGCAGCAGGAGCAGAAAAGTGATATTTAAGATATGTTGGGTGAGGAATTAGTGATTATGGTGCTTTATAAGAGTCTGTGTAAAACTTCACTTGAAGTATGCCACATAAATCTAGGTGTCTGTTTGAAATGTTAAGTGTAGTCTCTCAAGTTTTAAGGTGTGCATGGTCCTGTGATTGATGTATATCTCTACTGGCATATGTATTCTCATATATGTTGTGCATCTGAAGGTGGTAAATGTATAAAAGAGAGATATATCTCTATTTGTATGTTTCTATTATATATGGTAGTAGTAGTAAAAGGTACAGACACATGCATACATGCTTTCAGGAATATGGTGAGATTTATAACAGACTCATGTGAAGGTTTGATGCTTTATATTTGGGTAGCCCCAACACCCTGAGTAGTTACAGAATAGTGAAGCTGTAGTACAAAACTGTACACCATGTCATAAACCTCATTTTTGTGCTGCAATTTCACTATTCTGCGACTACTCAGTATGTTGGGCCTAGTGAAATATAAAGCAGCAACCCATCACATGTCTCAGCTGTAACTGTGCAATCACCCAGCAGTCCTTCAATCAGCCAGACACTACTCCCACACTCATTCAATCACTCAGGCACTACCCATGCAACCCTTCAATAACCCAGGCACTACCCCTGTATTCATGCAATCACCCAGGCAGTACCTATGCACTCTTCCAATCACCCAGGCGCTACCCATGCACTCATACAATCACCCAGGCAGTACCTATGCACTCCTCCAATCACCCAGGCACTACCCATGCACTCCTCCATGCACCCAGGCACTACCCATGCACTCCTCCAATCACCCAGGCATTACCCATGCACTCCTTCAATCACTCAGGCAGTACCCATGTGCTCCTCCAATCACCCAGGCAATAACCTTGCACTCATGCAATCACCCAGGCATTACTCATGCTCTCCTTCAATTACTCAGGCAGTACCCATGCGCTCCTACAATCACCCAGGCACTACCCCTGCACTCATGTAATCACTCAGGCACTATCCATGCACTCATCCCTATATTCAGTCACTACTCCCGTACTCATTCCATTTACCCATGCACTCATAAAATCACCCAGGCACTACCTATGCACTCATGCAATCAGCCAAGAAAGCCAGATGGTTTACCACCGAACTTCGAGAGTCCAGACGCACATGCCGCCGCCTCGAAAAGGCCTGGAGGGACACCAAATCCACAGAAGCCCACAACAACTTCAGAGCCGCCACCAACGCCCACCATCAACTCATCAGAGAAACGAGGAAAAAAGCGATTGAAGACAGAATTTCCACCCACGCGCACAACAGCAAGGAACTCTTCAGCATCATCAAGGAGTTCGCCCGACCCACCAGTGAGTCTACCGACATCCCTCCCTCACAAGACCTCTGCGACAAACTCAGCACCTTTTTCCACCACAAAATCAAGAGCATCTACGACAACTTCGACGAAGACAACCAACACACTGAACCCTCACCAACCACCCCCGACACCCGGAAACCAGCGATTGACGACTGGACAGCCCTCACCACCGAAGACACACTGAAGACATTGAAGTCAATCCACTCAGGGGCCCCCACGGACCCCTGCCCCCACCACATCTTCAACAGAGCCGCCGTCACCATCGCACCCATGCTCCGCCACATCATCAACCGCTCCCTGGCGACCGCCTTGTTCCCCGACGACTGGAAACACGCTGAGGTCAACCCCCTCCTAAAGAAACCCTCAGCGGACCCCACTGACCTCAAAAACTACAGACCCATCTCCCTGCTCCCGTTCCCAGCAAAAGTAATCGAGAAAGCCATCAACAGCCAACTCGCCACATTCATTGAAGAACACAACATCCTCGACTCCTCCCAATCCGGCTTCAGAAAAAACCACAGTACGGAAACCGCCCTCCTCGCCGCAACAGACGACATCCGCACCCTACTGGACAAAGGAGAAACAGTAGCCCTCATCCTCCTCGACCTATCAGCGGCGTTCGACACAGTCTCCCACCGCACCCTAATACGCAGACTCTACGACACAGGAATCCAGGACAAGGCCCTCGACTGGATCCATTCCTTCCTCTCCAGCAGGACGCAGCGGGTTAGACTCCCCCTTTCCTCTCGCACCCCACACCTACCACCTGCGGAGTCGCCCAGGGCTCCTCCCTCAGCCCGACGCTCTTCAACGTCTACATGGCTCCACTCGCCCCCATCGTCAGAACCTACGGACTCAACATCATGTCATACGCAGACGACACCCAACTCATCCTCTCCCTATCCAACGAGCCCAACACCGCCAGACGCAACTTTCGAGAAGGCATGGAATCCGTTGCCAAATGGATAAAAAACAGCTGCCTACAACTAAACACCAACAAAACAGAAGTACTCATCATGGGCCCAAACCCAGATGCCTGGAGCGACACCTGGTGGCCCCCCGCCCTCGGAAACCTGCCAACCCCCACGGACCACGCACGCAACCTGGGAATCATCCTGGACTCCGAGCTCAAAATGGACCGCCAGATCAACTCTGTCTCATCTTCCTGCTTCCACACCCTCCGCCTCCTTCGTAAGACCTTCAAATGGATCCCCCTCGAACACCGAAAGACCGTCACTCACGCCCTGGTTACCAGCAGACTCGACTACGGCAACACACTCTATGCCGGAATAAACAAAAACCTCACCCGCAAGCTACAGAACATCCAGAACGCCGCCGCAAGACTGGTCCTCAACCTGCCAAAACACTGCCACATCTCCCTGCACCTGCGCACACTCCACTGCCTCCCCGTCGAGGCGAGAATCACCTTCAAGATGCTCACCCACGCACACAAGGCCTTCCACGGCACCGGACCAGCATACCTGAACAGCCGACTCAAATTCCACGCACCCCAAAGGACCCTACGATCAGCCCAGCTCTCCTACGCCGTGGTCCCCCGCACCAGAAAGACCAGATCGGGAGGCCGCTCTTTCTCCTTCCTCGCGGCAAAAGCATGGTACGTCCTTCCGCTCCACCTCAGACAGACAACATCGCTCCCCATCTTCGCAAGAAACCTCAAAACCTGGCTCTTCGACAGACCCCCTCCTTGATGGAATGGTACCTGCACCCCCCCTACCCCTAGCGCCTTGAGACCCTTACGGGTGAGTAGTCGCGCTTTAACAAACCCATGATTGATTGATTGATCACTATCCATCCTCTCCTCCAATTACCCAGCCACTACCCTTGCACTCTTACAATCACCCAGGCAGTACCGTTGCACTCATCCATTCACCTAGACATGACTCATGCACTCAACTATGCATTCAGGCACTATTCATGCAGTTATCCATGCACTCAAGCTCTACCTCTGCACTCATGCAATCAGCCAATCACTATCCATTCTCTTGTCCAATTACCCAGACACTACCCTTGCACTCATACAATCCCCCAGGCACTACCCATGGAGTCATGCAATCACTCAGACACACCCATCACATGTCTCAGCTGTAAGTTTCACCATATTCCTGAAACCATGTATACATATGTCTGTACCTTTTTCTAGGAACATCAAATAACAAATTAATATACAAATAGATGTATACCTGTGTTTTATACATCTAGCATCTTCAGATGCATAACACATACCAGAATACATTTGCAAGTAGAAACATACCTTTTATATATAGTGTCACTAGGAAAAGGTACATGCACATGTATGGATGCTTTCAGGAATATGGTGAGACTTACAATAGAGATATGTAAAGGGTTGCTGCTTTATATTTGGCTAAGCTCAACACTTCAGGTGTTATTTTGAATTGGAAACAGCAGTCTGTGAAGTTTAAGGGACTTTATGGTGTTGTGAATGGCATGGGTGTCTATTTATACATATATTGTCTGATGTATTATACATGTGAACCTGATTGTTTTGGGTAGTAGTAAAGAAATCCTTTAGTTGTGCTATCTCATTCTGTTTTAGAGGTTGTGATGTCTTCTAAATGAAGGAATTGTGCAGTGTCTAACATAGCTTTCCAATTGAATTGAAAGTATTTCTTTATTTATAGATGAGAATATTTGTCTATAATTATTTTAATAATATAAAATAATTTTTAGAAAGTTTTTAAACTTTTTTTCTCAGATATTCTTCATTATTACTAAGAAAGATTCAGTATGACAAGAAAGGTTCAAAAGAAAAGGCAAGAAAAAAACAGTACTATTAAAAGGAGAGAGAAAAGCAGAAATTAGATGAAGTTCAAAATGTGACATTGAAGAAAAAGACTTCTGGTAAGAAAACTCAAGAATTTGTTTAAAGACTTTTAAAGAACATAATGAATTTTCAAAATGTGGAAAAGAGAAAGAAAAGTTGTACAACCAATCAGAAAGAAATGAAAAAAGGACATATTAATGGAATCAAGTTATGGGAAAAAATCTATGTTCGAAAGAAGGATGAAAGAATATAAAAATATTAGGAAGAGAATGTATAAAAGTAGAGTACTACAAAATGTATTGAAAGATTGTAAAAAATATATAAAATGATCAGCAGCTTACAAGAAAAAACACCAGATTGAAAGTGTAGTAGAAAAAGCTTTTGAATTGAAAAGAAAATTATTTATATTGATATTGGTATTGAAGAGAATGAAAACATTGAATAAAACAATGCACTTTATGAAGGAGAAAAGCAAAAGAAAAAGACTGGTTAACAGTGGTAACTTTTGCAAAACGTTTTCGGGTGAATGAAAGCACACTTCTAGTACTGAGCCTTTTTTTAAGGAAGAGAGCTATTTTCAACAAAATACATTAGTTCATGCAGTTGATACAAGTAGTCATTGTTACGAGATAAAGGATGGTTGTCCAATTGAAAAAGAAAAGATGGTTCCTAGAAATGTGGAAGAAGTAATAGCTGAAGAAGTTCAAGGGAGACGTACACAAGCTCCAGTGTATAAGTGGAATTGTGGTAGTATTTGTAGTATTCGACAGGAATCTATTGACATATTACAAGTTTTTTACGAGAATATGCCAAAAAAGTCTTAAACAGAAGATTAAGATGTTACAAGGACTAGATCCATGTAAAGTAAGAAAATATACTAACTTGCAAGGTCGTTCTCTGGCTTGTCTTTCAAGAAAAGTGTGTCAAAGTACTTTCCATCATTTAAGAATGTTAGCAGTACACCACTCAGAAATGCAGAAGTTAGTAAGGAGACTCTACTATGTAAAAAGTCCTTCATTATGTTTAAGTGAAATGAACACAGCTCTTTTGCATGGTTCAGTATCGGATGTAAAAAAAGTTTGTGATGGTATACAGTTTTGTTTCTTTGGTTCACAAGAGGAGTGTAGAGAAAGTGAGAGCTTGATAAGTTTAGGTGTTGAAGAACAGGTGGAAGATGTTAGTACTGAGAAGTTTGCAGAAGAAATTACAAAGTTTAAGATACTTTCATGTGAAAAACCAAACTATGGGGTCTATTATGATGGCGGTCGGATGTCCACCGGGCCGGCGGTGGCGCCTGCCGTACCGGCGGTGGACATCCGCCCGCCATCGCAACCAGGAAAACTGCCGGTCACATTAGGATGGCGGTGGGAAATTCCGACCGCCGCTTTACCGCCGGTTGCCATCCACACTCCTGCCTGGCAGACGGAGCAGGACCGGGATAATGGTGGCGGTGCAGAGCAGGCTCCGGCGGCAGGATTATGATGCCGGCGGGAGCCAGCCTTTCCTCAGCAGTCAGACCACCATTGAAAGGCATGCGGTGATTGTCTTCCGGGGGCCCGTTGCAGTCCCCCAATGTGTTGGGGTGTGGGTGCACTGGGGGTACCCATGGTCCCCCTCACATTTCTCTGTACCAGGTGGCAGGCACTGTGCAGTGCCTGCCACGCAGTGCAGGGAAATGCAGGACATGCTCCTTTCGGCATCGCGGCGGTGCTGCGGGCAGCAGCAACCGCCGCAATGTTAATGCCCGCGATCCGACCGCCGTGGTCGGATTTCGACAGTGGGTCATCGTAATTCGACCGGCGGTGATGTCGCGGTACATGCGGGCGGTCTTTTCCCGCTACCATGGCGGTCGGGGAGGTTTCCCGACCGCCATCGTAATAGACCCCTATGTTTGTATTTGTTGTCGACGTACTCACTATAAAAGTCAAACTAGGAATGTTGATGTGTATTTAAGAAGTGAAAAGGAAGACAATGATAAGTGGGAGCAATTTGGTGCCTATTTGTTGGTAGAAGGTTGTTTTGAGTTGGGTACTGATCAATGTATTTGTAAATATTGTTACAACAAATTAGAAGAGAACAAAATGCCAGCTAGAGCAGTACATAATAACTTAGAGTTGATAGCTATTCCTCCGGAACTGGCAGATTTAAATACATATGAGTCCATTCTTATTCAATCTGTGCACCCGTTTCAGGCTATAGTTCGTATGGAGCCTAAAACAGGTAAGCTGCCTCCAACAGATTTACAAAGAGGTCTGAAAGGAAGAGTTGTGTACTTACCTTTAGATTTTAAAAAATATATTGAAACTGATGATATAGAGAGAGAGGAAACTGAGCCTGTAGTTATTCTAGTTAATGGTGTACCAACAAAGAGTCGGAAAATATGGTAAGAGTTAGTAGATGTCACCAAACTTCAAAAGGCTACATTATATCTTGTACAGAACAATATTTATTATAAAACTGTAAATGTGGAAGAACAGGAAATATGTTTAGAAAATGATACAGAAATTTCAACTGGCCAAATAGAAAAAGTGGGCAAGTCCAGGAGTGAAGAGATTTACAAACATTACACTATACATCCTCTACATTCAAAAGAAGTGATTGGAAACACTATTGAATTATTTCAAATGAAGAAAGCAAAGGGAACTCCCATGAGTGTATGGGAAAAAAGTGTAGAAGCTCGTTGTTTTCCACAGCTCTTCCCCACTGGAAAAGGTAGACGATATGATGAACGACCACTACAGATTCCAGTTTCAGAATACCGTTTGACAAGATTGTACTCAGAAGATCCAAGATTTCGACAGTGTATTCCATATATATTTCATCTTCTGTTTGAAAGTGATTTGTCTGGACTTTCATATGCAGTGAACCACATATTAAAAACAGGAGTTCATCTTACATATGTTTCTGCAAAGGAATTCTTGGACAAAGTTCAACAATGAGACGATCATTTAGAATCTCAGCTAAATAATTTGATGGCGTGTCAACGTGGTACTAATGAGTAATTGTATCATTGTCACGGAGAACTTAAATGTATGTTAAGAAACTTAGGTACGCCTACGTGGTTTGTTACGCTTAGCTGTGTGAATACGCATGGGACGATTTACTTGAATTTCTACAACAAGCAAATTCAAATGTAAAAACATTGAATTGAAGACAGCTGGAGAACTGTGTTCCTTGGATCCTGTAAATGTGTGCAGATATTTTAATCATAGGTTTGAAGCTATGATGTCTTTTATCTGCAATAAAAATAATCCACCTCTTGGAGAAGTTATTGATTTCTTTTGGAAAAAGTAATACCAAGCCAGAGGTGCTCCTCATATACACATGCTATTATGGATCAAGAATGCACCTAAATTTGGAACCGATTCTGATGAAACTGTTTTGTCTTTCATTGAAGACTATGTTACCTGTGCCATTCTAAAAAAAGGAGGAGAAAACAGCTTAAGACAACAAGTTTTACGGTTTCAAAGTCATCGATGTGGAAAATATTGTCGACAAAAATAGTCAAAGTAAAATTTGATACAAAATGTCGTTTTGGATTCCCACATCCAATAATTTCAAAAGGAAGAGTCAATAGTTTCATGTCAGCAGTAAGGCATTCTATAACTCGAAAATCTCCAAAGAATACATACAACATAAAAAGAACTGAAGATTCAAAGTATATTAATGACTACAATCCAGTGATTTTGACAATTTGGAATGCAAACATGGATATCCAGTATGTTGCAGATAATTCAATTGCTGTTGCTCGCTATGTTATGTCATATATAACCAAATCTGAAAAGACAGAGTTGAAATAAATGTGGGAAGAAATTTCACAAGAGAAGACTCTTAGTAACAAATTGCACAGCTTTAGTTTGAAAATGCTTTTCCATCGAGAGATTGGATCCTATTAATGTTCGGATCGGTTGAGCTCTGCCAGTTTATATTCAAAGCCAAGAGGAATCATTTGGGTAAGTCTAGGTCTTGCTGCAACACGAAATCGAGTATTGAAATCTCTACAAGAAATTGAATACTTAGCATTGAATGAACCAGAAAGTACAGATATTGTTAAAACTAATATGTTGGATACGTACTATCCCAAAAGGACTCCACATCTGGAAAACATATGTCTCTATGAAGTACTGCAACATTACAGCTTTAAGAGAAATGTTACAGAAAATATAAATGAAGAAAAATAGCAGTAATTGGATGTGATGGATGTTTGGTAAAACACGCCAAAGGAAATATTATTAACCACAGAAAACTCAGTTGCGAAACTCCAGATAAAAGGGAATTTTTCTATTTAGCACTTCTGCAACTCTTCAAGCCTTGGCGTAGTGAAATGGAATTACTTGCAGATTTTGACTGCTATGAAGATTCATTTAATGCATATAAAGAAAACATTCAATGCACAGTTTTTCTAAAATATTTACAAATTTTGAATGAAGATATTGAACAAGAAACTAGTATTGCAGCTGAAATAGCTAGAGACAGTTTTCAAGATTGTCAAAGTTCTGCTCCACTAAGTCAAGATCCACTAGGACAACCAATTAATGAAAATGAAGCAGCAATAGCCATGAATGAAGTAGAAATGGCAATGTAACAAGCACAACAGGATATTATTGAGTTGGGAAACTTGGAAGAAAAACTAAATATTGAACAAAAGAAATATATCAGCAAGTGACACAACAGATACAGCATGGTTTACTGCATGAAAAAAAGAATGCCAATGCACATCATTTAAACCTATTCGAATGTACATCAGTGGTCAAGCTGGAACAGGAAAAAGTTTCTTAAATAAAGTTTTGACCAGTTATCTACACAAAACTACTGAATCACATTTATCTTGTGTTGTAACAGCTCCAACTGGATTAGCAGCACACAACATTAAAGGGATTACGTTACATCGATTACTCATGCTACCAGTTGAACATGAAAATAAATTGGAATATCACAAGCTATCTGGAGAAGCTTGTTATGAAGCTTTAAGAGTACTGAAGAAAATGAAATTTCTAATTATTGATGAGGTGAGCATGGTCTCAAACGTAATGCTTGCGTTTGTACATTTAAGAATGCAACAGATTTTAAAAACAGATTATGATGTTCTATTTGGAGGAAAACATGAAATTGTATTCAGCGACCTACTACAACTTACTCCTGTAAAAGGGCAACCTGTTTTTAAAACACTTGTCCATGAAGACACTAGGAAATCTTTGGGAAGTATTGGAAATGTCAACATTTGGTCTCATTTTGAATATGAAGAACTTATTAAGAATATGCAACAAGCTATTGATGAACATTATGGAAACATTCTTCAAGATATAAGAATTGGTGTTTTGACATAGTAAAGAAGCTTTACAAAGTCGGCTTTTAATGAACTTGTTTGCAAATGAAAACATAGCACCTGAAATATTATACAAAAAAATTGGAGAAAAGAAGTCTATAGTTTGCCTAATGCCTACACTGCAAGAGTGTTCTACATTCAATCAAGACCTTTTGAAATTGGAAAAACAATCAATAGTAAAAATGGAAGCTATTGATAAAATGGAACACGAAGGAGTTATATTCTTCTCTCAGTGAAATTACAGTCAAAATTGTTTCTTTGGAAAAGTCGGTGTCTAAAACTGCAGGTTTAGAAAAGACTTTATATGTATGTGTAAACTGAGGGGTAATTTTACGTCGTAATTTGAATATAGAAGAAGGTTTAGTAAATGGAGCAATGGGAAAAGTTGTTGATTTTGTACATTTTCAGAACAGAGATGGAATTGAATTTTTGAAAATTAAATTTGATCAGATTGAAGAGGTAAAACAGATTGGACATTGTACTGTTCGTTTTTTGCTTGTAAAAGACTTGTATGTTCGTAGAAAACAGTTTCCTCTTTTCTTTAGCATATGCAGTAACCATTCATAAATCTCAAGGTTTAAGTGTAGACAGTGCTTTGGTAAATATTGGAAGTACAGTGTTTAACAAGGGCATGGCATACGTTGCACTGTCTCGAGTAAGAACATTATCTGGTTTGTATTTTATTGATTTTGATGAGAAAAGATTCGTGCTGATGTAAATTGTGTAAAAGAGTACAATCGGTTAAGAAGACTTTATGCTCCTAACTTAGGTGAATATCCCGTATATGAGAAACGTGTAGTGTGTCCAAAACGGAAATATGACAAACATTCTACTGAGATTCAAAAAAAGAAAACAATTCAAGAGAATGGTGAAACTGCAAAGAAAATGAAAATGGACACTTGTTGCTATTGTAGGATATCAGTTAGAAAATAGTTCAGGTATCAACTGCTATGCTAATGTAATTGTGAATGTTGTCTTTTATCCAGAGGATCTTCATCATGAAATTATGGAAAATCAAGAAAAAAGATTCTGTTCTTTACTACATGATATTTTTCAAAAGTTGGTAACTGATAGAACTAAAATCCATACTGCTTCTGGCATTTGGGATCTTTTGGATACATGTACTAGTTCATTGTTCATACTAGTTCATACTAGTTCATTGAAATTTACATTGAATATACAACAAGATGCACAAGAATTTCTTATGTTTATGCTTGCAGTATTGGAAGATGAAGGAATAGAAATTGAAAATTTATTTGGACTAAGTTACAGATGGGATCATAAATGTGAAGAGTGTTTATTTTTTTCTACCACTGAAATAGACCCTGAACGATTCATATACTTGATGATACCAGATTGCAAATCAGTATCTTTTAACAAATTAGTAAAAACAGCTAATCAAGATATGAAATGTTCTCATTGTAAATCAGAAATGTTGTCAACATTATATATATAAAGATTTGGAAAATATGTCATTTTAATGCTACAACGTTGTAGAGCAAATGGAACAAAATTGGAAACCAAAATTAAAAATGTTGTGGCAAGTGAAGTATCGATTTCAGGAAGAACTTTTAAAGCAGTGGCTATTATTTTCCATGATTGACCTACTACAACATCTGGACACTATACTGTGTATTTAAAGTGCAATAAAGGATGGACACATTGCAATGATGCCCATTTGGAATTCAAATGTAGGTTGCCTTACAAATTACCAAATCGATAGCTGATATTTTTGATGGCAAAGTTTTGAAAACATCATTCGGCCTATTGGGAAGATGTGAACACGAATTAACAAGTTTTTTTGGGATATTTTCAATGCAAAAGATTTGGAAACATTATTCAGCCTATTGGGAAGATGTGAACAATTAGTGTTTGGATTATTGTTTGTGCTAATTCATATTGCAATGGGAAAGTTGTGTTTGAAACAAGTAGTTTATATATTTGATCTTTATATTATACGCGATGTAAATGAGAGTGTACATTTTACTAAATGTACTTGAGAGAAATAAAAGACTGAGGGGCCGATTCCGATTCGGGCAGGAAATCTCTCCGACCGAGCCGGATCCGGAGAGATTTCCGACTGAATCGGACCCTAGCAGCCCGACCGAACGAGTACGATGCGTACGTATGCTATCGGACTCGATTCGGTCGGACTCCCATTGAAGTCAATGGGAGCCGGACGTACAACGCGTACGCGGGCTCCCATTGACCCAATGGGTGCGAGGCGAACAAGGGTGCCCCCTACAGCGGGTACGCCTCGAAGTGACTCGCGGCGTACATGCACAGGTAGGGGGGACCCATGGGTCCCCCCTGTGTGAGACTCACGCGGCTACGCGTACAGGGGGGTCCGACACAGACCCCCAAAGTGCGGCTCCAACTGCTCTTTCGAGCCGGGCGGCGCGAGTCGGTCGTACTGCTCGCCGGCGCGCATCGTACTTGCCCGGCCGGGGAACGTCTCCATCGTGCGGTGCAAGTCGTGTCCGTGCGAGTCGGTCGGAGCGCTTCGGACCCGCGAACAAGTCGATCGGCGATTTCAGGCGTGCGCCGCATCGTACTCGCTCGGCCGGACGCACGTACGAATCGGTCGGGAAAGAGGGCTCCGAATCGGATCCGGTTAAGCCGAATCCGATTCGGTGCCCTACCGGCCGAGATCGGAATCGGCCCCTTAATGTAGTTGAAGAATGTAATTTAGAAACTGTAGATAGGTAAACACATAGTTACACATGTTCTAAATAATGCTCAACGCTGATTTGTTTTTTCTTTACAATCTCGTTGATTGTTTTTTTTCCCTGCTGTTGTATGATGATCTACATTGAAATCACTGTGTATGGTGAAATTCAGTAGAATCTGAGAACAGCAAAAAAAGGAAACTGAAAATGATATGTAATTCTGAAATTATGTTGTGTTCTTAAAACTATAATATTATATTCGATAACAGTTTTTCTTCTTCTTTTTTACAGAAGGTAAAGGTGAAGTTTGAAAAGATTTTAAATTCACTTTACAACAAAACTACTGTAAAATAGTTCCGCTGAGTTTTGTATCTACATTAGTAAAAAAGGTAAGAAGAAATAATGTAATAAGCATGATAATGTGAAATAATGTTTAGAGCCACTTTTACTGCAGTCCTCCATTCCTTCAAACCCTACCCATGCACTCATCTATACAGTCAGGCACTATTCCCACACTCATTCAATTTTGCGAGGCACTATCCATATACTGGTACAATCACCCAGGCACTACCGATGCACTCATGCAATCACCTAGGCCCTACCCCTGCACTCATGAAACCACCCAGACATTACCCGTGCACTCATGCAATCACCCAGGCATTACCCATGCACTCCTCCAATCACCCAGACATTACCCCTGCACTCATGCAATCACCCAGGCATTACCCATGCACTCCTTCAATCACTTAGCCAGTACCCATACACTCCTTCAGTCACCCACACATTATCTCTGCACTCATGCAATCACCCAGGCATTACCCAAGCACTCCTTCAATCGCCCAGCCACTACCCATACACTTATATAATTACCCAGGCACTACCCTTGCACTCCTCCAATCACCCAGGCACTACCCCTGTACTCATGCAATCACCCAGCCAGTACCCATGCACTTATAAAATCACCCAGGCACTACCCTTGCACTCCTCCACTCACCCAGACATTACCCCTGCACTCATGTAATCACCCATGCATTAGCTATGTACTCCTCCATTCACCCAGAAATTACCCCTGCACTAATGCAATCACCCAGGCATTAGCTATGCACTCCTCCAATCACCCAGACACTATCCTTGCACTTCTCCAATCACCCAGGCAGTATCCATGCAGTCCTCCAATCACCCAGGCAGTACCTATGCACTTATAAAATCACCCAAGCACTACTCATGTACTCCTCCATGCACCCAGGCACTCTTCCAATCTCCCAGGCACTACCCCTGCAGTCATTCAATCACCTAGGCATTACACATGCACTTCTTCAATCACTCAGGCAGCACCCATGCACCAATAAATTCACCCAGGCACTACCTATGCACTCCTCTAATCACCCAGGCACTACCCCTGCCCTCATGCAATCACCCAGACACTACTTATGCACGCATGCAATAACCCAGGCACTACCCCTGCACTCATGCAATCACCCAGGCACTAGCTATGCACTCATGCAATAACCTAGGCACTACTCTTGCACTCCTCCAATCACCCAGGCACTATCCATGCACTTCTCCAATCACCTAGACAGTACCCATACACTTATAAAATAACCCAGACACTACCTATGCACTCCTCCAATCACCCAGGCACTATCCCTACACTCATGCAATCAGCTAGACATTACCCCTACACTCATGCAATCACCCAGGCATTACCTAAGCGATTTTCCAGTCCCCCAGAAATTACCCCTGCACTCATGCAATCACCCATGCATTAGCTATGCACTCAGCCGATCACCCAGACACTACCCTTGCACTCCTCCAATCATCCAGGCAGTCCCTATGCACTCCTCTAATCACTCAGCCAGTACCCATGCACTCATAAAATCACCCAGGCACTACCTATGCACTTATGCAATCACCCAGGCACTACCCCTGCACTCATGCAACCACCCAGGCACTACCTATGCACTCATGCAATAACCTAGGCGCTACCCATGCACACCTCCAATCACCCAGGCACTACTCATGCACTCATGCAATCACTCAGGCACTACCCATGCACTCATACATGCACTCAGGCACTACACATGCACTCATCCAATCACCCAGACATTACCTCTGCACTCATGCAATCACCCAGGTACTACCCATGCACTCCTTCAATCACTCATGCACTACCTATGCACTCCTCCAATCACCCAGGCACTACCCCTGCACTCATGCAACCACCCAGACATTACACCTGCACTCATGCAATCACACAGGCATTACCCATGCACTCCTCCAGTCACCCAGACATTACCTCTGCACTCATGCAATCACCTAGGCATTACCCATGCACTCCTTCAATCACCCAGACATTTCCCCTGCACTCATGCAATCACCCAGGCATTACCCATGTGCTCCTTCAATCACTCAGACTCTACCTATGCACTCTTCCAATCACCCAGGCACTACCCCTGCACTCATGCAATCACCCAGGCATTACTCATGCACTCCTTCAATCACTTAGCCAGTACCCATACACTCCTCCAGTCACCCACACATTATCCCTGCACTTATGCAATCACCCAGGCATTACCCAAGCACTGCTTCAATCACCCAGCCACTACCCATACACTTATATAATCACCCAGGCACTACCCTTGCACTCCTCCAATCACCCAGGCACTACACCTGTACTCATGCAATCACCCAGCCAGTACCCATGCACTTATAAAATCACCCAGGCACTACCCATGCACTCCTCCAATCACACCGACACTACCCCTGTACTCCTCCAATCACCCAGCCAGTACCCATGCACTTATAAAATCACCAAGGCACTACCTATGCACTCCTCCAATCACCCAGGCACTACCACTACACTCATGCAACCACCCAGACATTTCCCCTGCACTAATGCAATCATCCAGACATTACTCATGCACTCCTCCAATCACCCAGACATTACCCCTGCACTCATGCAATCACCTAGGCATTACCCATGCATTCCTTTAATCACTCAGGCAGTACCCATGCACTTATAAAATCACCCAGGCACTACCTTTGCATTCCTCCAATCACAACCCCTACACTCATGCAATCAGCTCGACATTACCCCTACACTCATGCAATCACCCAGGCATTACCTATGCACTCCTCTAATCCCCCAGACATTACCCCTGCACTCATGAAATCACCAATGCATTAGCTATGCACTCCTCCAATCACCCAGGCACTACACTTGCACTCCTCCAATCACCCAGGCAGTATCTATGCACTCTACAATCACTCAGCCAGTACCCATGCACTTATAAAATCACCCAGGCACTACCTATGCACTTATGCAATCACCCAGGCACTATCCTTGCACTCATGCAATCACCCAGGCACTAGCTATGCACTCATATAATAACCCAGGCACTTCTCTTGCACTCCTGCAATCACCCAGGCACTATCCATGCACTCCTCCAATCACCCAGCCAGTACCCATGCACTTATAAAATCACCCAGGCACTGCCTATGCACTGCTCCAATCACCCAGGCACTATCACTACACTCATGCAACCACCCAGACATTACTCCTGCACTCATGCAATCACCCAGACATTACTCATGCACTCCTCTAATTACCCAGACATTACCCCTGCACTCATGCAATCACCTAGGCATTACCCATGCACTCCTTCAATCACTCAGGCAGTACCCATGCACTCCTCCAATCACCCACACATTATCCCTGCACTCATGCAATCACCCAGGCATTACCCATGCACTTATATAATCAACCAGGCACTACCCTTGCACTCCTCCAATCACCCATGCACTACCCTTGTACTCATGTAATCACCCAGGCACTACCTATGCAGTCATGCAATAACCTAGGCATTACCCATCCTCTCCTTCAATCACTCAGGCAGTACCCATGCACTCCTCCAATCACCCAGACATTACCCCTGCACACAACGGCCCCAACAGCGCTGGGATGCCTGGCTTCACCCTGGGGGTGCCCAGGAGTGGACATTTCACAGGGAAAAGCCAGGAAGGGTTCCACAGCGGTATGCGTACAGCGCCAGGACACCCCTTTGGGGGTATAAGTGCGCTTTACAAGTACAAATTTCATTTCATTTCATTTCATTTCACTCATGCAATCACCCAGGCGTTACCCATGCACTCCTTCAGTCACTTAGCCAGTACCCATACACTCCTCCAATCACCCACACATTATCCCTGCACTCATGCAATCACCCAGGCATTACCCAAGCACTCCTTCAATCACCCAGCCACTACCCATACACTTATATAATCACCCAGGCACTACCCTTGCACTCCTCCAATCACCCAGGCACTACCCCTGTACTCATGCAATCACCCAGCCAGAACCCATGCACTTATAAAATCACCCAGGCACTACCCTTGCACTCCTCCACTCACCCAGACATTACCCCTGCACTCATGTAATCACCCATGCATTAGCTATGTACTCTCCAATCACCTAGAAATTATCCCTGCACTAATGCAATCACCCAGGCATTAGCTATGCACTCCTCCAATCACCCAGACACTATCCTTGCACTTATAAAATCACCCAGGCACTACCTATGCACTCATGCAATCACCCAAGCACTACTCATGCACTCCTCCATGCACCCAGGCATTACCCATGCACTCTTCCAATCTCCCAGACACTACCCCTGCAGTCATGCAATCACCTAGGAATTACCCATGCACTCCTTCAATCACTCAGGCAGTACTCATGCACTTATAAAGTCACCCAGGCACTACCTATGCACTCCTCTAATCACCCAGGCACTACCCCTGCACTGATTCAATCACCCAGACACTACCTATGTACTCATGCAATAACCCAGGCACTACCCCTGCACTCATGCAATCACTCAGGCACTGGCTATGCACTCATGCAATAACCTAGGCACTACTCTTGCACTCCTCCAATCACCCAGGCACTATCCATGCACTTCTCCAATCACTTAGCCAGTACCCATACACTTATAAAATAACCCAGGCACTACCTATGCACTCCTCCAATCACCCAGGCACTACCCCTACACTCATGCAATCTGCTAGACATTACCCCTAGACTCATGCAATCACCCAGGCATTGTGAGAAGTTGGCCTGGCATATGCTGTCCACTAATTATAGTGGGCACCTTGCACCAGTCCAAACAACCCCTTATTGGAGATAGGTTAAAGACAACCTTTATTGAAAGCTATCCTAGTGGTAGCTATGGAGAGCAGCCTTCAGGCTAAGTCTTGAAGGAATGTAAAGCAGCTTGTTTTACCAGTCTATAATCGCTTGAGTGACCAAATGAAAGAGGACCACAACAGGTATATATTCAAAATATATGTATTTATTGCTAAACACACCCCTCTAGTCTCTTTATGAGGCTAGAGTTCGAAGTACATAAGTTATAAGTTAGTTATCTACAGTAATAGCACAAATACACGTTTGAGCCCTAGGGGCGTACCAAACCATATACCAATAAAGTGGTATAAGAACCACGACTGAGCTAGACACAGGGCCTAGAGCCTGTAGAAGTGCTTGGACCACAAGGAACCACCCAAGGTAGTGACACAGGGGACCCACGGGGGACGTATGCAGTGTAAGAACACAGCCGCGAATCGCCGTTGACTTCTATGGGGAAAGTCGCGGTTGGAATTTTAAAGAAAAGGGACACTTAGAGGAGGACTTGGAGCAAACCCCTTTAGAACTGGGTTGTTCTAGAGTCTATACCCACGGGAGCACCGGAGTACTCGAGTTACCTCACCCAGGGAAGCCGGGTGCATAGGTGTCTTTCGGGGTCGGGTTTCGTCGTCGTTTTCAATGGCGATCTGCTGCAAAGTGCTGCTGGCGGCCAAGTCGAAAGTGTTCGGGTGGATCCAAAGGTGGATCGAAGATCTGAAGAACCTGAAAGCAGAGGGGACAGAGTCTGGGTCACTAGCCAGTGACCAGGAAGGCGATGAGCAGATGCCCACCGATGTCGAGTGCTTCAGGTAGGTTGACGGTCATCTTGACTCTTCAGCCACGAGGTCCAGGAGGTGTCGACGATGACCAGGAGCTGGATTCGAGCTGTCCCACAACGTCTGTCGATTGCAGGGGTGTCGGCGACCGGATTGGACCCAACAAGCCTTGGCAACGGCAAGTCTCGTGGAAATGGAAGAAGGACGATGGTGCAGACCAGCAAGGTCTGTGGGACTCACCCAGTGAGGGTAAGTCAGGGCATGCCTGGAGCAACCAGGGAGCCCAAGCAGAAGAAGATTGGCCTTCGGGAGGGCCTACTAGCCAATGGACTAGCGACCGCGAAGGAGCCTCGAGTGGACGCACTTGGAGCTGGCTCACAGGACACTCGTGGAGTGGAGGCCAGTGATCTTCGGTGCAGTCGGTGCTGGAGGCTGGGGCTACTCGGAGCCCAAAGCTCAACTTCGGGGGACACCCAGAAGAGGATGCACTTACAAAAGTACGCGGTGTCCAGGGGTCACGTTCCACGTTACCCACGATAGCCACGGGCCTCAGCTTTGCTGGGGACTCAGGGCAGCCTCGGGGAAGTCTGGAAATCCACCTCTGGTGATGCAAAGACTTCGGCGTCCGGCAGGAGCTTCAGCGATGCAGACCAGACAATTGCTTTGTTGGTGCCTGCCAAGCAGGGGAGTCACTCCTTGACCCCAAGGGAGATTCTTCAGTCCTCTAATCTTAAAGTAGAGCGTCGAAGGTCCAGGATTCTGTGTCAGAGTTTCGTCCAGGTAAATCTAAAGTCCTAAGGACTGGGGTCCCATACTTATACCAAGTTAGGGTTGGACATACTCTGGGGACCCACCTATGGGAGGGTCAGGGCAGAGGGGTGGTTACACCCCTTTCCCTTTGTCCAGTTTCGCTGCCAGAGCAGGGGCTGGAAGCCCCTGAGCCGGTTTGAACTGGGGTATGCACAGGGACACCAAATGTGCCCCCAGTGCAGGACTTCAAAGCACCAGAGAGTGCTCCCGCCCAGCCCCAATACACACTATCCTGTCTGGGGAGGTGGTTACACCTCCCTGGGACAGGAAACCTATTGTCCAGGCCTCCCCTGCCGGAGTTTTGGTCAGCAGCAGGAGGCCAGACTCGTGTCTGTGGCAGCGTCATCCATGTTGTGATGCCAGGGCTTGGAAAGAAGTTACCGGGCAGGCCGGTGTGTACATGTCTCTCCCTCTAGAAGGGTGGAATGCTACCCCCGCCGCCAGAACTGGCGGGGGGGTAGTATTCCAAGATGTTTGACACCAAACACGACATGTTTCCGTGCAGCCATCCCAAAGTTAGCATTTAACGCGAGGTTATAATGCGCTTAAGAGTATATGGTCAGGCTGCACTACAAACAGCATCAGAGAAGGGTCTCCGAACGCTGCAGAGGGGCTCTGCTCATGCAGGGGCACCCTCTCACATAGGAACCAAGCACTCTGCCTTCAGGATTGATAAGGCCTGCCATAGGAGTGACTTATAGGTTTATATGTGTGTATGTATGTAGTGATATAGGTAGCCTATATCACAGTAAGGGGTGCCTGCACCACCTTACCCAGGCTGCAGTAGCAGACCTGTGGTGTCATTTTGGCTGGCCTTCCAGGGGTGGCATAATACATGCTTCAGCCCCTGGCAGGCCTCTGAGGTACCTATGCCCCGGGTATATAGTATACCATATACTAGGGACTTATAAGGGCACTCCAGATTCCAGTCAGAGAGGTGCCTAAGGCACATGGAAACCATTTTATAGAGGAAGCAGATAGACTGGGGCCCTGAATAGCAGGATCCTAGTCCAACTAAGTCATAAACCAGCAAAACACCAGGAAAAAAGTGGGGGCAACCATATAGTCAGATTCCACCTTCCTACATAACCCCCCCCAAACGAAAGGAGATAAGGCTAACCTTGGCCAGTTGAGCCTTTATTGACTAAGTGGCCATATAAGGAAGCACCTGCACTAGCATGGTTGCCCCCTGTCTTATGGTCCACTAAGCAGTCCCTCACCCTAAGGGTATGAGAGGGTCTCCACCATGGGGAATTACTACCTGTGGTGTGCTTTGGTAAAGTACAAGGCTGGTGAGGTGTCTGAGCAGGGAAGTGAGGCCCTAGGAAGGTTGGTCTCAGCTTCCTCAGATCACTGGGCACCATGTATGCCTGTCTTTCCATGACTGAGTTGCACTTTGCTCTAAGGGTCAACCTTTGGCTGCCTATAGCTGGGGGTTGGGTCCCTTTGGATGGAACACTGGAGGGACAGGGCAGGTTTGGAACCTTTGGGTCCCAGGTTTGCCCTTGCCTAACAGAGTCCTTCTGGGGAGGTCCCTACACAAAGGTATGGGGGATCCCTCAGTGTGTTGAGGAATTTTCACCTGGCTAGGGCTACTAGACTGGGTGCCCCTAATCTGCTGATGGGGGGTTCCTCTGGACAGGGGCCCTGGGGGTCCACTGACCTCCCTGACCTCTGCAGCCCTGGGCTGCCTGAGGCAGGGTAGAGAGGGGCAGGTTACCTGCTCCAGACTGGGTACCACCTTGGAAGGGTCCTCTGCCATCAGGGGTGGGGCCAGGCCAGGCCTGACTACCTCTGGGGCAGTTCCTTCACTAGGGGTAGGGTCAGTTGCCTGAGGAGGCTGACCCTTACCTACTGTCTGGAGGGAAGAAGACTTTTCTTCAACCCTTGTGCTCTCTTTTGGGGGAGAGTGGGCCTTTCTTCCAGGCTCCATCTCTCCAAAATTTCCCTGGGCTTGGGCTGTGGCCTTCACAGCCCCACTAACCTTTACAGGGACGCCCAGCATTCTCAGATGGGTTTGGTGTTCAACTTCAGCCCAGGCCGAAATTTCCAGATCATTGCCCATCAGGCAATCTACAGGCAAGGTTGGGGACACTGCCACTCTTTTTGGGCCTGTGACCCCTTCCCAGCTGAGATGGACTATGGCCATGGGGTGATCTGTTCTGACACCATCAATGTTGGTTACCTGGTATTTAAACTCAGGTAAAAGCCGGTGAGGGGGGGACTAGCCCCTGTGTCCCTAAATACCACAGCTTTCTGACCATTAATTATTGGCTCCAGTCTGTGCCTGCCCAATGCATTGGGACCCATGGTAAAGGTGGCAAATCCTATACCACCATCAGAGTCAGAGGAGTCTGTTGAGGGGGTCCTGTCTAAACTAGGGCCCACCTCTGTTCCTCTTGCAAAAGCACCTAACTTTTTGGGTACACTACTCCCAACTGGAGGATTACTACTGGTAGTACCAGGAGGGGTGGTAGTAGTTGTTGGAGGAACATTTTCTTTATTGCCAATCCTGGGGCAACTGGGATCAGTTTTCCAGTGTCCAGGCTTTTTACAGACATGGCAATATGGTTTCTTTCAGGAGAGGAAGGAGTTTGGGACCCACCCCAGAAGAGGACTTTTGGGGCCCTGTAGTGGACTTATCCTTAGATTTATCCCCACCTTTCTCTTGGGACTTGGTAGAATCTTTCTTCTGGTCACCACCCTGATTCTTAGTCTTTACTCTGGTTCTGACCCATTTGTCTGCCTTCTTTCCCAATTCTTGGGGAGAGGTCAGATCAGAGTCCACCAGGTACTGGTGTAAAAGCTGGTTTTGACAATTATTAAGGATCTGCTCCCTCATAATCAAATTGTACAATCCTAAAAAGTCATGCACCTTGTTGCCATGTATCCAACCTTCCAGAGCCTTAGTAGCACAATCTACAAAGTCAAACCAGTCTTGAGTCTGAGCCTTTTGAGTGTCTCTGAACTTCAACCTATACTGTTCAGTGGTTAGGCCAAACCCATCTATCAGAGCACTCTTCAAGACTTTGTAATTGTCAGCATCCTCTTCCCTTACAGTGAGGAGCTTGTCTCTACCTTTGTCTGCAAAGGAGAGCCACAAGATTGCTGCCCACTGCTCCTGAGGGACCCTCTGTACTTTACAGGCCCTCTCCAGTGCAGTTATCCATTTGTGGATGTCATCCCCACTCTGGTAGGGAGGGACAATCTTGCTCAGGTTTCTATGGTCATAAGACCTTTCCCTATCTCTTGGGAAATTGCTGCCACCATGGGACTCTAGTCCCATCTTTTTTCTCTCTTGTAGAGATCTAGGGACTCCTGTCTATAGCCAACTGCTGTTTTCTGAGCTCAAGCTGGGCTTGCTCATACTGAATCAGTCTCTTTCTCCTGTCATGAGAGGATTCTCTCCTATGAGAAGAGACAGAGGTCCCTATTGAGGTGTCAGAGTGGTTAGACTCCTGAGAAGGAGATCTAGCCCTTCTTGGCACACTCTCAACTCTTCCTGGGGGGACAAAGGTGAGGTCATCCTGATCCTCCCCTTCATCCACAGGAATAGCTGGGTTTTCCAGGTCAAGGTCATTGTCACCTTCCTGGCCAGTTTCAGAGGGGGGGACCTGGGTTTCTTCACCCCTGACCATTGTTCCCAGTAAACTGCGCGCTCGCGCGGCCGCGCACAAGGTCTTTTCCAAGCGCGCAGACAGTCTTACAAAGCGCGCACGTCTCTGCTTAGCTAGAGATTTGAACCATTCACGGCATTTTAAATGGTAGCGCCGTGAAAAGTACGGTCTTGGAGATGCAGGGGCTCTAAGAAGGGGTGAAACAACAACAAAGCCTCGTTAAAAACTGAATGGTCTTTTAAAGACCTGTGAAGTACTGGGATGCGGCTGTGTGTGTGCCCGGGAAGCTGTCTTAGCCCGGGCTGCCACACACGACAGGGGGGGGGGCTGAAGCACTTTGAACCCAATGGGTGTTGCGGGCCTGATCTTACCCCATTGTGCTGCTTCTTTGGAGCCTGGCTGCTCTCGCAGCTGCAGAAGTGCAGATGACACGCTCACACTCAGAGGCCCCTCTGCGAGTCAGAATGTATCGTCTTCCGGAAGGTTCACACCTCCCAAAGCACATGTCTCTCTTTTCTCTCCGACAGGGAGGCCTAATTTCGTTGCGCCGCTTGATGTGATGACACAAGGGATCTCTTTAGGGCTGGCGCGCGAACCTCGCCATCACTGCACTCTCTGCTCGCCAGTGTCTGTGCGAGGGTACATTTTCCGGTTCTCTTCATTTCTCCCACGAGGCTCTACCTTGATGGGGTTGCCTGCCCCTCAGGAGGTAACTCTTGTCTTTCCGAAAACTGACGCATTCTTTCATAACCAACTCACCTCCAAGAAGTGGAACCGGAGAGGAACCCTCCCCTCATCTCTCCTATCAGGGAGGGAGGCTTTGAGCGCATTTCCAGGTCCTGGGCCCGCTGCTGTGGGCATTGATTGAACCAGGTGGATGTGTCTTTAGAGAGTCTTTGCTGCCGCCCCTTTCTCCAATTACGTTACAGATGGTCGAGGCCTCTTTCTGCAACCTTAGCTGATGCTCAGTTCTACGACTGATATCAGTTTTTTTATGCTTCTTGCACGCTTCTTCTGTCAGCTAAGCATCATTTATGCTCATGGTTTAATCAGATCATAGCTGCTTGGGCAGAACCGCGTCAATATCGAAAATGTACCAGGCCAACCTGAGGCAGACTAGGAGAAGTAATCATGCCGGCTCCAGAGAAGCGCTGTACTTGGCGCTAGAGACAGGCAGGCGCGAAAATGATTCCTAGTAAGTATTTTTAAATCATATAGCATATAACATGTACAAATATGTCAAATAATTGTTAACGTTTATTAATACTGTTTGTGTTTCAGTTTAGAACATAAATTGGACAACCTTATTTATTAATCTCGGGTCGAATCGAAGATACAATTTTCGTGCAATATCAGCAATGCGCCCTGAGATTGTTTTAGCACTGCGATGGGTGTTCATATCCGTCATAGAGCAAATATATAGCATTTTGACTTTGGGTGGGCACTTAGCTAGAGATTTAAACCATTCACCAGCCACAGCATTCTAAATGTGTTTACATCTAATATTTAGGGATAGTGAGGTGCGTTTTCAATATTGTAACACAGCAGCAGTTCACTAGTAGTACTGCAAATAATATCTGTGACATATGAATATGTGAGGTTCTACTTTGATCTGAAAGAATTAAACAAACGCATCATTTCTCTGCAAAATGTCTGTTTCAAATAACGTTTTCCTTTCATTTATTTTGAATAGGGGTGATGTGTGAGAATCCATTACAATCTGTGTAAGAATTATTCAGGGTCACTAGAGCAAGACTCTGCAGAACTGAGCTGGCTCTCTCCAGGGGCCCCTGAAAGCTGGGGTCCTGGGCCAGAGCCCACTAAGCCTATGGGTTCAAACGTCTCTAAGTAGATCTATAAAAAATTAAATGGATGTGAGATAATGCTCAATATTTTTCACTGAGTATCATGATAAATGTATACAAGAACTACATTTTATCTTTCCTTTCTCAGGTTTGCTGAGTAATATTGACATATACCACCTGCCGTTCTTGAATGTCCTACAAATAGCATGCTTTGCATTATGTGGCTTGTCAGCCATGTTCCAACATTTCAGTCATCAAGTGCAGACTGTGAACCAGGATTCAGTCACTTGAACACTATCAAGTCTAAATCAAGAACTAGACTGGAGGAGAATCACGTGGTTACGCTGATGATGACAAAGGCCTATTTCTTAAATAGCAAAGTTGACCTTGATATAATTTATCAGCACTGGAAGAGTGGCGTGGACCAACGAGAGAAGCAAATGTGTCACACATCCAGTGATGGCACTTGACTTGCTTGACTTGTCTGAGCCACCCTTTCCCACAGTCTATGTTTGGGCTAGATGGGCACATTTCACACACTTCCTCTTAGCAAAGACATTAATCATTACGTTGTACATCAAAATGTAACTGTGTTATGTAATTTTCAACTTGCTAAATATATATTCTCTTGTATAGTCTTCCAGCAATCCCCCACCAAACGATCAGTGTCCAATCAAGAATATTCAGTAAAATCTTATAATGGAGCTCCCTTCCGAGTCCTGTCCTTTTCTAAGCCTGGGGTATAGGTGCAACTACAATAAACAATGAATGTCATGATGATCTGTCTCCACAGTGCAAAACTGTCACAAGACCCTGTTGATTAGAGCTATATGTGTGAAATGCACTTGTTCTCTATCTCATTGCAAACAAAAGTTTGAGTGGTAATTGCCACAGATTTATATACTCGCAGGCTGCACTCGCATACTTGGCGCACACAGCCTTGGCTGCAGCGCACAGAGATCTTGCACTGCCGCACACAGAGGAAAAAAATTAGAGGGAACATTGCCCCTGACCCCTTCCTCATTTTCTGCCCCACCCTCTCTGCCTACCCCTTCAGACCCTAGGGGCCTGCTGAGATCATCAGCTAGTAGCACCTCTCTGAGGTGTTGGGTGCTGGCACTTTTGCCTGCCTTCAGCTTCCTAGTATTGCATAATGCTCTCAATTCCAAGAATGGGAGTTTATCATACTTGGAGGGAAGAAGCCCACTGGCTTCTGGCAAGGACTCACTGGGTCCTGGCTTTGAAGACATTACTAGTGAGGTGTGGTGTATGCACTACCTACTCTAGTGTGGCCTACTAAACTCTCTTGAGTTGTAGAAAGGGTGTGCTATCCCTTAACACACAACTCTAAGTTCAGTAGAACTTACTGTATACTAAGCTTGATTTATATGTACCTAAGGTACCCTTAGTGGTTTTCAGTTGATCAATTCAATTGAGATTATCTGGTAAAACAATAGCAAGCTGGAATCCCACACGCTGCACACCAATGTGAGAAGTTGGCCTGGCATATGCTGTCCACTAATTATAGTGGGCACCTTGCACCAGTCCAAACAACCCCTTATTGGAGATAGGTTAAAGACAACCTTTATTGAAAGCTATCCTAGTGGTAGCTATGGAAAGCAGCCTTCAGGCTAAGTCTTGAAGGAATGTAAAGCAGCTTGTTTTACCAGTCTATAATCTCTTGAGTGACCAAATGAAAGAGGACCACACCAGGTATATATTCAAAAAATATGTATTTATTGCTAAACACACCCCTCTAGTCTCTTTATGAGGCTAGAGTTCGAAGTACATAAGTTATAAGTTAGTTATCTACAGTAATAGCACAAATACACGTTTGAGCCCTAGGGGCGTACCAAACCATATACCAATAAAGTGATATAAGAACCACGACTGAGCTAGACACAGGGCCTAGAGCCTGTAGAAGTGCTTGGACCACAAGGAACCTCCCAAGGTAGTGACACAAGGGACCCACGGGGGACGCGTGCAGCCAGGGTAGGATTCCAGCAAGTTGTTTCATCGAACCTACTATCGGAGTAACTACGTGCTCCGCCAATCCCCGTCTGGCCCAGTACGCTTACCTAGGGGTCTACCTAGTCCCCAGTTAACGTCAACTAGGGTCTCTACCGTCCCTGGTAATTTTTATCCACCATTTGAATACCAGGCGGTAGTGCACGCATCTATTGTTCCTTTACACGGTCCGGAAGAAGTGCCAATTGACCCGTTAGGGGCAAATAGAGGCACGAAACATGTTGACCTTATACACTTAGACTGCCCCTTAGGAACATCAATATCCTTACAGGGGCCCACTTTTGTTTTTATCTAGGCTAGAGCTACCTTTTCATTAAAAATTTGATTTTAGAGGACTGCTCTATACCCATTTTAATTTTATTCTCACTGTGCACTACACCGCCCCCACACCCGCACGCACCTAACGGCTTCCTCTTCAAAAGATCCCCGATAAAGAGCCCCGGTTTCGGGAGCCCGTCAGGCATTGCAGCGCCGGCTTGACGAGGGGCAACTGCCCTATGATGAAGCATGACACCTCTCGGGGTGTGTGAGGGCAACATGAAGAAAGACCTGTCTTCTCTCTCCACTGCCCAATCCCCATAGGAACTGCATACCTTCTTTAATTACTAGTGACACAAGGGACCCACGGGGGACGCGTGCAGTGTAAGAACACAGCCGCGAATCGCCGTTGACTTCTATGGGGAAAGTCGCGGTTGGAATTTTAAAGAAAAGGGACACTTAGAGGAGGACTTGGAGCAAACCCCTTTAGAACTGGGTTGTTCTAGAGTCTATACCCACGGGAGCACCGGAGTACTCGGAGTTACCTCACCCAGGGAAGCCGGGTGCATAGGTGTCTTTCGGGGTCGGGTTTCGTCGTCGTTTTCAATGGCGATCTGCTGCAAAGTGCTGTTGGCGGCCAAGTCGAAAGTGTTCGGGTGGATCCAAAGGTGGATCGAAGATCTGAAGAACCTGAAAGCAGAGGGGACAGAGTCTGGGTCACTAGCCAGTGACCAGGAAGGCGATGAGCAGATGCCCACCGATGTCGAGTGCTTCAGGTAGGTTGACGGTCGTCTTGACACTTCAGCCACGAGGTCCAGGAGGTGTTGACGATGACCAGGAGCTGGATTCGAGCTGTCCCACGACGTCTGTCGATTGCAGGGGTGTCGGCGACCGGATTGGACCCAACAAGCCTTGGCAACGGCAAGTCTCATGGAAATGGAAGAAGGACGATGGTGCAGACCAGCAAGGTCTGTGGGACTCACCCAGCGAGGGTAAGTCAGGGCACGCCTGGAGCAACCAGGGAGCCCAAGCAGAAAAAGATTGGCCTTCGGGAGGGCCTACTAGCCAACAGACTAGCGACCGCGAAGGAGCCTTGAGTGGACGCACTTGGAGCTGGCTCACAGGACACTAGTGGAGTGGAGGCCAGTGATCGTCGGTGCTGGAGGCTGGGGCTACTCGGAGCCCAAAGCACAACTTCGGGGGAGACCCAGAAGAGGATGCACTTACAAAAGTACGCAGTGTCCAGGGGTCACGGTTCCACGTTACCCACGATAGCCACGGGCCTCAGCTTTGCTGGGGACTCAGGGCAGCCTCGGGGAAGTCTGGAAATCCACCTCTGGTGATGCAAAGACTTCGGCGTCTGGCGGGAGCTTCAGCGATGCAGACCGGACAATTGCTTCATTGGTGCCTGCCAAGCAGGGGAGTCACTCCTTGACCCCAAGGGAGATTCTTCAGTCCTCTAATCTTAAAGTAGAGCGTCGAAGGTCCAGGATTCTGTGTCAGAGTTTCGTCCAGGTAAATCTAAAGTCCTAAGGACTAGGGTCCCATACTTATACCAAGTTAGGGGGTTGGACATACTCTGGGGACCCACCTATGGGAGGGTCAGGGCAGAGAGGTGGTTACACCCCTTTCCCTTTGTCCAGTTTTGCGCCAGAGCAGGGGCTGGAAGCCCCTGAGCCGGTTTGAACTGGGGTATGCACAGGGACACCAAATGTGCCCCCAGTGCAGGACTTCAAAGCACCAGAGAGTGCTCCCGCCCAGCCCCAATACACACTATCCTGTCTGCCGGAGTTTCGGTCAGCAGCAGGAGGCCAGACTCGTGTCTGTGGCAGCGGCATCCATTTTGTGATGCCAGGGCTTGGAAAGAAGTTACCGGGCAGGCCGGTGTGTACATGTCTCTCCCTCTAGAAGGGTGGAATGCTACCCCCGCCGCCAGAACTGGCGGGGGGTAGTATTCCAAGATGTTTGACACCAAACACGACATGTTTCCGTGCAGCCATCCCAAAGTTAGCATTTAACGCGAGGTTATAATGCGCTTAAGAGTATATGGTCAGGCTGCACTACAAACAGCATCAGAGAAGGGTCTCCGAACGCTGCAGAGGGGCTCTGCTCATGCAGGGGCACCCTCTCACATAGGAACCAAGCACTCTGCCTTCAGGATTGATAAGGCCTGCCATAGGAGTGACTTATAGGTTTATATGTGTGTATGTATGTAGTGATATAGGTAGCCTATATCACAGTAAGGGGTGCCTGCACCACCTTACCCAGGCTGCAGTAGCAGACCTGTGGTGTCATTTTGGCTGGCCTTCCAGGGGTGGCATAATACATGCTTCAGCCCCTGGCAGGCCTCTGAGGTACCTATGCCCTGGGTACATAGTATACCATATACTAGGGACTTATAAGGGCACTCCAGATTCCAATCAGAGAGGTGCCTAAGGCACATGGAAACCATTTTATAGAGGAATCAGATAGACTGGGGCCCTGAATAGCAGGATCCTAGTCCAACTAAGTCATAAACCAGCAAAACACCAGGAAAAAAGTGGGGGCAACCATATAGTCAGATTCCACCTTCCTACAGGCATTACCTCTTCAATTTTCCAGTCCCCCAGACATTACCCTTGCACTCATGCAATCACCTATGCATTAGCTATGCACTCATCCGATCAACCAGACACTACCCTTGCACTCCTCCAATCATCCAGGCAGTACGTATGCACTCCTCTAATCACTCAGCCAGTACCCATACACTCATAAAATCACCCAGGCACTACCTATGCACTTATGCAATCACCCAGGCACTACCCCTGTACTCATGCAACCACCCAGGCACTACCTATGCACTCATGCAATAACCTAGGCGCTACCCATGCACTCCTCCAATCACCCAGGCACTACTCATGCACTCATGCAATGACTCAGGCACTACCCATGCATCCATACATGCACTCAGGCACTACACATGCACTCATCCAATCACCCAGACATTACCCCTGCACTCATGCAACCACCCAGACATTACACCTGCAGTCATGCAATCACACAGGCATTACCCATGCACTCCTCCAATCACCCAGATGTTACCTCTGCACTCATGCAATCACCTAGGCTTACCCATGCACTACTTCAATCACTCAGGCAGTACCATTGCACTCTTCCAATCACCCAGACATTACCCCTGCACTCATGCAATCACCCAGGCATTACCCATGCGCTCCTCAATCACTCAGACTCTACCTAAGCACTCTTCCAATCACCCAGGCACGACCCCTGCACTCATGCATTCACCCAGGCATTACCCGAGCACTCCTTCAATCACCCAGCCACTACCCATACACTTATATAATCACCCAGGCACTGCCCTTGCACTCCTCCAATCTCCCAAACACTACCCCTGTACTCCTCCAATCACCCACCCAGTACCCATGCACTTATAAAATCACCCAGGCACTACCTATGCACTCCTCCAATCACCCAGGCACTACCCCTGCACTCATGCAATCACCCAGACACTACCCCTGTACTCCTCCAATCACCCAGCCAGTACCCATGCACTTATAAAATCACTCAGGCACTACCTATGCACTCCTCCAATCACCCAGGCACTACCACTACACTCATGCAACCACCCAGACATTACCCCTGCAGTCATGCAATCACCCAGGCATTACCTATGCACTCCTCTAATCCCCCAGACATTACCCCTGCACTCATGCAATCACCAATGCATTAGCTATGCATTCCTCCAATCACCCAGGCACTACCCTTGCACTCTTCCAATCACCCAGGCAGTATCTATGCACTTTACAATCACTCAGCCAGTACCCATGCACTTATAAAATCACCCAGGCACTACCTATGCACTCATGCAATCACCCAGGCACTAGCTATGCACTCATATAATAACCCAGGTACTACTCTTGCACTCCTGCAATCACCCAGGCACTATCCATGCACTCCTCCAATCACCCAGCCAGTACCCATGCACTTATAAAATCACCCAGGCACTACCTATGCACTCCTCCAATCATCCAGGCACTATCACTACACTCATGCAACCACCCAGACATTACTACTGCACTCATGCAATCACCCAGACTTTACTCATGCACTCCTCTAATTACCCAGACATTACCCCTGCACTCATGCAATCACCCAGGCACTACCTATGCACTCCTCTAATCACCGAGGCACTACCCCTGCACTCATGCGATCACCCAGGCGTTACCTATGCATTCCTCCAATCACCCAGCCAGTACCCATACACTTTTAAAGTCACCCAGGCACTACCTATGCACTCATGCAATCACCCAGGCACTAGCTATGCACTCATGTAATAACCCAAGCACTACCCTTACACTCCTCCAATCCCGCAAGCACTATCCATGCACTCCTCCAATCACCCAGGCAGTATCCATGCAGTCCTCTAATCACCCAGGCAGTACCCATGCACTTATAAAATCACCCAGGCACTACCTATGCACTCATGCAATCACCCAGGCACTACTCATGCACTCCTCCATGCACCCAGGCATTACCCATGCACTCCTTCAATCACTCAGGCAGTACCCATCCACTCCTCCAATCACCCAGACATTACCCCTGCACACATGCACTCACCCAGGCATTACTCATGCACTCCTTCAATCACTCAGGCAGTACCCATCCACTCCTCCAATCACCCAGACATTACCCCTGCACACATGCAATCACCCAGGCATTACTCATGCACTCCTTCAATCACTCAGGCAGTACCCCTGCACTTATATAATCAACCAGGCACTACCCTTGCACTCCTCCAATCACGCAGACACTACCCTTGTACTCATGTAATCACCCAGGCACTACCTATGCAGTCATGCAATAACCCAGGCACTACCCTTGCACTCCTCCAATCACGCAAGCACTATCCATGCACTCCTCCAATCACCCAGACATTACCCCTGCACTCATGCAATCACTCATGCATTAGCTATGCACTCCTCCAATCACCCAGACATTACCCTTGCACTAATGCAATCACCCATGCATTAGCTATGCACTTCTCCAATCACCCAGGCACTACCCTTGCACTCCTCCAATCACCCAGGCAGTATCCATGCACTCCTCCAATCACCCAGAAATTACCCCTGCATACATGCAATCACTCAGGCATTACTAATGCACTCCTTCAAACACTCAGGCAGTACCCATACACTCCTCCAATCACCCACTCATTTTCTCTGCACTCATGCAATCACCCAGGCATTACCCATGCACACCTTCAATCACCCAGCCACTACCCATGCACTTATATAATCAACCAGGCACTACCCTTGCGCTCCTCCAATCACCCTGGCACTACCCTTGTACTCATGCAATCACCCAGGTACTACCTATGCAGTCATGCAATAACCCAGGCACTACCCTTGCACTCCTCCAATCACCCAAGCACTATCCATGCACTCCTCCAATCACCCAGGCACTACCCTTGCACTCCTCCAATCACCCAGGCCCTATCCATGCATTCTTCCAATCACCCAGCCAGTACCCATGCACTTATGCAATAATCCAGGCACTACCCATACACTCCTTCAATCACTCAGGCACTATCTATGTACTCCTCTAATCACACAGGCACTACCCCTGCACTCATGCAATCAGCCAGCCAGTACCCATGCACTCTTCCAATCACCCAGGCATTACCCATGTACTCATGCATTCACTCAGGTAGTACACATGCACTTCTCCAATCACCCAGGCACTACACATGCACTCATGCAATCACACATGCACTACCCATGCACTTGTCCATATATTACACTTACCGCAATTCATACAACACATACAAATTTGTCTATTTTTAACCAAATAGGCGGTACTAATAAGAACCATTTTTTTTCTTCTTTTTTTGTTTAATATTGTTTTTTGTATTTTTTCAACTCTTTTTTGTATTTTTTGGGTGTTTTTTTTTTTTTTTAATGAAAAAATTAACAGAATGAACAGAGAAAACTTTGGAAACATTATGCAACTAGGAAGTCATTGCAAAAATAAAAAAATTAACAATGGTGTTTTTTAACAGCAACCACGATAGCATCCACTGATTGCTCTCCATGGCAAAGAACTTTTTTACACTTTATACAACGCTGCTCCACTCCAGCAAATTCAGGTATAATATGGGGTCTGGCAGTAGTGGAAGAACCTGATGACGTGCTTGGCCCTGCAACTTGGTCGTCTTGAGTTGCCTGTCTTTGTCTCGACGCTGTTGTTCTCTCACAAGACGCAGTGGATGCATCGTTTGGAGATGTTTGCGCATTGAAGAGGTCCCACACGAATATTTCTTGTCTGATCCACGTGAGAGGACCTTGTCGCAAATTGTGCACGTCACCTTACGTGCGTTCACTTTCTTCTCTCCAGCAGGAATGGAGAAAAAGGCCCATACAATACTCTCAAACCTTTGTTTTATGGTTTAAATCTTTTATTGGCATTTTCAAAAGTATCAAACAAATGCAGCAGCAGATTTTAGTCTTCAGGGGCATACGACCACTGAGAGGCGAAACAAAACTTAATGCCTTGCTGCAATTGACACATAAACAAAACAAAGAAGAAGAGGAAAAGCCTTCACAAGAGAACCCCCCCAACTCCCTCCTCTCATCCCCACCCACCCACTTGCGGTATCTGAACCATTGTGTGTATGTGAATGCGATCATTTCTCCGTGTGTTCCTCCGGCTTGGGGACCTCTAAAAGATGCAAGAGTCTGAGATACTTGGGACACGTCAACTCATGGAATTCCTGTGACAATAGCAACACATAAGGGTCCAATACATCCTGAAATTCAGCCCCCTTCCCTGCCTGTGACATGGAGATCTTCTCCATTCCCAAAATGTGCCATATCCTGTGCAACCAGTTTATATGTGTGGGGATAGTCGCGGTGCCCCTCTGGGCCAGGATTAAGCCTGGGCGTAGTTCGCGAAGTAGCGCTACGTGAAGCTACGCAAAGTGCAGTTCGCACTACGCGAGCTACGCGTAGCACTACGCGAACTGCGTAGTGCACTGTTCGCAATGATTGCACAGTGCCGGATGCTTGTCCGCACTGTGCAATCATTGAAAACGGCATCTTGCACAGTGCGAGCTGTCTTACTGCCGCTCGAGTAGATTTTTACTCGAGCGGCAGCTTTCTCAACGCGGACTGGTAGTTTCTCATCGCGAGCGGTCGCGAGCATACGCGACCACTCGCAATGAGAAACCTGACCTCCCGCGTTGAGAATCTCGCCGGGAGGTTTATTTTCCACGCTCGCGATCGGCAACTTGATGTTGCTGATCGCGAACGAGGAAAAGTCTTGCCGGGATGTCATTTTAGCTTGCTCGCGGTCGCCAACTTGACGTTGAGGACCGCGAGCAAGCAAAAATGACCGCTGCACTACGCTACGCTACGCTACGCGTGTTTGCACTGTGCTACGTGCAATTCGCGTTGTGCGAAGTAGCGCAAACTTCGCAAACTACGCAAGCGTAGCGTAGTGCTTTGCCCAGAGTTAGCCAGGATAGCCTAGGCTGCCGCCCCCAGCGCCATTCCAATCTGTCCGACACGGGTAGTTCTTAAAGGGTATGTTATTGGGTTTGGGAGGCCCAGCAACACGTAGGTTGGAAATCGTGGGAGCTGTGTATCGAGATGTCTGTCTATGTCATCGATGACCTGTGTCCAGTATTGATGTAAAAAAACACCAAAAAAATACAGAAAAGAAGAGAGAAAACACAAGAGCTGTGTCTCTGTAGATGTTGAAAGAATGAAAAATTTGGGTGGGGTCCTGCAAGTTCTAGAATCAAAAGCTTCTTAACCAATGAAATGCTTTCTTTTGAAGTCACATAGGATTCGCGCACCGGACGCGCAACCGGCGCGCACCTGGCGCGGTTCCCGAAAAATATATTTAACAATAATATATATTTATTCCAGTTACAAATATACGATATTTACAATTGTGTATATTAATCTCTTGGTATAATATATATAATAAAGTTATATACATATACTTTTAAAACAAAATAATTTACCGTGGATTCGCGCACCTGGCGCGACCCCCGGAAATACGTATGTGACCTTGCGCGGGACCGTCGTGGCTCCCGTAACAATTCTTAGATTCACGCAGCCACCGTGACTGGTAAACGATTGGTACGCGAACCCACTTTAAAAAAAAAAAAATGTAAATGCATATTTTAGAAAAGATAAAAATCACATTATTTTTTTTAAAGTTTACAAATTTAGAAAAAGCATTTTTTGGACATTATAGTTAGAAATTAGCATTTAAAAAACCTTTGAAATTCACTGAAAAAACCATAGGTTTCAGGGACGTTATAGTTTGAAATTAGCATTTAAAAAACCTTTGAAATTCACTGAAAAAACCATAGGTTTCAGGGACGTTATAGTTAGTTGGACATTTCACTCGTACAAAAACAGAGAAATTCGGCCGTTATAGTTAGTTGAGCTAAGTATAACTTGCGCACCGAAATGCACTGCTGATGACATCACATATTACATCACTCATGACATGGTCAGTGACATCACTGATTACATCACTGATGACATCACTGATGACATCATCCTCGTGATAATCTGATGCACCTCGTCACACCCTAATATAACCTTTGATACACCCACTCTAAAATACAGACTGCCATTCTCGAAACCATAGACACACCAATACCAATTACTACATACCCACTCACTGATTCCTAGGTCTACACACACATCCACTCACTCACCCATACAGTCACTCATACATGCAGTCACTCATCAATACAGCCACTATCATATGCACTCATACACCCATATAGACACTCACACACCGTCACTCACCCATAGAGTTACTCACACAGCTAGTCAGTCATGCAAAGAATCAATAACACTCCCATTTACTCACCTATACAGTTATACACACACCACCTCACTTATTCATACAGATACCTACACATACTTACTCTCTTATGCAATCACTGACACAAGCACACACTCTTCCACACAGCCTCTCTCACAATCACTCACTCTCACATATAGTCATTTATGTACTCCAACACTCACATATACTGCCTTTCACATATGTAGTTACTCACACATGTACCACTGAGACATCCATTCACTCACCAACACAGCCATACACACACTCACCCACCCATGCAGCCCCTCACAGACGCACTCTTGAACCAATACACCCAGTGAATCACCCACTCACACATCCATGCAGGGAGTCACACACACCCCACGCACCCACACAGACACTCAGGCACCCATACAGATACTCAGACAACCAATCAATAACCCATATAGACACTCATGTAGCTACTCACCATCCCATGCAGCTGCTTACACACCAACAGACAGACTGATACAGACATTCACACAGTTTAGTCACTAACCCATGCATTCAGTAAGACACGTTTAATCACTCACTTATACAGTCAGTCACACACCTACTAAATCATCCATTTAGACACTCATACACCCACTCATTCTTCAATACACCTTGGCCTATATATATATATATATATATCCACAAGAGAAAGCCTCCGAATAGGGAGCCCCCAACCCTTCAGGGTGGCCTCGTGAACAGGCACGGAGAAGCCTGCTAATTCCACCAGAGAAAACAAACAAACGAGGCCCACTTCTGGAGAGGAACGCCTTTAATTGCAAGTATTGCCGTACATGAGCCCTTCATAGTCCAACATGTTTCAGCATACACAGCCTTGATCACGGACAAAGGGCAGTTGCAAAGTGCGTACGTGCCGGCATATTTAAATACTTTTAGTCACATGACTGTTCAAAAACTACTTCTCCCAAAATGCACCATACTGGTCAAGTAAGTATTGTAATTCATAAGATAATACTCGTTGTTAGGAAAAGTTCCAAATATTCTGGCAGCTTCATGGTGCATTTAATGTTTATAACATCCAGATGGAAATAACAGTCACTGAAAGTAAAATCAACAGTGATATTTGTTAAAGTCACCTTGAAACAAAGGTCTCCATTTCCAGAACGATTAATGGAACTGTCCGTCCCATCAAAACCCTTCCAAAACTGCCGCTGCTTTTGCTAAAGTAGCATCTCCTTAGTAGGTTTGGTGGCAGTCAGTGGGTCATGCTCCCTTATTGAACCACAAGAGAAAGCCTCCGAATAGGGAGCCCCCAACCCTTCAGGGCGGCCTCGTGAACAGGCACGGAGAAGCCTGCTAATTCCACCAGAGAAAACAAACAAACGAGGCCCACTTCTGGAGAGGAACGCCTTTAATTGCAAGTATTGCCGTACATGAGCCCTTCATAGTCCAACATGTTTCAGCATACACAGCCTTGATCACGGACAAAGGGCAGTTGCAAAGTGCGTACGTGCCGGCATATTTAAATACTTTTAGTCACATGACTGTTCAAAAACAACTTCTCCCAAAATGCACCATACTGGTCAAGTAAGTATTGTAATTCATGTAGGTCAATTTCTTTACTGTTTCTTTACTGTTTCATTCTGAAATGCTTTTGGATATGATTTATTATTGTTTGAACAATAATTTTTTCATTTTTTACAATTCAGTTTACCGTCAGTCACAGGGCACAGCGATGGGCACCTGCTTTGCCCCCAGCTATGCTAATTTATTCATGGGCTGGTGGGAGGAGCAGGTGTCCACACAGTTTTCCTTTCTGTGCCCCCTTGCTGCCCCTGATTGTGATCGTTTTTTCCTTTCTGTGCCCCCTTGCTGCCCCTGATTGTGATCGTTTTTTCCTTTCTGTGCCTGTTTCCCGCCGCTGCGCCCCTGCGGCCCCGCCCCCTCTCTGCCCATTCGCTGCCCCATTCCCTGCTCCTCCCTCCCACCTCCCCATTTATGGCGGCCGCTGCGCAGTGAAGAGAGCGACCCCTGACCTTGACTGGTAGGTCGCTCCCCCACCACACAGCTCCGTCTGTGTGCCCTGCTGCTGCCCCTGATTGTGCTCGTTTTTCCTTCCTGTGCCCCCTTGCTGCCCCTGATTGTGATCGTTTTTTTCCTTCCTGTGCCCCCTTGCTGCCCCTGATTGTGCTTGTTTTTTCCTTTCTGTGCCCCTTGCTGCCCCTGATTGTGATCGTTTTTTTCCTTTCTGTGCCCCCTTGCTGCCCCTGATTGTGATCGTTTTTTCCTTTCTGTGCCCCCTTGCTGCCCCTGATTGTGATCGTTTTTTCCTTTCTGTGCCCCCTTGCTGCCCCTGATTGTGATCGTTTTTCCTTTCTGTGCCCCCTTGCTGCCCCTGATTGTGATCGTTTTTCCTTTCTGTGCCCCCTTGCTGCCCCTGATTGTGATCGTTTTTTCCTTTCTGTGCCCCCTTGCTGCCCCTGATTGTGATCGTTTTTTCCTTTCTGTGCCCCTTGCTGCCCCTGATTGTGATCGTTTTTTCCTTTCTGTGCCCCCTTGCTGCCCCTGATTGTGATCGTTTTTCCTTTCTGTGCCCCTTGCTGCCCCTGATTGTGATCGTTTTTTCCTTTCTGTGCCCCCTTGCTGCCCCTGATTGTGATCGTTTTTCCTTTCTGTGCCCCCTTGCTGCCCCTGATTGTGATCGTTTTTTCCTTTCTGTGCCCCCTTGCTGCCCCTGATTGTGATCGTTTTTTTCCTTTCTGTGCCCCCTTGCTGCCCCTGATTGTGATCGTTTTTCCTTTCTGTGCCCCCTTGCTGCCCCTGATTGTGATCGTTTTTCCTTTCTGTGCCTGTTTCCCGCCGCTGCGCCCTGCGGCCCCGCCCCCTCACTGCCCATTCGCTGCCCAATTCCCTGCTCCTCCCTCCCACCTCCCCATTTATGGCGGCCGCTGCGCGGCCGCGCCGCTGGCGCGCCAAAGGCGCGCCTAAGGCAAGCCCGTCTGCGCCCGTCCGCGCCGTGACCACGCCCAGCGCCAGACCCCCTGGTCCGGGCATCCCCCGTGCCCGCCACATCAACAGACGCCGATACGACGCCAGCACCCTCCACGCACTCAACCCCGGAAAAGATCACGCCTGCTACCAGGCCACCCCGAAGCGCACCCAAGGGCCCTTCACCTGCCGGAACTGCAGCTTCGCCAGCACCCGCCCCGCCAAACCACCGCCCAGGAAAGAACCCAACTACCTCAGATGCATCCTCCTCAACACCCGCTCCGCCCGCAAACACGCCATCGAACTCTGGGACCTTCTCGACTCAACCTCCCCAGACGTCGCATTCCTGACGGAGACCTGGCTGAATCCCGCTTCAGCCCCCGACATCGCCATTGCCATCCCGGACGGATACAAGATCACCCGCAGGGACCGCACCAATGGAGTCGGAGGAGGCATCGCCATCGTCCACAGGAACACCCTCAGAGTCTCAACCAACACCGACGACACCCTCAGCACCGCCGAACACATGCACTTCCAGATCCACACCGATCCCAACACCACCCTCAGAGGAACCCTCATCTACAGACCCCCCGGACCCCGACCACAGTTCAGCGATTCCATCGCTGACTTCGTCAGCACACACGCCATCGCCTCCACGGACTACATCCTCCTCGGGGACCTGAACTTCCACCTCGAGAACAACAAGGACACCAACTCCACCACCCTGATCGACAACCTCGCCACCCTCGGACTCAGACAGCTCGTGACTACACCCACCCATGCCGCCGGCCACACGCTAGACTCCATCTTTTCCGCAAGCCCACACGTCTCCTTCAACCACACCTCCGAACCCCACTGGACTGACCACCACTGCATCCACTTCACCTACAGGAAGCCCACCACGCACCACCGCACCGAACAAATGCCTCGCCGCTGCTGGAGCAGAGTCACGGAAGACCAGCTAACCACAACCCTCGCCCTGAGCCCACCCGCCGAACCCTCCGACCCCGACACCGCCGCCCGCAACCTCAGACAGTGGATCGACGACTGCGCCAACACCCTCGCCCGCTCAAGAATCCGCCCAACAGCCACACCAGCAAGAAAGCCACCTTGTTCACCGTAGACCTCCAGGCCTCCAAACGAACATGCCGAAAACTGGAGAAGATCTGGCTCCACGAACGGACAGCGGACAGCTACGCCGCCCACAAGAGCGCCACCCGCAATCACCATCACCTCATCAGATCCGCCAAAAGGGCCTCACTCAAAGACCGCCTAGACAACAACGCACACAACACCAAAGAGCTCTTCAACATCGTGAAGGAACTCTCCAACCCCAGCTCCAACACCAACGACATCCAGCCGTCGCAAGACCTGTGCGACTCACTGGCCACCTCCTTCCACCGCAAAATCGCCGACATCCACGACAGCTTCAACACCACGACCGCCCCGGCAACCACCGAGACCACTGCCCCCACAACCACCAACCGCCTGCTCTCCTGGACCAACATCAACGACGAGGACACCAGCGAGATCATGAACACCATCCACTCCGGTTCACCGCTAGACCCGTGCCCTCACCACATCTTCAACAAAGCCAGTACAGCCATCGCGCCCCATCTCCGGAAAATAATCAACATCTCCTTCGAGACAGCAACCTTCCCGTAAAGCTGGAAGCACGCCGAGATCACCGCCTTACTCAAGAAACCCAAGGCCTCAAGAACTTCCGACCCATCTCTCTGCTCCCGTTCCCCGCGAAGGTCACCGAGAAAATCGTCAACAAACAACTGACCCGCTACCTCGAGGAGAACAACATCCTGGACCCTTCCCAGTCCGGCTTCCGCAGCAACCACAGCACCGAAACCGCCCTCATCGCCGCCACCGATGACATCAGGACCCTGCTAGACAACGGAGAAACAGCAGCCCTCATCCTCCTGGACCTATCAGCCGCCTTCGACACGGTCTGCCACCACACACTACGAACACGCCTTCACGACGCCGGGATCCAAGAGAAGGCCCTGGACTGGACCACATCCTTCCTTTCATGCAGAACACAAAGCGTCCGCCTCGCCCCCTTCCGATCCAAGGCCACCAAGATCATCTGCGGCGTACCCCAAGGCTCCTCCCTCAGCCCAACGCTGTTCAACATCTACATGGCACCCCTCGCCCACGTCACCCGACAGCACAACCTCAACATCATCTCCTACGCCGACGACACCCAGCTGATCCTCTCCCTCACCAAAGACCCTCACACCGCCAAAGCCCACCTCCACGAAGGAATGAAGGCCGTCGCCGAATGGATGAGGACCAGCCGCCTGAAGCTGAACTCGGACAAGACGGAGGTCCTCATCCTTGGTTCCAACCCTTCAGCCTGGGACGACTCCTGGTGGCCAACATCACTGGGAACAGCCCCGCCACCCACCGACCACGTACGCAACCTAGGGGTCATCCTCGACCCCACCCTCTCCATGACTAAGCAGATCAACGCCGTTTCCTCATCCTGCTTCAACATCCTCCGAATGCTCCGCAGGATCTTCAAGTGGATCCCCACCGAAACAAGAAAAACAGTCACCCAGGCCCTCGTCACCAGCAGGCTGGACTACGGAAACGCCCTCTACGCAGGAACGACGGCTAAGCTCCTGAGACGGCTGCAACGGATCCAGAACGCCTCTGCACGTCTTATCCTCGACATCCCCCGACGCAGCCACATCACACCCCACCTGAGAGACCTGCACTGGCTCCCTGTCAACAAGAGGATAACCTTCAAGCTCCTCACCCACGCACACAAAGCACTCCACAACTCCGGACCAGCCTACCTCAACAGACGACTCAGCTTCTACACCCCCACCCGCCAGCTCCGCTCGACCAGCCTCGCCCTCGCCACAGTCCCCCGCATCCGGAAAACGACCGCCGGCGGCAGATCCTTCTCCCACCTCGCCGCCAAGACCTGGAACACCCTCCCCACCAACCTCCGACAGACCCAAGACCTACTGGCCTTCAGAAGACTCCTCAAGACCTGGCTCTTCGATCAGTAGCAGCACCACCCTCCTCTTCCCCCAGCGCCTTGAGACCCTCGCGGGTATGTAGTGCGCTTTATAAGTGACATGATTGATTGATTGGCGGAATTCGAAAACTGTGTTCTGTGGCTGCGGTATATTGATGATATTTTTTGTGTTTGGAATGGAGATGTGGATTCTGCAAAAAGATTTGTAGCCAAATCGAATGATAACTCATGCAATTTAATTTTTACTGACCATGTGAGCAAAACTACAATTGAATTTTTAGATGTGCAGATCAATGTAATCAATGACACATTGGTAACAAAATTGTTTAGGAAAGCCACATCAGGCAATAGTCTATTGAGTGCCAAGAGTGCACATCCATCTAGCCTGGTTCAGAGTATCCCCTATGGGGAGCTACTACGTGCAAAGCAAAATTGTAGCACAGTAGAGGCTTTCAAATCAGAAAAAGAGGTCATGTGCCAGAGGTTTTTAGAGAGAGGCTATAGTCAAAAATCTATCATTCATGCTGTCGAGAAGGTAGAAAAAACTAGTAGGAATGAACTACTTCACCCACACAGACAAGATGACAGCATAGAGACTATAAGATTTATAACAACGTTCTCATCCCAGGCACCAGAAATCCGCAAAATCTTAAACAAACACTGGCATGTCCTCAGAACAGATGATAACTTAAATAAGTGTTTGAACAATAATCCCCAGATCACTTTTAAGAAAAGTCGATCTTTAAGGGATGAGCTCAGTTACAACTTGATAACACGAGATGAAAGCAGTAGGAATACCAGCAAATCTGGTTTTCGGTGTTGCAAGAATTGTAAGGCTTGCAGCAATAGTAAAGATTGTGTCAGTTTTGTGATACCTAACTCACAGCGAGAATTTATGATTAGAAAACCCCTCAAATGCAACACTACATACTGCGTTTATGCTCTCTTTTGTCCCTGTAATAAGATATACATAGGGAGCACGATACACTGTGCGAAAAAAGAGTTTTAGAGCATGTACGTGCTATTAGACATAATAACAAACTATATCCAGTAGCACGCCACTTTCATGACTGTCATTTCCTGGATGAAAGATTCTTACAGATGGTGGTGATTGATGGAATATCAATGAGTACCAGAGGTGGTAACAGAGAGTTGGAACTTCGTAAACTGGAGTCAAAATATATCATTGACTTCGGTACACTTGTCCCGCAAGGCTTGAACTCCAGCGAAGAACTGGCAGTTCATTTACATTATTAATGATTGTTTGTGGATTCTTTTCAGGAGGCATTGATTTTAACTATTTGTACATTTGTTTTTACACAGATGCTGGTACTTTATGATAAGTTGTGCGGAACTTTGGGTCGTTGGGCTAAGCAAGACATCTATTGTGTTAATATGAGACAGAGGAAGACTGTTTGGACACTGGTGGAATGTTGCTAGTTGATTGGGGAACACACGTATTTGTGGAACTGTGATTAGCCCACTAGGGCTTTGCTTCACTATTTGGGATATAATACTGCATTTGCTAACAATGATTATAGCTTATTCTCTGCAACGACTAGCTGTGTGCATTACTTGCAATGTATTATTACTAGTTGCATATAGGCTACTTATTAGGAGAGATAACGCCCACTGGGGCTATATTCCAGTAATTTGGATTTGCATATATGCATGTGGTTGACACTTCCAATGTTTCTTTAATTTATTCTTGCAATCATGTGATAATAACAATGAATTTAATATATAGAGGACATAAGCGCTATGGATTATTGTGCTTTGAAATACTAGCCCAAAATGGCCGCCATGTTCGTGACAACAAACACAGTGGTTGGGGGTTTAGTCTGTTTTCACTGTTTATGTAACTGTTTATAATTAAATCGATGCTGAATGCATCCATGACAGTGATCAGGGCGGAATGCCGAAACGCGTCTTTATGTGTCATTAAATGCTTGATATCAAGTCTGTTGGAGTGTCTGTGAATTTTCTACGTACCTGTGGAGATTATATATAAATATATATGTATATATATATATAAATATATATATATTCACTGAAAAAACCATAGGTTTCAGACACGTTATAGTTAGAAATTAGCATTTAAAAAACCTTTGAAATTCACTGAAAAAACCATAGGTTTTAGCGACAGTTATAGTTAGTTGGACTTTTCACTCGTACAAAACCATAGAAATTCCCCCATTATAGTTAGTTCAGCTAACTATAACTCGCGCCCCCGAAATGCACTGCTGATGACGTCACATATTACATCACTCATGACATGGTCAGTGACATCACTGATGACATCACTGATGACATCTCAAATGACATCACTGATGACATCATCCATGTGATAATTTCATGCATCTTCTCACACCCTAATATAACTTTTGATACACCCACTCTAAATTACAGACCATTCTCAAAACCATAGACACTCCAACACCAAAAACTACATACCCACTCACTGATTCTTAGGTCTACACACACATCCACTCACTCACCCGTACAGTCACTTATACTTAGTCACTCAGTACAGGACTATCATATGCACTCATACACCTATATAAACACTCACACACCGCCACTCATCCATAGAGGTACTCACACACCTAGTCAGTCATGCAAAAAACTTAATCACACACCCATTTACTCACCTATACAGTTATACACACACCAGCTCACTTACTCATACAAATACTAGCACATTCTTACGCTCTTATACAATCACTGATACAAGTACACACTCATCCATACAGCCACTCTCACAATCACACACTCTCACTTATAGCCATTTATATACTCCAACACACATATATACTGCCTTTCACATATGTAGTTACTCACACATGTACCACTGAGATATACATTCAATCACTGACACACCCATACACACACTCACCCACCCATACAGTCCATCACAGATGCACTCTTTGAAACCATGCACCCAGTGAATCACCAACTCACACATCTATGCACAGAGTCACACACACCCCACCCACACAAACACTCAGGCACCCATACAGATACTCAGACAATCAATCAATAACCCATGTAGACACTCATGTAGCTATTCAGAAAGCCATGCAGCCGCTTACAAACCAACAGACAGATGGATACAGACATTCACACAGTTTAGTCACTAACCCATGCATTCAGTAAGATACCTTTAATCACTCACTTGTAGAGTCAGTCACTCACGTACTAAATCATCCATTCAGACACTTATACACCCACTCATTCTTCAATATGCCTTTCCGTATATATATTAAACATATTTAAACTTTACAGAAACACACAGTCACTGGATGATGTCATCAGTGATGTCATCAGTGATGTCATTTGAGATGTCATCAGTGATGTCACTGACCATGTGGGGGAAGTGTTCTAGGGTTTAGGGCAGTACAGTGGTGTTTGGGCAGTGTAGGGGGTAATGCTGGGGGTGGTGTTTTAGGGTTTAGGGCAGTGCAGTGGTGTTCGGGCAGTGTAGGGGGTCGTGTTGGGGGTGGTGTTTCAGGGTTTAGGGCAGTGCAGTGGTGTTCGGGCAGTGCAGGGGGCGTGCAGGGGGTGGTGTTTCAGGGTTTAGGGCAGTGGTGTTCGGGCAGTGTAGGGGGTCGTGCTGGGGGTGGTGTTTCAGGGTTTGGGGCAGTGCAGTGGTGTTTGAGCAGTAAAGGGGGTCGTGCTGGGGGTGGTGTTTCAGGGTTTAGGGCAGTGCAGTGGTGTTCGGGCAGTGTAGGGGTCTTGCTGGGGCTGGTGTTTCAGGGTTTAGGGCAGTGCAGTGGTGTTCGGGCAGTGTAGGGGGTCATGCTGGGGCTGGTGTTTCAGGGTTTAGGGCAGTGCAGTGGTGTTCGGGCAGTGTAGGGGGTCTTGCTGGGGCTGGTGTTTCAGAGTCTAGGGCAGTGCAGTGGTGTTCGGGCAGTGTAGGGGGTCTTGCTGGGGCTGGTGTTTCAGGGTTTTGGGCAGTGCAGTGGTGTTCGGGCAGTGTAGGGGGTCGTGCTGGGGGTGGTGTTTCAGGGTTTAGGGCAGTGCAGTGGTGTTCGTGCAGTGTAGGGGGTGGTGTTTCAGGGTTTAGGGCAGTGGTGTTCAGGCAGTGTAGGGGGTCTTGCTGGGGTTGATGTTTCGGGGTTTAGGGCAGTGCAGTGGTGTTCGGGCAGTGTAGGGGGTCGTGCTGGGGGTGGTGTTTCAGGGTTTAGGGCAGTGCAGTGGTGTTCCGGCAGTGTAGGAGGTCGTGCAGGGGGTGGTGTTTCAGGGTTTAGGGCAGTGCAGTGGTGTTCGGGCAGTGTAGGGGGTCGTGCTGGGGGTGGTGTTTCAGGGTTTAGGCCAGTGCAGTGGTGTTCGGGCAGTGTAGGGTGTCGTGCTGAGGGGTGGTGTTTCAGGGTTTAGGGCAGTGCAGTGGTGTTCGGGCAGTGTAGAGGGTCGTGCAGGGGGTGGTGTTTCAGGGTTTAGGGCAGTGCAGTGGTGTTTGGGCAGTGTAGGGGGTCGTGCAGGGGGTGGTGTTTCAGGGTTTAGGGCAGTGCAGTGGTGTTCGGCCAGTGTAGGTGGTCTTGCTGGGGTGGTGTTTCAGGCTTTAGTGCAGTGGTGTTCGGGCAGTGTAGGGGGTCTTGCTGGGGGTGGTGTTTCAGGGTTTAGGGCAGTGCAGTGGTGTTCGGGCAGTGTAGGGGTCTTGCTGGGGCTGGTGTTTCAGGGTTTAGGGCAGTGCAGTGGTGTTCGGGCAGTGTAGGGGGTCTTAGCTGGGGCTGGTGTTTGAGGGTTTAGGGTAGTGCAGTGGTGTTCGGGCAGTGTAGGGGGTCGTGCTGGGGGTGGTGTTTCAGGGTTTAGGGCAGTACAGTGGTGTTCGGGCAGTGTAGGGGGTCGTGCTGGGGGTGGTGTTTCAGGGTTTAGGGCAGTGCAGTGGTGTTCGGGCAGTGTAGGGGGTCATGCTGGGGGTGGTGTTTCAGGGTTTAGGGCAGTGCAGTGGTGTACGGGCAGTGTAGGGGTCTTGCTGGGGGTGGTGTTTCAGGGTTTAGGGCAGTGGTGTTCGGGCAGTGTAGGGGGTCTTCCTGGAGGTAGTGTTTCGGGGTTTAGGGCAGTGCAGTGGTGTTCGTGCAGTGTAGGGGGTCGTGCTGGGGGTGGTGTTTCTGGGTTTAGGGCAGTGCAGTAGTGTTCGGGCAGTGTAGGGGATCGTGCAGGGGGTGGTGTTTCAGGGTTTAGGGCAGTGCAGTGGTGTTCGGGCAGTGTAGGGGGTCGTGCAGGGGGTGGTGTTTCAGGGTTTAGGGCAGTGCAGTGGTGTTAGGGCAGTGTAGGGGGTCGTGCTGGGGCTGGTGTTTCAGGGTTTAGGGCAGTACAGTGGTGTTCGGGCAGTGTAGGGGGTCGTGCTGGGGCTGGTGTTTCAGGGTTTAGGGCAGTGCAGTGGTGTTCGGGCAGTGTAGGGGGTCGTGCTGGGGGTGGTGTTTCAGGGTTTAGGGCAGTGCAGTGGTGTTCGGGCAGTGTAGGGGGTCATGCTGGGGGTGGTGTTTCAGGGTTTCGGGCAGTGCAGTGGTGTACGGGCAGTGTAGGGGTCTTGCTGGGGGTGGTGTTTCAGGGTTTAGGGCAGTGGTGTTCAGGCAGTGTAGGGGTCTTCCTGGAGGTAGTGTTTCGGGGTTTAGGGCAGTGCAGTGGTGCTCGTGCAGTGTAGGGGGTCGTGCTGGGGGTGGTGTTTCAGGGTTTAGGGCAGTGCAGTAGTGTTCGGGCAGTGTAGGGGATCGTGCAGGGGTGGTGTTTCAGGGTTTAGGGCAGTGCAGTGGTGTTCGGGCAGTGTAGGGGGTCGTGCAGGGGGTGGTGTTTCAGGGTTTAGGGCAGTGCAGTGGTGTTCGGGCAGTGTAGGGGGTCGTGCTGGGGCTGGTGTTTCAGGGTTTAGGGCAGTGCAGTGGTGTTCGGGCAGTGTAGGGGGTCGTGCTGGGGCTGGTGTTTCAGGGTTTAGGGCAGTGCAGTGGTGTTCGGGCAGTGTAGGGGGTCGTGCTGGGGCTGGTGTTTCAGGGTTTAGGGCAGTGCAGTGGTGTTCGGGCAGTGTAGGTGGTCGTGCTGGGGCTGGTGTTTCAGGGTTTAGGGCAGTGCAGTGGTGTTCGGGCAGTGTAGGGGGTCATGCTGGGGCTGGTGTTTCAGGGTTTAGGGCAGTGCAGTGGTGTTCGGGCAGTGTAGGGGGTCGGGCTGGTGTTTCAGGGTTTAGGGCAGTGCAGTGGTGGTCGGGCAGTGTAGGGGGTCATGCTCGGGCTGGTGTTTCAGGGTTTAGGGCAGTGCAGTGGTGTTCGGGCAGTGTAGGGGTCTTGCTGGGGCTGGTGTTTCAGAGTCTAGGGCAGTGCAGTGGTGTTCGGGCAGTGTAGGGGTCTTGCTGGGGCTGGTGTTTCAGGGTTTAGGGCAGTGCAGTGGTGTTCGGGCAGTGTAGGGGTCGTGCTGGGGGTGGTGTTTCAGGGTTTAGGGCAGTGCAGTGGTGTTTGGGCAGTGTAGGGGGTCATGCTGGGGCTAGTGTTTCAGGATTTAGGGCAGAGCAATGGTGTTCAGGCAGTGTAGGGGTTTTGCTGGAGGTGGTGTTTCAGGGTTTAGGGCAGTGCAGTGGTGTTCGTGCAGTGTAGGGGGTGGTGTTTCAGGGTTTAGGGCAGTGGTGTTCAGGCAGTGTAGGGGTCTTGCTGGGGTTGATGTTTCAGGGTTTAGGGCAGTGCAGTGGTGTTCGGGCAGTGTAGGGGGTCGTGCTGGGGGTGGTGTTTCAGGGTTTAGGGCAGTGCAGTGGTGTTCCGGCAGTGTAGGAGGTCGTGCAGGGGGTGGTGTTTCAGGGGTTTAGGGCAGTGCAGTGGTGTTCGGGCAGTGTAGGGGTCGTGCTGGGGGTGGTGTTTCAGGGTTTAGGGCAGTGCAGTGGTGTTCGGGCAGTGTAGGGTGTCGTGCTGAGGGGTGGTGTTTCAGGGTTTAGGGCAGTGCAGTGGTGTTCGGCCAGTGTAGGTGGTCTTGCTGGGGTGGTGTTTCAGGCTTTAGTGCAGTGGTGTTCGGGCAGTGTAGGGGGTCTTGCTGGGGGTGGTGTTTCAGGGTTTAGGGCAGTGCAGTGGTGTTCGGGCAGTGTAGGGGGTCTTGCTGGGGCTGGTGTTTCAGGGTTTAGGGCAGTGCAGTGGTGTTCGGGCAGTGTAGGGGGTCGTGCTGGGGCTGGTGTTTCAGGGTTTAGGGTAGTGCAGTGGTGTTCGGGCAGTGTAGGGGTCGTGCTGGGGCTGGTGTTTCAGGGTTTAGGGCAGTGCAGTGGTTTTCGGGCAGTGTAGGCGGTCGTGCTGGGGCTGGTTTTTCAGGGTTTAGGGCAGTGCAGTGGTGTTCGGGCAGTGTACGGGGTCGTGCTGGGGCTGGTGTTTCAGGGTTTAGGGCAGTGCAGTGGTGTTCGGGCAGTGTAGGGGGTCGTGCTGGGGGTGGTGTTTCAGGGTTAGGGCAGTGCAGTGGTGTTCGGGCAGTGTAGGGGTCGTGCTGGGGCTGGTGTTTCATGGTTTAGGGCAGTGCAGTGGTGTTTGGGCAGTGTAGGGGGTCGTGCTGGGGGTGGTGTTTCAGGGTTTAGGGCAGTGCAGTGCTGTTCGGGCAGTGTAGGGGGTCATGCTGGGGGTGGTGTTTCAGGGTTTAGGGCAGTGCAGTGGTGTACGGGCAGTGTAGGGGGTCTTGCTGGGGTGGTGTTTCAGGGTTTAGGGCAGTGGTGTTCGGGCAGTGTAGGGGGTCTTGCTGGAGGTAGTGTTTCAGGGTTTAAGGCAGTGCAGTGGTGTTCGTGCAGTGTAGGGGGTTGTGCTGGGGGTGGTGTTTCAGGGTTTAGGGCAGTGCAGTAGTGTTCGGGCAGTGTAGGGGATCGTGCAGGGGTGGTATTTCAGGGTTTAGGGCAGTGTAGGGGGTCGTGCTGGGGGTGGTGTTTCAGGGTTTAGGGCAGTGCAGTAGTGTTCGGGCAGTGTAGGGGATCGTGCAGGGGGTGGTATTTCAGGGTTTAGGGCAGTGTAGGGGGTCGTGCTGGGGGTGGTGTTTCAGGGTTTAGGGCAGTGCAGTGGTGTCCGGGCAGTGTAGGGGTCGTGCAGGGGGTGGTGTTTCAGGGTTTAGGGCAGTGGTGTTCGGGCAGTGTAGGGGTCTTGCTGGGGGTGGTGTTTCAGGGTTTAGGGCAGTGCAGTGGTGTTCGGGCAGTGTAGGGGGTCGTGCTGGGGGTGGTGTTTCAGGGTTTAGGGCAGTGCAGTGGTGTTCGGGCAGTGTAGGGGTCTTGCTGGGGGTGGTGTTTCAGGGTTTAGGGCAGTGGTGTTCGGGCAGTGTAGGGGGTCTTGCTGGGGGTGGTGTTTCAGGGTTTAGGGCAGTGCAGTGGTGTTCGGGCAGTGTAGGGGTCTTGCTGGGGGTAGTGTTTCAGGGTCTAGGGCAGTGCAGTGGTGTTCGTGCAGTGTAGGGGGTCATGCTGGGGATGGTGTTTCAGGGTTTAGGGCAGTGCAGTAGTGTTCGGGCAGTGTAGGGGGTCGTGCAGGGGTGGTGTTTCAGGGTTTAGGGCAGTGCAGTGGTGTTCGGGCAGTGTAGGGGGTCGTGCTGGGGGTGGTGTTTCAGGGTTTAGGGCAGTGCAGTGGTGTTCGGGCAGTGTAGGGGGTCGTGCTGGGGGTGGTGTTTCAGGGTTTAGGGCAGTGGTGTTCGGGCAGTGTAGGGGTCTTGCTGGGGGTGATGTTTCAGGGTTTAGGGCAGTGCAGTGGTGTTCGGGCAGTGTAGGAGGTCTTGCTGGGGGTAGTGTTTCAGGGTTTAGGGCAGTGCAGTGGTGTTCGGGCAGTGTAGGGGTCATGCTGGGGGTGGTGTTTCAGGGTTTAGGGCAGTGCAGTGGTGTTCGGGCAGTGTAGGGGGTCGTGAAGGGGTGGTGTTTCAGGGTTTAGGGCAGTGCAGTGGTGTTCGGGCAGTGTAGGGGGTCATGCTAGGGTATGTGTTTCAGGGTTTAGGGCAGTGCAGTGGTGTTCGGGCAGTGTAGGGGGTCGTGCAGGGGCTGGTGTTTCAGGGTTTAGGGCAGTGCAGTGGTGTTTGGGCAGTGTAGGGGGTCGTGCTGGGGGTAGTGTTTTAGGGTTTAGGGTAGTGCAGTGGTGCTTGTGTAGTGTAGGGGGTCGTGCTGGGGGTAGTGGTTTAGGGTAGTGCAGTGGTGTTTGTGTAGTGTAGGGGGTCATGTTTTAGGGTAGTGCAGTGGTGTTTGGGTAGTGTAGGGGGTCGTGCTGGGGTTAGTGTTTTAGGATTTAGGTTAGTGCAGTGGTGTTTGGGTAGTGTAGGGGGTCGTGCTGGGGGTAGTGTTTTAGGTTTTAAGGTAGGGCAGTGGTGTTTGTGTAGTGTAGGGGGTCGTGCTGGGGCAGTGTTTTAGGGTTTAGGGTAGTGCAGTGGTGCTTGTGTAGTGTAGGGGGTCGTGCTGGGGGTAGTGTTTTAGGGTTTAGGGTAGTGCAGTGGTGTTTGTGTAGTGTAGGGGTCATGTTTTAGGGTAGTGCAGTGGTGTTTGGGTAGTGTAGGGGTCGTGCTGGGGGTAGTGTTTTAGGATTTAGGTTAGTGCAGTGGTGTTGGGGTAGTGTTTTAGGGTTTAGGGTAGTGCAGTGGTGTTTGTGTAGTGTAGGGGGTCATGCTGGGGGTAGTGTTTTAGGGTTTAGGATAGTGCAGTGGTGCTTGTGTAGTGTAGGGGGTCGTGCTGGGGTAGTGTTTTAGGGTTTAGGGTAGTGCAGTGGTGTTTTTGTAGTGTAGGGGGTCATATTTTAAGATGCAACGCTCCAATACCTGACCAGTCTGCACTACATAAAACTACAAAAAACTAAAAATAAAAAGTGTTTTGCACACTTTTGTCATTGGGCTATATGTGGGCTACATCTGGGTAGTATTTGTGCTACATTTGGGCTCTTTTTCACTGGTGGCCATCTTGGAAGACTTCTTTGTTATGAAGTTTCCTAATTTCCTCATTTACTGCAGTCTCCTCAGTAGGAAATGCTTTCAGTTTTTACTTTGATTCCATCAAGAAGGCATTCAGATGTGTCACACATTTGCCATAAATTCAGAATGTTATTACTCTAGTTGTTCATTAGATCACTGTAGTAAAGCTACTGCTCACCAAGGAGTTAACTGGAAGTCTACTGCTGGTATTGAAAGTGATTGTTTCAGTCTGCATGTCAGAATTTTCTAATGAAATAGAAGAGGATTTGAGATCTCACTTAAAACATGCACTAAATTTTCTTTTTGCAGCACTAACCATAATTTCTATGGCAAAATGAACCCCCTCATTTTGTTCCTTTTTAAATTAAATGTTTTAAGTGTTACCAGTTTATTCCAATCAAGATGGCTTCAGGTGTGCCATACTTTTGTCATAAGTAAGGCTGTTAGCACTCTAGTTGTTCTTTAGAACACTCTGGGAAGCTGCAGTAGAACACAAAGGCATCAACTGACAGGCTGCTCCTGTTGAAATATAACAGGAAGATATTTGAGATCTCACTTAAAACATGTCCTAATTTTTCTTTCTACAGCACTAACCATAATTTCTATGGCAAACTGAACCCCCTCATTTTGTTCCTTTTTAAATTAAATGTTTTAAGTGTTACCAGTTTATTCCAATCAAGATGGCTTCAGGTGTGCCATACTTTTGTCATAAGTAAGACTGTTAGCGCTCTAGTTGTTCTTTAGAACACTCTGGGAAGCTGCAGTAGAACACAAAGGCATCAACTGACAGGCTGCTCCTGTTGAAATATAACAGGAAGATATTTGAGATCACACTTGAAACATGTCCTAATTTTTCTTTCTACAGCACTAACCATAATTTCTATGACAAAATGAACCCCATCATTTTGTTCCTTTTTAAATTAAATGTTTTAAGTGTTACCAGTTTATCCCAATCAAGATGGCTTCAGGTGTGCCATACTTTTGTCATAAGTAAGACTGTTAGCGCTCTAGTTGTTCTTTAGAACACTCTGGGAAGCTGCAGTAGAACACAAAGGCATCAACTGACAGGCTGCTCCTGTTGAAATATAACAGGAAGATATTTGAGATCACACTTGAAACATGTCCTAATTTTTCTTTCCAGAGCACTAACCATAATTTCTATGACAAGATGAACCCCATCATTTTGTTCCTTTTTAAATTAAATGTTTTAAGTGTTACCAGTTTATTCCAATCAAGATGGCTTCAGGTGTGCCATACTTTTGTCATAAGTAAGGCTGTTAGCACTCTAGTTGTTCTTTAGAACACTCTGGGAAGCTGCAGTAGAACACAAAGGAATCAACTGACAGTCTCTGCCCTTGTTGGATGTACATGTTTTACTGAGAATGTCAGACTTCATTCTCATATGACTGAGAAAGATAATGTGAATTTACAGAAAATATGCTCTCATTTTAGCTTCTGGGGCACCTTCCAAAACTGTATGGGACAAGCATGTGAAAATAGTCTTCTCTCAAACATGATTCATGATATCCCAGCAGAAGGTTTTTCACAGGGTAAAATCACCTTAGAACACACCACAATTCCTGAAATTAGTATGGTACCATCAACAAATGAATTCTAATGTAACTAAAGTCTGTTATCACCCTTTATAGTTCTCCTTTTGGTAACCCTCAAAATCTTCGATTCACTATAATGCATTTCAATGGGGTACTATCATTTATATTGGTCCCAAGATGGCTGCCAACAATTCCAGGATGAAGTGCTGACAGCCAATCAGATCTCACGATGACATGTGTGGTTAGGCTCCGCCCAGATATATATGTGTTTTTACTTTTGATTTTCTCAGCAACTACTGAGCGGATTTACACCATTTAACAAAAGGGTTCTTTTGAACCAAGAACTACCTCTTTGCCAAATTTGGTGTAATTCCGTTCAGCAGTTCGGGCTGTAGCCTTGCATAAAGTTTCCTATGGGAAATTGATTTTTTGACTCTTATTTTTTTAATTTCTCCGCAACTACTGAACGGATTTACACCATTTAACAAAAAGGGTTCTTTCTGAACCAAGAACTACCTCTTTGCCAAATTTGGTGTAATTCCGTTCAGCAGTTCGGGCTGTAGCCGTGTCTAAAGTTTCCTATGGGAAAATGAATGGGGAAAACACGTTTTGGGACCCCCCTTTTTCTCGGCCCCCGCTTGACGAATCACCCTGAGACTTTCAGGGTAGGAGCGGACCGGAGCGGGCCATAAAGTTTGAAAATTTCACGAAGATTCGTCAACCGACGCAAGAGTTATTTCAAATAGAATGTCGCGGATTTCCTATGGAAAATAGGTCCTAACTATAACTATCTACTGGCGACCGCCAGTAGATAATATATATACACACACACATATATATACATATATATGCATATATATATATATATATACACACACATATATACACACACGCACACACATATATACATATATATATATATATATATGTGTGTTCAAAAAGAGGTATCCCACCTGTGAGGATGAACTTGTAAAAACAGGCGAACTCTGCCCTTTGTAGCACGTTTCTTTAATTCTTGAAAAACCGGACTCCCAGCGCTCGTGAAATGTGATGTGGAAAAAACTACGAGTCCCAGAAATCTTTCCCACCAGAGGGCGTAACCTATTAGAAGGATGTTAAAAAGAACTGATGATTGGACTCTTTTTGCCACACCTCTCTGCCTGCAAACATCACCGTGAGCCCGTGAGCAAGGAGCAGGAGCTCCGAAACGCGTAGGGCTGTGTATTTCACGAGCGCTGGGAGTCCGGTTTTTCAAGAATTAAAGAAACGTGCTACAAAGGGCAGAGTTCGCCTGTTTTTACAAGTTCACCCTCACAGGTGGGATACCTCTTTTTGAACATTTATATTCGGCCAGTCCCGGTCGAGAGGATTGAACTACCACGTAAAGAAATGGAAAGTGGGCTGCTGCGCACAGATTGTCTGTGTTGCGCTTAGCAGGCAAAAACAGGTTTAAAAGGCGAGTGAACCGGGAGCCAGTGCTTGTAGCTCACTGGAGAGCATAATTTGGTGCAATACTAATGTTTTCAAGGCAGAATCCACTGGAGGATGATGAATTGTGATGTGGAAAAAACTACGAGTCCCAGAAATCTTTCCCACCAGAGGGCGTAACCTATTAGAAGGATGTTAAAAAGAACTGATGATTGGACTCTTTTTGCCACACCTCTCTGCCTGCAAACATCACCGTGAGCAAGGAGCAGGAGCTCCGAAACGCGTAGGGCTGTTTATTTCACGGCGCTGGGAGTCCGGTTTTTCAAGAATTAAAGAAACATGCTACAAAGGGCAGAGTTTGCCTGTTTTTACAAGTTGATCCTCACAGGTGGGATACCTCTTTTTGAACATATATATATATATATATATATATATACACACACACACACACACACACACACACACACACATATATATATCAATCATTGATTCCTTGTTCCGCAACAGACCCACCATGTCCACACTCACTATGCCGGCACCAGTTTATTGGTTCGGCACCCATTTATATGACTTAGTCCTCCCGTCAAGGTAAAGAAACCAGCACACCAGAATATACATTTAATAAAAGTGATGCATTTCAGCAACAAGCCTTTGTCAAACATGGATTGCGCCCAATTTATCTCATATAAATATACCAACAGTGATGACAATAAAGAAAGGACGACAAAACCACCATAGATGTAAACAAAACAAGGCACCATCTTAACCTCTTTGACGCGTGCGCAGTTCGGACGGCCCCCGGCCGTCCGACGCCTACGAGCACCGTGATGTCGGACGGCCAGGGGCCGTCCGACGCATGGAAGAGGTTAAGAATGGATAAATTATGATAGCATAGCAGTAAAGAACTTAATCTAGAACAATCGTTTATGAAAAAATGGACACATCTTCATAGAATAAATATGAAATAATAGCTTTCAACACAACAATATTATTTTATCATACTTAATTAAATCTTTATCCCAAATTGTAAGGCACATACAAGTTTGTACATCAATAAAGTGCTGGATGTGTTAACAAAGTGACCTCAGTGCTATTAAAATTCATACCATCAGACGGCCTTGAACTGATAGCACAGGCGTATTAAGGTGACTGGCTGTGCTTTTTATGCCGGCAAAATTGAGGCGGCCCATAATTTCACCCGAGAGATTTTTTCTATTGTCAAATCCCTATCCTCTTTGGATCAAGTGTCAGGAGCTCCGAAACGCGTAGGGCTGTTTATTTCACGAGCGCTGGGAGTCCGGTTTTTCAAGAATTAAAGAAACATGCTACAAAGGGCAGAGTTTGCCTGTTTTTACAAGTTCATCCTCACAGGTGGGATACCTCTTTTTGAACATATATATATATATATATATATATATACACACACACACACACACACACACACACACACACATATATATATCAATCATTGATTCCTTGTTCCGCAACAGACCCACCATGTCCACACTCACTATGCCGGCACCAGTTTATTGGTTCGGCACCCATTTATATGACTTAGTCCTCCCGTCAAGGTAAAGAAACCAGCACACCAGAATATACATTTAATAAAAGTGATGCATTTCAGCAACAAGCCTTTGTCAAACATGGATTGCGCCCAATTTATCTCATATAAATATACCAACAGTGATGACAATAAAGAAAGGACGACAAAACCACCATAGATGTAAACAAAACAAGGCACCATCTTAACCTCTTTGACGCGTGCGCAGTTCGGACGGCCCCCGGCCGTCCGACGCACACGAGCACCGTGATGTCGGACGGCCAGGGGCCGTCCGACGCATGGAAGAGGTTAAGAATGGATAAATTATGATAGCATAGCAGTAAAGAACTTAATCTAGAACAATCGTTTATGAAAAAATGGACACATCTTCATAGAATAAATATGAAATAATAGCTTTCAACACAACAATATTATTTTATCATACTTAATTAAATCTTTATCCCAAATTGTAAGGCACATACAAGTTTGTACATCAATAAAGTGCTGGATGTGTTAACAAAGTGACCTCAGTGCTATTAAAATTCATACCATCAGACGGCCTTGAACTGATAGCACAGGCGTATTAAGGTGACTGGCTGTGCTTTTTATGCCGGCAAAATTGAGGCGGCCCATAATTTCACCCGAGAGATTTTTTCTATTGTCAAATCCCTATCCTCATTGGATCAAGTGTCAGCGGCTATTCCCCCTTCAGAGAAACACTGTAATGCGATTCCTCAGTTTTTGCTAATAAGGTTGCATCTATTTACTCTATGTTCCCCGAGGTGTCCAGGAATGCCCCATGCCGCAGTGTGTGGTGTGAACCGTGGCCAGATAGCTCAGGGCTATCCTTGTTTGAAGCCATTAAACTTGAGGAGATGTCTTCTCTGATGGCAGCAGTGAAGTCAGGTTCTCCTTCTGACCCTACTGCTCTAGGGGTTCTGGAACGAGGAATGTCAGTGATCGCACCTGTGCTTTGTGACCTCTTGAACAGCTTCTTTGAGGCAGGTAGGGTGCAACTGTGGTGCCTCTTCTAAAGAAACCTTGTCTGGATCCGTCTAAGCCTGAAAATATCAGGCCAATATCATTGCTCCCTTTTGCCTCTAAGGTGGCTGAAAAATGGGTAAATCAACAGCTTTCCATCCTTATTGAGACAAAAGAACTTCTTCTTAAGACTCAGTCGGGCTTTCACCCCCTGAATAGCACAGAGTCGGCATTGCTTTTAGCGTCAGAGTCCATCCGTCAAGTCATGGACAGGGGCGATACAGTGGCAGTGCTGATGTTATGATGTTAGATCTTAGTGCAGCTTTTGACACCGTGTCCCACAACCTCCTGCTTGATTGGTTGTGGGCTTGTGGTGTTGGGAATACTGCCTTGCAGTGGGTAGCCTCCTTTCTGCCAGAACCATTCCTTTCAGGTGGCATTAAATCTTTTCTATGTCAGGTTTTCCCACTTCAGAAGGGGGTGCCCGACAGCCCCTCCTTGAGCCCTTTGTTATTCAATCTGTATTTGCGCCCCCTGGCTGACATCGTCGAGCGATACATTTAATATCATTTTGCACGCTGATGATACGCAGTTGGTTATCACCCTGTCACAGAATGGAACTTACACTGCTGCAGTGTTAAGGGCCTCTTTGAAGGAGGTGGCCCAGTGAATGGACCGCAGTTGTCTCAAGCTAAATGCTGGAAAAACTGAGGTCCTTATCTTAGGTAACCAGCCATCTCTCTGGTCCTATGCCTAGTGGCCAGGCATGCTTGGCCATCTGCCTCTTCCCAAGCTGAAAGTCAAGAACCTTGGTATCTGGTTCGATGTCAAGCTTTCCTTCGATAGTCAGATCACAGCCCTTGCAGGCAAGTGCTTTGGATCTTAAAATCCCTTAGCGAGAGTCTTGGACTCCTCCCTGAGGTTGCCAAAAAGACAGTAGTCCAGACCTTGGTCATTTCAAGGCTAGACTACTGTAATTACCTTTATTTAGGAGTTAAGCAGTCTCAGTTGATGAGACTTCAGTGTGTACAAAACGAGGTAGCTTGCCTGATATTGAATCGCCCTAGGGGGTCTTCTTTGGGATCTGCTCTTTCAAAGTTGCACTGGCTGCCCCTTGATAAATTTCTTTTAAAGCTATGTGCTACTGTCATAAGATCCTCTGGAACAGGGGCCCCGGCTACTTGCACCCTTACTTTAAGCCCTATGTACCTGCTAGAAGGTTAAGATCTGCTGGGTGTTTGCTAGAATCTGTTCCCATTGTTAAAAAGGAACATATTAGGGGTTGCTCCTTTAGTTTTCTAGCCTTTGCTAATTAGTCAGGAACTTTCAGAACTACTCTACCACAAAAAGTTAAAGACGGCTGTTTAGGTTAGCATAGGGGGTCAGGCTTCATCTATAGTCTTTGTGTGGGGATCTGAGTCACTTTTTTTTAGCGCTGGTACACTTCGGTGCGAAGTAGCCATGTGCTGTGCAAATGACATTATTATTACTATTATTGTACTCTCATTTCAACATAAATGGTCAGCAAAAACATGGTCAACAAAACAGCACTCATTGCCCAGTACTTCCAATTGCCTGCATATCCAGAAAATGACTTTTCTATGTTCAATGTGCCATAAATGATGTAAAGCACAATGCAATGCATCCAATAATGTATGTTTCATATCTACTTTCATTAATTACATTGTTACCCCTGTTGGTATACTCTCCCAGGGAGATTATCCAGGAAAACAAGTTTTCATATACCGCAGAAAAAGTAAAATTAAGTGAGAACCCTAACATACCAGAGTGGTGTTGTACCTAGGTGCAATTAAATCATGTACTCATAATAAATTACAGGATACTGGGTGATACAACATATCAAGAATCTTTCAAAGAAAGACTGCCAGCCCTTCGCCCATGTTGTGTCCATGTGGTAATTTAGAATTAAGGTTCATGATATATCTGCTCTCTAATCTTCTTATGGCCTTTTCACGATTCCCTCCTCTATCCTGTTGTTCCACTCTGTCAATCGCAAAAAAATGTAAGAGATCAGAATCCTGGCCATGTTCCTTCTTAAAGTGTCTTGCTATTGGGTAAGTCGCATCTACTTTTCAATGGCCCTCATGTGTTCTAAAATTCTGTCTCTAGCAGGAAAGATCATACTTCCCACACACAACAGTTTGCATGGGCATGTGAAAACATGCACAAGATGGTGCAATTTCGAAATTGGTGTTGACGTCAGGCTAAGTCACCCTAGAGGTGTGCCCAGCATGGCAGAGCACCTCTCCTGCCTAGCTAATTTTCCTGCCTGTCCTGGCACCAAATGGGTTCTGGACAGGGGGGTTGGCATCCCCTCACCTCTGAGGAAAGCCAGATACACATACCAAATGCGATGGGTTCTTTGAAGCTCCCTGCCTTGGAATGCTAATTTACCAATTCCTCCCCAGAGCAGGGATTGTTTCTGTCATCTGAGAGCAGGGCTCTCACCTCCTAGGGGGTCAGAAACTCATCTGTGGTGGCAGGCTAGACTGCGCCAGTAAGCCAGCACACTAGAGGGCTGGTCGGTTTCAGGGGGTGCCTCTAAGGTACCCTCTGGGAGTATGTATTAATAAAGCCATCGGTGGAATAAGTGTGGGTTTATTAATACGAGGTGTTTGATACCAAACATCATAGGTTTCAGTGAAACCATTATGTAGCTGGGGAACTCGTTTTGACCAGCGCCCAGTACATACATTAAGATGGCTTCCCTGCTCACTTGCAATATCTAATAACAGAACTAGACATCACAGGAGCATATCTGTTCATGCAGATATGTCCTCTCATAAAATATAATGCACCCTGCCTTAGGACTTAGAAGGCCTGCTGTAGGGGTGACACACATATATTAGATGCAGTAACTTTAGCATGATACACAGAAGTGTGTCATGTCATGTTTTCACTCATGGTTTGCACCATGTCAAGCAGCTTGCAATTGCATTTTGTGTGGAATTTGTATGTGGGTCCACCAGGGTGGCATAAGAAATGCTGCAGCCCTCAGAGTCCCTCTTTAGCACCCATGCCCTAAGTTCCTGGGGTAACATTTACTAGAGACTTACATGGGCGCTAAAGTCCTTAGCCAATTGTAGAACAATTAGACTTCACCTTGTTTTAGGGAAGGAGCACTGACACTGAGATCTGATGAGCAGGCCTTAGTGCACTGTCATAGTCAAAAATCAACATCCAGTACCTAAATAAAAAGGAGGCAAAAAGTGGGGGGACAACTGCAACAAAAGCCCAGTTTCCTACAAAGCGCACATTTGCAATGTCTGCCAGCACATTTAAGAGACTAATTAAAGTTTAAAATTCATTGGTGAATTGCTAAATATGTATTTAAAGAACTGGGATAAAACTTTGGTCTCTAGTGGGAATGTGCTGGAGAACACAGGTTGAAGGCAGTCCCTAAGTGACACATTTGTGCTTGGGTTATTGTTTGCTGTATTGTCGTAAAATATACAGTCAGGACAGGGCTCAGTAAGAATTAGAATGAGCACTGCCAACAGTGCGGTTACTCCGTGTGGTCACCTTTTAATAATAAACAGGGCCGGGCTGGAAACCCAAACCAGCCCTAGCAAATTTTGGAAGACCAGCCCCCATACGTGCATAACTAGCGAGCACAGCCTGACCACTACAAGGAGGCTTGGGGGCATTATACAACAAATTTGTCATTATATATTAAATTGTATTAGTTTTAAAACCTTAGTAAATGATGACTTTACAGTGCACCAGGATACAGCAATCTTTACTGGGGTTCTTCAATGATTCCCTCACTATCACCCTCCAACAGTGCCTCTCATCCCTCCATAGCCCCTCACTCACAGGTACTTAATTCGTTTTATAACACCTCTCATACGAGTGTAGGGTGTCAGAGCTTTTTACATCACACACACATACAGAGACAATGAATCATACGTGTGAAAATCAGTGTATTAAAAATGTTACATAAGGCAAAGGGGCTACAAGGAGTAAAATTCACGTTGTCTATACTGTAGGCATTTTTAAGAGTTCTTGGTCTGGGGAAGGACAAACTCAGGATTCAGAATGTAGCACAGTTGTTAGGGTTGAGTTCAATAAAAAGAATGTATTTCTACCCAAACAAATCCTTTCAGCAAGATTAGGATAAGGAAAGACTGGGGCAAAAAACATAGCTAGCCTAGATTACGATTGTAATTTATGAACTGCACAGTAACAAAAGGATCTCTCAGACAAAACAGTAACCCACTGAGCTATTCTCATAAAATACTATTCTGTGATCTACATAGTACACATTCTTTGCAGCAGGCATATCAATCCTCTACCCTACCTTAGATGAGTGAAAACTGCCACTAGACAAAACTCTGATCTCTCGCCAGCAGGAACATTAACCTCCAGAGTTATCTTGGCACTTTTATTGTTGCCTGAAAACTATTGGATATACAAGAAACACTGCAGTGCTTTTAAAACTGCTGCACTACTACAAGACAGGCCCCCAGTAACAAAAGCGCCCCCACCCCAACCCTTTCCAGCCTCCTGGGGAAACACCCCATGCCCGTAGGGCCAGTTCGGCTTTGATAATAGATATGCGTCTTGTTTTATTTTCCCATTACAGGGGAAGGTCAATGTTATAGGTGGACTAAAGCACTCTTAAAACACATGTAACGCTGACATTCGAGAATGCTGAATGTAGCCAATTGAGATAATTAAAATGTCTACGTCATTCATTTATGCAGCCGGGCGTGAAATAGGCTTCAGGGACACTCAGTGTTAGCATTGGCCTTTGGGATACAACCCAGCACTGTCACTTTGACGCGTGACGCTTTTGATGTTGGTGGGTGGTCGAGGAGCAGGGCGTTAGGAAAATAAGTTGGCGCGTTGCTGATATTAAAACTTCCTTCATTAGGCCGATGCGGGTTCAGCAGTTTCGCTTATTTATGCCACCGCAGGATGTGAAGTCCTCACCCAGCCTCCTGCGGGGTAACTTACTTCATCTTCAGTAATCAAGGTTTTTCTGGAAGCTGTAAAGCATGTGGTGGGCAATGCCGTGGAATTAGGGCCCGAGGCACTTTTGGCTTCCTCACGAGTGAAGAAACAGCTGAAGTGTTGATGGAGTAAGAAACTAAAGGATTTATTTAATCGACCGCGAAGATTGGTACGATTGGACAGACTCGGACTGCGCCCACGAAATACAGCAAAATGCAAGCGGCTTCTCTACTGCCCACATTTGGTATAAGATCAAATACGTTCTTGTCACAGACGTTGCCCTTCCTGCCCTGTGTTACTGCCCCCTTCAGAAAGAAGCGCACGTCTGCTTGTCATGTGTCGTGCTTGTATTGAACGCCTGCTCGCTCGCTCGCTCAGCCTCCATTCAGGATATGTGCTCTCTAGTCCAGTGGCGTAGCGTACAATGGCGCCCCCTCCCTGCAGAATGCACGAGGGTCCCCCCACACCTCACACATATTCATTGAACTTGAGTGGGGGCCCTCTATTTGGGTGGAGGGCCCCTGAAGTGTTGGGGCCCCCTTGCGCCGCAGGGGCTTGTGTTGCCTCCCCACCCTAGCCACATGCAGTGTCATCCCTCGTTGGTGCAATTAGTTTAGTCCTAAATTTGCACCTACAGAGTTATGTTTAAACATGGAAGCAGATTTAAGGCTTTTTAAATATATTGTACGGTCCTTTGCAGTAATGGAGTTATGAATGCAAGGTCACCTTTTGTGAACACCTTACACTAGTAAATCCAGCTACTCGCTCTCCTAAATCAGATTTACACGTGCAAATAGATTTGTAAATTGTTTAATTGACTTGAAGTGAAGCAGGTTGTCAAATAATCTACAAGTAACATATATTTATTGTGATAAAATGGAATAGTGCATGAAAATTGTCGGTGTGCATTCATGTTGTCTGGTATATTGGTATTCTTCTTCGACAGGCTGTTAGCACTGGCGAGGTGACCTTGAGAATTTTAAGTTTATTCACTTTTTTTTATATAATGTGCTACAAACAGTAAAAGCTTTTTTAGAGCTCTTTAAAAGGGAAGGGGGCAAAAGGAAGACAGTTGGTGCAGCAGTAACGTTTAATGTTAATCTACTACAGGATACTGCCAATAATATATTATCCATTTTCATACTGTCCAATCTCAAAGTGGTATGACTAACTAGAAAATAGATGCCTACATACTTCATACAATAACATATTGTGTGCATAAGTGGAAATAGAGTGACTTTTCAATATTGTTTTAGTTGTCTACAAGCAAACATTATCTTGATTTGTGTGAACTTTGTTATCAAATACTTCATACTGAGCTGTTGGCAAGATGATTGTGTTCATAGTGCGAGGCCCACGAAGACCTATTTTTACGTACAATCTTACTGGAAATTAATTTTGAATGTCTCCGTCCTGGTCAAGCTTCTCTGCTCCTGGCCCATAACAATCAATCAGTCAATCAATCAATCAGGGTTTTGTATAGCGCGGTTACTCACCAGTGAGGGTCTCAAGGCGCTGGGGGAGGGAGGATGCTGGTCGGACTGGGTGGAGGATCAATCGAAGAGCCAGGTCTTGAGGTCCTTCTTGAATTGGGTCAGCGACACTGATTGCTTGAGGTGGAGAGGCAGGAAGTTCCAGGTCTTGGCAGAGAGGTAGGAGAATGACCTTCCTCCGGTTCTGGTCTTGTGGATCCTGGGGACGGAAGCAAGGACAAGTTGGGAGTATCAGAGTTGTCTGGCGGGTATGTGGAATATGAGGCAGTGGTACAGGTATTCTGGTCCTTCGTCGTCTATATCATGTTCAGAACCTGCTCTGTTTTCTCTGGGTCCTAAACTGATGTGTATTCTATGGGCCTTGTTCTCCTAAAGGCCTACGTACCTTGCTGAAAAATAGCTCTTTCTGTTGAAGACGATCTGCAAAGTACTGCAACATACTCCCATAGAAAACAACCGAAGCAGGTTATAACAATAACACCACATATGGATTAATAATAAATAAACAAAATGAATTCTAAAGCCAGCCAGCCATCCGTCCGTCCGTCCGTCCGTCCATCCGTCCGTCTATCTATCTATCTATCTATCTATCTATCTATCTATCTATCTATCTATCTATCTATCTATCTAACTAGCTATCCACACTCCACAGTAAATTAATGCAAAAAGTATTTATTCCATCAATACATATGGAAACGGCAACAACAAGACAAGAGGTAACAAAATGGGGGAAAGCAACGTTACTGGAAAAATACCGGGAGAATGAGTGCGCACAAGGTTAATAATTAACTATGAGTGTGTAAAGGGATGGGCAACAAATACAGAAAATTGCTCCCATGTGATGATGAGAATCCTGCAAGTATTCATGCAAGAACGTGAGGAGATTTTGAAAGACATTGAAGCTTTAACCCCTTCGGTGCTCATGACGGAATGGTTCCGTCATGAGCACCGGCGCTCCTGTGCTCATGACGAACCATTCCGTCATGAGGACAGGGGCACGAAATCCCTCTGCTGCAGACAGCAGAGGGATTTCCCTTTTTTTTTATTGGCCTCGGGAGGTTGGGGAAGAACTTCCACAACCTCCCCAGGCCAATTTGCATTTTCATTGCAATGCCGATCGTGCGCATGGCGCGCTGTCGTCATTGCAATGAAAATGAAACTGAAACTTTGTTTCAGTTTCATTGTTTCGGTGCTCGTGGGGCTATCTTAGCCCCCGAGCATCGAAACAGATGGGAGAGGTATAGTTGGAAAGGGGAGAATCTCCCCTTTCCAATGGTACCCCGGGGGGGGGGGGCAGAAAGCCCACTAGACCCAGGGAATTTTTTTACTATTTAAATTAGGGGTGGGAGCTGCCCAATATGGGCATGCCAATGCCCCCCCTGCACAATTAAAGTCTTTCTGCCCCCCCTGGGGGGCAGAAAGCCCACTAGACGCTCAGGTTTTTTTTAACATTTAATTTAGGGGTGGGGGCTGCCCAAGATGGGCATGCCAATGCCCCCACCCTTCCCCCCACAAAATTCCAGTCTTTCTGCCCCCCCTGGGGGGCAGAAAGCCCACTAGAAACCAGGGATTTATTTTATTATGCAAATTAGGGGTGGGGGTGCCCAATATGGACATGCCAAAGCCCCCAACCCCCCCTGCACAATAACAGTCTTTCTGCCCCCCCTGGGTGCAGATGGGGGCAGTAGCCCCCAATCTGCCCCCCCGGGGGGGCAGAAAGCCCACTAGACGCCAGGGTTTTTTTTTTACGATTAATTTAGGGGTGGGGGCTACCAAAGATCGGCATGCTAATGCCCCCACCCCTCCCCCCCCCACAAAATTCCAGTCTTTCAGCCCCCCTGGGGGGAAGAAGGGGGCAGTAGCCCCCAATCTGCCCCCGTGGGGGCAGAAAGCACCCTAGACACCAGGGATTATTTTTTTTATAGGTCCGGAGTGGGGGCTGCCCAGAATGGGGATGCAAATGCCCCCATCCTACCCCCCCAAAGAAAACTAAAGACTTGCTGCCCCTCCAGGAGGAAGATGGGGGCAATAGCCCCTTGTTAGACCTGGCATCATTGGCGCGGGTCTCCCTTCCTCTTTTCTCTTCTGACCTTTAATGTTGGCTGGAATTAGATGCTCTGGGCGCTGTGCCACTGCCAATCAGTGACACAGCGCAAATGCTCCCTGTGTAAAGATAACTGTATGAATTGGAATAATCATAATTGGCTCGTTGGTTTACCTGTCAGTCCCTAGTATCAGTGCACTGCGTGTGCCCAGGGCTGATAGACCAAATACTGCTGGTGGGCCGGCAGCGCTGATTTGCGCTACCCACCGAAGCAGCTTTGAAAGTATGTCTGTGTAGCATGTTCTAATAGAGAGTTACCCTCCATTTCACTGTTCACTATTGCGAGGCCACCCGTTCTCATAGGCCAGAATGTGCAGGCTGAGTATTGCATGCCTTAATCCTCCTTGCCCCCAGGAACCTGATAGGAACGTCGAATTTGATATGTGTAAGCTCAGAACATGGAGATGCATCTTTTAGTAAGGATTATTAGCGTAGCCCATGTTCGAAAATGCCTCTACTAGAAACAAGGTATTTTCTGGTCTGAAGCTTTCCTGTAGGCTTTTGCTATCATGTGTATTTGCCGTCTGGTTTTCGAGCAGCAGGGCCAGCTGGGTCAGACCTGGCCGGAGAGAGAGATCGGCATTTAGAGTATGGGGAGGGGTGACTCTTTGATCCGAGCAGGGCCGTGCCTGGCAAGGTGAATGATGGCTCCATCTCCCAGTGGGCATCTGATAGCAGACCCCCAGATTCCCAAAGGGCAGGATGTCGCCTCGTAAACAAGTGCTCCCCGACCCCACCGAACTGGTTCTTACTGGATGCAGTGATTTGTGACTGCAGAGAACAAAGACTTTCTAGGTATAAAGCGCTGCGCTGAATCCTGTTTCGGGGTGTTCCTTCTGGATGTCAAGACGAAACTCTGTCCGAGCGGACAGAGGAAAGGACTTTGAAACTTTCACAAAGCTTGCTGAAGAAACTACCCAAGGGCCTGAATTGAGAGCTCCTCCTGCTGAAGTCTCAGGGACATTAGACTTCACCCCATCAGCCGCCCGAATTCCTTCATTAGGAATTCTACTTGCAGGTGAGGCCTCCGTCGAGTAATCCGGAACCTCTAGGTCTACTGTGAGGAACGCGGACTGGTAACCTTTGTGAACTCTGTGTGTGGTTCACCGCAGATAAGAGAGAGCTGCCGCCGCTGAGTGCCCGCCTTTATTTGAATCTGCAGAACCTGCGCTGAAACTGTGTGGGCTGCCGCAGCTAAGAGAGAGCTGCCGCCGCTGAGTGCCCGCCTTAATTTGAATCTGCAGAACCTGCGCTGAAACTGTGTGGGCCGCCGCAGCTAAGAGAGCTGCCGCCGCTGAGTGCCCGCCTTAATTTGAATCTGCAGAACCTGCGCTGAAACTGTGTGGGCCGCTGCAGCTAAGAGAGAGCTGCCGCCGCTGAGTGCCCGCCTTAAATTTGAACCTGCAGAACCTGCGCTGAGGCTGTGTGGGCCGCCGCAGCTAAGAGAGCGGCCGCCGCTGGACGCCCACACTCGTGTTAATTGTGCCACATCGTGGATTGTCCTTTGAGCCGCCGCAGCTAAGAGAGAGCTGCCGCCGCTGAGTGCTCGCACCGTTGCTAACTTTGCATCCTCGTGAATTGTCCTGTGAGCCGCCGCAGCTAAGAGAGAGTTGCTGCCGCGGAGTGCTCGCATCCTTGCTAACTGTGCATCATCGTGAATTGTCCTGTGAGCCGCCGCAGCTAAGAGAGAGTTGCTGCCGCGGAGTGCTCGCACCCTTGCTAACTGTGCATCATCGTGATTTGACCTGTGAGCCGCCGCAGCTAAGAGAGAGCTGCTGCCGCTGAGTGCTCGCACCCTTGCTAACTGTGCATCATCGTGATTTGGCCTGTGAGCCGCCGCAGCTAAGAGAGAGCTGCCGCCGCTGAGTGCTCGCACCCTGGTTAACTTTGCATCCTCATAATTTCTCCAGTGAGCTGCCGCAGCTAAGAGTGAGCTGCCGCCGCGGAGTGCTCGCACCCTTGCTAACTTTGCATCATTGGGATTTGTCCTGTGGGCCGCCGCAGCTAAGAGAGAGCTGCTGCCGCTGAGTGCCCACGTCTTTGTCAACCATGCACCATTGTGAATCGTCCTGTGGGCCGCCGCAGCTAGGAGAGCGCTGCTGCCGCCGCGAGCCCACCACAGAGCTGCACGACAAGAGTCATCGCCACCACCCGCCCGGGCTGCCGCAGCCGCGTGCTGCTGCCGCTGAGGGCCCGCCTGTCCCGGAGTGCCCGAATCGCTGCGAGTGCACCTTGCAGACCACTGCCATCGAGAACTGTGGTCGCTGGGAGTCCGCCTATCACCGTCTCCGCTTCTTCGAGAAGCTACGTCCCCATCCAATGGCAGGTATCGGGTGCGCAACGGGTCGCATAGACCCAGGTCTTGACCTCAGTCAGTGCCACGTCCTGGTGAACACGTATTGCCTTTTTTTAAGTCCCTAATGATTTACATGCCTGATGACTGGTTAAAACGCTTCTGAGAGTCTTGTACCAAACCTTAGATAAAGATACTATTTTTTTCTATACCTACTTGAGTTGTGTCCTTTTGTGGTGTCGTTACTGCCTTATTGTGCATGGTCATAAATGCTTCACACACTGCCTCTGAGATGGGCCTAGCTGCTCGTGCTACGTTACCACAGGGTTGAGCAGGGGTTATCAAAGGGGGTAGTCCACTTGCCCTGACTTGGGGAGAAGGGTCCCTATTTGGACAGTGGCGCCAGCCATTGCCAACTAAAGATCCCCATTTCCAACATTGGCGGTCAGCGGTGAGGATCAGAACTTGCATTTATGATCCACGTACAATAACTGGTAGACACCACTAGTGAGTACAGACGAAAGCGCAGACACGCACAGATTTTTTTTTTTCTCTCTCCGAATTTTTTTTTAGTTAGTTGTTTAGTATTGAATTGTTGATCGCAGCCATGAGTACTGCTAACATGGGAAAGCCAACCTCCAATGCTTCGGAGGATCTCGCCTTTGAGGAGGGAAGATTAGATACCTATACTGCCAAACAGCTGAAGTCATTTTGTAAGCACTTTGCAGTCCCCGTGATAGGTCTCTCTAGGAAGGAGGAGTACCACAAGGCGCTGAAGGCCTGGTGGGAAGCGAGAGAGTCCACTGTGGATGAGGAAGAGAATGCTGGAGGGCAGCCGGATGACGCAGTAGAGGGGGGGGAGATAGAACACCCTCCAATCCAGGTACTAGTGTATCCCAAAGGAGCCTGACCCCAGAAGAGCTGGAGGACAGGGAGAGAGATAGGAGGCATAGTTTGGAGATGGCTAAATTGGAAGGTCAGAAGGACCTTGAGAGTAAGAAGTTAGACATTGAGAAAAATCGATTGTCATTTGAACTTGAGAAAATGAGAATGGAACATGAGAGAATGTTGAGGGAGATAGAGATCAGGGCGAGGAGTGTCCCGGTCTCCCCCTCTGGTGGCAGCATACCGTTAGTAACTCCTGAGAATAGAGTTTATATTCCTAAGGATGTCATTAAGGATTTTCACAAGAGTGAGGATATTGGGCAATGGTTTGCCGAATATGAGATAGCAATGGTGTCCCACCGGGTCCCTGAGCAAGATTGGGGAGCGGGATTGTGGGGGCGCTTTGTGAGTGATGGTAGGGATACCCTGTTGGACCTGCCTGAGGAGAGCAGGATGGTGTATGCCCATATGAAAGAAGCTTTGATGAAGCTTTGATGACCCGTTATGGTTTGACCCCAGAAATGTACAGGCAGAGGTTTAGGACCTGTTAGAAGTTAGAGGGTACCACGTGGGTTGAATATGTGTCTTTTTTCTGCAGAGCAATGGATCGCTGGGTAAAAGGTAGCAAAGTGGAAACTTTCGAGCAATTGTATGATTTGTTTGCGTGGGAGCATTTGTCCAGTAACTGTTTTCCAGAGCTACGCCAGCACCTGATTGATAGCAAGCTGACTAACCCTAGGAAGCTTGCTGAGGAGGCGGACCGCTGGGTGAGCACCCGGGTCCGCAAAGGTTTTGTGGGAGACTTCGCCCGAGGTGGGCAGGGTCCCCAGCAGAAAAGTGGGGGGGACAAGGGTAAACAGAGGGAGTTCCAGAGAGGGCCCCAAAGTAATTCCCAAGGGAACCAAGCAGTGGTGTCCCAGCCTCCCCCTGAGAAGAAGCCAGTGTCCCCGTCAGGTAGGTCTGTTCATAGGGGGCCCCTTACTTGTTTCAAGTGTGGTCAAGTGGGCCACCGGTATTATGATCCCCAGTGTCCTCAGAGGGACCCCAATGCATCCCCTCGTGCACCACCCCGTGCACCATCCTGCCAGATTGCCAGTGTAGCCCTGGGGGGGGAGGAAATGGAGGTCCAAGGTGGATGGGATCCCGTAGAGTTAACCCTTGTCTCACTAGGGGACTTCGAGAAGGTCCCTAACCCCACACTGCCGACCAACACTCAGAAGTACCGGCAGTGGGTGACCATCAATGGCCATAGAGTGGAGGCTCTCAGGGACACCGGAGCTAGTGTGACTGCTGTCAGCTCCCGGTTGGTGTCCAAAGAGCAAGTTGTCCCCCATGCATTCTGCCCCGTAGTATCAGCAGACAACTCAGAGAGCCAGTGTGAAGTGGTTCAGGTTCCCTTCGAATGGGGGGGGGTCACAGGAACTCTTCAAGTGGCTGTGAGGGCCGCCATGCCTGTAGACTGTCTGTTGGGCAACGATCTGGAGAACTCCCCGTGGGCTACGGTGGAGAGAAAGTCTCATTTGGAAATGTTGGGGTTGCCTCAGTGGGCGTGTGTGACCACTCGGTCCATGACAGCTCAGAAGGATGTTCAGGAGGGTCTGGAGCCTGAAAGTATGGCCTAGGCCCCTGCCTCACAGAGAAGGGGTAGGGGGTGCGGGAAACCGGCCCCCACGGTTCCCACGGTCCCGGAGGGAGCAGACCTTGAGGGGGATGCCCTGGGACCTACAGGGGAACAAGTGGCCGAACTGGGGGACCTACCGGAGCTGACCCATTGGCAGCAGGAAGGGGGGCCCTCCAGGGAGGAATTTTGCGAGCAGCAAAGAACCTGCCCTTCTCTTGAGGGGGTGCGGCGACAGGCCGCCGCCCAGGCAGTAGGTGACCAGACAGGGTCACATTGGATCTATTGGGAGAACGACCTCCTTTACAGCGAGCCTAAGGTTGCTAAGCCTGGGTCAGCCCGTGTGCTGGTGGTACCCCAGCGCTTCAGGACATTCCTACTGGGGTTGGCTCATGATGTGCCACTGGCCGGACATTTGGGACAGACCAAGACCTTTGAGAGGCTGGTCACCCACTTCTATGGGCCCCAGATGCGCAGGAGCTCCGATGCTCACTGCAGAACGTGTGAGACTTGCCAGGCAAGTGGGAAGAGTGGGGGGGAAGATTAAGGCCCCACTACAGCCCTTTCCCGTGGTGAGCACCCCATTCAAAAGAGTGGGCATTGATATTGTGGGGCCTCTGGATCCCAAGGCAGCCATGGGCAACAGGTTCATCCTGGTCTTGGTGGACCATGCCACCCGGTACCCTGAGGCCATCCCGCTCAGGACAGTGACGGCCCCGTGGTGGGACGGGCACTGATGGGGATTTTCTCCCGTGTGGGATTCCCCAGAGAGGTGGTGTCCGATAGGGGAACTAACTTCATCTCCAAGTACATGAAGTCTCTGTGGGAGGAGTGTGGAGTAACGTATAAGTTCACCACTCCTTACCACCCCAGGGTAATGGGCTGGTTGAGAGATTCAACCGGACCCTTAAGGTCACGATTATGGGCCTAGGCAAGCCCATGAGGCGCAAGTGAGATGTCCTCTTACCATGCCTGTTGTTTGCTTACCGTGAGGTGCCACAGAAGTCCTTAGGGTTCAGTCCCTTTGAGCTGCTCTATGGTCACCCGGTAAGAGGGCCTCTGAGCCTGGTCAAGGAAGGCTGGGAGCAATCTCCCAGGAAACCTCCCCAAGATGTGTTTAGTTACATGCTGGCCTTCAGGAACCCGACTCGGCGTTTCAGGAAACTTGCTGAGGCAAACCTGGAAACCAGCCAGGAAGAGATGAAACGCTGGCACGGTCAGAATGCCACTCTGCTCGAGTTTCAGCCTGGACAGAAGGTTTGGGTCATGGCCCCGGTGGAGCCCTGTGCGCTCCAGGATAAGTGGACCGGCCCCTTTGAGGTGGTGGAGCGCAAGAGTCCTGTTACCTACGTGGTGGACTTGCAGTCTCCCAGGTACCCCTTGCGGGTCCTGCATGTTAACCGCCTGAAGCCCCACTTTGAGAGGTCTGAAGTGGGCATGCTTCTGGCCACAGATGCTGGGATGGAGGAGGATAGCGAGCCCCTTCCTGACCTCCTGTGTGCAGGGGAGCGAGATGGGTCAGTGGAGGGTGTGGTCCTCTCCACCACACTGACCCCTGAGCAGCAGGGTGATTGTCGCCACCTGGTGGGGCAATTCAGTGATCTGTTCTCCCTGGTACCTAGTGTCACTGATTGGTGTGTCCATGACGTGGACACCGGGGACAGTCCTCCCATTAAGCACAAGGCTTACCGAGTGACTGACCGGGTAAGGGCCTACATTAAGGATGAGTTTACCAAAATGTTTGCCCTTGGGGTGATTGAGTCCTCTAGCAGTCCTTGGTCCAGCCCAGTGGTCCTGGTACCAAAAGCTTCAGCGCCTGGTACCACCCCCGAACTTCGGTTCTGCGTGGACTATCGGGGCCTCAATTCAGTCACGAAGACTGACGCGCACCCCATCCCCAGAGCTGATGAGCTCATAGATCGGTTAGGGGCTGCCAAATACCTCAGCACATTTGATTTGATGTCTGGGTATTGGCAGATCGCCTTGACCGAGGGGGCAAAGGAGAGGTCAGCCTTCTCCACACCCGATGGGCACTACCAGTTCCGGGTGATGCCCTTTGGAATGAAGAATGCCCCTGCCACCTTTCAGAGGCTGGTCAACAGGGTGTTGGTCAGGCTGGAAGACTTCAGTGCCGCCTACCTGGATGACATTGCGGTGTTTAGCTCCTCTTGGGAGGACCACCTGCGCCACCTCTGGGAGGTATTGATGGCACTGCGGAAGGCAGGCCTCACAATCAAAGCCAGTAAGTGCCAGATTGGGCAGGGTTCTGTAGTGTATTTGGGGCACCAGGTAGGGAGCGGCCAGGTGTCGTCCCTTCGGCCCAAGATTGAAACTATCCTGGCATGGGAACCCCCCAAGACTCAGACGCAGGTGAGAGCCGTCTTAGGACTCACGGGGTACTACAGGAGGTTTGTCAAAGGATACGGTAACATTGTTGCACCCTTGACTGAGCTGACTTCTAAGAAGCAGCCAAAGAAGGTAAACTGGACTGACACCTGTCAGAACGCTTTTGACGCCCTGAAGACTGCCATGTGCACTGCACCCGTGCTTCAGGCGTCCGACTTTTCAAAGGAATTCGTTGTCCAGACAGATGCCTCAGAGCATGGTATAGGGGCTGTTCTGTCACAGATCAATGAGGAGGGACTAGACCAACCGGTAGCCTTCCTAAGCAGGAGGTTACTTCCCGGGAACAGAGGTGGAGTGCAATTGAGCGTGAGGCATTTGCTGTGGTCTGGGCGCTGAAGAAGCTGAGGCCATATTTGTTTGGGACTCACTTCCGGGTTCAGACAGACCACAGGCCCCTTAGATGGTTGATGCATATGAGGGGTGAGAATCCCAAGTTGTTGAGGTGGTCCATTTCCCTACAGGGTATGGATTTCACGGTGGAACACCGCTCTGGTACAGAGCATGCCAATGCTGACGGTCTGTCCAGGTTCTTCCGCCTTAGTGATGAGAACTCCCAAGGGAATGGTTAGTTCTCCCCACATTTCATCTGGAGGGGAAGTGTGTTAGACCTGGCATCATTGGTCGGGTCTCCCTTCCTCTTTTCTCTTCTGACCTTTTATGTTGGCTGGATTTAGATGCTCTGGGCACTGTGCCACTGCCAATCAGCGACACAGCGCAAATGCTCCCTGTGTAAAGATAACTGTATGAATTGGAATAATCATAATTGGCTCGTTGGTTTACCTGTCAGTCCCTAGTATCAGTGCACTGCGTGTGCCCAGGGCTGATAGACCAAATACTGCTGGTGGGCCGGCAGCGCTGATTTGCGCTACCCACCGAAGCAGCTTTGAAAGTATGTCTGTGTAGCATGTTCTAATAGCGAGTTACCCTCCATTTCACTGTTCACTATTGCGAGGCCACCCGTTCTCATAGGCCAGAATGTGCAGGCTGAGTATTGCATGCCTTAATCCTCCCTACCCCCAGGAACCTGATAGAAACATCGAATTTGGTATGTGTAAGCTCAGAACATGGAGATGCATCTTTTAGTAAGGATTATTAGCGTAGCCCATGTTCGAAAATGCCTCTACTAGAAACGAGGTATTTTCTGGTCTGAAGCTTCCCTGTAGGCTTTTGCTAGCGTGTGTATTGGCCGTCTGGTTTTGGAGCAGCAGGGCCAGCTGGGTCAGACCTGGCCAGAGAGAGAGATCGGCATTTAGAGTATGGAGAGGGGTGACTCTTTGATCCAAGCAGGGCCGTGCCTGGCAAGGTGAATGATGGCTCCATCTCCCACTGTCCGTCTGATAGCAGACCCCCAGATTCCCAAAGGGGCAGGATGTCACCTCGTAAACCAAGTGCTCCCCGACCCCACCGAACTGGTTCTGACTGGATGCAGTGATTTGTGACTGCAGAGAACAAAGACTTTCTAGGTATAAAGCGCTGCGCTGAATCCTGTTTCGGGGTGTTCCTTCTGGATGTCAAGACGAAACTCTGTCCGAGCGGACAGACGAAAGGACTTTGAAACTTTCACCAAGCTTGCTGAAGAAACTACCCAAGGGCCTGAATTGAGAGCGCCTCCTGCTGACGTCTCAGGGACATTAGACTTCACCCCATCAGCCGCCCGAATTCCTTCGTTAGGAATTCTACCTGCAGGTGAGGCCTCCGTCGAGTAATCCGGAACCTCTAGGTCTACTGTGAGGAACGCGTACTGGTAACCTTTGTGAACTCTGTGTGTGGGCCGCCGCAGCTAAGAGAGAGCTGCCGCCGCTGAGTGCCCGCCTTAATTTGAATCTGCAGAACCTGCGCTGAAACTGTGTGGGCTGCCGCAGCTAAGAGAGAGCTGCCGCTGCTGAGTGCCCGCCTTAATTTGAATCTGCAGAACCTGCGCTGAAACTGTGTGGGCCGCCGCAGCTAAGAGAGAGCTGCCGCCGCTGAGTGCCTGCCTTAAATTTGAACCTGCAGAACCTGCGCTGAGGCTGTGTGGGCCGCCGCAGCTAAGAGAGCTGCCGCCGCTGGACGCCCGCACTCGTGTTAATTGTGCCACATCGTGGATTGTCCTTTGAGCCGCCGCAGCTAAGAGAGAGCTGCCGCCGCTGAGTGCTCGCACCGTTGCTAACATTGCATCCTCGTGAATTGTCCTGTGAGCCGCCGCAGCTAAGAGAGAGTTGCTGCCGCGGAGTGTTCGCATCCTTGCTAACTGTGCATCATTGTGAATTGTCCTGTGAGCCGCCGCAGCTAAGAGAGAGTTGCTGCCGCGGAGTGCTCGCACCCTTGCTAACTGTGCATCATCGTGATTTGACCTGTGAGCCGCCGCAGCTAAGAGAGAGCTGCCGCCGCTGAGTGCTCGCACCCTTGCTAACTGTGGATCATCGTGATTTGGTCTGTGAGCCGCCGCAGCTAAGAGAGAGCTGCCGCTGCTGAGTGCTCGCACCCTGGTTAACTTTTCATCCTCGTAATTTGTCCAGTGAGCCGCCGCAGCTAAGAGAGAGCTGCCGCCGCGGAATGCTCGCACCCTTGCTAACTTTGCATCATTGGGATTTGTCCCGTGGGCCGCCGCAGCTAAGACAGAGCTGCTGCCGCTGAGTGCTCGCACCCTTGCTAACTTTGCATCATTGGGATTTGTCCTGTGGGCCGCCGCAGCTAAGAGAGAGCTGCTGCCGCTGAGTGCCCACGTCTTTGTCAACCTTGCACCATCGTGAATCGTCCTGTGGGCCGCCGCAGCTAGGAGAGCGCTGCTGCCGCCGCGAGCCCACCACGGAGCTGCACGACGAGAGTCAACGCCACCACCCGCCCGGGCCGCCGCAGCCGCGTGCTGCTGCCGCTGAGGGCCCGCCTGTCCCGGAGTGCCCGAATTGCTGCGAGTGCACTTTGCGGACCACTGCCATCGAGAACTGTGGTCGCTGGGAGTCCGCCTGTCACCGTCTCCGCTTCTTCGAGAAGCTACGTGCTGGGTCCCCGTCCAACGGCAGGTATCAGGTGTGCAACGGGTCGCATAGACCCAGGCCTTGACCTCAGTCAGTGCCACGTCCTGGTGAACACGTATTGACTTTTTTTAAGTCCCTAATGATTTACATGCCTGATGACTGGTTAAGCGTAATTTACAACAATGTCTCAACCGGATTCAATAAGGAAGGCAAATGCATATGTATGTACACAACATTACAAAGCAGACGCAAAAAAAAAAAAAAAAAAAAAAAGGGAGACTCCCGATCTTCTTTCAAAAGTGCTCATGGCATCATATATTTAAAATCTCAATTCATACAAAACAGTTATAACAGCACTGTAAGCAAAAATTGCGAAGGCAACCCAAGAGGACTTAGTGCACGATGACTGGTTAAAACGCTTCTGAGAGTCTCGTACCAAACCTTAGATAAAGATACTATTTTTTTCTATACCTACTTGAGTTGTGTCCTTTTGTGGTGTCGTTACTGCCTTATTTTGCATGGTCATAAATGCTTCACGCACTGCCTCTGAGATGGGCCTAGCTGCTCGTGCTACGTTACCACAGGGTTGAGCAGGGATTATCAAAGGGGGTAGCCCACTTGCCCTGACTTGGGGAGAAGGGTTCCTATTTGGACAGTGGCGCCAGCCATTGCCAACTAGAGACCCCCATTTCCAACACCCCTGATCTGCCCTTGAAGGGGCAGAAAGCCCACAAAGCGCCAGGGATTTTTTTTTAATATAGGTTGGGGTGGGGGTTGCCCAGAATGGGCATGTCAAGGCCCCGACCCCCCAATAAAATGAAACAGTCTTTCTGCCCCCCCTGGGAGGCAGATGGGGCAATAGCCCCTTATCTGCCCCCCCGGGTGGGACAGAAAGCCCACTAGCCACCAGGGATTTTTTTTTCTCCAAAGTTGGGGGTGGGGGTTGCCCAGAATGGGCATGCCAATGCCCCCACCCCCCCAAAAAAGATGCCACAGCCTTTCTGCCCCCCCCCAGGAGGCAGATGGGGGCAGTAGCCCCTGATCTGCCCCCCGGGGGGGCAGAAAGTCCACTAGGCACCAGCGATTATGCTGGCTTTTCTATTAGTAGGGGTGGGGGCTTCCCAGAATGGGCATCCCAATGCCCCCACACCCCCAAAAGAATAGCCACAGTCTTTCTGCCCCCTTGGGGGCATATCGGGGGAATAGCCCTTGATTTCCCTCCTCCCCAGGGCGGCAGAAAGCCCACTAGGCACTGAATTTTCTTCAGGATGTGCCTACCTGTGGATTTTGGGCCCTAGCGCAGCCGGCACATAGGGAAACCTAGCAAACTTGTACATTTTTGAAAACTAGACACCAAGGGGAATCCAGGATGGGGTGACTTGTGTGCCTCTCACCAGTGTCTGTTACCCAGAATCCCTTGCAAACCTCAAACTTTGTAAAAAAAAAACACATTTTCCTCACATTTTTGTGGTGGAAAGTTCTGGAATCTGCGTGGATCCACAAAATTCCACCCACTCCGCGTTCCCCAAAGTCTTCCGAGAAAAATGGTACCTCACTTGTGTGGGTAGGCCTAGTGCCCGCGACAGGAAACGGCCCAAAACGCAACGTGGACACACCACATTTTCTCAGTGAAAACGGACCCTTTTTTTGCAGAGTGCCTAGCTGTAGATTTTGAACCCTAGCTCTGCCGGCACCTAGGGAATCCCAGCAAACCTATACATTTTTGAAAACTAGACACCCAGGGGAATCCAGGATGGGGTGACTTGTCTGGCTCTCACCAGGTTCTGTTACCCAGAATCCTTTGCAAACCTCAAAATTTGTATAAAAAAAACACATTTTCCTCACATTTCTATGGTGGAAAGTTCTGGAATCTGTGTGGATCCACAAAATTCCACTCACCCCGCATTCCCCAAAGTCTTCCGAGAAAAATGTTACCTCACTTGTGTGGGTGGGTCAAGTACCCGCGACAGGCAAAGGCCCATAACCTAGTGAAGCGACATCAAAATTGCCTATCACAAACCAACCTGGTTTTGCAAGGGGGGTCACCTGGGTTTTTGGCCCCGGGGCTCGGCGGCCAGGTAGGGAAACCTACCAACACACACATTTCTGAAAACTAGACACCCGGGGGATTATAGGGAGGTATGGCTTGTGTGGATCCCCCAACATTTTCTTACCCAGAATCCCCTGCAAACCTCAAATTTAGCTGAAAAAATCACTTTTTCCACACATTTTTGTGTGGGAAAGTTGTGGCATCACGGGACTGACACAAATTTTCTACCACCCAGAGTTCCTGCAGGTCTCCCGATAAAAATGGTGCCTCACTCGTGTGGGAGGCCCAAGTACCTGCGACAGGCAAGGGCCCAAAACGGATTGAGGCGACATCAAAATTGCCTAGCACAAAACGACCTGGTTTTGCAAGGGGGGTCACCTGGGTTTTTGGTCCCGTGCTTGGCAGCCAGCTAGGGAGACCTACCAAACCCACACATTTCTGAAAACTAGACACCCGGGGGATTCCAGGGAGGTATGGCTTGCGTGGATCCCCCAACATATTCTTACCCAGAATCCCCTGCAAACCTCAAATTTAGCTAAAACAATCACTTTTTCCACAGTTTTTTGTGTGGGAAAGTTGTGGCATCACCGGGCTGACACAAATTTCCTACCACCCAGCGTTCCCCCAGGTCTCCCGATAAAAATGGTGCCTCACTCGTGTGGGAGACCCAAGTACCCGCGACAGGCAAGGGCCCAAAATGTATTGAGGCGACATCAAAATTGCCTATCACAAAACGACCTGGTTTTGCAAGGGGGTCACCTGGGTTTTTGGCCCCGTGCTCGGCGGCCAGCTAGGGAAACCTACCAACCCACACATTTCTGAATACTAGACACCCGGGGGATTATAGGGAGGTATGGCTTGTATGGATCCCCCAACATTTTCTTACCCAGAATCCCCTGCAAACCTCAAATTTAGCTGAAAAAATCACTTTTTCCACACATTTTTGTGTGGGAAAGTTGTGGCATCACGGGACTGACACAAATTTTCTACCACCCAGCGTTGCTGCAGGTCTCCCGATAAAATAGGTGCCTCACTCGTGTGGGAGGCCCAAGTACCTGCGACAGGCAAGGGCCCAAAACGTATTGAGGCGACATCAAAATTGCCTAGCACAAAACGACCTGGTTTTGCAAGGGGGGTCACCTGGGTTTTTGGTCCCGTGCTTGGCAGCCAGCTAGGGAGACCTACCAAACCCACACATTTCTGAAAACTAGACACCCGGGGGATTCCAGGGAGGTATGGCTTGCGTGGATCCCCCAACATTTTCTTACCCAAAATCCCCTGCAAACCTCAAATTTTGCTGAAAAAATCACTTTTTCCACACATTTTTGTGTGGGAAAGTTGTGGCATCACCGGGCTGACACAAATTTCCTACCACCCAGCGTTCCCGCAGGTCTCCCGATAAAAATGGTGCCTCACTCGTGTGGGAGGCCCAAGTACCCGCGACAGGCAAGGGTCCAAAACGTATTGAGGCGACATCAAAATTGCCTATCACAAAACGACCTGGTTTTGCAAGGGGGGTCACCTGGGTTTTTGGCCCCGTGCTTGGCGGCCAGCTAGGGAAACCTACCAAACCCACACATTTCTGAAAACTAGACACCCGGGGAATTCCAGGGAGGTATGACTTGCGTGGATCCCCCAACATTTTCTTACCCAGAATCCCCTGCAAACCTCAAATTTAGCTAAAAAAATCACCTTTTCCACAGTTTTTTGTGTGGGAAAGTTGTGGCATCACTGGGCTGACACAAATTTCCTACCACCCAGCGTTCCCCAGGTCTCCCGATAAAAATGGTGCCTCACTCGTGTGGGAGGCCCAAGTACCACGACAGGCAAGAGCCCAAACGTATTGAGGCGACATCAAAATTGCCTATCACAAAACGACCTGGTTTTGCAAGAGGGTCACCTGGGTTTTGGCCCCATGCTCGGCGACCAGCTAGGGAAACCTAGCAAACCCACACATTTCTGAAAACTAGACACCGAGGGGATTCCAGGGAGGTATGGCTTGCATGGATCCCCCAACATTTTCTTACCCAGAATCCCCTGCAAACCTCAAATTTAGCTGAAAAAATCATTTTTTCTACAGTTTTTTGTGTGGGAAAGTTGTGGCATCACCGGGCTGACACAAATTTCCTACCACCCAGCGTTCCCCCAGGTCTCCCGATAAAAATGGTACCTCACTCGTGTGGGAGGCCCAAGTACCCATGACAGGCAGGGGCCCAAAACGTATTGAGGCGACATCAAAATTGCCTATCACAAAACGAAATGGTTTTGCAAGGAGTGTCACCTGGGTTTTTGGCCCCGTGCTCGGCGGCCAGCCAGGGAAACCTACCAAACCCATACATTTCTGAAAACTACACACCCGGGGGATTCCAGGGAGGTATGGCTTGCGTGGATCCCCCAACTTTTTCTTACCCAGAATCCCCTGCAAACCTCAAATTTAGCTGAAAAAATAAATCACTTTTTCCACACATTTTTGTGTGGGAAAGTTGTGGCATCACTGGGCTGACACAAATTTCCTACCACCCAGCGTTCCCCCAGGTCTCCCAATAAAAATGGTGCCTCACTCGTGTGGGAGGCCTTAGTACCCACGACAGGCAAGGGCCCAAAACGTATTGAGGCAACATCAAAATTGCTATCACAAAATGTTTTAGGCCCTTGCCTGTCGCGGGTACTTAGGCCTCCCAAGCGAGTGAGGCACCATTTTTATTGGGAGACCTGGGGAACGCTGGGTGGTAGAAATTTGTGTCAGCCCGGTGATGCCACAACTTTCCACACAAAAATGTGTGAAAAAGTGATTTTTCAGCTACATTTGAGGTTTGCAGAGATTCTGGGTAAGAAAAGTTGGGGATCCATGCATGCCATACCTCCCTGGAATCCGCTGGGTGTCTAGTTTTCAGAAAGTGTGGGTTTGGTAGGTTTCCCTGGTGGCCGCCGAGCACTGGGCAAAACCCAGGTGACCCCCTTGCAAGACCAGGTCGTTTTGTGATAGGCAATTTTGATGTCAGCCTCAATATGTTTTGGGCCCTTGCCTGTCGCGGGTACTTGGGCCTCCCACGCAGTGAGGCACCATTTTATCGGGAGACCTGGGGACGTTGGTGGTAGGAAATTTGTGTCAGCCCGTGATGCCACAACTTTCCACACAAAAATGTGTGGAAAAAGTGATTATTTCAGCTAAATTTGAGGTTTGCAGGGGATTCTGGGTAAGAAAACTATGGGGAATCCACGCAAGCCATACCTCCCTGGAATTCCCCGGGTGTCTAGTTTTCAGAAATGTGTGGGTTTGGTAGTTTCTCCTAGTTGGCCGCCGAGCACGGGACCAAAAACCCAGGTGACCCCCCTTGCAAAACCAGGTCGTTTTGTGATAGACGATGTCGCCTCAATATGTTTTGGGCCCTTGCCTGTCGCGGGTACTTGAGCCTCCCGCACGAGTGAGGCACCATTTTTATCAGGAGACCTGGAGGAACGCTGGGTGGTAGGAAATTTGTGTCAGCCCGTGATGCCACAACTTTCCCACACAAAATGTGTGGAAAAATTGATTTTTCAGCTAAATTTGAGGTTTGCAGGGATTCTGAAGTAAACGTTGGGGATCCACGCAAGCCATACCTCCCTGGAATCCCGAGTGTCTAGTTTTCAGAAATATGTGGGTTTGGTAGGTTCTCCTAGTTGGCCGCCGAGCACGGACCAAAACCCAGGTGACCCCTTGCAAAACTAGGTCGTTTTGTGATAGGAAATTTGATGTTGCCTCAATGCGTTTTGGGCCCTTGCCTGTCGCTGGTACTTGGGCCTCCCACATGAGTGAGGCACCATTTTATCGGGAGACCTGGGAGCGCTGGGTGTAGGAAATTGTGTCAGCCCGGTGATGCCACAACTTTCCCACACAAAAATGTGTGGATAAAGTGATTTTTCAGCTAAATTTGAAGTTTGCAGGGGATTCTGGGTAGGAAAAAGTTGGGGGATCCATGCAAGCCATACCTCCCTGGAATCCACTGCGTGTCTAGTTTTCAGAAATGTGTGGGTTTTGTAGGTTTCCCTAGCTGGCCGCCGAGCACGGGGCCAAAAACCCAGGTGACCCCCCTTGCAAAACCAGGTCGTTTTGTGATAGGCAAGTTTTGATGTCGCCTCAATGCGTTTTGGACCATTGCCTGTCGCGAGTACTGGGCCTCCCACTGCGAGTGAGGCACCATTTTTATCAGGAGACCTGGGGAACGCTGGGTGGTAGGAAATTTGTGTCAGCCCGGTGATGCCATAACTTTCCCACACAAAAATGTGTGGAAAAAGTGATTTTTCTCAGCTAAATTTCAGGTTTGCAGGGGATTCTGGGTAAGAAAACGTTGGGGGATCCACACAAGCTATACCTCCCTGGAATCCCCCGGGTGTCTAGTTTTCAGAAATGTGTGGCTTTGGTAGGTTTCTCTAGCTGGCCACCGAGCACTGGGATAAAAACCCAGGTGACCCCCCCTTGCAAAACCAGGTCGTTTTGTGATAGGCAATTTTGATGTCGCCTCAATACGTTTTGGGCTCTTGCCTGTCGCGGGTACTTGGGCCTCCCACACGAGTGAGGCACCATTTTTATTGGGACACCTGGGGGAATGCTGGGTGGTTGGAAATTTGTGTCAGCCCGGTGATGCCACAACTTTTCCACACAAAAAACTGTAGAAAAAATGATTTTTTCAGCTAAATTTGATGTTTGCAGGGGATTCTGGGTAAGAAAATTTTGGGGGATCCACGCAAGCCATACCTCCCTGGAATACCCCGGGTGTCTAGTTTTCAAAAATGTATAGGCTTGCTAGGTTTCCCTAGGTGCCGGCAGAGCTAGGGTTCAAAATCTACAGCTAGGCACTTTGCAAAAAAAGTGTCAGTTTTCACTGTGAAAATGTGGTGTGTCCACGTTGCATTTTGGGCCGTTTCCTGTCGCGGGCACTAGGACTACCCACACAAGTGAGGTACAATTTTTCTCGGAACACTTTGGGGAACGGGGGTGGGTGGAATTTTGTGGATTCACGGAGATTCCAGAACTTTCCACTACAGAAATGTGAGGAAAATGTGGTTTTTTTGACAAATTTTGAGGTTTGCAAGGGATTCTGGGTAACAGAACCTGGTGAGAGCCAGTCAAGTCACCCCGTCCTGGATTCCCCTGGGTGTCTAGTTTTCAAAAATGTATAGGTTTGCTAGGTTTCCCTAAGTGCCGGCAGAGCTAGGGTTCAAAATCTACAGCTAGGCATTTTGCAAAAAAAGGGTCAGTTTTCACCATGAAAATGTGTTGTGTCCACGTTGCGTTTTGGGCCATTTGCTGTCGCGGGCACTAGGCCTACCCACACAACTGAGGTACCATTTTTCTCGGAAGACTTTGGGTAATGCGGGGTGGGTGGAATTTTGTGGATCCACGCAGATTCCAGAACTTTCCTCCACAGAAATGTGAGGAAAATGTGTTTTTTTTTACAAAGTTTTAGGTTTTCAAGGGATTCTGGGTAATAGAACCTGGTGAGAGCCAGTCAAGTCACCCCATCCTGGATTCCCCGGGGTGTCTAGTTTTCAAAAATCTATAGGTTTGCCAGGTTTCCCTAGGTGCCGGCAGAGCTAGGGTTCAAAATCTACAGCTAGGCACTCTACAACAAAGGGTCAGTTTTCACTGTAAAAATAAAGTGTGTCCAAGTTGCGTTTTGAGCCGTTTCCTGTCGCGGGCACTAGGCCTACCCACACAAGTGAGGTACCATTTTTATCGGGAGACTTAGGGTAACACAGAATTGTAGAGCAACTGTTATTACCTATTGACTTTCGATGCATTTCTGCCTTCCAAATGAAAGACAATGTGTAAAAAAGAAGTCATTTTGAAAAATGACCTATAATTCTCATGCTAGTACGGGTACTCACAATTTGGGAAATGTGCAAATATCTACTGTTTCTAAGCTCTATATTTTGTTCCAATTTCAGAAATACATAGGTGTCTTTCATACCGATTTTTCCATGTATATATTTTCCCAAATGAATTGCTATATACCCGGTACATAAATAAAAAACCATTGCAAGACGCTGCTCAGTTATTGGCTCTGGGTTCGTCGGGTTCTTGGTGAACCTACAAGTCCTATATATCCCCACAACCAGAAAGGTCCAGCGGATGTAACAGTATATTGCTTTCAAACAGCTGTCATAATTAGAAGAAGTTACAGGTGAAAACGTTGACACAAATGGCTGTTTTTTTCAACTGATTTTCAATTTTTCCCATATTCAACGGTTAGTTTCTCTAAAGAAACCTTAAAAGATCCACACAAATGACCCCTTGCTGAATTCAGAATTTTGTCTACTTTTCTTAAATGTATAGTTTTCCAGGCTCCACTATTGCTTTCATACTCATTTCTACCATTAACTGGAAAGAGGTTGAAAGCACAAAAAATAGCAAAAATAGGCTATGTCCCAGAAAAATGCCAAAACTGTGTAAAATTTTTTGGTTTTCTGACAAAAGTCTGCTTGTCCCTGAAAGCAGGGAAGATGGTGATTTCAGCACCACAACCCCTTTTTTGATACCATTTGCAGGGAAAAAACCAGACGCTTTCATCTGTAGCCCTTTTTTCCCATTTTTCCCCCCCAAAAAAAAAATTTAGCTGTATTTTGGCTAATTTCTGGGTCCCCTCCAGGGGAATCCACAAACCCTGGGTACCTTTACAATCCCCATGATGTTGGAAAAAAAGGACGCAAATTTGACGTGGATACCTCATGTGGTCAAAAAGTTACAGGGGCCTAAGCCCGCACTACCCCAAATAGCCAAAAAAAGGCTTAGCACAGGGGGGGAAAAGGCCTAGCAGCGAAGGGGTTAACTAAAGAACTGAAAGAACTCGATACCAAGGAATCTGTGGATACATTTCTGGTGGAGATGAAGGAAAGGGTGAATAAACTAGAGGAAAAGATCAAAATGAAAAAAAAAGTTATATCTCGGAAGAAGGAGCTGCAGGATGTTCAGACCAAAGTATGAATCAAAATTTCGAATTATTTAAAGGAATTCATACTGATAATCAGCAGAAGAATAAATATCAATGGCACAATGACAGAGAACGAGGGAGAGAAGGAAAAGGAAGAGGCAAAGGCAGAGGCGTAACAATCAAGGATAGGAAGGAACAACAAAAAATGTGCCACCTCATGGGAATAATCACAAGGGGGCAGAAATCAGGCAAATGATGGAGGAAATGACAAACATGGTAAATTCGTCTTTTAAACATTATTGAACTGAATGTATTGATATTTGGTTCATCCCTTTGCCCCAGTATGGCATTTAATTATGCTCAACGCTGTTTTGCCCTACATAGATTCACTACAGTATTGAATATCCACACATGGTACACAGCAAAGGGTCAACAGTATACTCCCATCACTCAGGTGGAGGCTATTCGTAAGTTGAACATCAGTGACATAGATGTCCTTTTTACATTGGCACAATTGGATCCAGTAAGTGGGGATAGAGGAGAGAAATTCCTGAACTTAGCCGACGTGGGGATAGATTTCAACAAAAGCTGCCCAGTAAATTTTAGGCAAAATCCAGTTTCAGACCTACTCTTTGCCGCAATGTAATTGACAAATATGAGGAGGTTGTCATACAAGACCTTAGGAAATTGGACAAAAAGAACAGATGGCAGGCGAACAACCTTATCTAAGCATAAAGAAAAGCCATTAAAGGATTACAAAATGCTGATGGTATTTTAATGAGTCTGACAAAGGGGGTCATATTCTTATCATAGCTAATGAGATGTATTTGAAAGAGGGTTATAACCAACTTAATAGTAAGAATTGTAATGGGATTACACGAAAGAATGTCATATTAGTGTTCAATTAGGTGTATTATGACATTTTGAGAGTGGAGAGAGTGAGTCTCGATCAAATGGGAGGAATTCAAATTTCTTTATTGTGAACATCCCAAGATCCCCATCCTTTACCTGTTCTTCAACCTGCACACAAATACCACTAATCCTCCAGGCAGACCCACTGTATCCTCAAGGCGATGCCTTCTGGAGAATACATCAAAGTATATAAATTATTTCCTATGTCCTTTTGTCACTTCCCTGCCATCTTGCATCCAAAATAGTTGTGACTTTGTATCACCTATTGAAGGCACACACTGGAAGGATGATTACATGATGCTGTCCTTAGATGTACTAAAGTATACAAAAAGTGATGGATGGAATGCTTAAATTAATCTCAGCCACTGGTAATTACTCGGTGCTGCATCCCAATCCATCCTTATTGTGCACCAGGCCACCTCAGTTTGGACCCAGCTATATGCAAATCAGCCTTGAACCTGCTACAATGGAAAAAGTCCAGCCATACCTGCAAGGTGTGTCGCCCTAAGTGAGACTGATATACCGAGGGTGGGTCCTGTGCATACTGCGTCAGTGGAACCAAGGTGTACCCAGCTAATGAACCCATAACTAGGGTGAAACCGGTCCTGGGTTGCTTGTGTTTTGGTTCAGGGAGGACCTGGCTTGACAGTTCGGGCTGAGCTGTTCTGATTGGAGCAGTGTCCAGGATGATTTGCATATAACTGGGTCTTAACTGAGGTAAAATGTTGTGGAAAATAACAATGGATTGAGATACGGCCAGAGTAATTACCAGTGGCTACCGTTAATTCAAGCATTCCATCCATCACTGTTTTGTATACTTTAGTGACCTTAGATGTAGGCAGTCTATATACTATATATACTGGACATGAAGACGGAGTCCGTGCAAGTAGACATTTTCACAGACCAAGAACTTTGTCGTTTTTGTTCCATACTGAAATGGTTGTGTAGATGATATTGTTCTGTCTTACTCATAATTTCTTTGTTTTGATTTTAGATACTTCAGACAGATCCAGGACACTGCGATGCTCACTTTTTTTGCCCCATATTTCGCAAACCTCTTGATAGGTTGGTGAGAGGAACAGATTGTCAGTGCCCTAGATGAATTCAACACAGATATGGTTACATGGATGAGATAAATTGTGAATTTATTTGTCGTCTGGAGGGGTAACAGCAGAGAAGCTACTAATTTTTGTTGCCAGTAACAACAATTTGAATCTTATGTTTACTAGCCATATGAGTAAAACATGAGTTTTTGGAAATCAAAGTGGTGGTTAAGGAAAAGAGACTGACAACTAAATTGCATACAAAGTCAACTGAAGGAAATACACTTCTACGCACCAAAATCAGTCATCTCAAATCCCTAATACACAGTATTTCCTATGTTGAATTATTATGTCCTTGCCGTAACTACAGGACAGAAGAGGCCTTCAATCTAGAACAGCGTTTCCCAAACTGTGGTCCGCGGACCCCTAGGGGTCCGTGAAACATTCCCAGGGGGTCCGCAGGACTCGAGTGCCTGCCGTCGTAGTGAAAGACGAAACGCCCATGCGTCCTCACAGCACGCAAGAGCTGTGAATGTTGACGCGGGGGCAGCGAGACCACAACAATACAATCTGGCCAATCACCATTCTGCTTTAGGAGGAAGCTCAGTGGCGTAGCTAGGGGGGGGGCGGTGGGGGCAGTCCGCCCCAGGCGGCACTATTTTGGGAGCGGCGGCCGCACAGCACTGGTGGCCCGTGGCGGCGGCCTTTATAATTTATTTGGGGACACTCACTGACACTACTGTCAGTCATTACGGTAGTGTCAGTGTCCCCGAATAAATTATAACAGCCACCACAACGGGCCGCCAGTGCCGCGCGGCCCCCGTGTGAAGTGCAAGCGCACCTACTTGTAAATGCTGCCTGCAGTGCACGCACCACCACCTAGCGTAGTGGTGGTGGTGCGGTGCGCGACGTACCGCGTTTGTGGTTGTGGGTCCCGTCCCAGGGCCGTCAATCTTGTAGCGCGCGAAAGCGCTACCAATGACGTCCCTGGGAATGTTTGGCCAGCCCTCGCGCTGAAATTGCAGTGCCAAGGGCAACGCTGTAGTCCCGGTACGGTACTGCGTCTTCTTGCAAATTAATGGGATAAGTGGCACACCTTGTGCTGACTGCAGCGTGGGCAGGGTCCCGCAGCCCGCGCGTAGTAAATCTGCAAACAAAAAACTGCCCGGGAACAGATGCAGGCACGCGGGGCACGGAGGCACAGGTGCTGCGCCATGATGGCCCCACCTGCCCGCGGTGCGTGTGTCACTAGCGGTAATTGTACGACGGAGGTGAGAGCTGAAGAGGGAACAACGAGAAAGAAGCCGAGGCAGCAGCAACCCTCCCGCAGCTCCCACCGAACCGCCATCTCCCCAGCCCACCGGGCCGCGACGCCTCCTACATCAAGTACCAAGTAAGTGAGCGGCGGTAATTTTTACTAAAGCACTTCTGGCATGATGGTAAACCATATTTTGATTGCTTGGAGAGCCATGCACACTCAGCCTTGTTAATAGCGGGCGGCATCGCATGCTGGACGACACCGGGGTCGGTGTGCTCAGCTAATCGCTTTTAATTATAATACTGCTCAGTACTGTCACGTAAGTGATAGGCCTGAGTGAGCGGCGGTATTTGTCCTAAAGCAGTGCACTTGTGTCATGCTAACTTTAACCGTAATTGCTTAGAGAGCTAGCCCGTGCAACATGAAGTATGAACACTTCCACTATTATTAACGAGGGTGAGTGAAAGTGCATGCCGGACGGACCCCGGGGCCGGTGTGCTCACTGCTAATTGATTTTAATTATTTATATTACTGCTCAGTACTGTGTCTTCACTTTTGAAGTAATACAGCCTCCATCCTGACTATCTGCTGTGCAGTAAAGGCTGACTGGCAGCTGTGAGTTCCGTGTTGGGGCCTCTCACATCCTGTTTGACTCTTCGGCCCCGGGTGTCCCATGTGGGATAGAGCGGCCTCAGCGATGTTCCTTTGAATGATTACCAAGGAGGAGCCCGGGGCCCAGCAGTCGGTGTTACTCACCTGGTTAAACAGTACAATCAGGTGACAAGGACACTAGGTTAGTGAATTGTCCTTCCGTCTCTGGTGCTTTTTTAGCGTTTAAAGATCTTCTTAGAGTTTCTCATTGCTCAAGTGGGTGTAATTTCTGATATTTATGTTTCACTCGTCTTCATTGCTTGATTTTGTTTGCAAGGAAGTGTCACTCATAGTCGTTCAAATGTCACTCATAATTACACTGAAATTATGAAAATGTCACACATTGCAATCTGAAACCTTGGCAGCTATGAGAGTACTGTTAATAGGTATTCACGGAGCGCGGTGCGTCTACTCGGGGTTTGACAGGTCGGTGTAACATTCTGCGTGAAACGAGCCCTTAGCCTGACAAACTTCGCCACCACAGAGCGGCCCCCTCAACGCTGATTGCGGGGGTTCGACCTAGAAAAATCATGTATACCAAAGCCTATTCGAAAGTCCCACCAGGCACGTCTGTGCGTAGATTTTTTTATCTGAATGCACGGATTTAATCCCGTAGGTTCAGTTTTTAAAAATATTTATGGGGCTTGCAGCTTTGCTGTTTGTTGCCTCAAAGTAGAATGTTTTTTTTTCTGTGTTAGGCATATTCGGTGTGTATACGTGAATGTGATATATGCACTTATCATTACCCGAAGCCACAGCCTCCCACATCCCCCTGTCAGTCAGCACGTTATGTATAGGTGTATAGTTGCCAAATGAAGTGGCTGCTAGGGAGGTTGGTGTCCTCAATCAACAGGACCACTCATATTCCAAATCTAGCACTCCGCAGACTCCAGAATTGTGACCCTTCTGTTGATCTGTAGTCTGTGCATGGCATTTCTCCATAACCCTATAACCCTATTGCTGAAAGTTGCTGGCTTGTGGCAGTGGTTATGGGTATACAGCATGTCTGTACCCAGGAGTGAGGTCCCCAGACTCCCCTGTGTAGAAGTCCAGCTATCCTTGCAATGGGCCCGTTCTTGCATCTTCTTCCCAAGTGCACAAGGATCCGGACTGTGAGTTTGAATGTTCCTTGTAAAACAGAAATGCGTGTGTAGTCGGGTATTCAGTCCACCCTGCATTGCTGTTTAAAGCCTGCAGCACAGCAAGTGTCGAAAGACCCCTAAATCTAACACCCACCTTCAGATCCAGATACACGCAGGTAAGTGCAAAAGTAGTCTGTCTCGAGTGACAGTCACAACGCACGCTGATGAGAGTGCGTGTCTGTGAACATGTGGCATTGTGGCTGTTTGGAGAGAGCTCAAATAATAAACCAGGAGAGAAGAATCGCTAAACTCCATGCTGCTCTCTCTGTCCCACATGGGACCTGGGCCCAGACTATAACAGGGTGTGAGAGGCCCTAACACAAATCTCAATTGCCTCAGGCCTATACCATAAATTCATTAGAGTCAGCTGACTCACGGACTCTGGCCGCCGCAGTGAGCATGTGCGTGATGGCATGATTGCTGGGCAAGCCTCGGTAGAGCCTGTGAGACACACATAGCGGTCACAGTCAGGCAGGCTGACAAATATGTTTAAAGTATTTTTAAAAAATCACACCAGTATAATTAAGCGAGTGGCCCCTGGGTGCTGTGCGCAGCCCTCTACAACTGCGAGTTTAGATAGTTAACACTTGCACTAGTTAATAGACCAATGTAAAACTAGCATTCCAATGATACATGTGAGAAATATTTGTGCCCGAAATTTGACAGTGAGGTGAGATTCAAAATTCGAGTCGAGACTTAACCTCACACAGTCACAGGACTGCGGATGCCATGGGCGGCAATCTGAGGGATAGCCCCGGGCGCCACAAGCTCTAGCTATGCCTCTGAGGAAGCTGAAGGGTGATTGGCCTTATTTTATTATTTGCTTCTGCCCGTCCTCCGACGTTGCGCACCCACAGTGCGTGCGTTTCCCCTTGTGTTTGCGGCCAGCGCCGGGGCATTTTGCTACCATGTGTGCCATGTTGCCCTGAAAGCAGAGTAGAGCTGTGCCTCTTGTATCGAGGCTGAAGAGCATTCGAGCACCTCGAACCGGCAGGAGGGCTATTCTCCCTCTGGAACTGCATGTGAGTGTTTTACAAGTGTACCTACGCATTTACAGTAAAAGCGCGCGTATGCTTTAAAAACGTCTTTCCTTTTTATGTCAGCCTCATGTAACATAGTTGCTTATATGAGCCGGCACTTACCACAAAGTGCTGTTGAGAGGCGACATTACCTGTTACATAAAGCCCCTCGATAATCCTACATCCGTTCAGAAACAGTGACGAGCTGGGATTCGAACCTCTGATCTCCGGATTGCCTGGGATGCATTAGTCTGCAAGCCATCCAACCTGGCTCAGTCGACTAATCATCTTTAAACGGATACAAAATGGCAGGGAACCATTTAAAAAAGATTGAGGCGCCTGTTCTCTGATTTTGCACTATAGAAATAGCGCGTACATCACCTCCAAGAGGCTAACATTTGGGCCAGAACCTTCCGAAACATTGCGAGCCAGCTAGAGTGACAGGAACAAGTAAACTTCCCACAATGCAAGAGTTTTATAACACCACAAAAATCCGAATCACTACTAGGCCTGCTAATATCTAGAGTGGATGTCATTTGGAAATTGCATCGTTTGGCACAACGCAATAACATGGAATGCTGCGTGAGGCGGAGGCCTGTAATTATGCGCTGTGCATAACGATCCCAGTATTAAACTCCGCGATGGCACCCAAGTGCCCCGCCATAGTAATGCATGCCAGGGGTTCTCGAAAGGGGCGGGGCAAAGGCATTAGGAGGGGCACAGTAAAGGCAACCGATTTCAGCGGCAATGCACGGGAAGTAAATCACTCCCACAACGGATATATTGCATCGTAAAGCAGAAAAAAACAGCTTCTGCATTTCACCACGTCCCTAGGAAAAACTAAACAGCGCCCATGTGCCCCCAGGATCATACCAACATTGGCCGTCCAATCAAACCGGTGTAATCACAAGACAATATTCTGATCGCGTGCCACAGTCCTGAAGTCAGCTGCGGAACTCCCGGGCTCCAGGACAATCGTCCACCGTGTGCTGCTACATACAATAGACCCGAATCAGACGGGAGACTCCCGAGATTTTCGAAGCCAAAAATGGCTTTCTTTGACTGTCTCCCTCCTGAAATTGCCTCTGCTTGAATAGAAGTCAACGGGGGTGATACACTCTCCCGATTATTTCTGAGAAATCTTCCATTTTCTTCTTCTAAAAATGTTGGCATGTATGCTTCTAGTCTAAATCTATCCTGTCTGGCAGCATATATACATTTACAAGTGACATTACCAATAATAGGGCAGAGAAAGCCAGCTTCATCTGAATTGGTCAGATCTCGCACCAAGTACGTTTAGTGAGTGAATTGAAATACATATTTGGTGCGCATTAGCAGCATATGTCTATAGACAATCGTTAAAAAATAAATGTTATTCCTGTGGATCCCAGTGAAAAGTTTTCAGAGATTTACAAACGCCAACCTCATGCGAGGAAGCTCTGCCTCTTCCCTCATTTATGTCATGTTTGAGAAGCACTGACAAAGCAAACAGCAGTTAGGATTGTGGGCACCACAAGCTCCCCAAACACTCCTTTCACTCACACACAGAACAGATAATAAATCACATTGATTTAGGCCCAGTTCTCTGTACCGGGGTGAATGTATGACATTGTTCTGCATTCTGTCCATCAATTGTTCTTTTTATATAATAAAATCACAGGCAGCAGTAGAGCAAGCTTCCTCCACACGCGCACACATGCAGTGCAATCTTCCGCCAACAGAAGTGAATCAGTTGAAAGGCACATGTGTATAGGTTACCATTACTTGGCAGGCGGGTAAAAATAGATGCAGCCAGGATCAGCAGTAGAATTTTCGCGCTGCTGTCTGATTGCTCAGTTTCCACAAGCCCTTGGGTGAATTATGTGTGCTGTCAAGCTTTCATACTCAGACATATCAAGCTCTTATTCTATGTAGCCTTTGCGGTTTGTTGTTGGCAAGGGACGGGGGCAGTGGGTATCCTAACAGGAGAGGGTCATGTCAGGTGCCACGCGAGGCCTCTCTGAAATATGCCTTAACTGCACTGCTCACTCCTTGGTGGTAAAATGTTGTTCTGCTGTCTGTGACTAAAGATTATGTCTAACAGGGGTTTATGGTAATTGGCATAGCATTGTTCCATGATCTCGCTGAAACAATATGCCTCCTGTGCAGATACCATCCTGCCATCTCTTGCACTTCCATGATGAACTCCTAATATAGACCTTGAATTTGCTCTGTACACTGGACTCATCGCTTTGTGCACTATCTTGTTAGAATTTTCACAATATTCGTTGCTCCTTGGGGCATGTCTTTATTATAAAATGCTTCATAATTGTATAATATTTTAGACCTTCTTAAACTGTGAATAGGTAAACGTGCTAATAATTCACAATCATTCAACCTGTTTCTTTCTGTAAGGAAGGGTCACCACTCCGAGGCTCTGGAGTGAGAATGTAGAGGTGCTGCTATGGCTGAAAGCAGGAGCCTTGTACCACTAAATAATACACTGCTGTATGCATACATGTCCATGCCAATAGACCCAATTCAGGCTGTCTCCCTCCTAAAATTGCCTCTGCTTCAAAAGGCGTTTTTAAAAAGAAATTTAAATTGTACAAATTGCTTGGGGGTCCCCGGCTTTCAGTAGTGATTCAGTGGGGGTCCTCAGGAGTCAAAAGTTTGGGAACCACTGTTCTAGCGGTTTATTTACTTCACACAGGGATAAGTGGAAAATGGTGGATATAATGAACATTTGTTTATTCACTGCCCTTCTAGACTGTATTTGCATTATGGTCAATTTGTGTTTATGTTTATATGTTTCTAGGTTAGGGATGATGCATGTCACCATTATGATTTACTATAGGATCCTGTTTCGGTGACCTTTTGGCAATTCGTATTTGTAATTTTTGTATTATTTTTCAGTCTGTTTACTACAATGTAAGCTCAAATCAGCAGTTTGAAAATTTTGGTTCCTGGCTTATGACCTATTTTGGGGGTTAATTTATCAGTAACCCCTGAGTTTATTTAAGTGTTTGTCCACTTGGACTCAATGATATTGTAATTTTTACATGGGAAGCCAATGGATGCATGTGAATAATAGATGCTGACATTATAGGTTATGAGTAACGAGATGTATTGGTACTACATATACATATGTTTTGGGGGAAGGCAACTGACGTTTTCTAACATTGTTACTGGACTGTTCTTTACTCATTCATCTTATGACCCATCCCCAAGCTAGCTTAACACCATTGCGCTATTCTCCTCAGTCTACAAATATCTGCAGGGTTTTTGAATATGGCATATTGCTGCCGATGTTCAATGCAAAACAGGCTGAAATAATATGTATTTAGAAAGCATATGTGCATTGTTATTGCTTACATCATGTATGGCAGAAGATGGCAGTTCAGTACCACAATTCTGTAACATTCCAACTGTTCACACTCATTATGATATCCATTAATAAGTGGAGATACATTGCATGATTTTTGTACTGTGCAGAAAGATGCTCCATCCATGGTCCTGTACAATTTAAAATGGTGGATAGTTTACAAACTACTGCAGTAAGCTGTATGCATTTCGTATGACTAAAATGTTACAAGATGGCCGCCCTCAATACATTTCCATGTATTTCACCCTAAGCCTTTGTCCATTTTCATGACACTGTATCCACTTTTTTTTTATGACTGTTTTTGTTAGTACTTGATTTGAGAGGGAAGCAAGATGGCGGCTACATAGTGTGCTGCGCTACCCGCGACTCCGACTCTGACCAGCTAATAAAAGACAAAGAGGATTATATAATGCTGGACATTACTTACTTTGTGGATCGTGGCCGTTTCTGGTTTCAGCATGGTCGCGCTGTTGTGCCGTGGTGGACAGGCGAGGCTGTTTGGCAGACTGCAGGCGTGGTTGGCGGGCTCTGTGGTTTTTTTCCCCTGGTCCCGGGCCCCGGAGCTTGGGAAGTCTGACGATGACGCAGAAGGGAACAAGCTGCCTAAGGATCGGGTAGAGCCTGCGGCATCAGTTCCTGTGCGCACTGTCAGTCATAATAAGAAGCTAGTCTCAACGCGGAAGACGGATGAAATCTCTGTGACTGCTCCCGAGAAGTTTGATGCCTGCACGGAAGGACAGAAGCGGGAGCACCCTGGAGGGCAATGTACCCTGACTGGTCCTGAGGTGCTGAAAGAGAGACAGCCCTCAATCCTGGAGATCTTTGCAGGCAAGCTTACGGGGCTACTTCTGAAGAATCCCGGTAGGTCTGTTATCTCCGCGCTCGCTCGGGTTGTGCCTGCGAAAACAGTGGCTAGCTCTCCCTGAGGGTCTGGCAGGGCTGATTTATTTCAACATAACACCATACAATCTACATCTTTGCAAAGGGATAGTGATAGTGGGGAGAGGGGAGTATCGCCTGCAGGACAGGAAGAGGCCAGAGCAGAGGGGACAGATGCCCCCATCATTCCATTACCAGATGGGGCTCAGAACGAGAGTGAGAATTTTGTGAGGGACACGGGAGCCCTCCCTAAAAAAAAGTCAAGGGCAAGCAGCTGCATTACAGTTGGGAGTATCCCCTGTAGGAGCAGAGAAATGTTTTCATTGACGGACGAGTCTGATCTCTTCTGCCTTAGTGAGGAATTGACCGAGGACGACTCTGCCCCTGATACGTCCGGGGATAGCCTGAATGGTGGGCGGACGAAACCTTCAATGCAGAAACGCCTTCTCCCTTCAAAAAGACGAAGTGAGAGATCGAAGAAGAGCAATAGGGGGCCGGGATCAGAGTCAAGTATTACTTGACAATTAAGATGGGACTATTCTGCCAAACGTCAGATATATAGCGAGAATGAAGTAGAGAAATTGGACACCCCGCAGGGGTGTCGGCGGATATGATCCCCACAGTTGCCCCGACTATGGTTACGATCTACTCCATATTGAAACAGATGCAAGCTGAGGCCAGATCTGAGCACAAAAGAGCCCACCTTGCCACAAAGAAAATACAAGGAGCAGTACGCAAAGTAAATAAAATATGCTCTGAAATGGCGGAACGGATTACAGCAGTTGAGGAACGGGCAGAGGAAGCAGTGGCAGGCAGTGCGACAGTGGAGAAACGGCAGAAAATACAAGAATCTCAGTTTTTGGATATGATGTGGAAGCTGGAGAATTTTGAGAATCGCCAACAAAGAAACAACCTACGATTTCTCGGCTTGGCAGAGAACGTGGAGGGAAACGTGGAGGGAAATGACATAATTTTATGCTGAAACTGCTGAAAGGAGCATTCCCTGATCCAGCCCAGTGGGCCTGGGAAACTGAGGAACAGATGGTACATCGCTTTCCCTTAATGCCCAAGAAAAAACAACTTTAACAGACGGAGAAGCCTAGAGCTATCTTGGTCTATTTCGGTAATTTTCTTTTACGACAGGCTATCTCTGATAAGGCAAGGCCAGAAGCAAAGCAGTCATATGATGGGCATACATTTTTTTTCCACCCAGATTTCTGTCAGGTGACAGTTGAGAGAAGGTGGCGTTTACGGCAACTATTTTCCTCTTTTCAGCGACTCGGCTGTGAGGTGCTCTTGTTAAGTCCCGCCCGCCTCAAGGTCATATTTAAGGCAAGGACACGTTCTGTCAGAGATTAAAGCCCAAGAATATCTGAAAGAGATTACTGATGAGGTTGGACTGGGTTAAAAAAAACCTGGACGCACCGGTTTCTGCTCTGGACTTGTGCCCTTCTTTATCTTTCCCACTCCTTTCCTTTTTGGGTATACCTTTTGATGGAACACCTATGCTTCTGGAGAGGGTTTTTAAGAGGTACTAGGCCTGTTCTCTTTTCCTCTTTGTTCTCTTTTTTCCTTTTTTTGGTTTCGTTACGAATGGAACGGCTGGGTTGGAGCCGAGGTGGGTGGGGGTGGCTTCTGGCAGGTGGCATCATCAGGGTCAGGACAGACCCACTTGCTTGCGGTAGGGGGATGGTTGGGGATGGAGGGGTGGGGTTTTGGGAAGGGTGGTGGGGTACTACAGGGGAAAACTTTGGGGGGCTGGAGTGCATCCAAGCAATCTGTAGGATTTGTTGTGTATGGACAGGTGGGGGTCAGGACATATTGCACAACAATAAGAGATGAGTAGGTTAAGAATAGCCTCAGTTTGTGGGTTAAATAATTTTCGCAGGAAGCAAAGGGCGAATTTAGAATTACAATATTTAAAAGCTGATATTGTCTGTATGCAGATAACGCACATTGAGGGGGCTCAAAAACACTTGCTGGAATTTTTAGGGTATCAGATTATATCTAGGACCCTGCAAGAAACTCGCACACTTGGCGTGGCGATTCTTGCACGAAAGTGTAGGATGCGATTATCTAGAGCTAGGATGGATAGGTATGGTAAATGTGCCATCATAGAATGCTTCTATATGGGAGGCTCTGTCACACTGTGCTCTATTTATGGGCCTGTCACAGAGGATCCCTCGTTACTGGACTGGCTCTGCGTTGAATAGCTGGGTGGGCCCCTCTGCGTTGAATTAGCTGGGTGGGCCCTCCCATTGTAGATCTGTGGGGTTTTCAATATTAATATCAAAGGAGACGCCTTGAGGGCAGGTGCCACAGCTTATCAAGGACGTAAACCGAAGTTCTTTCGGTCTCTGATGCAGCTTGTAACCACCTATGGGCTTTATGATGTGTGGGCTGAAAACCTCCGGGTGAAGTCTGATCACAACCCCTTAGTTTTAGTGTTAGATATACAATTTATTCCACATCTTACTAGGGGTTGGCCATTTGAGAGGGCTCTGCTACTAGATGATGATTATGTTATTCATATGAAGCAGTGGATTCCAATATTCATGGCTGAAAATAGAGGGAGTGCCCCCATAGGTATGACATGGGATGCGTTTAAACAGGAGTTCGAGGGGAAACCTTGAGATTTAGCTGGGCTAGGCAGAATAAGGAGAAGCAACATCTTCAGGAACTTTATCAGGCTTTACCAGTGGCTGAGGCAGGCTTGGTAAAACCTGCCTCCAGTGGGCTAGGTACCGAAGATGCTCAGCTGCGCGTTGTGTTAGCTTAAGCTGTGATAGTGGATATCTCAGCTAAGAAAGCGGCAGATAGGTATATAGTCAGGAAAAATAAAACGTATGAATTTAATGAAAGAGTGGGGCATACGTTAGCATATCGCGCCAGACAGCAGTCGACCTTTGGGGACATTAGGCAAATTTGTGACCCGGACTTAGGACTTATATCTGATACAGGGGGAATAAGGGCTGCCTTTCAGAAATATTATCAGCAATTATATGCTGAGGAGGCCATAGAAGCAGGAGAGATAAGTTCATATTTGGATCATGATATCCTGGAAACATTAAATGGAGAGGATCGTGAGCTTCTAGAACAACCCATTTCAAAAGAAGAAGTTATATCCACGGTTTCTGGACTAGCGCCTGGGAAGGCTGCTGGGACTGATCTTATTCCGGGAGAATTTAAAAAAACCTTTGCCACTAGCCTTATTAAATATATTTTTGAGGTATTCCTAGCTATCCAAAAGGGTACCCCCCCTCCCGACTCATGGGCCTCTGCCAAGATTGTGGTGTTTCCTAAAAAGGGTAAATCTGTGTTGGAGTTGGGGTCATACCAACCAATTTCTTTAATCAACTGTGATACCAAAATGTGCGCCAAAATTTTTGCTACGCGGTTATCTGGCATAATTAAAACGATTGTTTCCCCTGTACAACACAGATTTATTCCTAGGATGGGAACAATAGATCACATTCAGCAGGTAATTACTAGGCCTGGGCGGTAAATTCCGGAATTTGGGTAATTTCACGTTCCGCGGAGAACGCGGAATTGCCAAAAACTCTGCGATCCGCGGCTTCGCGGAATTTTTTGCTTATTTGCGCTTTCAAAGTGCGTGTTCACGAGATATTTCCCCCCCAAGTACGCAAACAGCATTCGCGAACAGGAAAAAAGCATCGCGAACGGGCGGAACAAGCAATTCCGCATGTTCGCGGAACTTTTGCGTGCTCGCGAAGATTTTTTACCGTTTCGCGGAGCTTTGCGTAGCGCGACTACGCAAATTCCGCCCATCCCTAGTAATTACTCTATTTGATGTGGCTAAGATCTCTGGAGACCCTGTGGCATTACTACTTCTAGACGCCGAGAAGGCGTTCAATAGGGTCTCAAGGTCATATCTCTGGGCAATATTGGAAAAAAGGGCTTGGGGCCAGAATATATTAAATGGATTCAAGCACTATATATTAACCCTACGGCTAAAATTTCCCTAATGGGGGGAGAGTCAGTGACAGTAGTGATTCAGCGGGGGACAAGGCACGGGTGCCCTTGTTCTCCCCAACTATTTTCCCTCTATGCTGATGATTTAATCCAGCGAATTAAAGGTCATTTTTTAATTTTACTGATGTGTACGAGAGGCTGGGACACCAAAATTCTGGCGTATGCAGACGATTTGGCAATAGTCACCCCGGATCCCACCCGGGCAGTCAAGGAAATTGAATCTGAGGCTGACCAATTTGGCCTAATCTCTGGGTATCGACTCAATCGAGATAAAACTCAGATACTTATAAAGGGCAATGTGCAACTCGGTGATAGGCGGCTAGTGCCAAATGCAGTATATCTGGGGGTTAACAGTAGTGCAGATACTGATAAAATTGTAGAGGGCAACTTAGATCTGCTGATTAGTAAAACTAAGATGGAGAGGCACGGGTGGAATAATCTTAGACTCACCCTGATTGGGAGGTGCAACTTAATTAAAATGATGTTTCTACCTAAAATGTTATATTTTTTTAAGGCTATACCCCTTGAGGTGAACAACTCATGGTTTAATGCCTTGGATGGAATGACTGGGAGATTTTTGTGGGCCGATGCCAGACCTCGGAGGACGCTGAAGTTTCTGTCACTTCCAAGAGAATGAGGGGTTTTGGCAGTACCACATTTCCGTTTGTATTATTGGGCCTCGGCTTTGCAACAGATGACTGGCCTGCTTTTTGGCTCAGATAAGGATCTTGCCACGGACAATGCTACTCCCTCATGTTATGAATTGGCAATTGGTGATGAGGCTCGAGGATGCCTGTTTCGCCAATTAGAATTTGGTTATTTTAAAAAAGTGAGATTTTAGACACTTTTATATGCACATCGAGTTTGAGCTAGATTCCGGAAAAAAATTGCGATTGGAGTTTTAGTTTTTATACACCTCTCCAAGAGAACCTTCTTTTGCCGGATATATTTCATGCCTCCCACACTAGGAGCTGGAAAAAACAAGGCCCATTTATTCTTGGGGATTTTTTTGATGATAAAGGCTTAACCACCTTTGAAGCCATGAAGAATAACTTTAACCTAGGAAATCATGAGTTCTTCAAATTTTTGCAAATCACAGACTTTATAGGGAAAAAAGGAGGAGGGCGAGAGGGGTTTGGCAGGGTTGACCTGTTGGATCTGCTAACTGAGAGAAAGCCTTCGATTGGGGCTATCTATAAGATGTTAAATGATAGGATGGGGATGATATAGACAAGCATATTGATCGTTGACAGGGGACAATAGAAATGGCAAATGAGGATAGTCTCTCTTCTCTAGATCTCGCCCGTTCAACTTCTTTGTCTGCTAATTTGCAAATCCAACACTACAAACCCTGGTTTTATTTATATATTACACCTGCTAAATTAGAAAATGGGGTGGAGTTTCCGATACTAATTGTCCACGATGTCAGTTGTATGGGGCGGATTTAGTCCATATGTTTGTGGAATGTCCATGATTGGGGAATTTGAGGAGGGACATAACCCAATTTTTCAAAGCTGAATTAAATTTTCAGATTGAGATCACACCCCAATTGATTCTTTTAGGGGTACAAAAGGAGATAATCTCCCATACAGCTCAATCCTTTATGTTTCTTGCTATGGCAGTATTTAGGCTGTGTTTGGCAACAGCCTGGCCCGATCCTATCCCCCCATCCTTTAATCAATGGCTGGTACGGCTTGTCTCTATCTACCATATAGAAAGGGCAGGTTATGCCCAGAAATGTAGAAAATCTAGGAAAAGAGGATTGCGAATCGGGGCCCCAATAAGGGAATGGTTGGAAACATATTCTGAGGGTGGAATGGTCAGGGAAGCGGAACTGAAGTAATGTGGGGTGTGCCTTGGTATATGGCAGTATTGGGCTGGGGATGGTTCTCCTATCATGACTTATGTATTCCTGGCTCTTGTAGACTTTCATTGATTATAATTGTCTGTCTTTTCTACCTGCCCATTTTGTATTTTGGTTGGCCTGGATGGGGTGAGGGGAGGGGGTTGGGTTAAAATCCGTAATACTCAATAAAGATTTTTTTTTAAAAGTACTTGATTTGAGCAGATGGTTGGCGATGGGGGTCACCAGTACTCATTTTTGGGGACCGGCACTTACTTTTCCTCATTGGTGTTTTCCCGAGAGCAAGAGAGGGAAAAACAAACATACAGGAAAGAAGGAAGAAAAGAAAAATGGAAAAAAACATTACCAAGGGACAAAGCAGGAACGTGCCAGAGTGATATAAAGGGTCACAGTGTGTCTGGTAGTGGATTAAAGAGACAAGACTTACAAAAGAGAGAAGGACTATAAAAAACAGGGTCAGGGATACTAACCTAGATTGTGATAAAAGGTTCCTGTCCCCTGTTATATCTCTAAGGTATATCTAAGACGAGAGAAAATAATGAGAGTAGGAAAATTAAAGAATTTCTTAATACTGCCCTCACCCACTATGCAGTGGCATGCTTCATCATAGGGCCACTGCAGACGTCCAGGTGCAGATCAACACACTGGATGGAGCGCTGTTTTTTTAGGGGTGAGGGAGAAGGTTAAAAAAGAAAACAGAAAAGTATAAGTGATAGGGAAAGCTTTTACCTTAAGAAGGGATCTCAAGTGCAGAAAAGAATGAGTAAAACTGTCTAAGGAGATACCTAGTGATTACCTTTATTCTTGGTTCCCCTTGACTGGATTAAAAATGAATTAGGGATATACAGGAGGGGTAACTACCCCTAAATCCCTACTGCAAGTACCAACATGTTTCGGCCTCTTCAATTAGCCCCCTTGGGTCAATGCGGCCTTCTTCAGGGTGTGATTCCCTTGATGTTTAAGGTCTCAACCCGTGTTGTGGGTTCTGTGGCACTCTGGTCTAAAATTTCTTATTTTCCAGTAAACCTCCTACTATGTATGGAGGGAAAACATTTTCTGTGGGGAAAATAACACATAATAATTCTGTGTCAGTCCCTTTTTAACAACTTTCTTTCACGTAATTTCCCTTCACCCTCTTTAGTACACCTCTATGTTGTGCTCGATTTTTTTGTCTCTTTAGTTATACCTCTAGTTTTAAAAAAAACATATGCATGTGGTTTAAAATCACACTGACAACCGAGAAGTCGTGTGTTGCTAACAATTTCCTTTATTATGCGTAGACACACACCCTCTTGTGCCCCTTTAGTGCCAAGGCAAGAGAAACTGTGCCCCGAAAGCTTGGTAAGTAAAAACCCACGTCTTACCCGAGTTTACTAGAACTTCTCCTAACCCGGGACCGCCGGGGGAACGCAGTCTTATTGTCACACTCTGTATGCAAAGACACAAGGGAACGTAATTTACCCAACATTGAAAAGTCTTCTCAATAGCAAAAAAAGGGGGGGTGGTTGTGATTTGCCTCACTTGCCCCTAGATCTTCTTGTGAACAAGAGACCATTGCTCGTAGTCAAAGTTTCTGCTTAATTCAACGAGACTCCCACCGTCTGGAGTCCCAACCAGAACGTCCTCTTTTTACGCTGATAAAAATGTGGACTAGACCAACAGGGATACTCTCCTCAATTCCTCGGGGGACCTGCTATCTGCATGGTAAATACCCGGACCTCCATTTATTGTAACCACCCCACTTACTTCTTCAAAGACCAACGTTCGTCCTATGCCCCCAATCGGGTCCTCTGACGATGCCATACCCTTGTTCTGGTGGCTTATTAGTGTTCCTGCGGCCGTCACGTAATTGAGTCTGGATTAAAGAGGCCTGAGATGGAGCCAGCACTAGCAGCTTTGGTAATCAACACGCTGACATTTGATAGCACCAGCCAGGCTTCTGAGCTGCACTTTTGGGCACCAGCACTCATTACTTTACAAATTAAGCACTGGTTGCACTACACCTGAGATTAAGGCATTTCCCCCTAAAATGTTTGGGGTTTTGTTGATGCCATTTCCACATGGATTGATGGAATACATTTTTTTTGCATTCATTTACTGTGGAGTGTGCATTATCTTCAAGAAATCAGAGCGTGCTGTATGCAGGTTTTCGGGTCCTCAGACCAGAGCATGCACCACTACTAGAGGCCTTGGGAGTTGTGATAAACTGAGGTCTGGAATATAAATATACAAACACATGTTAAAACAAACTTCAGTATAATTAATACCAAATGTTGCTATTTTTTAAATGTAATAATACACGTACATATAAAATGACTTACATTTTTAAATTAGTTTAAAAAATCTGAAATTAATTACAAAAACATTTCACTGCACCAAGTTTGTTACAAATTAAGTAAAAGTAAAAATATTAGTGAGGATGAGTGATTTTAATTTTTAATTTTAGGAGGTAGTGTTTTGTATCATTTCCCTTAAGTATACCTAGGCTCATATTATTTGAGAAGAATTATTTTACATTTTGAGTTTCATGTTAAATTCATGTAACGTATTTTTGAACAAATGATAAACTGTATACAATTTCCATATGTTTTCACATTGGGAGATTGTTAGAAATGGGGGTCTCTAGTTGACAGAGGTAGGTACCTTTGTCCAAGTAGGGACCCTTCTTCCTAGTCATGGTAAGGGGGATACACTTCTAAAATAACCCCTGCTCACCCCCTTGGTAGCTTGGTATGAGCAGACAGGCTTATTTCAGAGGCAGTGTGTAAAGCATTTGTGAACACATACAGTAATACAGTGAAAACACTACAAATGGACACCACACCAGTTTAGAAAAAATAAGTAATCTTTATCTAAACCAAAACAAGACCAGAAATGACAAAAAATCCAACATACAATACTGTAAAAATAGTTACTGTGCAAAATAACCTTTAAATTGCAGGAATAACGTGAAAGCACAGTTCCTCCAACTCGGTAGCTCCTTTTGGGGCTACCGCGATCCTGAACACGACAGAGTCTCACAATTCCAGCCAACCGCATTAGTACGGGTTAGCTAAAGCGTTGACAGACTCGGAGATAGTACCTTTCTTGTTGCGGCCAATGCGCCGAAGCGACTCGGTCGGGGCAACTGTCGTGGTTGCGTTGTGAGATAGAAGGGTAGCAGCGTGCGGTGTCCTCACAGCCCGGTGCAGGCAGCGGCTCATTGACAGAGTCGGTGAGACGTTGCAGGGTGAGACGGTGCTCGATGCAGTGCTGGTAGGTCACGGTGCGGCAACAGAGCTGGTTGATCTTTGAGTCGGGCAGCAACGGAATCAGTGATGTCTGTGCAGCATGTAGCGAAGCGGTGTGGAGTGGGGTGCCCACAGGAAGCAGTGCAAGCAACGGCTCATTGATGGAGTCGGTGAGACCAGGGTTGCGTTGTGAAGCGAGGCGGTGCTCTCTGTGGTGCCTTCAGGACACCGAGTCTGCGACGGACTCAGTGACGGAGTCGGTTGCCCTTTTCTTCTGTGGCAACTGGAACCAGTGGAACCAGAGACGGTGCCCAGAAGGATGGTGAGGTCTTTGCTGTTCCTGAGACCTCTTCAACAGGGGGAAAGCTCCACTTCAAGCCCTTGGAGATACTTTCTCAAGCAGGATGCACACACAGTTCCTCTCCTTGGCAGAAACAGCCACTGCAGGCCAACCCCAGACAGCACACAGCAAAGGGGCAGTAGTCCTCCTCCAGTTTCTCCAGCTCTTCTCCTTGGCAGAAGTTCCTCTTTAAGTCTAAAAGTGATCTAAAGTTCTGGGGTCTGGGCACCAATATTTATACAGCAAAATCCTTTGTTCTCTGGTGGCAGATAAGCCCTGTTCCCAATCAAAACCAGTTCTGTCCTCTCTGGTGCAGCTTCCTGGCAGAAGGTGGAGACAGCATTGTGGAAGGCCGACCAGGCCCATTCAGGTGAAAGGAAATCTCCTCCCCTTACTCTAAATGCAGCCCAGGTCTATTCAGCCCAGCCCTGACTCATCCAGACTCTCTGGAGCCACTGCACATCCCCAGCCCCTGTCACTCCAAAACCAGACAGTCAATTCACATCCTAGCAGAGGCACACTGGATGGCTAAACAAGAAAATACCTATTTTTTAAAAGTGGTATTTTCAAACACGGAATGTAAAAATTACCCTCACTAAAAGATGCATTTTAACCTTCTGAGTTTAGGCTCACTAAACTTTATCTTCCTACCTTGTTCCCAGGGGTAGTTATGTTTATAAGATGTTATAAGAAAACTCCCCATTCTATCCTATGAGAACAGGTAGCCTTGCAATAGTGAAAAACGAAATTGGCAGTATTTCACTATCAGTATTTCACCACACATACCAGGGCATGTCTTACCTTAACATACACTGCACCCTGCCCACATGGGTACCTTGTGCCTACCTTATGGGTGACTAACGTAAAAAAAGGGAAGGTTAGGGCTTGGCAAGTGGGTGCACTTACCAAGTCGACATGGCACTACCAGACTGTGCACAGGCTCTACAATGGCAGGCCTGAGTTACATTTACAGGCTGCTTATGTGGGTGGCACAATCAGTGCTGCAGGCCCACTAGCAGCATTAGATTTACCAGCCCTGGGCACACACAGTGCACTGTACTATGGACTGACTAGTAAATCAAATATGCCAATCATGGACTCACCAATCCATAACAACAATTGACAAAGGGAGCACTTGCACTTTGGCACTGAACAGCAGTGGCAAAGTGCCCAAAGCATCTAGACCAGCAAAACAAAGTCCAACACACAGCAAAATAACAGGAGGCAAAGGCAAACATTCATGGGAAACCCAGGCCAATGATGCCAGGTCTAACAGAGATCTACACCCCACTGGTGGAGATCTCCACAAACAGATGTAAAGATACTAATCGTAGCTTTACACTTGTGAATTCAGTCATAGGAATCTCCATTACCTGACAGTTGAGAGCGTGGAGACTCGTAAGTGTACATCTAGGTGTAAATCTCCACTCAGAAATGATTATAGCAAAAAAGTGGAAATGTATACTTTGGTGTAGAAGTAGATCTACACACGAGTAGATCTACATATATATATATACCTTTGTGAATCAGGTCTTATAGTAATTTCCAATTTAGCATTAGCGATCAATGTGTGCATAGTTCAAATAACAAATAAATAAAGTGTGTTGCATCAGCCTTTGGAATGGGCAATATTTTTCCTTGAACTAACTATGGATCTAACATTTATAGGCTACTGATAGTATCTCCGCCTATTAGCTGGTTAGTGTTAAAGATGCCAGACAGAGTGGAAGCAATTTACTCTAAAATTACAGTATTTCTGTTTAAAGAACGTGACTTTGTGGTGTTCTTACGCACCAACTCCATTCCCTGGATACATTTATACAAGGGCTCACATCAAGTTAGCCTCTGGAAACTGAGATAGTGATATTCCCTCACTTTTTCCAATGTATTACTGAAGTTTGAAAAAACGTGAAGCTACCTTTGGAGCCATAGGCTGGACTACCGTGCAGCCCCAGAAGTATATGTATGATAAAAGAGTAAAAGTTAACAGAGGTGTTAGACTGCTGCTGGTGAAGGGCAAAGGTGGTGGGCTGTTAAGCATGAAGAGGACCTGCCTTTGCAGCCCCTGCTTGACAAAACAAAGATGGACCCTGCCAAGACCCAGAGTCTGCATCCTGGATTTGACACTGCTTCAGCTGCACCCTTTGTCCAGGTACTGCAGCCGTCACTTGCAGACTTCAGCGACTGATGATTACATACTTCTGTGTGCTACACCCTGCTTCTCTGGTATGACCAACGATCGTAATGATCGTACTACACCCTATATTCACCACCAAATATTCTATGGTCGAAGATCACGAATGTCCTTGCTATACTGTTTCATCTGTCGAGGATGTCTATGTGGGTCAATGTGCTCCACCCTATATTTGCCTGCACTTCTTCAGTGGCTGATACCAGTCTAGCTCCATATACTGCACCCACTTTGTTTCCTGCTGAGGAACTACCCTCCCATTCTCTAAACATGACTGTGCTCCTATGGCAATTAATATCTCATGTAATCAAGCAGTCATTTCTAAATGTCTCTGGTTGTTCTAATATCCAGGAGATTGACAGCCCAGAACACTGCAGTCAGTGACATATACAAACAAGGTTATGCCCCATTGCAGATAATTAAAATTTTATAGCACTCTGTACTACTATGGCTCCCCTGATTGCTTGTAAACACGACTGTGATTATTTTTTAAAATAGTAAAACCATCCAGTCTCTGATGCCCATCATGTGTTTCTTGACAAATATATAATTGAAATATACTAAATAAATTATGTATTCAAAATCATTGAGCTGGTAATCCTTTAAATTAATTATAGCTTACATGCAGTCGGTTTTTATTGCAAGATCTGGTAGAATGGTTTAATGTTTATAGTCGTTTTTGATTAATAATTATGTGCAGCAAAGCCAAGGCTCATGGGAGCGGATTGGCTATGAAGCTTCTACAACACTAAGGCCAGGACCTCACGTGAGGCAGGGTACCATGAGGGATTTTCCAGACTTACTTTTACTATATACAGACATAGCGCGGTGTGTTATTTACTGTGTCCAGTAATGACCTCCTATTCTAAATCATGTACGAGGCATAATATGAAGACTGTTATGCTATGTCATGTGTATTTGTATAACACATGACTCACCCTGCAGCGTATCCTAGCACCTATGCAGGAGTTGTGTGCTCTTCAGGACTTTAGTTTCTTGTGGAATTCAAGAACTGAGGAGTTGGCTCTGATGCGCAAAAGTAGGGGCAGGGGAAGGTCTTTGCAGGATTTAGGAATGAGGTAGGAGAAGACAACACTGCCGCATGTGGTTCTGCCTATGTGGGGCTGTTAGACCTGACACCATTGGGTGGTAGTCTGCCAAACATTTTGCCTTACCGCCTCCCGTTTTGCTGAGTTTCTTTTTGTTGGCTTTCAGACTCTGTGCACTTTACCACAGCTAATCAGTGCTAAAGTGTTTGTGTTCTCTCCCTAAAACATGGTACAATTGGCCTACATCTTATTGGCACATTTAATTTACTTCTAAGTCACTCAAAGATGGTACTCCATGTACCCAGGGCTTGTAAATTAAATGCTGCTAGTGGACCTGCAGAACTCATTTGCAAAATGTTGCATGCCTGCCTTTGCAGCCTGTAGTGCAGTTTTAAAGTGTCATTTCGATCTTGCAAAATAAACCTTTTGCCGGACCTAAACCTTCCTTTTTAATATAAACAAGTCACCCCTAAGGTAGGCCCAAAAGGCTGATAGGGCAGAGTGCATTACATTTAAAAAGCAGGACATGTGGGTTTGAGTTTTACATGTCCTAGTAGTGAAACCTTCCTAAAGTCATTTTTCACTAATGCAGGGCCTCTCTCCCATAGGATAACTTTGGGCTACCTTATTACATATTAATAAGTGTTAACTTCAGTTTGGGAGCAGATAGGAAAAATGATGTATACTCTTAAATGAATTGTAACTTAAGTCCCTCTTTAATTGTGAAGTCGGATTTAAAGTCTCAGATCTGAACATGGCATTTTCGTGTTCTGACCATATGGTGCCTGCTGCCTGTGTCCTGGGTCACATGACTGTGAATAGTTGGCAGTTGGCCTTTGTGTATTCCTCCCAGACAGTGAGGCAAAGAGGGACTGGGTGTTTGCAGGATGGTCTATCCTGCCAGGATGGTTGGGGCAGAGCTGTTCCCTGCCCCACTTACACTTCAAAAGGCTGCCTCCAGCATACACAAAAAGGAACTTGGCACCAGCATTTGTCACCCTAGACTACTCAGAGCTTTGACAGGGGAGGGAGAAACTTTCTAGATCCAGATATGGGGTTGTGTAGAGAGTCCCCCACTTCAAAGGCTGGAACCAGGCATAAATATTGGACCTCCTGAATCAATCATCAGAACACACCCGGAAATATGGACAATACAGAAGAAGGAATGCCCTGCTGCCAGAGGACTGGTATGTTGTTTGAGGTCTGCCTTGCTTTCAGAGAAGGAAAACGGACTTGTTCAGGCTGAGACTCTGCTGTCGACAACGACTATGTTGAATCATTGTTTGGGAGTAGAAGGTAGGAGAGACCTCAAAATATTACCACTATCTTGTAGGAAGCACACAGACAATAATAATGCTTTGTCTATGGCTGAGGATTCAGATGATTAATTTGAATTGTTCATCAGAGCATTGGAAGACACATTTGCCAAGAAAATGTGTATTGTCATTGAATGTCATAGGTTCTTTTTGAGAGCACAGTTGCCCGGGGGATCGCTAGATCACTATGTAGCTGTGTTTTGCACATTAACATCAATTCAAAGATTTGCAAGAGGAGATTGAGAGACCAACCAATTAACAGGTCATCTACCTTAAAGACTAAAGAGAAGCTATTAAGTCTAAAGGAACCATCCTTGCAGAAGTCAATTAGTGTTGCAAAATACATTGATAATACTTCTCGTCATGTCAAATAAATATATATAAGGATGAAGTATCTAGCATTGCTTGGAATAAAGTGGTTTAGGATGTTGATGAAGTAATCTTGCCAAGCAGAAACAAGGCAGTGGAGGAAAGTTGAGAAAAGGAGGAAAGAGGGATAGAGAAAAAAGTATGCAATAGATGTGGGAGTAACAATCATTTAGAAACATCTAGTATCTGTCCTGCTACAAGATCTAGATGTTCCAAGAGTAAAAAAAGTAACACTTTTTTAGGGTGAGCAGGGGTGAAGTGAGTGAAGGAAAGAGCAGTGTGAACACATTGCATACCAAAAGCAACAGCAAACTTTAAAGCTTTGGAGAGAGTAGTGAAGAAAATGTGGAGGTACTTGTGGTGTAGGGGAGCGATTTAGCGTAGAATGACATCAGTGCTATGGAAGAGCCTTATCGTGCCTCTAAGTGTTCTCTAGAATTGTGTGGGGTGGGTGCAACTATGGGCACAGACTTCTCTGAACCTTACATCCATATTAAGAGGGTGGAAAAGATTAAACTGTGTAAATCTGACTTGGAACGTGATTGTTATTGGGGATTGTTGGACTTGGCCCTTTTTGGCTAAAGTTCCCTAAACTTTTTGCCTTCCTCCGAGACCTTTTTTCTGACATGGTGTTGCCAACTTAGATGCTTTGGGCACTTTGCCACTGCTGAACAGTGTCAAAGTGCAAGTGCTCCCTGTGTAAAGTGTAATGGTAATTCGTTGTCCATAATTGGCATGTTTGTCTTACTAGTAAAGTCCTTAGTAAAGTGCACTGTGTGTGCCAGGGCTAGTAATACAAATGCTACTCGTGGGCCTGCAGCACTAATTGTGCCACCCACATAAGTAGCCCCCAAAGAGAGAACTCAGGCCTGCCACTGCAGTGCCTGCACGCAGTTTGCTAACTGCCATGTTGTCCTGACAAGTGCACCCACTTGCCAGGCCTTACCCTTCCCTTTCCATGCACATCAGACACCCCTATAGTAGGCCCAAGGTACCCCCATGGGCAGGGTGCAGTGTCTGTGAAAGGTAGGACATGTACTGAGGTGTGTACCATGTCCTAACAGTGAAATAATCTCCATTTCGTTTTTCACTGTTGCAAGGCCATCTTGCCCATAGGACCGAATGGGGGAGGCTGTGTAATATGTTTCCAGCCTATCTTCCCATAGGTTTAAGATGGAGAGGTGAAGTTTAGTGTGCCTGAGCTCACAATTTAATAACACATCTTTTTGTGAAGGTGGTTTTTGAATTGTGTGTTTAGAAACCACGCTTTTAGAAGTGGCTGGTTTTTTTGTTCTAACAATTCTGTGTGTCTCTGCCTGGTTGTGGATTGACTGTCTGGATTTGAATGTGATAGGATTTGGGAAATGTCTTGACCCAGGGGAGGAGTAGGTGAAACAGCCACGGTTGACCTGCATCTGGAGTGTAGGGGGGAGGAGTAGCCCCTGGAGGTGAAGAGGTCTGGGCTGCTGCCATAAAACAAAGGCTCCATCTCCTGCTGAGTGATTGGAGATCCAGACCCCCACTATCAAAGGAAGAAGGTGTCACTGGCAGGGAGACACCCAGAACTGGTTTGGACAGGGGTCAGTGCCCCTGAACACAAAGACTTCGAAGACATTTAGGGGTATAACTATGAGAGCTGAAACCCTGGACTTTAGACTGAAATCCATACTGAAAAAGGATTGAACCTACTTGGTGGTCAAGAGGAACCTCTGCCAAAGAAGAACAGCTGAAGAGACTGAAGAGAAGGACTGCCCTTGCTGTGTGTTCTGGGGCTGGCCTGCAGTTTGCTGGTTTGACTAAGGAGCGGACAAGGGACTTTGCTGTGTGCTGTGTCCCCCTGCTTGTGAGGACTTTGCTGTGTGCTGTGTCCTGAAGTAGCGTGTCTCCAAGGGCCCGAGGAGAGCTGGCTCCCTGTTGTGGAAACTCAGGAACATAAAAGTTTCCAAGTGTGTCTCAGCAACGCTGTGTGTGTGTGCTTTTTGCAGACTGAGACCTTCGTAAGAACTGCCTGATTGTTGCATTACGAATTGCATTATTTTTGTATGACGAACTGCCTGATTGTTGCATTACGACTTGCATTATTTTTGCATTACGAACTGCCTGATTGTTGCATTATGACTTGCATTATTTTTGCATTACGAACTGCCTGATTGTTGCATTACGAATTGCATTATTTTTACATTACGAAGTGCCTGATTCTTGCATTACGAACTGCATAGCATTGCATTAGGACTGCAGTGGATCATCGAGATTTGCTCATGAATACTGCAAGAACCTACCAGTGCGTGCTGGCCTAATAACCGGCAAGGTGAAATATTACAAATACGCATATGTTGGATTTTTATCGTGTGGTCTCATTGTATATCTTTTTTTTATAAACATATAATTGTTTTTTATGAAACTCGTGTGGAGTCCATTTGTGGTGTTATCACTGTGTCACTGAGAGCGTGGTTGCAAATACTTCACACATTTGCCTTGGAGATAAGCCTGGCTGCTCATGCCAAGCTACCGAGGGGGTGAGCAGGGGCTATCTGAGAAGGTGTCCTTCCTTTCCCTGACTTAGAAGCAAGGGTCTCTATTTGGACTAAGGTACCTACCTCAGCCGACTAGAGACCCCCAGTTCTAACATTGGTGGTCAGCGGTTGGGGATTTGAACGTGTATTTGCAAATTCACTCACAGTGATTGGTGTACATCACTAGTTTAGCGCAGACTACGACGCAACCACATATTGTGTTTTGATTTTTGGTTCTATTTTTGAGCGACCTTTATGCCACACATCATGTCTCAAACGAGTCAAGAAGCCAGTGAGGCTGCAGAATTGGAATTCGACATTGAGGCATTGCTTCCCTACAAAGTTGATCAATTGAGGCAATTCTGAAGAGCTTTGGGATGTCCCATGAAAAGTAGCGCCAAGAAGGAGGAGCTGCAAATGGCCTTGAGGGCCTGGTGGGAAGCCAAAGAGGCTCAGGAGACAGGTGATGCTGAGGTGGATGAGGATGACCCAGGGAATGGATTTGGTCCACAGGATTTGCCGGTGGAAAGACCAGCCTCAGGGGCTTGTAGTAACCATTCAAGGAGGAGTTTTTCCCCAGAGGAGCTGGAGGAAAACCAAAGGGTCAGAGAGCATGAGTTGGAGGTTTTAAAACTTAAGGCTCAAGCAGAAGAGAAAAAGCTGCTCATTGAAAGTGAAAAGCGAGCAGAAGAGAGCAGGAACGCTCTCGCCTTGGAAGAGAAGAAGATTCTCTTAGCTCATGAGTTAAGCATGAGGGAACTGGACCTTAAGGCTAAACAGGCGGAGTCCAGTTCGAATGGTGGCAGCACACAACCAGTGCCAGCGGGTAAGGTGTACATTCCCAAAGACTTAGTGCGAGATTACCAAAGGGGTGATGATATTTATGCGTGGTTCACGGCATATGAGATCGCACTGAGGATGAATGAGGTGCCTGAGAAGCATTGGGGGTCGGGCCTATGGAAACACTTTGAGGCTTCTGGGAGGGATGTTTTACCACCTTTAGAGAGGACGGGAACCCTGACCTACGCCAATATGAAGGAGGCTTTATGCCTCAGGTATGGGCTCACTCCTAAACAGTACCTGCAGAAATTCAGGGATTTCCAGAGACTGAAATCCAGTACTCGGGTGGAGGATCTGGATGAGTACACGCGTGCACTGGATGATTGGGTGTTGGTTAGCATGGCGAATGATTGCAAAGGATTGCTCAATTTGGGCTACAGGGAGCCTCGGCTCAGTAAAAAATTTTCAGAGTTGCGCCAACACCTGTTAGACTGCGAGCTCTTTGATTCCCAGGAGCTTGCCCCCGAGACAGGCACCTGGTCATGGGTCGGGGGGTCGGGGGGTCTGAAGAAACACCAAAGGGGAACCCCAGCAGCAACTCAGGGATTTTTCAGTCCCGTGGGAGGGAAGAAGGACAGAGTGGTGCAGTCAGGGCCCAGAGAAGTGGGGGGGGCGTGCAGGCTAACACCCTGTCCCAAAGGAGAGTGTAAGCAGCATCCCCGGGGGTCCCCAACCCACCCAGAGACTGGAGGGATCCTTAGAGGAGCACCATGGTGGAGGTCTAGAACCTACCTGCCAGCAGTGTGAGGAGGAACACCTAGCGTCAGGAGGTCACGGGCGTCTGTGACCAGAGCTCCCGCTGTCCTGAAGTTTGTGGGTGCCATTCCTAAGTGGCAGGCACCAAAATCTAAATGGAAGGTTAAGGAGGGGAGGTGTTCCCCCATGGGAAAACCTGTGGGACAGTGCCCAGCCAGTAGGGCTAGGTCCCCTAAAAGTGACCGGGGTAACCCCACCTCTAACCTGGAGGGCCGGATAACTGGAGACAGCATCCTGGCCGATGGGTCTTCCAGGGGTACCGCTCTAGGTGGGAGTTGGCCAGGGACCAGCACCCCTAGAGGGTCCCCAACTGCCAGAAAGTACCCGTGGAGCAGCATAGTTGGCCCAGGAAGTAGTGACCAAGAGAGCCCCCTGGGCTCAGGAAGGCATAGAACAGGAGGGTGTCCCTGCGGTAGCGGGCCCGCGTCCATGTTCTATCGCCCCAAGCAGGGAAGTCCATCAAGGTAGTTGATTGGTCTACCCTGGCTTTAGGCTGGGAGGGGTTGTGTTGGACTTGGCCCTTTTTGGCTAAAGTTCCTAAACTTTTGCCTTCCCCTAGACCTTTTTCTGACATGGTGTTGCCAACTTAGATGTTTTGGGCACTTTGCCACTGCTGATCAGTGTCAAAGTGCAAGTGTCTCCCTGTGTAAAGTGTAATGGTAATTGGTTGTCCATAATTGGCATGTTTGTCTTACTAGTAAAGTCCCTAGTAAAGTGCACTATGTGTGCCAGGGCTAGTAATACAAATGCTACTCGTGGGCCTGCAGCACTAATTGTGCCACCCACATAAGTAGCCCCTAAAGAGAGACTCAGGCCTGCCACTGCAGTGCCTGCGCGCAGTTTGCTAACTGCCATGTTGTCCTGACAAGTGCGCCCACTTTCCAGGCCTTACCCTTCCCTTTTCCATGCACATCAGACACCCCTATAGTAGGCCCAAGGTACCCCTCTGGGCAGGGTGCAGTGTCTGTAAAGGTAGGACATGTACTGAGGTGTGTACCATGTCCTAACAGTGAAATACTCTCCATTTAATTTTTCACTGTTGCAAGGCCATCTGCCCATAGGACAGAATGGGGGAGGCTGTGTAATATGTTTCCAGCCTATCTTCCCATAGGTTTAAGATGGAGAGGTGAAGTTTAGGGTGCCTGAGCTCACAATTTAATAACACATCTTTTTGTGAAGGTGGTTTTTGAATTGTGTGTTTAGAAACCACGCTTTTAGAAGTGGCTGTTTTTTTTGTTCTAACAATTCTGTGTGTCTCTGCCTGGTTGTGGATTGACTGTCTGGATTTGAATGTGATAGGATCTGGGAAATGTCTTGACCCAGGGGAGGAGTAGGTGAAACCGCCACGGTTGACCTGCATCTGGAGTGTGGGGGGGAGGAGTAGCCCCTGGAGGTGAAGAGGCCTGGGCTGCTACCATAAAACAAAGGCTCCATATCCTGCTGAGTGATTGAAGATCCAGACCCCCACTATCAAAGGAAGAAGGTGTCACTGGCAGGGAGACACCCAGAACTGATTTGGACAGGGGTCAGTGCCCCCTGAACACAAAGACTTCAAAGACATTTAGGGGTATAACTATTAGAGCTGAAACCCCTGGACTTTAGACTGAAATCCATACTGAAAAAGGATTGAACCTACTTGGTGGTCAAGAGGAACCTCTGCCAAAGAAGAACAGCTGAAGAGACTGAAGAGAAGGACTGCCCTTGCTGTGTGTTCTGGGGCTGGCCTGCAGTTTGCTGGTTTGACTAAGGAGAGGACAAGGGACTTTGCTGTGTGGTGTGTCCCCCTGCTTGTGAGGACTTTGCTATGTGCTGTGTCCTGAAGTAGCGTGTCTCCAAGGGCCCGAGGAGAGCTGGCTCCCTGTTGTGGAAACTCAGGAACATAAAAGTTTCCAAGTGTGTCTCAGCGATGCTGTGTGTGTGTGCTTTTTGCAGCCTGAGACCTTCGTAACAACTGCCTGATTGTTGCATTACGAATTGCATTATTTTTGCATGACGAACTGCCTGATTGTTGCATTATGACTTGCATTATTTTTGCATTACGAACTGCCTTATTGTTGCATTACGACTTGCATTATTTTTGCATTACGAACTGCCTGATTGTTGCATTACGAATTGCATTATTTTTACATTACGAAGTGCCTGATTCTTGCATTACGAACTGCATAGCATTGCATTAGGACTGCAGTGGATCATCGAGAATTGCTCATGAATACTGCTAGAACCTACCAGTGCGTGCTGGCCTAATAACCAGCAAGGTGAAATATTACAAATACGCATATGTTGGATTTTTATCGTGTGGTCTCATCGTATATCTTTTTTTTATAAACATATAATTGTTTTTTATGAAACTCGTGTGGAATCCATTTGTGGTGTTATCACTGTGTCACTGAGAGCATGGTTGCAAATACTTTACACATTTGCCTTGGAGATAAGCCTGGCTGCTCGTGCCAAGCTACCAAGGGGGTGAGCAGGAGCTATCTGAGAAGGTGTCCTTCCTTTCCCTGACTTAGAAGCTAAGGGTCCCTATTTGGACTAAGGTACCTACCTCAGCCAACTAGAGACCCCCAGTTCTAACAGGGATGAAATGAATTACCCATTGTAGGATATTTTCATGCAGAACCTTCCTTGTAGGGTAGAAGTGCAGAAGCAAAGTGTATGTAGTAGACAAGGGAGGAGCTTTTTCAAGGGGTGCAGAATGTGCTTGGTATTGTCTTGGGGCTGTGGAAAATGGATGCTGGATTTTCCAAAGTTATTTAGTAGTGAGTTGGTCAATTTCAAGAGGTTAGCCATTACATTGTATTAAATGATAATGCCTTGCCTAATGTCCACAAGGTGTGCAGTGTTCCTTTAGTGCTAAGAAAACTTTGAGGAATGAACGCACATTTTGTGAAGAAGAAAAGTCATTGAACTAATAGAATCTTCTGAGTGGTTTGTCACATAGTGATAACTCAGAAGAGCAATTGTAAATACAAATGTGCGTACATTTGAGAGACCTAAATGGAAACATATGGATGGACCGGCATCCTTTTCTGAATATAAAAGAAATGCTGGCTAGTGTGAAGGATGCCGGAACTTTTTCGATATTGGGCCTGGCAGGTGCATGTCATCAGATCTTATTTCATCCCAATTTTAGACATCTAACCTATTTTGATACCTCCGAAGAGGAATACCAATTTATTTGTGTGCTGCATGGATTAGCATCTGCATCGGCTGTTTTTCAACACTTGATGCAGAGGTTATCAGGTAAACTACATGAAGTGAGGATTTACTAAGATGACGTGATGGGATTCCAACAGAGGAGAGCATGATGGAGTGTTGAGGAAGACTTTGAAGATACTGGAGGAGGCAGGGCTAACAGTGGGGAATGACGAATGCAGGTCCACTTTAACTGAGAAAAGTACCTAAGACAATCAATCAATCAATCACAGAATTTGTAGAGCGCACTACTTACCCGCGAGGGTCTCAAGGCGCTGGGGAGAGGGAAGGGAGGGGGGATGCTGCTACTGGTCGAACAGCCAGGTCTTGAGTAGCCTCCTGAAGGTCAGCAGGTCTTGGGTCTTTCGTAGGCTTAGTGGAAGGGTGTTCCAGGTCTTGGCGGCGAGGTGTGAGAAGGATCTGCCTCCGGTGGTTGTTCTTCGAATGCGGGGGACGGTGGCGAGGGAGAGGTCGGCGGAGCGGAGCTGGCGGTTGGGGACGTAGAAGAAGAGTCGTCTGTTGAGGTAGGCTGGGCCAGTTTTGTGGAGTGCCTTGTGTGCGTGGGTGAGGAGTTTGAAGGTGATCCTCCTGTCGACGGGAGCCAGTGCAGGTTCCTCAAGTGGGGGTGATGTGGCTGTGGCGTGGTACGTCGAGGATCAGTCGTGCGGAGGCGTTTGTATGCGTTGCAGTCGCTTGATGAGCTTGGCCGGGCTCCCGCGTAGAGGGCGTTCCCATAGTCCAGTCTGCTACTGACGAGGGCCTGGGTGACTGTTCTTCTTGTGTCTGTCGGGATCCACCTGTAGATCTTGCGAAGCATGCGGAGGGTGTTGAAGCAGGAGGAGGAGACTGCGTTGACTTGCTTGGTCATGGAGAGCGTTGAGTCGAGGATGACTCCCAGGTTGCGTGCGTGGTCGGGGGTGTCGGGGCTGCTCCCAGGGTCGTTGGCCACCAGGAGTCGTCCCAGGCTGAGGGGTTGGAGCCGAGGATGAGGACCTCCATTTTGTCCGTGTTCAGCTTTAGTCGGCTGATCTTCATCCAATCGGCGACGGCCTTCATTCCTTCATGGAGTTTGGCTTTGGCGGCGAGGGGTCCTTGGTGAGGGAGAGGATCAGTTGAGTGTCGTCGGCGTAGGGAGATAATGTTGAGGTCGTGTTGTCTGGCGATGCGTGCGCAGCGGGCCATGTAGATGTTGAACAGTGTTGGGCTGAGGGACGATCCCTGGGGTACGCCGCAGATGATCTCGGAGGCTTCGGATCGGAAAGGAGGGAGGCAGACTCTCTGGGTTCTGCTGTCGAGGAAGGAGGTGGTCCATTCCAGGGCCTTGTCTCGGATCCCTGCGTCGTGGAGGCGTGCGCGTAGAGTGCGGTGGCAGACAGTGTCGAAGGCGGCGGAGAGGTCCAGCAGGATGAGGGCTGCGGTCTCACCATTGTCCAGCAGGATCCTGATGTCGTCGGTGGCGGCGATGAGGGCAGTCTCAGTGCTGTGGTTGCCTCGGAACCCTGATTGGGATGGGTCCAGGTGGCAAGCACCCACAACCAGAAATGTTATGGAAAAACAATATGTGAGCATTGACAATGTATTTCTAGTTTAGAGGAAAGTTTCTGGTGTCTACATTAACTGGTGGCAATTCCACTGGGGTATTGGCGAAAATTCCATCTCAAATTCTCCCTCACTCCTCCATGCTAAACTCAGCCACGTTGATGCAGAAACAATTGTAGCCAAATTCAAAATGAAGGAGAACTTCCACCGTCAGTGTGATGAAGGATCTAGAACCACAACTCTAGTGGATAGAAAACCATCCAGCAAAACTCTAAGACCCCCATTTTGATTTGCATGGTACTGGAAGGGTGCAATCTATGCTTACGAAATTACTGTTATCATATGGTAACACCTCACCAGTAGTGTGTAATTATGAGTTAATCCCCCTTGAATGTGAAATACCTGTCTGGTCCCAGTTTTACAGGGCTGAACTCTGCAGTTTTCCTTGTTTTGGGGAAATTAACAGTTACATTTACCACCTGCAATGAACATTTTTATCACTCCTCTGTATTATTTTACAAACACCACCATTCTCATCCTATGAATCTATCTTGTGTATCCAATTTTTAGATACATTCTTTTTTATTTTCTTCCCATAGCAAAATGTTGTGTCAAGCTTTCTGTCATATTTTTTAATTAGAATATAATGTAGGGTAAGACAGTTTGTCATAGGACATGTGGCCTTTCAGTAGATTCACCAAGTGGACCTGTTATATTTGTGCCTTATTTTCCCTGAAGAGGAAAAGCAGGAGTACTTCTAAGACTGCGGGGGTGCCCTTGAGAGTGTTCCAAGCAAGACTAAGGGCCTAATTATGACTTTGGCGGTGTGGGAGCGGGCTGGCACACCACCGCCCGCTCCCACACTGCCAAAGCAGACCTCCGCCCACCCGCCAGATTACGAGTTTCCTCGTGGTCTGGCGGGTGGTGCTTTAGTGGTTCCACAGCGGTGCAGTCCTAAGGTCCATACGTGAGTCTTAGAACTGCAGCGCTGAGGGAGCACCAAATCCCGTTCCTACATTGCAGCGCCATGAGACGTGTGGAGGTCTGGAAAGTCTTAATTTCCTTGGACGGGCGACAGCAGCACAGCCAGCATATTGCTGCCCTAGACCGATATGCCACCGCAGAGGAATTGCAGATCCTGGCCGGTTGCGGCGGTCCCATGGCGGTCCACCCACCAAAGCGGTAATACAGCGGTCGGACTGCCGGTGTGATGGTAGCTACACCACCACCGCTGCGCCACTCTGAGTTTGTCGGTCCACGGACCGCCAAACTCATACTTAGGCCCTAAAGCTTTTTTGGCAGTCCTTGCTATAGTCCATAAAATAATATGGGATGTCCTTCCTTTGTTGGTCTGCCATATATATTATTCCCACTGTGGTAAGGAAATAGTGAGATAATGGCTTTCCAAAGTTGTAATAAGCTTTTACATAGCCCGCCCACCCTCACCCCGGCTCCATTAATTTACACTTTGTATCAGGGCTAAGAGAATTTCAAAAACATTTTTATTTGGTGGAGACAACATATACAAATACATGATACATTTATCAAGCTTGAATGGCAGTGTCGACAAACATCCTTCTATAAATATTAGGATGTGTCACTGACCACAACCAAAAATGTGGGAATTTCAGAAGCAATAAATTAGAAACAATGAAAGTGAAAACATCCAGGGTTCTTTAGTTAGTTCTTCAGCTGTCCACATTATCCAATAATAAAGGGGCATGAAAGGAAGTAACTGAAGACACACACATAAGAAAAAAGTCACTGTGTTTCTCCTGGAACATGTGCAGTGTTTCTTCTGAGACCCACCCCATCCTAATGCCATTTGGCACAGGCTCATGGACCACCTCTCAAATCCTCCAGAGAAACTGAGAGTGATCATGTGCATCAATCTCTCTGATAGGTAAATGAACCAACCCTATACCCAGGAAGAAAAATATCAACTGGTATTTTAGATGGCCAGCGCTTAGATCAGGTAATGAGCTATAAATACCTTGGAATACTCTTAGATCACAAAAGCTCCTTCAAACCACAGCTGGAGTCTCTGCGGAGAAAGGGGGTCATGACCTATTTAGCCATAAAGCCTTTGAAGAAGAAGCTGCCAGACTTAACATTTGACCCCCTGCTAAAGGTACTGAGAGCTAAGCTGCAGCCAACTTTAACCTATGGGAGCGAACCTCTGAAAGGGAAAGATGCCGCAGTCCTTGACATAATAATATCAAATTCTTATAAAGCGATATTTCATCTCCCCAGATATGCTTCACCGGCCCAAATACGTTTGGAATTTGGGCTACAAAAACAATTGGTGGAAAGAAGGGGTGCTTAAATAAAATGTTGGCATAAAATCCGAAGAGCTGAGGAAGGATCCTTGAACTCCCACCTCTGGATCGAGCTATTTCGTCCCGGGAAATCACCAGCCAGAGAATATCTTCTAGACTCCATCAAGCTTTTGGGACTGACAGATCTTTGGAGTACTCCAATGGAGAACCTTTCATTTAAAAAAATAGTGACAAAGGCAACTCGGCTTATATCTGTCTTAGAGGACAAAGAAGCACTCGCCAAGCGAGCACACGGCTGCGTAGTGCTCAATAACTATGAAGCCCTCAAACCCCAACCCTACTTTAAAATGGGAATAAAAATGGCAACCAAGGAGAAATTTCTAAAGCTCCGTCTAGGTGTCATTCCGATCTCCCCTTTTTTACCACCATGGAAAAGGAGAGGAGGCGAGCAGCTCTGTCGCCTGTGCGGTCACGGCACTCAGGATCTTATCCACATCGTTTGCACTTGCCACATCCTAAGGGTCATAAGGTGCATTTTATTAAAACCAATATTCAAGAAGCACGGCATCAGGTCCTGCAGGCAGGCAGTAATGCTGTGCTTCAATCCAGCTGTAGTGCAACTAAACTGCCGGCTCACAAAATTCTTCGATACTGTTGCAAAGAGACTCAAAAATTCTTTGTTATTGGTCACGAGTCAATCCAATACAGTGGAATCGGGTATCCTCTGAAACTGGTTTTGTACAACCTTTAAGAGCATTTTTTGGCTGCACAAGCACTTTAAAACTGGCCATCGTTTGTTGCTCGACCCACTAAGCTTAGAAAGAGCCCCATATCACTGTCCAGGTACTTCAAAACACACCATCGGGCACAGTACTCAGCAGCGGAGGCCACAAAGACAGGTCGGCAGCCTAATTTGTCAATTTACTAGCACTAGAACTCTTTGCTACTCAAGCATGCTAGAACTTTGAAGACTGTAATAATTATGAGCGCACCCTTTTTAGAGGATTTTGACATTGCGTTGTTCACAGTACAAATGTGGATTTTTTAACATTGTTTTACTTATTGTATTATGAATAAGGAACCTTTATTTTTATATGTTTAATGTATGCAAAGGTTTTAATTAATCATGCATAATAACATTTACTTACTTACTTACAACCCTATACTCCTTCACCATGAGAACACTGTGTGGCATTTTGCCTTACCTTGCTTACCCACACAAGGTACAGGCAATAATCACATTGTTTCTCACCCATCTAGACTGCACCACCCAGTCATATCTTGGGGGGCCTGTCTTTATTCCCCACAAGTTCAATTAGATCCAGAAAGTGGTCACCAAACCACTTCTGCTTTTCCAAGTTTATGATCAGATCACCTCTGCCTTTGATAGTCTCCCTGTCTAGCAGTGGTGAGACACATTTCTTTCAAGGCTCTTTGTATTGACAACGGAATAATCTTCTTACTTATGAACCTGGTGCCTACTGACAAAAGAAGGAGAGTGTTGCATTGGCAGTACATCATTCTTGGGACAGGCAGCCATGCGCTTGGACCCCCTCCAGCAAGAAGGAAAATAAGCAACCCTAATAAAAACCTCATGATCCAGAGAGCTCTAAACACCAGACTGTTTCTAAGAACTTGACATAGCACTCACACCCACCCCACAAGCTGCAACAAATTGAACAATACAGGGGATGGAAAGTATTACAAAGTGCAGCCCTTCTCTGCCTACAACACTTCTGCTTCACTTCATACCAAATCACAACTACACGTGTGCAGCAACATGATAGAGCACCTATCTGACCCTCATGCACAACGCCCACTGCTTCCAGCTTAGGTTACACTATAAACATACATTCTCACTACCATACAAACACACCATTTCATTTCACTACTGATCAGTCCTTAAACTTTTTAGTGATGGCCACCATTAGATTCTAGGTGAAGGCGGTGGACAACAAAATATCTGTATTGAGGGAGTTTCTCCTACAGCATGGTTATGCCCTTTTTTTTCTCACACCCATTTTCTTCCAGTCCAGAAACGCTCAGTCTCTGGGAAGGGTGCTATATACTGCCTCAAGGCACCCAATAGTTTAGAGGACCCCAACATCAAGAAATATCTAATGTCCTGCACCTTCACTATCCAGGATCATCTGTGGCCCCTGCCAAGGCCCCTCAGAAAAATGGATACTTGAAAGTCAAACTGTAGTTTCTCTGCTCCTTTGCAGCAGACAAAAGATTGATTAGGGCTTTTTGTGAGAGACTGCATTTGGGGTATGGCACATGCATATTGTTTGGGAATAGACTTTTGATAAAAATTTTCTGTCATAGGGATTCAGTAATCAACGATTTCATGCTAAGTGAAGTCGATATTCTTTTCTATACAAATTCGATTGATCGGGGTGTTGTTTATCACAAGTGTTTCTAAACAGAACTCTGAGTTTGGGGCAGTAAGAAAGTAGGGATTCCATTGAATAGTGAGCAACATGTGTAATGAACATCTAAAGTCAGCAGTCTTTTCAAAGGGTGTCTATTCAGGGCCGGACTGGCCTTTTATTCGACCAGGCATTTTCCCAATGGAATGAAGCAATTGGAGGCTGGTGTTTAAAATCCAGGGACCCTTCTGGTCCCTCAGTAACTTTCCTCAGTTCCCGGCGACTAATTGCTGCAGAGAAAGAGCGTGAGAGAGGGAGGAAGGTGGATAGAAAGATTAGAGAGAAACAGAGAGAGAGAGAGAAAGTGCAAATGGAAGAGGGAGGTTGTGTGAGGAAATGGAGGGAGCATTCTTTCCATGGCAGCTTTTGTTTCCCCAGCTTTTTATGGTACGCTCTAGATAGCATTGTAGAGGAAGGCGTTTGTGAAACCATTTTGGGTACATGTACAAGGGTCCCGACTGGCAGAACACAATTATTGCCCATTGATTTACACATATCAAACCCAAAAATATATTCAAAAAGCCTTAGGTAGCCTTTTCAGTTTTCATGAAATGCAATTTCTCTATGTGCATCAGATGTCATCTCCCAGGTTTTGAAGCTACTGTTTTTAAGGCGAGAGCTCAGCAAGAATATTTTCTCTTTTTAAGCACTTAAAAATCTCTGTGATAAAAATCTAAAAAATGGATCAATTTAAGTCACTGCCCTTACATGTATGCGTGTTGTTCTCATCTGCAGCCTTCTCCCCAGATTGGGCTATGACAAATCCCACAATTACAATTTGAGAAAAAAGCAGATCACGGAAAATGCTTCCACAAATGCCAAATGTCCCTTGTTGCTATGGTTCACCTGCCTAAGCTGTCACTGCTTTTGGCTGCATTGCTTCTGACAGAATCCCAATTATTAGGCAAGTGGCATAAACAGCTGAGCACCGACTGTCCCAGGGAGGTTTTGATCATTTAAGATAAGGCCTGAAATAACTTCAATTTGATAGGACTAATGCAGAGTACTGGAAATGGGCCAATGTAATTATTTCAACGACAGTAGCAGAACCGCAGTTAAGCTTGAGTTGGTGTTTCCATTATGAGTTCCATTTTATGGATTTAATATCTCAGCCGTAGCAAATTACAAGAGGCTGAAAGTTATTGTAGAAGTTACATGTAAATATGAAGAGATATTTTAAGTTCTCTATACATTTACTGGTGGAGTTCGAATTTAATTTAATCCAGTTTTAGACTTCGATTGCAGCGGTTTCCTTTAACACTAGCACATTCAAGGGAGTTGATTCACGAATCACTATTTCCAATTTATTACAAAATAGGGCTGAAATGAAATAAGACATATTCCCGTATATCACACACGGACTTCCGAATCATGAATAAATACACAGGCATCGCCAAAGTTTGAAAGACAATTTCAAACAACATATATAGTAGGGCCTCTTATATACTTTGCAAATTATTTACCCTTGGACTAACAAAAAGCATGTCGACTTGGTAACTCAGAAATATATGATTTTACTTTATGGATATGTGTGTTATACATAAAGGGCCGTATATATTAACCCTATTTGCATTTGCAAACAGTGCAAATCGCTAAATTCGGCTGTTTGCGAATGCTAAATAGACTTTTCTGATATATGAAAGTCATTTGCTGTGCATTTTGAGGATTCCCAATATTTGCAAATCTCTAAAATTGGGAACCGCATTTAGCAATTACCAAGTAGAGAAGCGCTAAACAAATGTATCAAACATTCGCAAATTGCAAATAGTCGCAAAATCGACATTTAGCCCGTGCAATTTACCACCAACCCAAATCAGGTGGTAACCAGGTGCAACCTATATAAACAGCCCCAGAGTGCATCAACATTTTCCACAATGACTGCTCTCTATATCATGGCGAGGTGGATGAGGATACTGGCAGGTTTGCAGAGAAGGAGACAGGAGCACATATTTAGAATTCACATTTCCATGTTTGATCAGACAGAGGAGGAGATCTTTGAGAAGTACAGATTAAATTGTGCGCTAGAATTAGATTTAATCTCTGAACTTCAGCCTCAACCACAGCGACTTACTCGCAGGACCAATTCAATTCCCACCCATGTGCAGGTGTTATGTTCCCGCCACCTCTTAGCCTCAGGAAGCTACCAGGGTGTTATAGCAGGAGGGGTTTGCCAAAGTGCGCTTCCACATTCTTTTCATGCATTCCTGGATGCAATGCTCAGTAAAATTAAACTTCAAGTGGTATGTAATGTCTCTAATATGTTCACTGATACAGTGCCTAGATTTCCCAGATGTAGATATAAATCTTTCATTTTGCCCGAGTGAAATTTTCACACGGCTTCTTGGTGGAAAATTCGGTGAAGGATATTAACTAGGTAAACATCCATAGATCTGTATAGTATATAGCAGAGATGTATGTCTAAATTGTCACTACGTAAAAAAAGGGACGGAGACACTGTTCCTAGGGAGGTGTGTAAAGTGTCACTCACTCCCTTAGAAGAAGAGAAAGGGAAGGAAATAAGGGGATCCTATGCCTGGGACTCGCTAGTGAAAGGGAAGAACAAGTTTTGTTCCTTGTTGCCCTCACACACCCCGAAGGATGTCATGCTTCATCATCGGGCAGTTGCTCCTCGTCGGGCCGGCGCTGCAATGCCCTACGGGTCCCCCGAAGGGTCACTTTGTCAGAGATCTTCTGCGAACTGCCGTTTGGTGCATGCGGGTGTGTAGGGGGAGTCCTAAGTAAGAAGTGTAAGAAGTGCGTGCAGTGGTTTAAAATTGACTAAGGTTTACCAGACGAATATATTTTAATATGGCGGTACCCTTGCCAAGGTAAAAAACCCGTAGGTCAGGTGTTACCCACAAAGCGTGATGTGCCTGGGTAACTCAAAAGGTCGACATGTTTCGCGCCTTTAAGGTCACGTAGGATCCGCAGCGCTTCTTCAGGACCAGATGAACGTGATGTGTAGTCTAGTGCACATGATATGAAATAATACACAAAATATAAAGATAATAAAATGGTACCGAGGGTCAGTCACCCTCTGTGAGGATCAGGGCAGGCCCAGACCTGTGACTACTACTGGTGGGCTACAACTCAATAGTTGAGACTGCTTCCTGATCGATGGCCTAGGGAGAAAGAAAGTAAATAGTACAAGAGACATATATCAGGCAACTGAAAGGGCTCAATGGCATGTCACTGATATACGTAGTGTATTCAGACAGAGTGTATTCAAATTGAAGACATCAAGGACAGGTATGGTAGGTGAAGAAGAAGAGGCTACACGTAAGGCGCGCCGCTAGTGCCCCACATGAGGTGAGTAGGGCGCACCAAACCACCACCCACCCAGGAACGGACTACATCCGGGTCGGTGACCCGTTTTTAGCGGACCTCTGGTGGTTCCAAGGGCCGCAATGGTCTTGTGGAGTGTCTGGCTCGCTGTAGCATTGAAGCACCAAACACGCCGTGCAAAGGCTCAGCATGTTGTGAAACAGTGCCACAGTATGCGGTGCTAACATGCCCATTAAATGCCTAGTTTCACAACACACCAGTCGATGTCACCCCAGTCGCTAGGAGATACGTGAGGTAAATATAATGCGTGACCCTTACCTAATACGTGGCGGAGTAGTGCTCCATGGGCTAGAAACGTGGGGTGCCTGCACCTTACCGGACTAGGGGAAAGAAACAATGCAACAGGGCACAGAGCATGAGTATCTGTCATGACATACAGCCAGTTGCACAGTGACTTACTGTTTAGGGGTCCTAGCTCCATGCCTCGTAGTGTCTACTTACAGATAAGCTCGGGTGCCGGCTTGTCAGCACCTACCCATTCCACACGTCTGCCCGTAAGTGAGAGGGACAGGTGGGGGCTCTCCAGTTATAGTAGCGTTACTTGGAGAGCGGGCGGTATCCCCATCCGGTATGCTTCGTCATGCCCGTGTTGTAGTGCGCATGCGTAAGGGCTAAATGCGGATATGCTCATGCGCCAAGGAGTACCAGTAGACAGGGAGATTCTGCGCATGTGCAGTGATTAGTGTCACGATGTAAAATGTAGTTCAAGTACATTTCGCCAGTAACATTGATCGAGCACTGGAAAGGTGATCAGGATATTTAGTGCGCATGTGCTGGGGAGACCTGATAGAATGTGAAGGTCTGCTCATGTGAAGTATTTAAAGTTTTGATGGTAAAGGGAAGTAACAAGAGAAATCTCTCTCGACCCAAGGCTAATTCATCGACGGAATGATTCTAGGTAGGGGGGCACATCCTTCTGCTCATGTACATTAAACTAGTGAGACAGGATGTCGACCTCGTGGGCAAGACGCTGTGGTGCATACAAAGATGCACCACTGTGTAGTTTGAAAAACTACGAGAGGGTCGAAAGGCGGGGTGGTTTAGGGTGGATAGGTATAACTCACCCCTATATGGGGCTAGGCTAGAGCCAGGGTTCTAGTCTCGCCAAACGTGGTGATATTGTAATACCCAGTGGTTCGGGGTTGCTGTAACAGAGGGTAAGGTCCCCACAGCCTAAGACTCAGTATCTAATCACCTCCCAGTATGGCTATGTGAACAGATAAACCCATATGGAAGTTATACAGAGGGCGAGACCACCGAGAGGGGAAAGAAGGAAGAGCAGGAAGCCTACAGGCGTGGTGGTCAGAGCTCGGTCCATGGTATCTCCTTCATTCATGCCATGGAGATGGGTATGGAGTCGGTGGACCCAAAGTTGCTCTCGGCGTAGTAGAGAAGCACTACTCCAACTCTGATTGGCTTCTAGGATAGTCGATTGTATCTCCTCGCAGGAGTGTCCCTTCTCAATGAAGTGGTTTGTCATTCTGGTTGCACATCGTCCGCGTCTGATAGTGCTCTTGTGCTCACTAATCCTTGTCTTGATCGGTCGAGTCGTCATGCCCACGTATCTAAGTGGGCATGGGCAGGTCAGTAGGTATACGCAATTAGCGGTATTACAATTAGTGTGTTTACGCTGTTCCCATGTGATGTCATCCAGAAGCAGTGATTTAGTGTGTCTAGTCTGGGGGCAGGCGGCACAGTGACCACACGGGTAATGGCCAATCACAGGAGGCAGGTTCCATAGAGTAATGTCCTGAGTTTGCTTCCTCTTGCATGGTCGAGTGTTGACCAGTTGGTCACGGAGATTGGTGGTACGTTTGAACGCAAACCGTGGTGGTTCAAGCTGTAGGGCGCCAGTATTCAGGATCCTCCAGTTATGCTTAATTATGTTTTTTAGTTGGTTGGATAGTGGCGTGAATGTCGTGACACGTGATCACATTGCTGGTCTGTGGTACTCTTGTCTCGAGGAGTCCCTGGCGGTTATTGTTCCTCGCGCGCTTCTTTGCTTTCCTTATCACCTCCCCGGGTAGTCCCTGGCCTGCAAGTTGTTGGCAAGCAGGTTAGCTTGGGCGTCGAACTCAGGGAGACTGCTGCAATTATGTCAAAGCCTGAGAAATTGGCCGTACGGTAGATTTTCCCGCAGGGCTTTAGGGTGGTGGCTCCTAAAACTGAGGAGACTGTTGCAATCAGTAGCCTTCCTGTATGTCGTCATATGCAGGTATCCATCATCAAGAGTGATGAGTAGGTCCAGGAACGAGATAGCCTTCTCACTGACTGTTTTTGTGAACTGCAAATGGGGGTCCAGATTGTTGATCTGTCATAAGGTTTCTGCACATACACAGAGCTATGCACAGGAAAATGGGACCCCGGAATACAGTGGTTTGCCACCATATACCGTAGCACCCAAAAACCCCAACCCAACTAGCTTAGCATCCCATTAGCACCCAAGTACTAATGTTTGGACAACCCAGAACACGGTATCTTTATCTCAGGACTCGCAGAAGCAAGAACACTCTTTCGTCACTCACTCGTACTTGTCCACAAGGTGCGTAGGAAGAGACACTGGATAGGTTAAAATGTTTATTCCAACTTACGTGCTCTAATGTACAGTACACGTGTCAGTACTAATAACATAATGCATATTACTAATATAAGCAGCATGGTTACAATTCCATAGAATACAAACGGGGAAAGCATCTCAGAGCTCAGTGGATAAACGTATAAATAACATTACCACCCTCCCCTTGCAGTAAGATAGTTTATTATAGTAATAGAAGACCTCTGGGCTTTGACTAGCGAACCCCCATACCTCAGTCTCTAGATGCAGAATTACATCAGCAGGACATCATAGCTCTTCTCACTGAAAGGGATTTCTCCAAGTGTGTTTAAGCGCTAGTAAACCACAGTATTAAAAGCATATCAAATCCTTCATGGCAATTGCACATAATGTTATGTCTGGGTGCGCGAGACTGGCCATATCAGGAAGAACCAGAATACATTGTTATGTGACCTTGTACATGTTTGTGCAGACTGAGCCCAAAAAGGTGAACAACAGAAAATGCAGACAGTGCAAAAGAACTTGGCACGAGCAAAGGGCGAGGAAGGCCCGGCTCAGTGTAACGTGCGCAAAGAAAAGCAGCATGGCAGCCAGGCCTAGGCCAACATAACAAGGCAGGTAACAATCCACAAGACACCCTCCCCTGGACAGTCTGGCGGCCAGGACAGAGGCCCATCAGAGGAGAAAATTGACGTCGGAGCACAGGGAGCGCCCAAACGGCGAAGGGCAGGTCAATCCATGAAAGTGAAAGTGCAGAAAAAAGCCATACCCTCCAAGAGTTCATCATTGGAATCGTCAAAAAACATAGATGCCATCCAATCCATGAGTTCAAAAGAGCAGGAATGCTCCTCAGCAAAGGGAGCATCCAGAAGCAATGCGGGACAGCTTGCGTGATAATTGAAACAGCTTCGTTGTAGGAGATCCTGGGCAGCCGCCCAGATATCCCATTGCGCCAAAATCCCCAGTGCAGCCGCACGCGCCATACAGCCAGCAACGGAACAGTCCTGCTCATGGGCCTCTAAGGGACCCATCAACTGAACAAAATCCGGAACAGACAATGACGAATTGGAGAGGCAATAATCCAGAGTCCAGGTGAAAGGACAGCGGACACAAGTCATCACAGGTTGCACGCAAGTGAAATACGCAAAGCGAAATGAAAGAGTATATGACACACTCAGTGTCGCCAATGGCAAGACACCAAAACCAGCCAAAAGGCGCTCACGGAGCAGCTGGAGGCGTTCTGGATCGAGCAGGTCCCATCGGGGAGCAGCCATTGCGCAGAAAGCAAATTAAGAGCAAGACACCAGCCGCTAAAGCGAGGATCAATGGGAAACCGCCAAAGACACTGGAAAAATAGAATGTATGAAAGCCGGGATGACACCAAAAATAGTTTGGAAGGAGGACACCAAACCCGACCCCACGACCTTAAAAAGTGCACTAGGCCTTCAGTGTTAGATGCGTTAAAAATACGATGTATTAACTCCCCAAAATGTTGGGGGAGATTAGTGTTTAAAAGGGCCTGTATTTCACTGTGGGTACTCGCCACCTGGAGAATGAATGTCTCCCGGGCGGACGTGAGCATAACTTCCTCGTTTAATAATAGTGCCTTTATTCTGCTCAGTCTATTGAAATCTGCTTCCAGGGTAGGGATGGAAGGCCAAATAGAGATATCAACCTTGCCGTGAGGGGGAGGAAACAGCACATTTTTGCAGCAGACAACCCTGTGCGAAACTGTTACAATGTAAGGAATGCCAGCCTGCAGGCCACAACAGTTTTCGTTATTTAAAAGTAAATAACTACCATTGGAAAGGAGAGTGAAAGTAGGTGAAATAACAGGAGCAGGAATACCTTTCAGCACACAAGCAAGATTAGGAGAGGAAACGCTGCATGAGCCATGCAATTTAATGTGTTTACAAATAAGCGAATGACCTATAGTCGAGTCGCAGTACTCCCCGTGAGAAAGACTTCCTTGCCGTCCCGAAGGCATTTATACATGAAAGGCAAGGACTAGAGTTCATGCAGGAAAGCACTGCCCAATGGCCGGTAACGGCCCACAGGATAATGTTTCATGCACGAGTCAAATTCAAACAAGGAAAATGGTAAAGCTATAACCCCATGGACTAGCCATACAGCAGAATCGAGTTCTGCAACAGAGAACGGCAAAGGATCCACCTTTTCGATATGTAATAGAGTGTAAGTTGCATCCTTCATGGACATAAATTGCTGTTTGTCAGTTAAGTTAAAAGGTAGAAATAAGGCAGAGGTGTTCAAAAAATGCCAAGGCACTTTACCTAACTTAAGTGTTTGTAAAGTCCATGCAAACTGCATAACTGAGCGCAATTGATTCTGACCATGATATAACACAGAAACATCATCTTGTACAATATCAACAACAGAGGACACAATATTCTCTAAAGTGTAAATGCGAGAAGACAGGGTATTAATACTATTGTCAACAACAGCAAGCACCTTTTCCATATTTGCTTGATCTATTTCCCGAAGACGGGAAGCAGCTTCCATTTGTGATAGCTTCCAGAGTTCATTATACGTTTCATAAATGAATCTCTTAGGTCGGGGACCACGAGGTCCCAAAACAAAGTCGGACAGATCAATATTGCCTGTAAGGAGGGACAAATGTTGTTTAACAGAATCAAGGGACGAATGTTGCAGCCATTGTTTGCATAATTTACCAACAGAGTATGTAGTGACAGTACGGGCATCAGTAAACCTCGGATCAGGCCTATTCTGTGTGTAGCTAGCACCAGTATTATGAAAACGCATTTGACATGCATTAGATGATATAGGCCATACTAACCAGGGTGACTGAACCAGCTCAGAAACATTAAACGAGTTATTTTGTAACATTGCCTGCAGGGACACGAGGGACAGATTGAATCGTGAGCTTTCATTTGGAAAACTCGACAGGGATGGTATTGATGGCGTATTCAATTGTTTAGTGGTTGCTAAGCCCCAACATGTAGTCTGATAGATGGAAGCATTTAGGAACATAATTTGGGTAGGGATGAGGCACGCACGATGCAACGCCTCGGTTCCCTGTACCTGCCATGGCTTGGAGCCCCAAATAGATTTTAAATCCACTGTATTATCCCAGTACTCATAACCACCCACAGCTAAGGCACTTAGAAAGGAACCTGAATAAAGCAATTTGGTGTGTGTTAACATAATTTTCTGAGTTGATGTGTTATTTAGTCTAAAATAATAGGATGCAGGGTTCGACCGATTAAAATCAGTAAAATAATTAAACTTATTTCGAAGAGTTTGAGAGCTACCTGGCAAGGGGTTTGGACAATGTTCCCATTGGGTATAGTTAACAGAACTACGCAGGGCACTGGGCTTATGGAGAAAATGATTATCTTGTACTACATCACCCATTGAAACACGAAGGACAATAGGTACATTAATAATTTCCGTCGGACCATGGATTTGATAGTTCACTGCATCCCATACGATGCCATCAGCAACGGGGAAGGCTGAAATGTTCACAAATGTGTGGTCACGCTTCATGATGTGAGACGAGGAATGAGGAGCCAAAGTTCCAGAAACATAGTCTACAGCAGAGCGTTCAGGTAAATAGTGACCATTAATTAGTAGAAAAACACTGTGACAAAGCCAATGGACATGAACAAAAATATCAAGAAAAGTACCAACCAGATGTATGTCCAGGGTGGAATCAAAAAATTGTCTCTAAACCAGGATACAAAAATACTGAACTTGGATGGGACTTTTGAAGATGTGGAATCCGAATCAAAGGAATAACGAGCCGGGCCAAGTGGCGTTGTTGGTTGATGTGCCACCGATTCAGATGCGGGATAAGTATACTCGTCCTCGTCGATGTTGGTGGAGAGTTGGGGATCAATTATAGTTTCAGGCAAAATAGAGGATTCAGGCAAATCGACCATCTCAATTACAGCATCAGCGATCGTTCGTGCAGATGGACTATGAACATATGTCCGATAAATAGCAGGACAAGAGACCGCTGGTGTGACACTATTCAGGATCGGCCAGGCGCTGTAGCTTGACATTTTCAACTGAGATGTATCTGTTCTCTTTGCGACCAGGAAGCGGTGGTAAAATGACTGTACGTGTTCCCTTCAGACCAAGAACTGGAACCGGTGCACGAAAAGAGGGGCCAAATTCTTTTTTGTTTTCAACCTTCTCTCGAACCAGTTCCCCAACTTTCGGAAGCCAGCCGGCTACCGGAATCTGCAATGCAGGCTCTGTGGCTGAAGGCAAATGTGTAGTTGCAAGTTTGTCTCGGGCTTCTTGTAAGTCCTGTAACATAGCAGAATGGTTATCTACATCAAACTTGGCGGATTGCGCCGCGATGTCTGGACCCTCAAGGTCAGGCACAAACATTCTTATGCCAAAGAGCATTTCGTATGGGGTCCGCCCACCCAGAGGTCTTCTAGGGAGATTATTAAGTGCACGTTGAACGGTATACAAATGGGCCAGCCAGTTCCTGCCAGTACCTATAACCCTAGCTGTTAAGGATTGCTTTAAGTCACGGTTCATTCGTTCAACGATAGAGTTGCCCTCAGGCCTATACGGAGACGAAAATTTCACCCGCACCCCAAGCGAAGCCATTGCATCCTTGTAAGCCCTAGAGGCAAACGCTGGACCTTGGTCCGAATGGAAGGTGCCGCATGCGAAAATTCCCACAAAGACACGCAAATCCCTGATTACATTTCGGGCGTCAGCACTCCGTTGTGGCCAGACCCAGAGAAACCGTGTGCACGAGTCCACTGCCACCAAGATGTATTTATAGGCAGTGTCTGATGAGAATGGACCGCAGTGATCCAAGTAAACACACCCAAAGGGTCTGTTAGCAATGCAGAGCGGTGTTTGTGGTGGACGTGTTACCGTGGAAGGCTTAATCTGTTGACAAACGTCGCAAGAAAGAACAAAAGCACGGGTGTCTTTATATAACCCACGCCACCAATAACGCTGCTGCAAGATGGAAACTGTAGCTGACACACCTGCATGAGCCGAAGCCATGCCTTCGTGTGCAGCTGATATCAAGGCACTCCTGCGGTCCGCGTTGGGGATCAGCCGATCTCCAACGTCAGGTATAGTTACATAAGGAACCTGATCGGGACTTAATGTGTAAGAATACTTGGAAGGGAAACCTGTAGGGTAATTATTACCTTCCTTGGTTGCAGCAATAGCTGCTAATATTACAGGGTCTATTTTAGACATGGACCTGGTAACCGCTGCTACTGAACACGTGACTACTGCTGAACGGGCAGCTTCATCTGCCAGATCGTTACCAATAGCGTGTGCGCCCACCCGCTGATGGCCTAAGGTGTGAACCACCTGTGTGAGGGGCAGACGTTGTTGCAATTCTGCCACTCGAACCCAAAGCATTTTATGCTTGATTGTGCTCCCTTTATGCGTCCTTGTAGTCGTTTTTCGACCAGAAAAACAGATTGTCATTGTAAGATTGTACACAGTAAAAAGAATCACATACAATTAGAGTGGTCTCATCTTGTGAAGCGAACTCAAGTGCAAGTAGCAATGCATGCAGCTCGGCCAATTGTGCGGTACTATCTCCAAGTGTGCGAGTGTGCACTACAGAGGATTTGAACGTTCCATTCACAAAGGAACCCGCAACAATAGCACATGCAGCTGAATAAGCGTGCTTGGACCCAGTGGCCGCTTGCGCCGAACCATCGGTGTAGATCACACATTTGTAATCCTCAAGCGGTAGTAAAAACAAAGGAGGAGGATGAACAAATTCATACTGTAAGAACTCCTGAGTCTGAAGAGAAGAATCAAAAACAAAAGTGACGTCAGAAGACGTCAAAGATGTAGCCCATTGTATCCAACGGGGATGCATTGCTTTTGAGTTCGGTACACTTGCCTTTGTTACTGCCTCCAGGGCAGGACAGGGTGTTACCACCAGAATCCGCTTTCCCTGTGCCAGTGCGCGTTCTTTCAGAATCGCCATTTGCACTGCAGTTAGAACTTTTTCGACAGATGTAAAGCGCAATTCAGCGGAAGTGTACAGATGTGACTTGTATGCGATGGGTACTGTATCACCTTCATTAAAGGTTAAATAGGTGAATCCCACCGCCCCGGAATTATTCTAATCACCAGGTTTGTGTGGTTATCACGAGTCAAAAGATATTTAGACTCCAAAAGGTCTGTCTGCAAAGACTGCAGAATTGAGGTATGCTCAGGCAGCCAGCAAGACCTTGAATAAGTAGGTTGTATCAAAGCATACAAAGGCTTGATACGCTGGGCATATTCGGGAATGTAAGTACGCCCGAAGTTCAGGAAACCCAGCAAAGACTGAAGCTTCTTCAGAGTATTTGGGGGCACAAATGTGCACATTTTTCCAAGAAATGGGGGCTAAGCCCTTACCTTCGTTATTGAGCTCATAGCCCAAGAACAGAACGGTAAATTCAGCAATGTGTGACTTAGCAAAGTTAAATTTGTAACCCTGCTCCGCAAATTCAAGAATAATGCGGTCCACACGGGACAGATGCTGATATAACTCGTCGTCTGTCAGATAGATGTCATCAACGTACGAACATGCGTCTTGATCAATGTCATTTAACAAAGAAACAACACGGGCGGCGAATATACCCGGACTATTTTTATAGCCCATGGGTAATCGCCGGAACTGGAATAATTTACCACCGGATGTGAATGCGGTCCATTGACCACTCTCCGGGGCTAGGTTGTGCGTGTAGAAACCGTTTGAAAGGTCAAGTGTCGTTTTGTATTTTTTACGAACAAGACTGTCTACAAGCGCAGAACTGTGTGTATTTTGCACCGCAAAGTTCCGACAATGAGTATTTAAATGCCGGTAATCCAAAACTAAGCGGTACGATCCATCGGGTTTAGAAACCACGAAAAGGGGATTGTTCATAGGTGATACGCATGGTTCAATTACTCCCTGATATTCCAACTGTGTCAGAATTTCGGAGACGGGGCCTTTTGCCTGCCGTTTGATGGGATATTGGGGTTGTGGCTGCGGTAGTGACCGCAAAGGTATTGCATGAGGAGGTGATTCTTCATCCCATCCCACATGGTTGCGGTATAACGCTGGTGCCAGGTACACAGCCCACTCAGCTGCAAGTGCTTCAGCTTTGTCTTTTGGGACATGCCGTGAAAAGCTTGGAAGGATTACCTCCTCTCCTTTATGTGCAGCTAAAACGAATGGGGGTGGCCAATCCACCTCTGCTAACAAAATGTCATATGAAGAGGTTAGATTTTCCCAAAAAATCCCTTTTATTTCACGCGGTATGTCACCTTCAATTTGTATAACTATATTATATAGTCTGTCAGGGGTGCCACTCTCGTGTCAGCTGTCTCTACAGTAACGAATGTTTCAGTTGCTGTCGCCTCCATATGAGGACGTAGCGCCTCCCGCACTATGGTAACTTCCGCGGCGCTGTCTAGGAGGGTCACTGCCCACGTCCAATTCTGGAGTCTCGTTCTCACGGTCTGAGGCATATTTCGCTGTAACAGCGGCAACCTTTTTCTTCTGAAATTGCGGTCGAGGAAGATGAAAGTCTTCTGCTTTCCTCTGACTTGTTGTCGAGGTTGGTCTCGCTCCTGGGGAGCCTCTCGGCCCCTTCCTCTATCTTGCCGTCCTCCTCCACCAGCCTGTGACGATGTCTGGGCCTGTGAAGAACGAGGAGAACGCGTATCAGAGCTCTGAAACCTTTCTGGTGATTTAATCCTTGACCTATCACGTAAATCATAAGTACGTTCAGAAGAAACCGAAACTGGGGAAGCGCCTCTCGACCCCGGCTTCTTTTGTTGCTTACCCTGTTTTTTCTGTCTCCAACTTTTTTAGTGAAGACCGGTTTATCATCTTTCTCAGATGCACTTTTTGTTTGTATAACTTGTGTTTGCGATTGAGTTTGCATTTTTACAAAAGGCTTGTTGCCTAGGCTATTTCTTCCAATTGTTTTATAAGCCCGGGCTATTATTTTCGGTAATTCGCGAGGCCTGTCCAACTCTGGGACCAAAGCCAAAGCATTCGCTACTTGAAAGTTCATAGCATCGCCCTTGACATTTCCAAGGATCAGCTCTGCTACTACATCAAACACTCCCACTAGTCTCATCCCTAATTCCACAGCCGCTTCAGGGCCATGTTCATCCTGTACTTTTTAATTACAGAGGGTAGAACCGTCATGGAAGGAGTTCCAAAACATTTTGAATAAACTGCTGCGAATACCTTACCCCAGTTTTCACATGATGTCAAATCGGGGATTATGTCTTTTGGCAAACTTATCGTGAGGATGCGGTGTTTATCTACTGGGGATGTATGTGGAAACACTGCTTCTATCTGATCGAACTTTTCTGCAAGCCAGTAAGGATAGTCGTCCTTATTTTGTGGACGTTTGCCCATCACAGAATTTACCATGACAGGACTTATAGTCACTCCAGCAGCAATAGCTGGTTGGCCTGCGACTACAGGAGCAGCTCCATGGAGGCTTCCTGTAACGTATGTCACCAAGGCTCGATGCACTCGCACCAATTCGGTATGCATAGTGCGCAGTTCCGCAAGCGGTAATGCCAGATAATTTGGATGCGGGGTATACCCGGCCAATACAGGCCAAGTGGCCCCTGAATTGACAAGGGGCCTAAACGAACTGCGGTAGTTGGTTGTGGTAGGGCGCCATTAAACCAAACACGGTGCTGCCAAGCCGTGAGAGGTACTTCAAGATTGGTATAGGGTCGATAGGCAGCAGGAATAGCGGTGGGTTTATATTCATGAAACAGATTATCATCTGCCTCCACCGCTTCAAAAGTGATCCAAGTGTAAAACACCTCAAAGTGGTAAGCCGGATCGGCTTGAACCACAAAGACCAAATCGATCCCTGTATCAGGCACTCCATACACCCGTAAGTGGTCTCGGAGTGCCCTCGACTATGTGCAGCTATCGCCACACCAGCCATGACTAAACAATTATATTCGACAACCTAACAGGGAGCACAAAATGGGCTTTTTATGTAACCTTTTTAATAACTTCAAGCTTGAAAGAACCTATAAAACATTTAATATAGGAGGTATCACCGTCACATACGCCTCCGGAAGCGTACGCGAGGGGTTTGTGGACAAGCACAAGTACTACTCAAGCGTCTCGCAGATAAGCTGCCCCACGGTGGTCGCGCCATGTCATAAGGTTTCTGCACATACACAGAGCTATGCACAGGAAAATGGGACCCCGGAATACAGTGGTTTGCCACCATATACCGTAGCACCCAAAAACCCCAACCCAACTAGCTTAGCATCCCATTAGCACCCAAGTACTAATGTTTGGACAACCCAGAACACGGTATCTTTATCTCAGGACTCGCAGAAGCAAGAACACTCTTTCGTCACTCACTCGTACTTGTCCACAAGGTGCGTAGGAAGAGACACTGGATAGGTTAAAATGTTTATTCCAACTTACGTGCTCTAATGTACAGTACACGTGTCAGTACTAATAACATAATGCATATTACTAATATAAGCAGCATGGTTACAATTCCATAGAATACAAACGGGGAAAGCATCTCAGAGCTCAGTGGATAAACGTATAAATAACATTACCACCCTCCCCTTGCAGTAAGATAGTTTATTATAGTAATAGAAGACCTCTGGGCTTTGACTAGCGAACCCCCATACCTCAGTCTCTAGATGCAGAATTACATCAGCAGGACATCATAGCTCTTCTCACTGAAAGGGATTTCTCCAAGTGTGTTTAAGCGCTAGTAAACCACAGTATTAAAAGCATATCAAATCCTTCATGGCAATTGCACATAATGTTATGTCTGGGTGCGCGAGACTGGCCATATCAGGAAGAACCAGAATACATTGTTATGTGACCTTGTACATGTTTGTGCAGACTGAGCCCAAAAAGGTGAACAACAGAAAATGCAGACAGTGCAAAAGAACTTGGCACGAGCAAAGGGCGAGGAAGGCCCGGCTCAGTGTAACGTGCGCAAAGAAAAGCAGCATGGCAGCCAGGCCTAGGCCAACATAACAAGGCAGGTAACAATCCACAAGACAGATCCAATCGTGGAATACGGTGGCGGTGTCTTCGGTGCCTTTCCAGAGGATGAGGACGTCGTCAATATATCTTTTCCAGGTAATCATGTTTTCATGGAATGGGTTGGTGTCAGAAAAGATATTGACGGCTTCAAAGTGCGACATGTACAACCCCGTCAAACTCGGCGCAAAGGTACTCCCCATACTCGTGCCCTGCACTTGGTGGTAGATGGTAGTGTCGTACAGGAAAAAGTTGTTCTTCAGGGCAATGGTGATGACGTCAATGACGATGTCGGCGGGTGTGTTGGTGGGCAGAGTAGCTTCTCGTAATAGTTTTCCCAATACATCGATAGTGGCGTCCTGGGGAATATTGGTGTACAATGCCTCCACATCGAGGGTGAGAAGTAAATTGATCTCCTCCGTGTTGTCATCATTGATGTCTTGTAACAAATTGAGGACATCCCGTGTGTCCTTCAGGTATCCCGGTGTCGCTTGGACCAATGGTCGTAGAAAATGGTCGCTAAATTGACTGAGAGGTTCAAGTAAGGAACCTATGCCGGATACAATGGGGCGACCAGGTGGGGGCATGATGCCCTTGTGGATCTTCGGGAGAAGATAAAAATACGGCATCTTAGGGTCTACATTCACTAGAAAGGCCGCTTCTTTTGGGGAGATCCAGCCCTCATTGGCTGCCTCGTTTACCATGATCCGGATCCTCGTGAGGAGTCATGCCGTCGGGTCAGCATCAAGTTTCTGATAGTATTGAGTACTGCTGAGTTGCCAGGAACAATCATTTTCATATTCCTTGATGTCAAGGATCACAGTGGCACCCTCTTTATCGGCGGGCTTGATGATGATCGTGCCGTCCTCCTGAAGAGATTTGATGGCATCACGGAGTTTGTTGGACATGTTGTTAAAGGTGGGTTTTCTCTTTAACTGGTTGGCCTCTTTCAGTACCGCTTTTTCGAAGGTGAGGACCTCACTGGGGACCATGCCTGCGGTTGGGGTGAACTTGGAAGGTGGTCGCAATCCGGAGTCTTCACATTCTGTGGTGGATGTATCACTGAAGAAGGATCTGAGTTGAATCTTCCAGAACAGTTGATGAAGTTCCTCGTTCATCCGGAAATTATCCTCCCTCGGGGTCGGTACAAATCCTAGCCCCAGTTCCAAGGCTGTGACTTCTTCAGTGGTCAGATGTCTTTGGGAGAGGTTGACAATTAGATTCTTTGGTTCGTCTTGCTTCTGGTTGTTCTTGGTTGAGTCTCCGTTTCCCGCCATTGTACCTGTTTGTTCCCTCTTCTTCTTCCTCTGCCTCTTCCCCTGCCTCTGTTCTGAAAAGGAGGAGGAGGGTTTTGGAAGAATGGTTGTTGGAATCCTGGTTGTGGGCCGGGGTACGCTGGGTACCACATGGGTCCCTGCGCGGGGTACGGTTGGTTAGGAAATCCGTACATCGGTGGGAGCGGAGGGGGTGGAAGGAGTCCCTGAGTGTTAGAGTTCCTTCCCCAGCTCTTGTGACTGGAATTGCTATTGGACGAATGCCCTGAGTTGTTGGAGGATGCTGAACCATCATCAGATGAGGCATCATACTCCGAAGGTTGGAAGTCTTCCTTGGTGTATGGGTATATTTTCTCCTTATCAAATTTCTTAATGTCCTTCTGTAATTTTGTGATCTTCTGTTGGAGGAGATAGTCCCTGTGGTCTGACATCTCGGCGTTGATTTCCGCCAAGCGTGTTTTGAAGGCTGATATGCTGATCCCCGTTTTGAGACCACCCTCAGCTATATTGATTTTAATGATCAGAGCCTCGGAAAGGCGTTTGGCCGTCCCAATAATCAAGATGATCCAATCGCGGGTACACTTCCACACGATTCGGCTCCATTCGCGCCTGAAGACCAAATCGTCTAGAAAAATTCTCGGTGCGGTCCGTACTAGCAGACCATTAGGTGCTGTGTTGGCTCTCAGGTACTCAGTTAGTACAGTTCCATGTAATGCGATTTTCACTTGCAATGTCTTAAGTGAGGCCAGCGAGTTCCAGTCACCCTGGAGACTGGCTGCGGCCATGTTTCCATCACTGTCCATAAGTGAGGGCGCTCTAAGGATCTCTGCCACGATGTCTTCACCGTAACTAAGCCCTAGATAGTCCCCCATCGAGGAGGTGGTCATGTCTATGTATGGAGACACTCCGAGCAGGAGTAGAAAGGAAAGGACAGAAATGGCTCCCTCGGCGGAGCCGCCGTGCTATGGTAATGTCAACAAGGGAAAGAGGGGGGGACCAGGAGCTAGTTAATGGTCCACTGCCCGTGCTCCAAAAGTTAAACGTAAAAAAAGGGACGGGGACACTGTTCCTAGGGAGGTGTGTAAAGTGTCACTCACTTCCTTAGAAGAAGAGAAAGGGAAGGAAATAAGGGGATCCTCGGCCTGGGACTCGCTAGTGAAAGGGAAGAACAAGTCTTGTTCCTTGTTGCCCTCACACACCCCGAAGGATGTCATGCTTCATCATCGGGCAGTTGCTCCTCGTCGGGCCAGCGCTGCAATGCCCTACGGGTCCCCCGAAGGGTCACTTTGTCGGAGATCTTCTGCGAACTGCCGTTTGGTGCATGCGGGTGTGTAGGGGGAGTCCTAAGTAAGAAGTGTAAGAAGTGCGTGCAGTGGTTTAAAATTGACTAAGGGTTACCAGACGAATATATTTTAATATGGCGGTACCCTTGCCAAGGTAAAAAGAACAACTTTTTCCTGTACAACACTACCATCTACCACCAAGTGCAGGGCACGAGTATGGGGAGTACCTTTGAGCCGAGTTTGGCGGGGTTGTACATGTCGCACTTTGAAGCCGTCAATATCTTTTCTGACACCAACCCATTCCATGAAAACATGATTACCTGGAAAAGATATATTGACGACGTCCTCATCCTCTGGAAAGGCACCGAAGAGACCGCCACTTTTTACACGATTGGATCAACAATCTGGACCCCCATTTGCGGTTCACAAAAACAGCCAGTGAGAAGGCTATCTCGTTCCTGAACCTACTCATCACTCTTGATGATGGATACCTGCATACGACAACATACAGGAAGGCTACTGATTGCAACAGTCTCCTCAGTTTTAGGAGCCACCACCCTAAAGCCCTGCGGGAAAATCTACCGTACGGCCAATTTCTCAGGCTTCGACGTAATTGCAGCAGTCTCCCTGAGTTTGACGCCCAAGCTAACCTTCTTGCCAACAACTTGCAGGCCAGGGACTACCCCGGGGAGGTGATAAGGAAAGCAAAGAAGCGCGCGAGGAACAATAACCGCCAGGGACTCCTCGGGACAAGAGTACCACAGACCAGCAATGTGATCACATGTGTCGCAACATTCACCCCACTATCCAACCAACTAAAAAACATAATTAAACATAACTGGAGGATCCTGAATACTGACGCCCTACAGCTTGAACCACCATGGTTTGCGTTCAAACGTACCACCAATCGTGGGCATGACGACTCGACCTATCAAGACAAGGATTAGTGAGCACAAGAGCACTATCAGACTCGGACGATGTGCAACCAGAATGACAAACCACTTCATTGAGAAGGGACGCTCCTGCGAGGCGATACAATGGACTATCCTAGAAGCCAATCAGAGTTGGAGTAGTGCTTCTCTACTACGCCGAGAGCAACGTTGGGTCCACCGTCTCCGTATCTATCTCCATGGCATGAATGAAGAGATACCATGGACCGAGCTCTGACCACCATGCCTGTAGGTTCCTGCTCTTCCTTCTTTCCCCTCTCGGTGGTCTCGCCCTCTGTATAACTTCCATGTGGGTTTATCTGTTCACATAGCCATACTGGGAGGTGATTAGATACTGAGTCTTAGGCTGTGGGGACCTTACCCTCTGGGACAGCAACCCTCAACCACTGGGTATTACAATATCACCACGTTTGGCGAGACTAGAACCCTGGCTCTAGCCTAGCCCCATATATAGGGGTGAGTTATACCTATCCACCCTAAACCACCCCGCCTTTCGACCCTCTCGTCGTTTTTCAAACTACACAGTGGTGCATCTTTGTATGCACCACGGCGTCTTGCCCACGAGGTCGACATCCTGTCTCACTAGTTTAATGTACATGAGTAGAAGGATGTGCCCCCCCCTACCGAGAATCATTCCGTCGATGAATTAGCCTTGGGTCGAGAGAGATTTCTCTTGTTACTTCCCTTTACCATCAAAACTTTAAATACTTCACATGAGCAGACCTTTACATTCTATAAGGTCTCCCCAGCACATGCGCACTACATATCCTGATCACCTTTCCAGTGCTCGATCAATGTTACTGGCGAAATGTACTTGAGCTACATTTTACATTGTGACACTAATCACTGCACATGCGCAGAATCTCCCTGTCTACTGGTACTCCTTGGCGCATGCGCATATCCGCATTTAGCCCTTACGCATGCGCACTACAACACGGGCATGACGAAGCATACCAGATGGGGATACCGCCCGCTCTCCAATTAACGCTACTATAACTGGAGTGCCCCCGCCTGTCCCTCTCACTTACGGGCATACGTGTGGAATGGGTAGGTGCTGACGAGCCGGCACCCGAGCTTATCTGTAAGTAGACACTACGAGGCATGGACCTAGGACCCCTAAACAGTAAGTCACTGTGCAACTGGCTGTAGGTCATGACAGATACTCATGCTCTGTGCCCTGTTGCATTGTTTCTTTCCCCTAGTCCGGTAAGGTACAGGCACCCCATGTTTCTAGCCCATGGAGCACTACTCCGCCACGTATTAGGTAAGGGTCATGCATTATATTTACCTCACGTATCTCCTAGCGACTGGGGTGACATTGACTGGTGTGTTGTGAAACTAGGCATTTAATGGGCATGTTAGCACCACATACTGAGGCACTGTTTCACAACACGCTGAGCCTTTGCACGGCGTGTTTGGTGCTTCAATGCTACAGCGAGCCAGATGCTCCACAAGACCACTGCGGCCCTTGGAACCACCAGAGGTCCGCTAAAAACAGGTCACCGACCCGGATGTAGTCCGTTCCTGGGTGGGTGGTGGTTTGGTGCGCCCTACTCACCTCATGTGGGGCACTAGCGGCACGCCTTACGACCGACCACTCGTGTGTAGTGACCGCACCGGGTACGTGTAGCCTCTTCTTCTTCACCTACCATACCTGTCCTTGATGTCTTCAATTTGAATACACTCTGTCTGAATACACTACGTATATCAGTGACATGCCATTGAGCCCTTTCAGTTGCCTGATATATGTCTCTTGTACTATTTACTTTCTTTCTCCCTAGGCTGTCGATCAGAAAGCAGTCTCAACTATTGAGTTGTAGCCCACCAGTAGTAGTCACAGATCTGGTCCTGCCCTGCTCCTCACAGAGGGTGACTGACCCTCGGTACCATTTTATTATCTTTCTATTTTGTGTATTATTTCATATCACGTGCACTAGAGCACACATCACGTTCATCTGGTCCTGAAGAAGCGCCGCGGATCCTTCGGGACCTTAAAGGTGCGAAACATGTCGACCTTTTGAGTTACTCAGGCACATCACGCTTTGTGGGTAACACCTGACCTACGGGTTTTTTACCTTGGCAAGGGTGCCGCCATATTAAAATATATTCGTCTGGTAACCCTTAGTCAATTTTAAACCACTTCACGCACTTCTTACACTTCTTACTTAGGACTCCCCCTACACACCCGCATGCACCAAACGGCAGTTCACAGAAGATCTCCGACAAAGTGACCCTTCGGGGGACCCGTAGGGCATTGCAGCGCCGGCCCGACGAGGAGCAACTGCCCGATGATGAAGCATGACATCCTTCGGGGTGTGTGAGGGCAACAAGGAACAAGACTTGTTCTTCCCTTTCACTAGCGAGTCCCAGGCCGAGGATCCCCTTATTTCCTTCCCTTTCTCTTCTTCTAAGGGAGTGAGTGACACTTTACACACCTCCCTAGGAACAGTGTCCCCGTCCCTTTTTTTATGTTTAACTTTTGGAGCACGGGCACTGGACCATTAACTAGCTCCTGGTCCCCCCCTCTTTCCCTTGTTGACATTACCATAGCACGGCGGCTCAGCCGAGGGAGCCATTTCTGTCTTTTCCTTTCTACTCCTGCTCGGAGTGTCTCCATACATAGACATGACCACCTCCTCGATGGGGGACAATCTAGGGCTTAGTTACAGTGAAGACATCGTGGCAGAGATCCTTAGAGCGCCCTCACTTCTGGACAGTGATGGAAACATGGCCGCAGCCAGTCTCCAGGGTGACTGGAACTCGCTGGCCTCACTTAAGACATTGCAAGTGAAAATCGCATTACGTGGAACTGTACTAACTGAGTACCTGAGAGCCAACACAGCACCTAATGGTCTGCTAGTACGGACCGCACCGAGAATTTTTCTAGACGATTTGGTCTTCAGGCGCGAATGGAGCCGAATCGCGTGGAAGTGTACCCGCGATTGGATCATCTTGATTATTGGGACGGCCAAACGCCTTTCCGAGGCTCTGATCATTAAAATCAATATAGCTGAGGGCGGTCTCAAAACGGGGATCAGCATATCAGCCTTCAAAACACGCTTGGCGGAAATCAACGCCGAGATGTCAGACCACAGGGACTATCTCCTCCAACAGAAGATCACAAAATTACAGAAGGACATTAAGAAATTTGATAAGGAGAAAATATACCCATACACCAAGGAAGACTTCCAACCTTCGGAGTATTATGCCTCATCTGATGATGGTTCAGCGTCCTCCAACAACTCAGGGCGTTCGTCCAATAGCAATTCCAGTCGCAATAGCTGGGGAAGGAACTCTAACACTCAGGGGCTCCTTCCTCCCCCTCCGCTCCCACCGATGTACGGATTTCCTAACCAACCGTACCCCGCGCAGGGACCCATGTGGTACCCAGCGTACCCCGGCCCACAACCAGGATTCCAACAACCATTCTTCCAACACCCTCCTCCTCCTTTTCAGAACAGAGGCAGGGGAAGAGGCAGAGGAAGAAGAAGAGGGAACAAACAGGTACAATGGCGGGACACTGAGACTCAACCAAGAACAACCATAAGCACGACGAACCAAAGAATCTAATTGTCAACCTCTCCCAAAGAATCTGACCACTGAAGAAGTCACAGCCTTGGAACTGGGGCTAGGATTTGTACCGACCCCGAGGGAGGATAATTTCCGGATGAACGAGGAACTTCATCAACTGTTCCGGAAGATTCGACTCAGATTCTTCTTCAGTGATACATCCACCACAGAATGTGAAGACTCCGGATTGCGACCACCTTCCAAGTTCACCCCAACCGCGGGCATGGTCCCCAGTAAGGTCCTCACCTTCGAAAAAGCGGTACTGAAAGAGGCCAACCAGTTAAAGAGAAAACCCACCTTTAACAACATGTCCAACAAACTCCGTGATGCCATCAAATCTCTTCTGGAGGACTGCACGATCATCATCAAGCCCGCCGATAAAGGGGGTGCCACTGTGATCCTTGACATCAAGGATTATGAAAATGAACGTTCCCGGCAACTCAGCAGTACTCAATACTATCAGAAACTTGATGCTGACCCGATGGCACGACTCCTCACGAGGATCCGGATCATGGTAAACGAGGCAGCCAATGAGGGCTGGATCTCCCCAAAAGAAGCAGCCTTTCTAGTGAATGTGGACCCTAAGATGCTGTATTTTTATCTTCTCCCGAAGATCCACAAGGGCATCATGCCCCCGCCTGGTCGCCCCATTGTATCCGGCATAGGTTCCTTACTCGAGCCTCTCGGTCAATTTAGCGACCATTTTCTACGACCATTGGTCCAAGCGACACCGGCATACCTGAAGGACACACGGGATGTCCTCAATTTGTTACGAGACATCAATGATGACAACACGGAGGAGATCAATTTACTTCTCACCCTCGATGTGGAGGCATTGTACACTAATATTCCCCAGGATGCCACCATCGAGATAGTGGGAAAACTATTACGAGAAGCTACTCTGCCCACCAACACACCCGCCGACTTCGTCATTGACGTCATCACCATTGCCCTGAAGAACAACTTTTTCCTGTACGACACTACCATCTACCACCAAGTGCAGGGCACGAGTATGGGGAGTACCTTCGTGCCGAGTTTGGCGGGGTTGTACATATCGCACTTTAAAGCCGTCAATATCTTTTCTGACACCAACCCATTCCATGAAAACATGATTACCTGGAAAAGATATATTGACGACGTCCTCATCCTCTGGAAAGGCACCGAAGAGACCGCCACCGTATTCCACGATTGGATCAACAATCTGGACCCCCATTTGCGGTTCACAAAAACAGCCAGTGAGAAGGCTATCTCATTCCTGGACCTACTCATCACTCTTGATGATGGATACCTGCATACGACGACATACAAGAAGGCTACTGCTTGCAACAGTCTCCTCAGTTTTAGGAGCCACCACCCTAAAGCCCTGCGGGAAAATCTACCGAACGCCAATTTCTCAGGCTTTGACGTAATTGCAGCAGTCTCCCTGAGTTCAACGCCAAAGCTAACCTTCTTGCCAACAACTTGCAGGCCAGGGACTACCACTGGGAGGTGATAAGGAAAGCAAAGAAGCGCGCGAGGAACAATAACCGCCAGGGACTCCTCGAGATAAAAGTACCACAGACCAGCAATGTGATCACATGTCACGACATTCACCCCACTATCCAACCAACTAAAAAACATAATTAAGCATAACTGGAGGATCCTGAATACTGACACCCTACAGCTTGAACCACCATGGTTTGCGTTCAAACGTACCACCAATCTCCGTGACCAACTGGTCAACACTCGACCACGCAAGAGGAAGCAAACTCAGGACACTACCCTATGGAACCTGCCTCCTGTGATTGGCCATTACCCTTGTGGTCACTGCGCCGCCTGCCCCCAGACTAGACACACTAAATCACTGCTTCTGGATGACATCACATTGGAACAGCGTAAACACACTAGTTGTAATACCGCTAATTGCGTATACCTACTGACCTGCCCATGCCCACTTAGATACGTGGGCATGATGACTCGACCTATCAAGACAAGGATTAGTGAGCACAAGAGCACTATCAGACGCGGATGATGTGCAACCAGAATGACGAACCACTTCATTGAGAAGGGACACTCCTGCGAGGAGATACAATGGACTATCCTAGAAGCCAATCAGAGTTGGAGTAGTGCTTCTCTACTACGCCGAGAGCAATGTTGGGTCCACCGTCTCCGTACCCATCTCCATGGCATGAATGAAGAGATACCATGGACCGAGCTCTGACCACCACGCCTGTAGGCTTCCTGCTCTTCCTTCTTTCCCCTCTCGGTGGTCTCGCCCTCTGTATAACTTCCATGTGGGTTTATCTGTTCACATAGCCATACTGGGAGGTGATTAGATACTGAGTCTTAGGCTGTGGGGACCTTACCCTCTGGGACAGCAACCCCGAACCACTGGGTATTACAATATCACCACGTTTGGCGAAACTAGAACCCTGGCTCTAGCCTAGCCCTATATAGGGGTGAGTTATACCTATCCACCCTAAACCACCCCACCTTTCGACCCTCTCGTAGTTTTTCAAACTACACAGTGGTGCATCTTTGAATGCACCACGGCGTCTTGCCCACGTGGTCGACATCCTGTCTCACTAGTTTAATGTAGACGAGGAGAAGGATGTGCCCACCCCCCCTACCTAGAATCATTCCATCGATGAATTAGCCTTGGGTCGAGAGAGATTTCTCTTGTTACTTCCCTTTACCATCGAAACTTTAAATACTTCACATGAGCAGACCTTCACATTCTATCAGGTCTCCCCAGCACATGCGCACTACATATCCTGATCACCTTTCCAGTGCTCGATCAATGTTACTGGCAAAATGTACTTGAACTACATTTTACATTGTGACACTAATCACTGCACATGCGCAGAATCTCCCTGTCTACTGGTGCTCCTTGGCACATGCCCATATCCGCATTTAGCCCTTACGCGTGCGCACTACAACACGGGCATGACGAAGCTTACCGGATGGGGATACTGCCCGCTCTCCAATTAACGCTACTATAACTGGAGTGCCCCCACCTGTCTCTCTCACTTACGGGCAGACGTGTGGAATGGGTAGGTGCTGACGAGCCGGCACCCGAGCTTATCTGTAAGTAGAAACTACAAGGAATGGACCTAGGACCCCTAAACAGTAAGTCACTGTGCAATTGGCTGTATGTCATGACAGATACTCATGCTCTGTGCCCTGTTGCATTGTTTCTTTCCCCTAGTCCGGTAAGGTGCAGGCACCCCACGTTTCTAGCCCATGGAGCACTACTCCGCCACGTATTAGGTAAGGGTCACGCATTATATTTACCTCACTTATCTCCTAGCGACTGGGGTTACATCGACTGGTGTGTTGTGAAACTAGGCATTTAATAGGCATGTTAGCACCGCATACTGTGGCACTGTTTCACAACACGCTGAGCCTTTGCACGGCGTGTTTGGTGCTTCAATGCTACAGCGAGCCAGACGCTCCACAAGACCATTGCGGCCCTTGGAACCACCAGAGGTCCGCTAAAAATGGGTCACCGACCCGGATGTAGTCCGTTCCTGGGTGGGTGGTGGTTTGGTGCGCCCTACTCACCTCATGTGGGGCACTAGCGGTGCGCCTTACCGACCGACCACTCGTGTGTAGTGACCGCACCGGGTACGTGTAGCCTCTTCTTCTTCACCTACCATACCTGTCCTTGATGTCTTCAATTTGAATACACTCTGTCTGAATACACTACTTATATCAGTGACATGCCATTGAGCCCTTTCAGTTGCCTGATATATGTCTCTTGTACTATTTACTTTCTTTCTCCCTAGGCTGTCGATCAGGAAGCAGTCTCAACTATTCTGTTGTAGCCCACCAGTAGTAGTCTCAGGTCTGGGCCTGCCCTGATCCTCACAGAGGGTGATTGACCCTTGGTACCATTTTATTATCTTTCTATTTTGTGTATTATGTCATATCACGTGCACTAGACCACACATCACGTTCATCTGGTCCTGAAGAAGCGCAGCGGATCCTACGGGACCTTAAAGGCGCGAAACATGTCGACCTTTTGAGTTACCAGGCACATCACGCTTTGTGGGTAACACCTGACCTACGGGTTTTTTACCTTGGCAAGGGTACCGCCATATTAAAATATATTCGTCTGGTAACCCTTAGTCAATTTTAAACCACTGCACGCACTTCTTACACTTCTTACTTAGGACTCCCCTACACACCCGCATGCACCAAACGGCAGTTCGCAGAAGATCTCCGACAAAGTGACCTTCGGGGACCCGTAGGGCATTGCAGCGCTCGGCCCGACGAGGAGCAACTGCCCGATGATAAAGCATGACATCCTTCGGGGTGTGTGAGGGCAACAAGGAACAAGACTTGTTCTTCCCTTTCACTAGCGAGTCCCAGGCCTTGGTTCCCCTTATTTCCTTCCCTTTCCCTTCTTCTAAGGGAGTTAGTGACACTTTACACACCTCCCTAGGAACAGTGTCCCCGTCCCTTTTTTTTACGTTTAACTTTTGGAGCACGGGCACTGGACCATTAACTAGCTTCTGGTCCCCCCCTCTTTCCCTTGTTGACATTATAAATTGTCACTACATCATTTCTAAATTTGTCAATGTAGGAGACAGTGCGCATGCTTTGTGTTCCTTTATTTTAACCCCCTGTTTGAGCCCTGCTTCTGCAAGTTAAAACCGACGCACATTAAAACAACCAGAAATGTGATAGAGAGGACTTTTGGGTTGCTGAAAAGTCACTTTTGATGTCTACAAAAGAGCGGTGGAGCACAACAATACAGACCAGAAACCTGCAGCAAAATTGTTGCTACATGTGCTATACTCCACAACATTGCCAAATATAGGAGCTTACTCCTTGTCTTGACAGATTCAGAGTCGGATGAAGAGGAACAGCCAGTCCCCCGACTCAACCTAAAGATGGATCAAGGGCATGAGAAGTCAGAGAACGATGTGCAGAGATTATACGCAATTAGTAAGTAAGGGAAAAAATTGCAATTAGGATTGTATTTGTACATGAACATTTTTCTTACCTTAACTTCAGGAAAAGTATATTTTCATTGTCGAAACACAATATGAAATGCACATTCTGTGCCAAAGCAAAATTGTCAACTCAGACATTACAAATGTAAACATAATTTGATGCATCAGAAACGTGAACATACAACCATGTTCAAACTAAGTTTTTCTCCCTCACACTCCACTTGGCCTTTCGGTGTGCTCTGCACTTTGCCTTGGTGAGCCCTCTATAGATGCACTTTGTCTGCAACTATGACGCCAATTCCTAATTTCGGGGGCAGTAATACTGCTTAGGCTGGATAACTCCTCATTTTCCCCTCCACCTAAGTCACTGTGTTTTTTAGATGTGTGCTCTTTGAATGTGTTCAATGGCATTGATGACTTGCACTAAAGCTTGTGCTACATCTCCACTGCAATGTGCCATCTCAACTTGCATGGAGACTGAGCGACGAGATAATGTTGCAATAGCATTTGTCAGGCGATGGGCAGATCTAGTGAAACCATCCAATCTGCCTCTGAGTTGATGATGGCGCCATCAATGTTTTACATTATCTTGCTGCATTGCTGTGCATAACTTCTTATGGCATTTGTCAGCTCCATATAATAATCAGCAGCTGCTTTTTCGGCCTTATCAACAGTTGTGCTCAGCTGCTTGATGCCATCTTTAAAGTCACAAATGTGTCTTTAATGATCTTATATTTTTACATTGCAGGTGCTGCACCGTGAACATAGATGCCTCCAAACCACTAAATACAGCAGCACTGTCTACTTCCTCAGAAGCCCTTCTAACACTACTTTTATGCCTTCTGATGGCATTGTTTCAGCACAGAAGAAGGGACTGGCGCCTTTTTGTAGATCACATGTCAGAAGGAGCTTCAGGCATGTCTGTTGTGACACTATAATTTTGTTCCACAAAATCAGGGAGTCGAGACACTGTTGCTCTGTGTCTGGGTGGTGTGGGTATTGTGGATGTTGGAGTCGGAATGCTTTCAGACTGTATAGCTGGCTAAGTGCCCTGAATTTCTCCCTGTTCAGTTTTTTCTCCAATTGTTGCCGGTAGTTCTGCCAGATATATGATAAATAGTTCAGTTCAATATATGTTTTATTATGTATCATTTTTCTTAACGTTTGTTTCAAATAAAAGTCTACATCTATTATGGTGTGCCTTCATGTCATTTGGTATGTCACTTAAGATCAGACTACAAGATGCTTAATTTTACGACTTTATTATTGTTATTGGACATACAACTACTAATCCCATAACGCTTTGGTGAGCTAATGATAAGTTGTAGGCTGGAGTGGATTTTGTTATAGGTAAGTCTATATTTCTAAATGTATTACTTTGTACCGAATACATTTTATATGAAGCAAAATAAAAATCTTTCCTTTGCTGGTACTGGGTGTGGCAGAGGTATCAATGTCCGAGACCCCAAAAATGGCTTCAAATTGCAATGTATCCTCTATCATGTCCTCAAGAGCGCTAGGTGGTGGCTAACTAGATGGTCCTCTGCCTGTTGGCTGTGCCTCTGCAAGTCTGCTAGCTACCTTTTCTTTTGTACGTGTCTCAAGATCATACCAGCACTTGCGGATTTCTTCAAAAGGGGGCTGTGTAGCACCAACTGCACTGATCTTTGCCTGGATATCCTTTTAGATTTTGTGCTTCTCACTTTCTGGGACTTGCAGTGAGCTCTTTCCAAAGAACTTATCATGGTGTTGTACACACGTTTCAGTGAACACTTCAAGTTCTTTTTTGCAGAATTTTAGCTTTCTCTTTCACCCTTCTGCATCCTTCACATTCTTATCTGTGCCCATGGTGAGAAGATTGCTCCAAACACACCTCCACACAAGGTCACAGTAGCGCAGCTGACACAGCCTGCCTCCTCCTATGGAGCTGGGTTCTGGAAACAGCATGGGATGACTCACTTCCTCATTGTGATGTCATTATTCTGCTCCAGAAAGCTACATTCTTAAATTTGCGATTACCTAATTGTGATAGGGAATTGCAATTTGGTAATCTCTAAATTGTGACAGCAAATCCTAAGGAATTACAAAATCAATGTTGCTTACTATGATACATTGGGAATTGGGAATTTTGAAATTGCAATTCCCATTCTGGATACATATGCCCCTCCCTGTATCCTACACCGTGCAGCTACAGCAGAATGGTATACAATGAAAATGTTTTTCCAACATAGTAATATAACGGTACAAGTTAGCCTAGGAAAACCTATATCTAAAACACTTAAAGAAATCCATCCAAACAAGTGGAACACAAGTTGAACCAAGTTGAACTACTATGTTAAAAGATGAGAAGATTGTGCTGAGAAATTCATGACTCTAAACACATCTCCAAACCAATTTTGTCCACGATTTGAAGATGCACTCCCTATATATATATATATATAGTCACTAAAAAAATCAAAGGTTACAGGGAAGCTATAGTTAGGAAATAGAGTTAAAAAAACATAGAAATTCACTGAAAAAAACCAAAGGTTGCAGGGATGTTATAGTTAGGCTCAGATTTCACACGTACAAAAGCACTTAAATTCAGCAGTTATAGTTACCTGAGCTAAAAATAACTTACACGCCCGCAAAGCACTGCTTATGACCTCACATATTACATTACTCGTGACATGGTCAGTGACATCACTGATGACATCTCAAATGATATCACTGATGACATCATTCATTGTTTTGAAAACGTTTCTGAGATTTAAAGATATATAATAAACTACTGCATAAGTTTTATTACTATTCTTTTTGTGCTACTAATGAGTGATACTGTTTCTAACGTATGTCATCTGTGTGGCTATGTGACTGTATCAGTGTGTGAGTGGCTGTATGTGTGTGTGAATGGGAGTGTAAGTGACTATATGGGTGGGTGAGTGAATATGTGAGTGGCTGTATCAGTGAGTGAGTGGGTGTGTGAGTGGCTGTATGGGTGTTTGAATGTGTATGTGAATGGCTGTATGACAGTGAGTGGCTGTGTGAGTGGCTGTATGGGTGGGTGATGGGTTCTGTGAGGAATGAACCTTTCTGCTCGATTTGCATGCCTTACAGTTAAAACATGGCACAAACCCCAGGGTACGGAACGGACCCCTCTGTTTCTGAGTGTTTGTGACCATGTTTCTGCACAGCATGTCATTCAGGTTGTGATTCTTCCTGAAAGTAATGCTCAGTTGTGTGGGTATGTACTTGGTGCTGCTGTATTCGGTGTGGAGCACATGCTAATGTTTATTGAGAGTGTTTCTTATGTGGTCAGCCTGTTTACTATAGGTGGTGATAAATCAAATCTGCTCACCTTGATCAGATGCCCTATGCTTAACCACTATGAGGTCTTGCTTATTGGCCCCTCCACTTTCCTCACTGCTGTGGTTAGGGTTTTGTTGTCATATCCCCTCTCACAAACGTTCTGTAGCATCACCCTCTTCTCTTCCTCAAAGGCCTTGTCACTGCTACAGTTCCTTCTTGCTCTGATAAGCTCACCATACGGGATACTGCACACCAGGCATTTATGGTGGCTACTGGTGGCATGCAATACACTATTCCCTGCAGTGGTCTTGAGGAACAATTTGGTGTTAATGCAGGAATTTTACACCTCCAATGTCAAATCCAAAAATTCTAATGAGCTTTTGTCAATCTGGCTAGTGAATCTAAGATTAAATTCTTTATTGTTGAGACTTTCAAGAAAATCCATGGCAGTGGTTCTGACCCTCGCCAGATGACAAGTATGTCGCCAATGTACCATGCCCAGAGCACCATGAGGTCATCATAAAGATGGAGCATAGACTTGACCTGTTCCTCCAACCAGCCTATGTACAAACATGCATGACTGGAGGGGAAACAGGTCCCCCTCATGGTGCCCTGAGTCTAATGGTAAAATTGCCCATCAAATATGAAAAAAATATTCTCAGGCAAAAGCTGATCATGTCTAAAATCATCTCATTCTGTAATAGAAAGGAAAATGATTTTCCTTGCAGAAAGTAACATCATGCCTGTAACCCCAGATCATGAGACATACAAGTATATAAACTGCTGACATCAAGGCCTATCAACAAAAAGTCTTCCTCCCAAGCTATGCCCTCTATGATTCTGAGAAAGTCCCCTCTGTCTCTCACATATGACGAAAGGGATTTTACAAGAGGCTATAAAAAGTAATCTACATACCTCGAGCTATTCTCCAGGAGGCAATTCATGGAGGATACAATGGGGTGACCTGGTAGATTGATGGGATCCATATGTATCTTAGGGTGTAAATATAGTACTGGAATTTTAGAATGCTTGTTAAGAAGGAATTGGTATTCCTCCCATTCAACTAATCCCTGATTGAGCCAATCTATTAGTTTGTCCCAGTATGTTTTATTAGCAGCATCAATGTCAGTTTTTCTCCATGCTATTTAGCATGCCCCATCAGAGAGCTGTCCTTCTGCCAGTTATTTCTCGTTGGATAAATCAACAATGTCTTCTCCCTTTTCGGAGTTGCGAATGACAATGCCATCCCTGGATTGCAGTTCTGTCAAGGCCCTTATCTGTGTTTGAGTCAAATTAGCTGGTTGGCTACTATGCCCCTACCTCAATTTCTTGAGGTCCTTAATGACGTCCTTTTCGAAGACATCAATGCCATCAAAGAGCATGGAAGACATGAACACAGATTTGGGGCGAAACCCTCTGGGACAGCTTAAGTCTAGAGCACGGGTACTCATAGTACGGCCCGCGGGCCGCCAGCGGCCCGGCAAGCCTTCCTTGGCGGCCCACGGACCTTGCCGACATCGTACCTGTGTTGTTGTTTTTTTTAACAGAGTGTCAGCAAACACAGACTCTGCTCTATGGGGGCGGGTGATTCCAGCGATAGTCTGAGTGGAGCTGCAGGGGCGCTAAGAAGAGGTGAAATACAACAAAGCCTCATTATCATGCAAATGGTCTTTAAAGACCTGTGAAGTACTCGGTGCGGCTGTGTGTGTGCCCGGGAAGCTGTCTCATCTCCGGCTGCCACACACGCAGGGTGAGGTGACAGAGAAATGATAGAGGACAGCAGGGTGTGAGAGCCAGGTGAGGTGGACGGAGGGCAGCAGGGAGTGAGAGCCGGGTGAGGTGACGGAGGGCAGCAGGGAGTGAGAGCCGGGTGAGATGGCTGAGGGTTACAGAGCCAGCAGGGAGTGAGAGCCGGGTGAGGTGACGGAGGGCAGCAGGGAGTGAGAGCCGGGTGAGGTGACGGAGGGCAGCAGGGAGTGAGAGCCGGGTGAGATGGCAGAGGGTGTCAGAGGGCAGCAGGGAGTGAGAGCCAGGTGAGGTGACAGAGTGCAGTAGGGAGTGAGAGCCGGGTGAGGTGACAGAGGGTGACAGAGGGCAGTAGGGAGTGAGAGCCGGGTGAGGTGACGGAGGGCAGGAGGGAGTGAGAGCCGGGTGAGATGGCACAGGGTGACAGAGGACAGCAGGGAGTGAGAGCCCGGTGAGGTGACAGAGGACAGCAGGGAGTGAGAGCCGGGTGAGGTGACGGAGGGCAGCAGGGAGTGAGAGCCGGGTGAGATGGCAGAGGGTGACAGAGGGCAGCAGGGAGTGAGAGCCGGGTGAGGTGACAGAGGGTTGCAGGGAGTGAGAGCCGGGTGAGGTGACAGAGGGCAGGGAGTGAGAGCCGGGTGAGGTGACAGAGGGTGACAGAGGGCAGGGAGTGAGAGCCGGGTGAGGTGGCGGAGGGCAGCAGGGAGTGAGAGCCGGGTGAGATGGCAGAGGGTGACAGAGGGCAGCAGGGAGTGAGAGCCGGTTGAGGTGACGGAGGGCAGCAGGGAGTGAGAGCCGGGTAAGGTGAAAAGAGGGTTGCAGGGAGTGAGAGCCGGGTGAGGTGACAGAGGGCAGTAGGGAGTGAGAGCCGGGTGAGGTGACAGAGGGTGACAGAGGGCAGTAGGGAGTGAGAGCCGGGTGAGGTGACAGAGGGCAGCAGGGAGTGAGAGCCGGGTGAGGTGACGGAGTCCGAGTGGAGCTGCAGGAGCTCTAAGAAGAGGTGAAATACAACAAAGCCTCATTATCATGCAAATGGTCTTTTAAAGACCTGTGAAGTACTCGGGTGCGGCTGTGTGTGTGCCCGGGAAGCTGTCTCAGCCCGGGCTGCCACACACGCAGGGTGAGGTGACAGAGAATGATAGAGGACAGCAGGGTGTGAGAGCCAGGTGAGGTGACGGAGGGCAGCAGGGAGTGAGAGCCGGGTGAGGTGACGGAGGGCAGCAGGGAGTGAGAGCCGGGTGAGATGGCAGAGGGTTACAGAGCCAGCAGGGAGTGAGAGCCGGGTGAGGTGACGGAGGGCAGCAGGGAGTGAGAGCCGGGTGAGGTGACGGAGGGCAGCAGGGAGTGAGAGCCGGGTGAGATGGCAGAGGGTGACAGAGGGCAGCAGGGAGTGAGAGCCAGGTGAGGTGACAGAGGGCAGTAGGGAGTGAGAGCCGGGTGAGGTGACAGAGGGTGACAGAGGGCAGTAGGGAGTGAGAGCCGGGTGAGGTGACGGAGGGCAGGAGGGAGTGAGAGCCGGGTGAGATGGCACAGGGTGACAGAGGACAGCAGGGAGTGAGAGCCCGGTGAGGTGACAGAGGGTGACAGAGGACAGCAGGGAGTGAGAGCCGGGTGAGGTGACGGAGGGCAGCAGGGAGTGAAAGCCGGGTGAGATGGCAGAGGGTGACAGAAGGCAGCAGGGAGTGAGAGCCGGGTGAGGTGACGGAGGGCAGCAGGGAGTGAGAGCCGGGTGAGATGGCAGAGGGTGACGGAGGGCAGCAGGGAGTGAGAGCCGGATGAGGTGACAGAGGGTTGCAGGGAGTGAGAGCCAGGTAAGGTGACAGAGGGTTGCAGGGAGTGAGAGCCGGGTGAGGTGACAGAGGGTGACATAGGGCAGTAGGGAGTGAGAGCCGGGTGAGGTGACAGAGGGTGACAGAGGGCAGTAGGGAGTGAGAGCCGGGTGAGGTGACAGAGGGCAGCAGGGAGTGAGAGCCGGGTGAGGTGACGGAGGGCAGCAGGGAGTGAGAGCCGGGTAAGGTGACAGAGGGTGACAGAGGGCAGGAGGGAGTGAGAGCCGGGTGAGGTGACAGAGGGCAGCAGGGAGTGAGAGCCGGGTGAGGTGACGGAGGACAGCAGGGAGTGAGAGCCGGTTAAGGTGACGGAGGGCAGCAGGGAGTGAGAGCCGGGTGAGATGGCAGAGGGTGACAGAGGGCAGCAGGGAGTGATAGCCGGGTGAGGTGTGCGTTAAGAGCCTGTGATCTGATGTTTCCCGCTAGCCTGTAGTCAGAGAGTTGAGCCAAGGCCAGGGAGCTCAGGCCTGGGAGGGAGACAGAGAGAGAGGGAGACAGAGAGAGAGGGAGACAGAGGGAGACAGAGAGAGAGAGGGAGACAGAGAGAGAGGGAGACAGAGAGAGAGGGAGGGAGGGAGACAGAGGGAGACAGAGAGAGGGAGACAGAGGGAGACAGAGAGAGGGAGAGAGAGGGAGACAGAGAGAGGGAGAGAGGGAGACAGAGAGAGAGGGAGACAGAGAGAGAGGGAGACAGAGAGAGACAGAGGGAGGAAGACAGAGGGAGGGAGACAGAGGGAGGGAGACAGAGGGAGAGAGACAGAGGGAGGGATACAGAGGGACGGACAGACAGGGACAGACAGAGACAGATATTGGCAGACAGGAACAGGGACAGACAGATAGAGACAGAGGCAGAGAGACGGAGAGGGTGACAGAGGGAGGGAGAGGCAGAGAGACGGAGAGGGTGACAGAGGGAGGGAGAGGCAGAGAGACGGAGAGTGTGACAGAGGGAGGGAGAGGGAGGGAGACGGAGGGTGACGGAGGGTGACAGAGGGATGGAGAGGGAGGGAGACAGAGAGGGAGGGACACAGAGAGAGAGGGAGACAGAGGGAGGGAGACAGAGAGAGAGGGAGACAGAGAGAGGGAGACAGAGGGAGGGAGTCAGGGGAGGGAGGGAGAGGGAGACAGATAGAGGGAGACAGAGGGAGGGAGACAGAGGGAGACAGAGGGAGGGAGACAGAGGGAGGGAGACAGAAGAAGGGAGACAGAGAGAGAGGGAGACAGAGAGAGAGGGAGACAGAGGGAGGGAGACAGAGGGAGGGAGACAGAGGGAGGGAGACAGGGAGAGAGACAGGGAGAGAGACAGGGAGAGAGACAGGGAGAGACAGAGAGAGAGGGAGACAGAGAGGGAGGGAGACAGAGAGAGAGGGAGACAGAGAGAGAGGGAGACAGAGAGAGAGGGAGACAGAGAGAGAGGGAGACAGATGGAGGGAGACAGAGGGAGGGAGTCAGGGGAGGGAGGGAGACAGATAGAGGGAGACAGAGGGAGGGAGACAGAGAGAGAGGGAGACAGAGAGAGAGAGGGAGACAGAGAGAGAGGGAGACAGAGAGGGAGGGAGACAGAGGGAGGGAGACAGAGGGAGGGAGACAGAGGGAGACAGACAGAGGGAGGAGGGCGACAGGCAGAGGGAGGAGGGCGACAGGCAGAGGAGGGAGGGAGACAGATAGAGGGAGACAGATGGAGGGAGACAGAGGGAGGGAGACAGAGGGAGGGAGACAGAGGGAGGGAGTCAGAGGGAGGGAGACAGAGGGAGGGAGTCAGAGGGAGGGAGACAGAGGGAGGGAGACAGAGGGAGGGAGACATAGGGAGGGAGTCAGAGGGAGGGAGTCAGAGGGAGGGAGACAGAGGGAGGGAGACAGAGGGAGGGAGACAGAGGGAGGGAGACAGACAGAGAGAGACAGAGGGAGACAGACAGAGGGAGGAGGGCGACAGGAAGAGGGAGGAGGGCGACAGGCAGAGGAGGGAGGGAGACAGATAGAGGGAGACAGATGGAGGGAGACAGAGGGAGGGAGACAGAGGGAGGGAGACAGAGGGAGGGAGACAGAGGGAGACAGAGAGAGAGACAGAGGGAGGGAGACAGAGGGAGGGAGACAGAGGGAGGGAGACAGACAGAGAGAGACAGAGGGAGGGAGACAGACAGAGAGAGACAGAGGGAGCGAGACAGACAGAGAGAGACAGAGGGAGGGAGACAGACAGAGGGAGGAGGGCGACAGGCAGAGGGAGGAGGGCGACAGAGGGAGGGAGACAGAGGGAGGGAGGGAGACAGAGGGAGGGAGACAGAGGGAGGGAGACAGAGGGAGGGAGACAGACAGGGAGGGAGACAGAGGTAGGGAGACAGAGGGAGGGAGACAGAGGGAAGGAGACAGAGGGAAGGAGACAGAGGGAGACAGGAGGGAGACAGACAGAGGGAGGAGGGCGACAGGCAGAGGAAGGAGGGAGACAGATAGAGGGAGACAGATGGAGGGAGACAGATGGAGACAGATGGAGGGAGACAGATGGAGGGAGACAGATGGAGGGAGGGAGACAGAGGGAGGGAGGGAGACAGAGGGAGGGAGGGAGAGGGAGGGAGACAGAGGGAGGGAGGGAGAGGGAGGGAGACAGAGGGAGGGAGACAGAGGGAGGGAGGGAGACAGAGGGAGGGAGACAGAGGGAGGGAGACAGAGGGAGGGGAGACAGAGGGAGGGAGGGAGACAGAGGGAGGGAGACAGAGGGAGACAGAGGGAGGGAGACAGAGGGAGGGAGACAGACGGAGAGAGACAGCGGGAGGGAGACAGAGGGAGGGAGACAGAGGGAGGGAGACAGAGGGAGGGAGACAGACAGGGAGGGAGACAGACAGGGAGGGAGACAGACAGAGGGAGACAGACAGAGGGAGACAGAGGGAGGGAGACAGAGGGAAGGAGACAGAGGGAGACAGGAGGGAGACAGAGAGGGAGACAGGAGGGAGACAGACAGAGGGAGGAGGGCGACAGGCAGAGGGAGGAGGGCGACAGGCAGAGGGAGGAGGGCGACAGAGGGAGGGAGACAGATAGAGGGAGACAGATAGAGGGAGACAGATAGAGGGAGACAGATAGAGGGAGACAGATAGAGGGAGACAGATAGAGGGAGACAGACAGGGAGGGAGACAGACAGGGAGGGAGACAGACAGGGAGGGAGACAGACAGGGAGGGAGACAGAGGGAGACAGACAGAGGGAGACAGACAGAGGGAGACAGACAGAGGGAGGGAGACAGAGGGAGGGAGACAGAGGGAGGGAGACAGAGGGAGAGAGAGGGATGGAGACAGAGAGAGAGGGAGGGAGAGAAAGGGAGGGAGAGAGAGAGAGGGAGGGAGAGAGAGAGAGAGGGAGGGAGGGAGAGAGAGAGGGAGGGAGAGAGAGAGGGAGGAGAGAGAGAGAGAGAGAGAGAGAGAGAGAGAGAGAGAGAGAGAGAGAGAGAGATGTGTATGCCGGGTCTGGTGGCTGAGTGGACGAAGGCGTCCGCTGCAGGGGCCTGTGTTCCACCTCATGGTCACAGGGTTTTTTTTGCTCTAGCCCCGCCCCCTCCCCCAATGACCTTGCCCCCACCGGTGCAGCCCTCAGCCACAAACCACACTGTAAATTTGGCCCCTGATAGAAAGTTTGTGAGTACCCATGATCTAGATGAATATGCAAGTTATCCAAATTAAGACTAGCATCCTGGTGGTGCTCAGTAAATGAATCTAAATCACAAATCATCTGCAGCTGGTCAATATTGCCAATGCACAAAGAAGATAGCTGTTGGGTTTAATTGCCTCTGAGAAGCCCCATAGTACTCTTCAATTCAAACCATTTCTTTAACTTGAGCTCACTGGTAAAATTAAAGAAATCAATGCGCCTTTCTGTATAGTTAAATGCAGAAGTAGGAGAAAAAGAAAGACCAAGGGAAAGCACATTAGCATGGATCTGGGTAAGGGGAAAGTTTGACTGATTTACCATATTCGAGTCAAGTCCCATTATTTTGGTGTGGCTTTGACTCTTGTCTCCATTCCCCCTGAGCCGTCTCCTTTTCTTTTTTTCTTGTATCTTTTTGTTTTTGACTTTTCCTCCTCGACCTCTTTCTCTTGCTGTTCCACAGATGAACTGAAGCTCCAGTCGACTCCTTGTCAAGACTTGGAACACTCTTTAAGGGTTTCTTTTGGGACCGAAATATCAGAGCCCGCTGATGTATCACAATCTGTGGTGCTTGTCCCTTCCGTCAACTCCGCCTGTCTGCCTGTTGTGCCTGCATCTTGGTTGGTAGCCTTGTCGGGTTGTGAGATTTCCATAGGTTTAGGTTTGAATCCCTGGCATGTATCATACTTCCTGGCAAAGGTCAGAACTCTCCCATTGAGATAATCTTTGTAATTACTGTAGAATTTCCTTTCTCTTAATTTTTCCATGCCTTCATCAAATTCTTTCTGATCCATAATTTTCAACAGTTCCGCACTCAGATTATCAATTTCAGCTAATAGTTTGTCTCTGTCCTTCCATGCGTATTTGTTCAAAATGAGAAGCATCGTGATAAAGTACTCATGGGAATTCATGGGCCCTTCCTGCAACATCTCCGGGTCTGGGGTTTAATAGGGTGGCACCATCACAATCCTTAACCCACAGGGAATACTCACACAATCAACATATTTCTGGAAGGACATGGCCTCCCACCGTTTGGATAACTCCTATCTATAGGTTTTTTCCAGCTTGTCCAATAACTGTTTTTTGGAGAGTGTCCCTTCCCCCAGTAAATGGGTAGTATCTTTCGCAGTCCCATTTTCCAGGGTTTTTAAACCAAATCATTTCTCCCCAGCTTCTCTGCGCTTGTTGTGCAATAATGCTGCCATAGTAAACCATAAAATGATACAGGGATATGCTGGGATGCCCAACTGCAGGAATGTTGGTACAAATCCCAGTTCTCCAATGGGCACACTCCCGTGCCAGTAGATAACATAAGCATAGCCCTTCAGCCCAACAGATAAGGGGCAGGTAGCTATAGTTAATAATAAAGGGGAAGTCACAATGTAGTACCTCAGAGGTGGGAGACAGAATGGATGCACAAAATCAAGCAGAGCACACAAGTTTATAAGATGACTGGGGCCAAGGTGTCCCTACTAATTTAGCTTGTGTGTATACAAATAATGTCATGCAATGTACTCATCGCAAGTGATATCTGCAAGCGCTGCAGAAACTCAAACTGCAGAGACAATTTCCTCCTGCCTCATGTATGAGGTAATGGCCAACTATCCCATACTCCACATTCCCTAGAACGAGCACATCATGTCACAAGAATACTGCCAGCAGCTTCCTTGCACTGGACTTGTATCCCCATGCAGTGCCGGTCATTCCCCAAACAGCAGCAGTGGTGGTGATCCAGCCGAATTAAATGGCAGTAATTTGAAGGGGAAGGGCAAAAGTACAACATCTGAGCCGCGTTCACCATAAGTGGCTGGTTGGCGGCCTGGTTAGGTCCAGGCGACTGCCAATCATAACACCGATTGCATGGGTGGGACCAAGAGCTAAACAGAATTTGACAACAAAAGTCCCACATAAGCTCTCAGCCCCAAGTGTGGCACGTAACTTGGCGTGGCGCCCAATAATATCCAACAGCAAAACTGTCAAATTACCGGAGTAAAGTCATACGCACTCCCAGCAGGAAAATGCTTCAGTTCCAGATTTATTGAGCAGCAACACTCAACGTGTTTCAGCACTAAAGTGTCTTGATCCAGAGGAAGCTGGTAAAATGCTCTTGCTTGCTCAAAGCGGAGCACAGTTTGCTATGGCTTGGCGGGAGCAGTAAAGCTATCGCCAAGCCATAGCAAACAGCTATGTCCACGAGGTGGGCACCCTGGGACATAGCAGGAGCCAAACCTGATGTATGGCCACAGGGCCATCTATGCCTCCAGGAGGGGGCCCACGTGGCCCCCCTCCTTTGCACTGCACAGACCAGGTAAGTGGTGGTCCCCATGGCTGCAGGGGGCCACGCTGCCCTGAATCTTTAATTGTAAAGGGTTGCCCAGGGAGGTGGTGGTTCCTGGTGCTGCGGGGGTGCCCCAGGGGCCCCCCACTAATTTTATTTTAGCCCCAGGGAGGTGGCGGTCCCTGAGGCAGCGGGGGGCATGTAGCCCCCCGCATTATTGTTTTATTTTACCCCTTTAACTTCACATTGTGCCCTGAGGAGGTGGTGGTCCCCAGGGCATGGGGGTTGCTGAACACAGTCCCCGGGGCTGTGGGTAAGGCCATACGGGCCTCCCCCACACTCGTTTTACAAATAGCCTCGGGGAGGTGGTGGTCTCTCTGGCTGCGGGGGGGCCATGTGGTCCCCCCTGTAACTCTTTATTTTTTGCTGCGGGGAGGTGGCGGTCCTCCGGGGTGTGGGGATGCTGCCTGTCTTTTTTTTTCTATTTTGCCACTGAACAGCGGGTCCACCCACAAATTTGAGGCAAAATTGAATAAAAACATGCATTTAAGGCCCGATTGGGTCCCAGTGGGACCCCCCCCACCATATCCGGGGGGAGGGGGGATGAGGGTATTCCTACCCTGCCCCCTTTTATTTTATTTTTTTCATTTCTTGTGGGACTCAGCTTCAAGTTGCATCCCATGATGGCTGCCACACTTCCTAATTTTTTTTTACGTAAATATCTCTGAAACTACTGACCAGATTTACACTAAATCACCAAAAACACGATTTCTGGACCAACACCTAGCTTTCTGCCAAATTTGGAGTAATTCTCTTCAGCGGTTCCGGCTGTAGTAATGTTCAAAAAATGAAAAATCCCCATAGATATAACATAGTTAAAAAAAAATTGGGGACCCCACTTTTTTCTTGGCCCCCACTTGACAGATCACCCCAAAACTTTCAACACAGCAGCTGAGCCAAAAATTGGAAGTTTTTTTAAAAATTTCATGGAGATTCGTCGAGCGTCTCCAAAGTTATTGCCAAAACAAAAAACGCTTTTCCTATGGAAACTTTGGTCATAACTATAACTACCTACTGGCTATTGCCAGTAGGTAATATATATATATATATATATATATATATATATATATATATATATATATATATATATATATATATATATACATACATATATATATATATATATATATATATATATATATATATATTTTTTTTCTGTTACAACCAAAGATACGCCGCACTCAGGATTCTTTGGTGTATGTTTATTTTTAAACAAACAGACCCAGTCCGTTATTCAAACCGACGCGTTTCAGCCACACAGGGCCTTGCTCACGGTTGACAGATATTACCCCTGATGGGCACTTTCGATACGCCCATCAGGGCGGGAGGACTTGCCCACGGAGGCGGGACTTTGCCAAATAAAAGCAGGTGTTCCATACATCAGTTGCTGTTTGTTTCGATTGTTTATAGCTTGTGATCAAGGATGTTTGTTTCCGAAACGCGTTGAGCCAGTTAAGTGAATGTCGGAACAGAGCACAAAGGGGCGCTGCTGACCTCCTTGTATGAGGTGTGTTTTCGGGAGGACTTCCTCACATTGGGCAACTTTGTGCGTTGGATGTTGTATGCGGCTGAGCCTAGGTCGCGAGGAAGGACCGCCGCGGCTTAGCGGACCTGTGGTGTTAGGAGGACTTGACACCATGCACAGGACGTAAACGCTCGACAGCGAGTGTTCAGTTATTTGCAGCACCCTTTGTTCTCAAGCTGGCATCAACCCACAAGGGATTAAAAGAACATTAATATACGAACGATGGCAGCGCCCACTGAGGTTTTAATAATGTTTGGACTGCTTATACCAGAAGGCACTTTCGATACGCCCATCAGGGCGGGAGTACTTGCCCACGGAGGCGGGACTTTGCCAAATAAAAGCAGGTGTTCCATACATCAGTTGCTGTTTGTTTCGTTTGTTTATGGCTTGTGATCAAGGATGTTTGTTTCCGAAACGCGTTGAGCCAGTTAAGTGAATGTCGGAACAGAGCACAAAGGGGCGCTGCTGACCTCCTTGTATGAGGTGTGTTTTCAGGAGGACTTCCCCACATTGGGCAACTTTGTGTGTTGGATGTTGTATGTGGCTGAGCCTAGGTCGCGAGGAAGGACCACCGCGGCTTAGCGGACCTGTGGTGTTGGGAGGACTAGACACCATGCACAGGACGGAAACGCTCGACAGTGAGTGTTCAGTTATTTGCAGCACCCTTTGTTCTCAAGCCGGCATCACCCCACGAGGGATTAAAAGAACATTTAATATACGAACGATGGCAGCGCCCACTGAGGTTTTATTAATATTTGGACTGCTAATACCAGAAGACACTTTCGATACGCCCATCAGGGCGTGAGTACTTGCCCACGGAGGCGGGACTTTGCCAAATAAAAGCAGGTGTTCCATACATCAGTTGCTGTTTGTTTCGTTTGTTTATGGCTTGTGATCAAGGATGTTTGTTTCCGAAACGCATTGAGCCAGTTAAGTGAATGTCGGAACAGAGCACAAAGGGCCGCTGCTGACCTCCTTGTATGAGGTGTGTTTTCGGGAGGACTTCCTCACATTGGGCAACTTTGTGCGTTGGATGTTGTATGCGGCTGAGCCTAGGTCGTGAGGAAGGACCGCCGCGGCTTAGCGGACCTGTGGTGTTAGGAGGACTTGACACCATGCACAGGACGGAAACGCTCGACAGCGAGTGTTCAGTTATTTGCAGCACCCTTTGTTCTCGAGCCGGCATCAACCCACGAGGGATTAAAAGAACATTTAATATACGAACGATGGCAGCGCCCACTGAGGTTTTATTAATGTTTGGACTGCTAATACCAGAAGGCACTTTCGATACGCCCATCAGGGCGGGAGTACTTGCCCACGGAGGCGGGACTTTGCCAAATAAAAGCAGGTGTTCCATACATTAGTTGCTGTTTGTTTCGTTTGTTTATGGCTTGTGATCAAGGATGTTTGTTTCCGAAACGCGTTGAGCCAGTTAAGTGAATGTCGGAACAGAGCATAAAGGGGCGCTGATGACCTCCTTGTATGAGGTGTGTTTTCGGGAGGACTTCCTCACATTGGGCAACTTTGTGCATTGGATATATATATATATATATATATATATATATATATATATATATATATATATGTTTATTGAAAAACAAAACAAAGGCTCTTTTACAAGCCAGCCTATGTTATGTCTACTGTTATTTTGTCATTTCCATTTTTTTTATTTCAATAAGTACTGTTCTACTTGCGAGAAAAAATGCGTACATCGTAAACTTTTTCAAAACTACATTAATCAATAAAAATACTTTTTCCTTGCTCTACAGACTTTGCTAAACTACCTCATTTCTTCCCATAAGTTACAAAAAGATTATTAAGCTATATATCATTGTAAAACACAGAACAAAGCCACGGTGCAGTCAAAACAAAATGGCTGACTTTTTATTTTGCATGCGCTTACATTAACCAATAAAATTATATATATATATATATATTCAAAAATGAATTGCTCCAGCAATTAGAGCCGCACTCTGTTGAAGGTAAGAAACACATTTCTTTATTCTTGCTGGAGCAATTCATTTTTGAACATATATATATATATATATATATATATCACAAGCACTCCACCCGCCACTGGGTGACTTCTGCACAAAGATGGAGCACGGACCACGAAATTGGTGCTGGTAAGTTTTTTATTCCATTTCACATAGCAGCCACATAGCAGCCATGACGCGTTTCAGCCCCGGAGGGCCTTGATCATGTATATGTATATATACACCAATAGTCCCTTTATTTGAAACATAAAAAGCGTCGGGCCACGGCTCAATTCCTTCAGCGTGCAGTTATATAAGCAGCAAAAAATAAAAAACACCCGACGCGTTTCGGAGCTAATTGCTCCTTGCTCTTGGGTGGTGAGCTCCGAAACACTTCGGACATTTTTTTTTGTTTGCTGCTTGTATAATAAATACACGGTGAAGGAATTGAGCCGCGGCCCATCTCTTTTTACGTTTCGAATGAAGGGACTATTGATCGGTGCATTGAAGGGGTTTGCTACCCCGCTGCGGGCTCGCTGTCATAAGAGGCGGGAGAATCAGCGATTGCTGTTGTGAAATTATAAAATTGTATATATACATATTTGGGAAGGAGAGGAGGACGATCTGAACGATTTTTGTCATCTTTAAATACCAACTCTCTCAACCTACAATTCACATATACATACAGTAGAAACTCTGTGGACTATCTAGACATACGGGTCTACATAGAGAATGAGAAAATCTGCACCGCCCTCTACCGTAAGACCACATCATGCAACAGCATTCTACAAGCTAACAGTGCACACCCAAAAGCCCTGAAGTGGAGCATCCCGTATGGAGAGTTCCTGCGTGCTCGCAGAAACTGCTCTGAGGATGGGGAGTTTGAAAGACAGGTGGCCATGATGTTTGATCATTTTCGGAGGAGAGGTTATCCAGTGACAGTCTTCGAAAACGCACGTGTAAGAGCCACCAACGCTAAAAGAGAGGATTTACTGTTACCCAAGAACACCAGAACATCAATGGAGTCTACTGCCGAATCAATGAGATTTATTACGGATTTTAACAGTTAAAATAACAGGGTGAAGCAAGCAATCAATAAGCATTGGAGTGTTCTTAAGAAAGATCAAGAACTGAAACCATTTATCAGAGAACACACGAATATTACCTATAGGAAAGTACCTTCGTTGGGCGATCTGTTGACACAAAGTTACTTTTCTAACAAAAATGCACAACAGAAAAGTACTTGGCTATCGCAGAAGGGATTTGTGAAATGCCCAAAATGCAAGGCGTGCAATCATGGCCGCAATATGGTGGAAATAACAACCATCCAAGGCTTCAAGAAATCCATCACGGAGAGTATCACATGTGAAACCACACATGTGGTGTATTTGCTGGAGTGTAGATGCGGCCAACGTTATATCGGCAGTACAGTGAACAAACTTAAATTACGCATCCTCCAGCATTTGCAGGCCATAACAAATAAAGACTTTACATATGTGATGGCCAAACATATTTGGAAAGAACATGAAGGGATTTTAGACAAGAACACACTGTTTTACTCTGGCATTGAACATATCCCGGCAAAGATTAGAGGAGGGGACAGGGAATTGGCCCTGAGGCGTGCAGAATCAAGATGGATCGTAACTCTGGGCACAGAGATGCCTTGGGGCCTCAACACGGATGCTGAACTATACACCTTTCTGTAAGTCTACTCGTCTTGTGGAAATGAGTCAGGGAGTAGTTGTCCGTTATCTTCAGTAGAAGTGAGAATCCAGTTCCGTATAATGGACAAAAGTCTTAAAAGATTTTTTTCTTTTTAACATTTTTCCTTAAATGGTAGCTATATTGTATTGTGTAAAGCACTGTAATTTTGTGTGTTCCTTGAATCCAAACCATGATTTTTCTCCCCCCTCCCCTTTAAAATAGGATGCAACTGTATTATGCACTTTAATTGACAAGGGTGAGAGAATAGGATGGCATAAGACTACACACGTAAAAAGTGATTGCACGAAATAGGAGGCAAGATGGCGGCCGTGAGCGCGGCCGTGTGAGCTCGAGCTCCCGGCGTTTGCTCTTTCCCATAGGTTCCATGATCCTATCCTGGCAGTATTGAAAGGATTAACCGAACTTAAAACGTTTCCCGATACCGATGGCTAGTTAAAGGATTAAAAAACTTACGGGCATGCTCTCGAGTCTTTGGTTTACTGTGGTGCTATCTCGGGTGTCTCTCTTCCGGCGGCTGGGGCTGTTCTGGCGGACTTCCGGAGAGACGTACACCTGTGGAGTGCGGAGGTCACGCACGGAAGATTGGCAGCGGTCCGGAGGCGGCTGTTTGCGGCGATTTGATGCGATGCCCCCTAAACCCGGCCGCGTTAAGGTCCGCAGCACGATGGAGAACTCTGGCATCGTTGGACTACGGGACGGGGAGAAGAAGAGTGATCCGGCATCGGTGAAGAAGGACGGCCCCCGTGTAGAGAGCAGCGGTAAGAAGAACGTTCCATCTTTGTTTTTTACAAACAAAACAAAGAAACACCCCTCCCAGTACAGGCAAGTCCGGAAAAGGTCCAGAGTGGCAAGAACAATAAAGGGGAGACAATTTACCGTCACATAGTTTACCTAATCAAGCTGGCTTAAGGGATGACACTCTAATGGGCGAGAAAGAGAGTGATGGGGACATTTTCGAAGATGTACATCGAACTGCCGAGACAGCCCCCGAAGCAGCTGATTCAACAGGACCCCCATACAATGCTAGTGCCTCAAATTTTTCAACCAGTTTGATGAAGGATCAGGAATTTGTACTTAGCAACCACGAGGCTCTCAATGATAAAGATAAAGATAATGTTGTTGATTCAGCAGACTATTTTTTTTCTCTGTCTGATCCCTCCGATACTTCAGAGGATGAATGTGATGCAAAAGTACAGGCTAAGCAAAAAGTTGGCTCTTTCAACAGTGGGCTTAGGGGGCTAAGTAAGCTACAGCTGAGTGACCCTGGGACTGATCTACTAGGTACACCTGACAATAGCCCTAAAACTGTACGCAAGCGAGATGAGCCTCGTATGGGGCTCCAGACCACTGAAAATATAGAACCCCTACAATGGGATTATTCCTTTCTAGGCGAGTCTGGGATACATGGAGAGGTTAAGGAGCCGCAATCAAATGCATTGGCCCTGGAGAAACAAGAGGACATTTCACTTGCTGTTATATATAAAAGTATAATGGCTCACAGAGAAGAAACGCATATCGAAAGCCAACGTACACAGGGAGCTTGTCGGAAATTGCAGAACTCTGTAAAAAGGATTGCTAAATCATGCTCCGAATTTGTTGAAAGGTTTAATGTGGCTGAAACACGCATTTCAAACCTGGAAGATGAGTTATCCATACAAAAAGCAGCAACGGAAGCTATGCGCTCTGCCAAAGATTATACCCTTTGGAAACTTACAGACATGGAAAATCGCCTACGACGCAATAACTTGTGGGTTTTGGATATTCCTGAGGGGGCCGAAGGGCAAGATGCTCGGAAATTTATTATTGAGCTTTTCTCAGAGGCCTTCCCGGGGTTAACTCAGTGGGACTGGAGTAGGGAGATCCAGCGGGCACATAGATTCCCCTTTATACAGCGTACTAGACCAGGACAGGCCACCTCTCGACCAAGAGCAATTTTAATATCATTAAATAATTTTTTGGCTCGCGAAGCAGTTTATGATTTGGCCCGCCCTGATCGAAAAAAGAAGGGGAAAGGGATAGAATTTTTTGTCTGCCCAGATTATTGTCCCCTAACAGTTGAAAAGAGATGGCAGTTAAGACAGCTTATTACGCCGTTTCAGGATAAAGGAGCTCAAGCCTATCTATTAAATCCCGCTAAGCTGAAGGTCATTCATAAGGAGCATGTTCGGTTTTTTACTGCTGAATTAGCTGCTAAAGAATATTTGCAATCCTTGTAATTTTTGTGAAGGCAAGTGGGAAGGGAAGGGGGAAGAAAAAAAGAAAAAAAATAGTGTAAAAGTAATTGAATGTAAAATTAGTCATAATTGGCAGGATATATAGGATGTTTTTTTTTTTTCTCTCTCTCTTTCCCCTGATTCCTTCCTCTTTAGTACTTTGTTTGTTTTATCTTGGTGGGGAAGGGTTGGGAGGTGGTATATAAGGTTAATGGGGAAGAGCAACCCGGGGGGGCAGTAGCTTGTTCCATCTTGGAGACCTTGAGTCTCTCAGCCTCGTGTTTTGGTGGGGGTGGGGGAGGGGCAGGGCCGCGTCTGAGGCCCTTCCAGACTGGGGTTTCAGAGGGCACAGGGTGTGGGGGGGTGCACAAAGTAAAACAATCCATGATGAGGATATAGTAATACAAAATACGAACTACATGTATACAAGGTACAGGATCCTAATGTGTAAGGATATGTTTAGAATCGATGGGTGATAAGAATGTCAGATCGGGTTTACGGATATGTACCCTAAATGTTTCTGGGTTAAATAACTATGGGAAGAGACAGAGGGTGGCAGCAGAGTTGCGGATGCTGCAGACAGATTTAGTTTGCATCCAAGAAACGCATATTGCATGGGGTAAAAGAAAATTATTGACGGAGCTAGGTTTATCAGTATTGGTTTGTACTCAACAGTCAACTACAATACGTGGGGTGGCTATCTTAGCAAAAAATACCATTCAGGGAACGGCAAGAGTTTTGGCTGATAAACAGGGGAGGTGGGCTATAGCCGAATGTATAATCAGCAATATTAAATGTACAATTTGTTCTGTATATGGCTCGAATCTGGATGAGGTGTTAGTATTAGAGACCCTGAATTTGGAATTAGCATCGTGGCCCACGCCATTAATTTTGTGTGGAGACTTTAACATCCATTTAGAACCACAGGGCCTGCAATTCCCGGTTAGCCAGTATAAGGGAAGGAAACCCAAAGTATTTAAAGCATTACAACATCTTTTGGCGGACCATGGCTTGGTTGATGCATGGGCCAATTTACGAGGGTCCGAGCATGGATATACATTTTATTCACACCCGCACCAGAAGCTTGTACGATTAGATTCTTTTTTCGTGTCAAATACAATATTGTCACAGGCTGATATAGAAGTGCACCCACGGATCACTTCAGATCATGGACCACTGGTTCTGAGTCTGCGGGCTCTCAGGATAGGCGGTAGGCCCAGATTGTTTACCTTTGACAGGAAATTGTTATTTGATGAGGAGTATGTGGGACATATGAAGGGGTGGATTAATCAATTTTTTATCATAAACCGTAATTCTACTGGGCCTGGCTTTGTTTGGGATGCTTTAAAGGCTGGATTTAGGGGGGAGACCCTTAGCTTTGGGATATATAAGCAGAGGAAACTGCAAGCAATAGCTGTGGAATTGTGTAAAAACTTGACAAATGCTGAAGTCAATCTTATGCGGGGGATACATGCAAAAATACAATGGATGTAGCGTTATTACAGGCAGAAGTTGCTCGCTGTAAGGCTAAAATAAACTCACAGTGGAGCAAAGAAATAGCTATGAAATACGCGATTAGTAAGCAACAAAGCTATGAGTATGGTGAGGCAGTTGGGCGTTGTTTGGCCCAAAGACTTCGGTCAAGGGAGGCGGCCCAAAGGATTGGATCCGTAGTCAACATTCTGGGCGATTCAGTAGATACTCCTGTCGGGATTCTTAAAGTATTCCACGATTTTTATGAGGCCTTGTACACCGGAGAGATATATGATGGACAGGCAAGTGAGACACTTTTGCAGAGCCTTAATTGTGGGAAGTTGAGCTCCCAAGATATAGAAATGTTGGAGGCACCTATAACGCTTGAAGAACTAGAGGCAGCAATTAATAACTTAGCGAGTGGTAAAGCATCAGGACCTGATAAACTTCCTCTGGAGGTTTATAAAACTTTTTTTGGAGAGCTGAAAGCTGATATGTTGGCTATTTTCCAACAAGCACAATTAGGTGTTGCCCCTCTGACCTGGGACGAGGCTAGTATAATTGTTTTTTTTTAAAAAGGCAAGTCACCAGAGATGCCAGGTTCTTACCGCCCTATATCATTAATGAATGTTGATGGTAAGATTTACGCTAAAATCCTTGCGACTCGATTGGCTGATGTTGTTACCCATTTGGTTATGATTCGACAACACAGGTTTATACCCAAGAGGGATACAACCAATCATATTAACAGGGTGATAACCCTATTAGATATAGCTAAAGTTATGGAGAGTAAATTCGGTCTGATTTTATTAGATGCCGAAAAGGCATTCGATCGGGTCGCATGGGAATTTTTATGGGCAGTTTTACGACAGCTTGGTTTTCAACATGGTTTTATCACAGCTATTCAGGCCCTATATAGACGCCCGACTGCCAAAATTTGTTTAATGGGTCTTGAATCGGATTTGGTATGTATTACACGGGGTACAAGGCAGGGCTGTCCGTGTTCCCCTTTGTTGTTTTCTTTATTTATTAATCCCTTTTTAATGATGCTAGAAAAGAACCCAGGGATAGAGCCAATACTTTGGAGGCAGGAGTACTATCGGGTGTTCGCGTATGCGGACGATATTGCAGTGGTCACAACAAATTTAACTTCCGCAATGCCGAAGATAGAACAGTTGGCCCTTGAGTTTGGAGCAGTGTCTGGTTATAAACTCAATGTGTCTAAGACACAAATTCTCTCTCTGAATCAGGGAAACTATAGTGATCATCGCGTAATGAGTGAAGTAACATATCTGGGCGTTAAACTGAGGACCTGTTTGGACACATTAGTAGAAGTAAACTGGCAGACTATTTTGAGATCCGTTCGTAATCAATTAGATCGCTGTGAATGCCTACATTTGACGCTAGTGGGTCGATGTAACGTTTTGAAAATGTTGGTACTACCCAGGGTTTTATACTTCTTTCGATCTGTTCCGTTAGAAATTTCCCGTGCCCAGCTATCCGTACTTCAGTCAATCTGTGCTAGGTTTTTATGGGCTCAGGGGAAGACTCGAAGAGCTATGCGTTTTATGGTCCTCCCGAAGGAGAAAGGCGGTTGGGCTGTTCCTGACTTTACCCTTTATTATTATGTGTGCATGCTTCAAAATATGTGCATCTTAATGACGGGAGAAGAGGTCCATCCCAGATCAAATCTTCCATCCATTTATCAGATGCTACTGGGTGATGAGGTTAAAAATCAGCTGTTTGTGATGCTTGAGCCTAGTTACTATAAAAAAAACTAGGTTCAAGGTTTTAAATGCTGCTTATAAAGTTTGGAAGATTATTCGTAAATCCTATAAATTCACTAGGGTGTCTTATTATACGTCTATCTCAGCAACAGGGTTATTACCACCTATATTTTGGGATAGGATAGTAGACAATTGGAAGATGAAAGGCATTTTATTTGTTGGTGACTTGTATGAGAATGGGACTCTGATGTCCTTCGAGATGTTAGCCGAGAAATATAACCTGCCCAGAGTTGAATTTTTTAAATTTTTACAAATTCGTGATTATTTAAGTAAGAGTCAATGGAGGATTGAGGTGAACCCTCTTGTAGAAGCTATTAGGAAAAAGGCACGGATTGGCACGCTCTATAATATATTATTGGACACCCAGGTTGATGACTTAGATAAACATAAGACTAAGTGGAATAATAGGCTTGGGTGTCAGGATGCTCGTGTGGAAGATTCTATTGAGATGGCTGGGAAGCTTTTGATGACGGCGAATCTTCGGGCACAGCATTATAAGACTATATTTAATTTATATTATACTCCAGCTAGAATGTTAAAATGGGGAGGTGTTAATGATGGGAGGTGTTTCCGATGTGGTACCGAAGAAGCTGACATCGTACATATTTTTTTCTCTTGCGGGCACCTAAATAATTTTTTAATGTATATAGAGTGCTTTTTAGCTGAAATAACGGGGAAGCCATAATATTATCTGCCTCTCATATGTTGTTGGGGGTAGCAGAGAGCGAAGGTCGGGATCAGATGGGCTATAAATTTCGATATTTGATTTTTTTAGCTATGGCCACAGCCAGACTTTGTATTGCATCAATGTGGTTACAGAAAGACGCCCCGACCTTTGAGTTATGGAAGGCTAGATTTTTCACGATGTTTAATTTAGAATATGGTTTATACTCTCAAAAGGGCTCTCGTAAGAGGAAGTTGGGGATGGAGATATGGGGTCCTCTGTTGGTATATATGGAGGACTGAATATTTATGTATTTCATTTTGACTATGTTTAAGCACTAGCACTTTGATATATTCTCAGGATATAGACATGGTGGTATTTGAAATGTGTATTGTAAATTTTTAAATTGTTAAAATTAGCACTTATGAAATCTTGGTAATAATATGAAATATGTATTTTGTAGAATTTAATGAGTTATTTTTTCTCTGTATATTTAGGATCATGTTTTATAAACTTTTAATTACTGTGGTTTTATATATGTAATTAAATCATCATGGATTGAATAAATAAATAAAAAAATAAAAAAAAGTGATTGCACAATGTACCCAGTGTAGAATGTTTACATGAGCATGACTCACTTTAACGCATAGATTGTATGCAAGCTAGCATAACTAAGTGGAACTTCTCCTTGATCTTGCTATGCGCAAAATGAAACATGCATAATATATGTTGTGGAACTTCTCCTTGATCTTGCTATGCGCAAAATGAAACATGCATAATATATGTTGTGAAGAATGGTTATATATGCACAAGTCACTTTAACATATAGATTGAAGAGCAAAGATAATGTGATAAGTGATTGCATAAGGTACCCAGTGTAGATTGTTTACAGAAGCATGAGTCACTTTATGACATAGTCTATAGGCAAGTCAGAATAATTAAGTCGAACTTTTTCTTGACTTCTCCATACATGTACTATAGGTAAATCAGAACAACTAAGTGGAACTTTTCCTTGACCTTTCCATACACAATAGGGAATATGCACAACGCACTTTGAGTAGAATGGTCACGTAAGCACAAGTCACTTTAACGCGTAGATTATGTAGTAAAGATAACACTAGAGAGATAGTTGTCTGAGTCAAAGTCTATATGAATTTAAATATATATTTTATAAAAACATGGATGGTGCAATATTTAATAACAGCCTTTATATAGTTTTTTAATGTATAAGCCAGTTGTCTGATTAAATAGAATTTAGACAAATACATTGGAAAGGAGCTGTTCTTTGGTGTGTACACACATAGTAGAAATATTTGCATGTCGCACTTTAAACAGAACATTTACGAAGACACGTATCACTCTCTTCCTCTTCCATCCTGTTTAGGAACTTTAATAGGTCTGACGTCATGATAGGTAATACACATGATGTCTTTATTTCAATCTCATGGATAGGGACACCTCATGACATTACGACAGTGTTTGTCTACACATTGAATACATCACTGAATGCTACCAATGATCTAATAATTCACTGTGAAATAAGACTAGTAAAATGAGTTTCCACCTAGACAGACTGTGGAGGGTTGTCCCGTCTCTAGGGTACTTTACAAGTTTATATTTAAGAAAAGTTGTGTCACTATAATTATGTTACCAAAAGAATTTTTGTTATCATAACTTATGTATACAATGTTATTATGAAATTTTGTTGTGTCTCCTTTAAGAAACTGATATTGCTTTTAATTGGTGGTGGGGGGGATTGAGTAATGCTTCCCCTTTAAATGGACACTCTAGAATGCACTCTTTGACCCAGTAGAAGGCACAAGCCGAAACGTGTAGGTCATTTTTGTTAGTATGCACCCCTGCACTTTGCTGTTTATGGCCCCATGACAAATGGAGGCTTACTGGATTTGTAAGAACAATAAAGCTCTTCGTCGCAAAGATTCTGTCTGTGCCGTCCTTCTGCCTGCCCTGGGATTGTGTGGAAAACCGAAGGGTATTTTGCATGAAGCTTGAGAGGAAATATATATATATATATATATATATATATATACATATATATATATATATATATATATATCTCCACCACTTTGAACTCCGTGTTAGAGAGCCTCGACCTCAACAGGGTGGCCTCGGCGTATGGGGACAGAGCACCCCACATAAATCCATCACAGACTCCTGTGCAAACTTTTCAAAGAAGCACGCCACACACTACACCTCCAACAATAAGGTGCTTTATTCACGCATACCAGTGAGGACAGCTTGCTTAAAATCCCAATAGTCCTGACGTGTTTCGGCCTCCATTCAGCCTTGATCATAGGTGAGTTATCATGTGACTGCGGCGTAACTTCCTACTTTTATAAGCCTAATTCAGACTACTTGATCTCCTCTTAATACTGCAATCCCCAGAATGCACCTTGATAGTCTCTTAGTTTTTTGTCTTCAGTTTGCAATTTGTTTTCCAATGATTATTTTATACGGGACATTGCAATCATAGCTTTTTCTTACATACTTCACAAGGCGCTGTTTATCATACTCTTTCAAAAAAGACTCGCTGCCTCTTTAAATTATTTCTTGCAACACTTTATGATCGAAAGTCCATGTGAAGGACACAGTCTCTTCACTCTCCCTTGCCACGCTTCCACCTCCAATTCAATGGTTGGGACAATCCCGTACCTATTCTTGGTGCAATGCATGGGGAAAACCCGTATTGGGAAATCCCCTTTCTCCACCACTCTGCCAGCGCACCTCCTGGCATACTACTGGTTGGAGGATGAAGTCTCCTTGACTGCTGAGGGTCGTTGGGGGCCAAGTACCACTCCTGTTTGTTACCACCAGTAAGTCCCACACAGTGGGATTGCTGAAAGCTCGTCAGAGGGACGCTCCCTTTTTCCATCACTCTTCAAACGTGCGTGCCTCTTTGCACACTTCTGGTTGGGGGATGAAGTACCCTTGGCTGCTGAGGGTTGTTGGGGGCCAAGAACCCCTCCTGTTACCCCCAGTAAGTCCCATAGTGTGGGATTTATGAGAGCTTGTCAGAGGCCCCACCCCCGTCTTCACCACTCTGCACTCCTGGTGCACTACTGGTTGGGGGATGAAGTCCCATTGGATGCTAAGGGTCATTGAGGGCCAAGAACCCCTTTTGTTACCAACAGTAAGTCCCACACAGAGGGATTACTGAGAGCTGGTTGGAGGCCCGCTCCCTTTCTGCACACACAACTCCTGGAGCGCTACCAGTTGTGGAATGAAGTCCCCTTGGATGCTTAAGTTCGTTGATGGACAAGAACCCCTCCTGTTCCCACCAGTAATACCACACAGCGGGATTGCTGAGAGCTTGTTGGAGGTCCCACCCTGTTTCTCCACCACTCTGCAAGCGCACCTCCTGGCATACTACTGGTTGGGGGATGAAGTCTCCTTGACTGCTGAGGGTCGTTGGGGGCCAAGAACCCCTCCTTTTACCACCAGTAAGTCTCACACTGTAGGATTGCTGAGAGCACATCGGAGGCCCTGCCCTCTTTCTCCACCACCTGTACATGTGCCTTCTGGTGCACTACTGTTTGGAGGATGAAGTCCTCTTGCATGCTGAGGGTCATTGAGGGCCGTGAACTTCTCCTGTTACCACCAGTAAGTCACAAACAGCGGGATTCCTGAGAGCACATCGGAGGCCCCGCCCCCTTTATCCACCACTCTAGAAACGCGCCTCCTGGTGCACTACTGGTTGGGTGCTGAGGGTGGTGGATGCCAAGAACACCACCCCCTGTTACCACCAGTAAGCATCACACACGGGTATTACTGAGAGCTTGCTGGAGGCCCTGTCCCCTTTCTCCACCCACTGTACAGACCCATACAGCCACTCACATACCCACTCACTGAACTTTACAGCCATTCACACACCCACTCTGAAAGGTTGCAGGTTACAGTTTATTTATTTATTTATTTGATGAGTTTTATATAGCTCTGGCTAGACCCGGAGGTATCAGAGCGCTTTACATGAGATTCCACAAAATTACAAAATTACATCAGTTACAAGTTACATCAGTTGCTAGAAAAAAACATTACAAGAGCATAGAAGAAGAGATAGGTGAAGTGTAGAGGGGAAGGGGGTAAGGGTAAAGGGGTAGGTGGGAGATACGTCGGAGAGACGAAGGAAAGTTTGCCCAAAGTCCGGCTGGGTAGGTGACGGTCGAGGGGAAGTACAAAACCCATCTCCTCTATAGCTATCAGGTAGCTCCACCCGGCATCGGCCAAATAGCTAGGTCTCAACGGGAAAACATTTAAAGAACATAGAGGACGAAATAAATGGAGCGTAGAGGGGTAATGAGGTAGTGTAAGGGGTAGGAGGGAGAATACGACGGAGAGACAAAGGAAAGTCTGCCCAACGTCCGGCTGGATAGGTGACGGCCGAAGATGGAAGTCAACAGCTCATCGCCTCTTTAGCTATCAGGTAGCTCCACCGGGCATCAGCCAGAAAGCTAGGTCTCCACGGTCAGGGGTGAGTTCATAGATTCAGTGTCCTGATGGGTAGGCAGGATGGGGGAAAGGTTCGAGGGCTGGTCGATGTCGAGTTTTTTGTCCCATAGTAGTAGCACCATGTGGAAAGGACAACTGTGGCAGCCATCTTGGGGTCAAGCGAGGGGTTCTGACCTTGGTGTTACATTCAGCCGGTCCCCATCTTTATCTTTCGTTTAATAAGGGGAGGAGTTTGTTGTGCAGAGGAGCATCTTGAGGGCAGAGCCAGTGTCCGCTTACCTCCCGAGGAGGAGAGAATTTCCGAGTTTTAGCTGCCAGGGGGAGAGACGGGCGCCATTTTAGGATCAGGCGGGGCGCCTCAGGTGTCTCTCTCGGTTGATCATAAAGCTGATTGTGGTCTTCCCTAGAGGCCGGAGCTGTTGCTGCTATTACCATCAATTTTGCAGCCACTACGCTGTAGGTGCTAAAGGGGGCCTCCCTTGGGGTGTTACTTTTCAGACCCCTGGCGATGAATTTCTGCAGGCGCCATTTTGGGGTCAGGCGCGTTAAATAAAGGCTCTCGAATAGAACTGAATCTGTAGCCCTAAAAGACTAAGGAGGACAGTGTCGGGAGCCCCCAGCCTCGCAGGCTCACCATCGGGACTCCCGGCGCTCCCGGCGATGTCAACAATGTCCCCGCTCACCGTCTTTCATCTCACGTGAGTGTCTGCAATGGCGGGTGGGATCATCATGGGATCGGTGTTATCTCCTCCCTGTGTTGTGTGCGCCCCCTCCGTACCGGCAGGCTTCTCACTGCGCCTCCGCCGTGTCACTACAGTTAGGAAATAAAATTAGAAAAACCTTCGAAATTCACAAAAAAACAAAGGCTACAGGGGCATTATCACTAGGAAATAGAATTGAAAAAACCTTACAAATTCACTGGAAAAAAAAGGTTACAGGAACATTATTGATAGGAAATAGAATATTAAAAACCTTAGAAATTCACTTAGAAAAACAAAGGTTACAGGGGCGTTATAGTTAGGCTCAGATTTCACTCGAAAAAAACCATAGAAATTTAGTAGTTATAGTTAACTGAGCTAACTATAACTTACGCCCCCGCAATGCACTGCTTATGACCGCACATATTACATCACTCATGACATGGTCAGTAACATCACTGATGACATCTCAAATGACATCACTGATGACATCATCCACAGAACCACTCACACACCCACAAAACCACTTGCCCACCCAGTAACACACATATAACCACTCATACGCACACACTCACATAACGACTCACACACCCACTCACAGATCCATACAACCACTCATATACCCAGTTACACACCCATATAACCTCTCACCTATACAGCCACTCACACATCCATGCACTCACCTACACAATCAATTACAAACCAATACACACATCCATATACTCATATGCCCACTCACTCATCTATACAGCCACTCACACAAACACTTATTGTGCATTACAGCCACTTACATACTCACACACTTACCCATACACTCACTGAAACAGCCACTTACTCGCCCATGCACCCACTTACACACCCAGTTACTTACCCATAGAGCCATTCACACAGCCACTCAGTAACTCATACAGCCACTCAGTCACACACCCACTCACCCACCAATATAGCCACTCACACAGCCACTCACTCACCCATACAGCTACTCACATGCCTACTTATTCACCCATACAGCCACTAAGACACCAGTCACACACTGATGCAGACAGTCTCACAGTCAATCAAATGACATATATTAGAAATACTATCACCCTTACACTTACTTGATGATGTCATCAGTGATGTCATTTGAGATGTCATCAGGGATGTCACTGACCATGTCACTAGGGATGTAATATGTGAGGTCATAAGCAGTGCATTGCGGGCGTAAGTTATAGTTAGCTCATGTAACTTAGGTATATATTCGCTGGAAAAACAATGGTTACAGGGTCATTATAGTTAGGCTCAGAATTCAGTCATACAAAACCATTGAAATTCAGCAATTATAGTTATCTGTCACTTTTGGTTTATTTCAGTGAATATATATATATACTGCAATGTTACCTCAATATACCACAGCACAATATGTAACTAAGTATTTTAAATTCAAAATTTTAACGCCACTTAATCTCTTTACAGCTACTACCAAAAGTTTGCATTTACACCTTATAATCTATATTCCTGCAACATTAAATGTACCTCCATTCACCCACTTCCATGCTACATGTGTATAAAATACCACACTTCACCCTATGACACTCCACTCTATGCCTCTCCACTTTATACTAATCCACTGTATGCAATTCCATATGAAATTCCACTCTTTGCCACTCTACTCTACATCACTCCACTATACACTATTCCACTGTACGCCACTCCAATATACCCCACTTCATTCTATGCCACACCACTCTACACAACTCCACTGTATGCTATTACACTCTATGCCACTCAATTCTGCGACCCTCCAGTCTACACCATTCCACTGTACGTCCCTCCACTCTATGCAACTCCTCTCTACACGATTCCACTGTACACAACTACACTCTGTGCCACTACACTTTACAACACTCTAGACTCCGTCACTCTACTTAATGCCCCTCCACGCCACTCCCCTCTACACCATAACACTGCCCACAACTACACTCTTTGCTATTGCACTCTATGCCACTCCACTCTATGCAACTCCAGTCTACACCACTCTACTGTATTCTATTTCACTTTACACCACTCCACTCTATGCTGTTCAACTGTATACCACTCCACTTTACCTGACTCAACTGTACGCCACTCCACTCCACTCCACTCCATGCCACTCAAGTATATGCTACTCCAGACTACCCATTTCACTGAACGCCACCCTACTGTATGATATTATACTGTATGCCACTACCCTGTACATACCCAACTCTACTGTATGCTATTCCACTGTACACCACTCTACTCTACCCCACTCAACTCTACGCCATCCCACTCTCTAACACTCTACTGTTCGCTATTCCATTCCACGCCACTGCACCCTACACCATTCCAGTCAACTCCACTCTACCCCACTCTACTCTATGTTGTTCCACTGTACGTAACTCCACTCTGTACCACTCCAAGGTACGCTATTCCAGTGTATGCCATTCCAATCTACACCACTCGATTGTAAGCTACTCCACTATACGCCACTCCACTCTACCCAACTCCACTTCATGCCATTCCACTGTACTTCACTCAACTATAATGTACCCCACTCAACGACAATCTTTGCCCCTCCACTCTGCCACACCATAGTCCACTTTATAGCAATCCACTGTACAGCAATCTACTCCAGTCAATGCAAGTCTACAACACTCTATCTACTTTACTCTATACTGCTGTACAACACTTTACTCCAGTCTACGACACTCTACACAACTCCCTCCATGCATCTCCACACCACTTTACTATACTCTACCCTATGAGAGACTACTCCACTCTACTGCACTGTACTTCCCGTTAGAGTGGAGTGGAGCAGAGTGAAGTGGCATAGCATATAATGGAGTAAAGTCCTGTAGAGTGGAGGATATTATAGTGGAGTGGAGTGGACTGGGGTGTTGTAGTGTGGCAAGGCTAATATGTACTCTCCATTTTAGATGCAACCCTTTAACCGCTTCGCCGCGATCGGAATTCCGCCCAGGTGCTGGACATTCCGATCGCGGGTGTGGTCGTGACGAGCTCAGCTCGTTATGCGCACAGCGCGACCGCGCAGCATGACGAGCTGAGCTCATCATGAGCATCTAAGGGGTTAAGTCGACATCTCTTTCTCGTGTTGCCATCTGCCACACTTTCTCTGCTAACTAGCGAATGTGCTGTATGTGCATCTTCAGTAGGCACTGATGCACTGTAATCTGTACAGTTAGTTTCAGGATCACACATGTAGAACACAATGCCATTGTTATCTTTCTTTTTGTGCTCGCTTGAAGACACTTTACTTTAGGTAGATGAAACTAAATGAGCTGCTCTGCACCTTGGACACAGTTGATAAAAACAGCGTTTTATTATATAAACAGCTTCTGAGCTAAAGCTCTTTGAGAGCAGCATTTTCATGCTGGGAATTATCAAAGAACTGCTGCTGACTGTGACAGAGGTGCAGCCCTGCTGACTCCAGCCTCTATCCTGGTAAAGAAGATAACCTGTGCACTGCGCCCAGCTTCCTGACACCTAAGACCAAGATAAGGGGGTTAGACTATCCCGATTGATCTGAATAATTCTATCACTGTGCTCTCTTAGTATAGTGTAGGTACAGGTAGGAGTAGGCAAACATTAGCCTCAATTAACATGGTTGAATTGTTCATCCTGTTTACCATTCTAACAATGCCGATTACACTAACATGTCTGATCTTTCTAATAATTACAAATCATGATTTTTATGCAAGAATATGATCATTTGATTAAATGTTTAAAAAAGCGTTGTCATAGCTTTCTTGTGTTTACCTTGGGTGTGCTAGAATGACAAACGAAAGGGTTAGATCTGTTACAGTGGATTCATTGGGAATCAGAGTGTCATGTTCGAGGTTGTTAATAACATCTGTTACCCTGTTTGATTTCTGGGTTAGATGTGGTGCTGTGAGCTAGTCGGAAACCCACCAACACTCATTGATGATATTTGTGGTCTAAACCTCTATACTATGAAGTTTGTGTTGGTCTAATACAGAGTCCTGCTATATTTGACATATTAATTCAGAATAAGATATAGATTAAAAAATATAATTTATTACAATGTATTTATCTAGTATAGTTCTCTCGTTAGTCCTAGCAGCTAATGATCAGTTCTTATTTCATTATGTAATTGTATTTCAGTTCAGTTGTTCTTTCATATTTTGAGGGGAACATATCAATTTAATTATCCCGTGTTGACAACGTCGTTAATCGCGGAGGCCCTGGTATCCCTTTTGAGAAGCATTGACAAAGCAAAAATGTCTGGCTCACATTTTCAGTTATAAGACAGACCTTTTGGCTTTGACAATGATTCTTAGATGAAGTGAGAACTTTTAACTTTGCCAATTCTTGATAATAAAATTGGATCTGCGGAAAATACACTTTAAAGAAATACATTGACAATCAAGCCCCCAGTATAGTTTATCTGTTTATCCCTGCATATCAGTGAGTCACTGTGCCCTATGTGAACATATCAAAACAAATCACAAATCTAACCTGCAATTTAATGGAAGCTGCCCTCAAAGAAAGTACTGAGTCGCCATCGATTCCGGGAACAATCTAAATAATGTAGCGCTTGTAAATAATATAGCGCTTGTAAAAACTTTGCAGAGACAGGCATGAGGCAGAAACCATCATTTTTCATTTATAGCACTCTTAAATATTTATGAACGACAAAATAAGCACACACAAATGTAAATGTCAAACAAAGAAGTTTTAATGTTTCTAACAAAGAAATTAGATTGGCTGCATTGGACACCAGGGGCCGCTGCATATATTAAAAGGTTAGACTGTGCACTGCAACATTTCAAAACTCGCGTTGGCAAAGCCAATATGTATTAGCTCTAAAAGTATGAGCTTTTGGCCTTGTCAATGCTTTTTTATTGGCTACGTGTAAACGTATGCACATTTTCACATGAACAAATGGTCTACAATTCGGTGGTGACTTTTCACTCAAGGAAAACCCATTCCAATATTTCTGGTCATGCTTTGTGGTGGGTGGGTGCATTTTGATGCATCACAGCAATTTTTTATTTACCCCAAAAAGTTTTTGAAAGTGCACGCAAGCAAAAATAAAGTGAAACGAGGATGTGGCCTGGTAGTACTGGTAATACTCTGCAGGTTGTCAGACCATGGTGAAAAAAATAATACATAAAAATAATATGAAGAAATGAAGACAACATGGGCAGTTGGGTGAGGAGGGAAGTATATAAATAGAGTGGTTGGAGCCCAAAAAAGCGGGAAAGCAAGCAAGGAAACACAGGCTTTCCCATAGTCTGAGATAGACAACAAAGACGTGATTGTGAGCAAAGGGATGAACGTAAGCCCACTCTAAGTATATATTGTATATTGGAAATAATAGTTCTTGCCAACAGACTGCAAAGTCTGTCTGTAGCCAAGATCTATAAATAATCAAGTTTGATGCTTTCATTCACATAAATTCTTACGTTGCATGCAGTGCTTAATTTGTAAAATATTAAGTGCAGGTGCTCCAAAAATGTTTTAGGAGGCCACACCCACTCCCCTCCCTCCCCCCCCCCCGCTCCACCTACTACCTCCCATGACTGACCAAGTACAACACTTTCCCAACTAGACAAAACTAACAATGTCGAACAGCACAGTGAAAGACATCACTGACTCACTCTTTAAGAGCTGGCATTAGCACAGGTGGTGCCCGGTGCAACAAACTTTTTTGATGCCCCCCTCCAATGACCTCCTTCTCCACGGATTCCCTTACTACTACTCTCCATTAGTGCCCCTTATCTCTCCATAGTTCAGTTCCTCTCTCACAAACATTTCATTTGTTTTTATAGCGCTGCTCATACCAGTGCAGGGTGCCAGAGCACTTTATACCACAGACACATTGTACAGAGACAATGAATCATCCTAGGAAATGTTGAAAAAAACAGAGGATTACAAGGTGTAGGATCACGTCATCTATAGTTAGGGAGGCATTATATTTTAATAGTGGTCTGGAAAAGTACAAACTCAGGGTTTAAAATGTACCACAGTAATTGGGGTTGCCTTTACTAATAAGAATGCATTTTTACCCAAACTAACTAATGACAGTTTTTATGCCACTGTGTGGAATGGGATTGTCATTTATTAATTATAAGTAACCAAAGGATCTCTGTTACAAAGCAGTAACCCACTGAACTATCCACATAAAATACAGTTCTGTGACATGCAAAATACACATTCTTTGCAGCAGGCACGTTAACCCTCTGTACTACTGGTGAGTTAAAACTTGCACTACACAAAACTCTAATCCTTCTCCAGCAGGAACATTAATCACCACGTTATCTTTGACTTACCAAGAGGAGTCACTGACAGTGGTGGTTAAATAATATCTGCTGCCTCGGGATGCTCTGACTGCCATGATGATGTACTGGAGACTGGAGTCAGTTACCGGTCGTAGAGGGCTGGTTGCCGTAGTGAAAGAGACGATGCTGGCTCTCTTCTTTGCAGATAGTACTGTACTACTTTGCATCTAATATGCAGCTATAGAGTTAAGTTGCTGTGAGAGGGCATGGCGTGGCACTCACGTTGTCTTCAGAGCCGTGACTCGGTCTTTAGGCCCTCAGCGCCAGCTCTCACCGTGGCTGGCATAGCCGCCAGCAAACCTCCAAAAGCAGAAGGGCACTCAGGGCAGCACATGTCAAGAAGGGCATGGCTGTTCCTTACTGCAATTCCTCTGGCTGCAGCAGCAATTCCTGGTGGCAAGACAAGAGTGCTCGTGCATCGGCCTGTGCAAGCCACAACAGAAGCCTGAAGGGCTGGCAAACCATGATTTCCAGGGGCTGGTGTAGCAGCAGGCCAGAGAAGAGTGCATGGTTTGAGGTGGCAATGCCCATTCTAATCAAAATGGGTCGCAAACAGCACCACTTGTCCGGTCAGGGGCAGCAGCAGTCCTGCCAAGCATCACGCATCACGTGTGACACTAACGCATTTCAGTGTGGTGTTCCGCATCACCGCACTGAAATGCTTTGTCACGCATTTAAAACGTTGCTAGCGCACCGCCTCTGCTGTTTCCCAGCAGACTTGCCCGAGCAGCTCTGGCTCATAAACAGTTAACCATCATGTTGTCTGCAGCTGCTCCTCAGCTCTGGCTGAGTCACTGAGTGCTGCAGTGCTACAATGTTGCGGCCTCACTCAGCCGGGGCCTGCCAGCCTGGCTCCGGCTGCATTAATTAATTATTCCCGGGCAGGGGGTGGGGGGCGCTCACGGCGCAGCGAGGCAGGAGTCAGTCACTGTTGACTGACACACTCACAGCCCACACTCTAGTGCCCGATTCAGGGGCGCCGGGGCCTGCCCAAAATCCGGATGTGACCTCACGCGCCGCGGCGGGTGATTCGTCCGATGGAGTCAGTGTAAGTGTGCTTGCGTCGCCGCTGCAGCAGTGCTGCCTCAGCTGCTGCTGGCTGGCGCTGCGCATAACCCACCAGGCGGCCGCTGGACGATGGACGGTAGCGCGTCGTCTCGCTGCACTGTACTGTCACACTCCGGATCATGGCCCACCGGGCCGCCCGCGGCGCTGATGACTGTCATGATCGGGGAGCTGCCTGCAGGGAGTCTGACTGCCAGCAGAGTGACTGGTGGTGCAGCCGCCGGTCATCATGTGCTGTGCCAGTGAGTGCGCCCGCCGTGACCCCGTCACCACGTATCACCGGTGTCAGGCTTACTGACAGAGAAGACCCTGACCTGCGTTGACGGTTGTTCAAGTAAGTTTTAACTTAGTTTATACTAGTTTCTACTTACTTAGTTTCTAATTAGAGTTTCCGCCACACTGGGCAGGCGCTGCTGCGCCACTGACGTGAGTTAAGTAACTACTACTCTGTCACTAAACCTCAACCACTGTCTGCGTGAACGTTTCTTTAATTGTTAGCACAGACAGCAGAACGCAGTCCAGAGGGTGAATAGGCAGCCCACTGGGCCTCCATGATTGTACACCTTAAGTGTCACTCTGTGACCCCTATCCATTTTGTGTGCACTTGCACTGGCTGTGGGTGTCCGTGGAACTCCTTTGTACACCAAGCAGGCCCATGCCTCGCTCCCTGATACTTCTACACAACCCACAGGAGGGCCCTGAGCCCCACCTTAAACTTCAGTACTTAGTCAATTGACATCCTGTATAACCTTTTTAAATGTCAGGATGTATCCTCCGTTCCTTCTCTGTGCGCACTTCTCTCCTATATAAACTCAGAGGCATTGATAATTTCCAGGCCTCCTTTGTAGACTGTGACTTGCAAACCCCCGAGACTCCTGTAGTGTGACTGGTCTCCTCAATTAGCAGTTGCTGGATCTCCAGGTTCCAAAAATGCCCTTCCATTTCTGGTGCTTTACAGCAATTCTAAGATCTTCTTAGAGTTTATCTTTGCTCAAATGGGTGTAATTAATGATGTTTATATGTTTCCCTCGTCTCATTGCTTGATTTTGCTCCTTAGAAAGTGTCACTCATAGTTGATAAAATGTCACTCATAATTACACAGAAATTATAAAAATGTCACACATAGCAATCTGAAACCTTGGCAGCTATGCAGCAGCAGCTAAGAAAATTGTAAATCCAGGCTGAGACTGCCGCCTGGACATTCAACAGGAATGTGCGCTCTGTGTGGAAAACAGGAAAAGCAGCCCCGAATTCATGTGAGCTGGACCCGGGCCCTGCAGCGCAGATTCTGTCTCCGCTTCCAGGGAAGAATTTACCCAGTACTGAATGCACCGGAACCACTTTTCCCAGAGGCTGAGGTCGGCCCTCAACAAGACAGATTTGTGTTTTTTTTATATCCGGTGCCATTTCGAAAACAATGTGTCAAAAGACACAGTTCAAATCCCTGAGGCCATCTACTGTGAGCTCCGAGGCAGGTAAATGAATTGCACAGGGAGCGCAGCAGCAGCGCTTTTCTTTTTTAATTATGTGCAGGCCGCAGTGCTTCATTCGCATTCAATTCATAGATATGAATGCGTGACTAATGCATTTTAGTGCGGTGATGCGGACACCAGCACTAAAATGCATTAGTCTAATCCCTGATGGGTGGTACTTGGTAGGGCTACCCAATGTCCAGGGAGGGAAAATTGATTTGACAGCCCCGGCCCTGGGAAATAAGTGCCGGTGCTGAGCACCGGAAAGCACCGGCACAAATTAAGCACTGGTTGCATGATAGTTTTGTGACATATATTAAAGAAAACAGTGATCAACTTGAACTTGGCAAAAATTATAAAAAATATTGTTGCTACTAAATTTCATTATGGCAAAAGGGTTTCGGATATACAGTTAGGGGCACAAATCTCAAATTCGGAGTTGAATAATCAGTTCCTGGGTGTTTTTCAGATCGTAAACCACTCTTACTGATTCAGAAAAGCAATTTTAGAGTGTGTGTGTGTGTGTGCATATGTCCATGCGTACGTGCATGCATGAGTGTTTGTGTGTGTGGGTGTGTGTGTGTTTTCAGAGGAGGAGCCCAGAATTTCCTCTAGGAAAGTGGTAAATAGTCACAGGGCACTATTTTAACAAGTAGACTAGGTCTACCAATACTTTATTTTTGAATTGTAGAAATGCCATGGTATTCCAGTTCCTCATGAGGTACTGGATAATACTATAGAGAACAGTGTTTTCATACCATATTCTGACTGTATTTACAAGGCCAGGGTGGAGTTCGCGTAGACCTGCTGCACGGAACTCCGCGAAGCGGCAAAAAAACTCCACCGCACTATACCGAGTTCTGCACATGGGTGGAGTTCCCTTGTCCCACCCGTTCGCGTGACATTTCTGCTGTACAGCAACGTAAATTGGTTTTCGGGCAGAAATATCGCGCAAACTGCACCACGTGGTCGTGCATGTCTTAAAAAAAATCCCCATCTTTTTTATTTATTATCTTTCCCTTTGTCTTTCTTAGTGTGTACTTTACGTTTTTATTTTACTTTTTTGTGTTTTTTGTGAGTTTTGTACTTTATTTTTTCACTTTACTTCCTTCCTAATTTCATTTTACTTTCCTCCCTTATTATTCCGGTTTCTGCATTTCTCTCTCCCCCCCAGTACCACGGCTGATAAGGGTGCCCCAAAAAGCCAGCAACAAGGCTTGTGGAAGGCAGCGCCAGGAAGGGGTACAGCGCAATGCCTTGTTTTTCGAGGTGGAGTGGGCAGCGCTTGTTTTTACGTCCAGCGCCACCTCCCCTCGACCCTGGCAGCAGGTGGCAGGCCTGAATCCGGGTACAGACTCCGGGAGCACCAGCAGCACTGGGTGCGGGTGCACCAGGCAGTGTATCACTGCTCTTGGGTCAGGCACACCCATAATCAGGTGACGCACTGGTGGTCTGACATCCTGGACCGCGAGCAGTCCCTCCTGGACCTGGTTGAGGTCGCGGGGCTCGGTGAGTAGAAAATTATTAATATTATTATTACTTGTATTTTCTATGCTATAGCAAATATTCTTTTACAAATAGCAAGCATGCTGCTCACATGCAAGTAAGTAAAGTTTACAAATATTATATTATGTGATCGTTATTCTAGACAGGTGCTCAGCGCTACCTAATCTTACTTGTTGGTGCTCGCTTAGGCTGATTATGTAAAAAGTAATGCAGAGATTCCTTTGTCCTGTCACTAAGATAGTAGTAGTTAGTATTAGTAACATAGCGGCGTACGTCCTCTCACTTCAGTTCTTAGATGCTTTTTTGTAGCTCGTACAGTGACAAGCAACCAATTGGGTGTATGCATGCATCCATCTATGCATTTAAAGAAAAAATGCAGACTTAGTGAATTAGCCCATCTAAGGGGGTTGAGATTGCGAATGAGATGAGAAGAAGCAAACATCATTCATTGTAATTTATTAGTAATTCCAAAATCTAGTTTACTAAATTTGGACTAGGGCTGGGTAGGTTTAGGAAATTTGGAATAGGATAGGACGGTCCGCGATACTAGTCTAGTACTAGTCGATCTGATTTAGAACATTTAAATGTTATTGCGATTGCCTTTTCCTGTCAAAAAAAGATTTTTGTCCGTAGCTTCCTTTCTTCTGCTTTGTCAATCAGCTTTCCCTCTCCCCTATATTATATTTTGTTGACTGCCTAGTGGTGATACTGTAAGAATCAGAGAACCCATTGGTAACATACTACTACTACTACTACTACTAATACTACTACTACTACTCTGCCATGCAGATTGCATGCCCAAGCAAGGTATTCTACGCATGTTTGTTGAGATGAGAAGGCTTTCTTTTACTTTCTCATGCTCATTCAGTAAAATGAGAGAGTGGCTTTAGTTACGGTTGACAACCCAAAGTGTGTCTCTTAGCTAGGCCTAGTATTATTAGCAACAGTTGGTGAACTGACGACTGTGCGTCACGGCTAGAAGGATGTATGAGGAGGACGGCCTAATCGCATTTGCCAACCTTGACCATATATCCAGTTGTCCACTCTTTTATTTCTTTTCAAAAACTCAGATTCATCAATAGCTCTAGCCACTCCTTTACAGACCCAACTCCAGCAATGTGTCCTTTCAAATGGGGCAAGCCCCATGTGAAAGTGCCTGTATCAGTCTTATGCCTGCTGTGAGGCAGGCATAAGATATTGACGCAGTAGCATCCTAGAAGTGTCACAGTGAAATCTCATAGATTTCACTGCACCACTTCTACAACCCTTTATTTGCGGGGGAGCGCCCACCCTGCATACATTATACCTGACGCATGTATAATGTAGCGCAGGCTTTACAAAGTGGCGCATCTGCTTAGATGCGTCACTTTGTAAATATGGCGCAACGTGGCACATTATTTACGCTGCTGTAGAGTCACAAGAAGTGACGCAACAGCGGCATAAAAGTGTTGCAGGCCTTCATAAATAATACCCTGTATGTATTTAAATTGTAGTGATGTGTGTGGTGTATTTTGCTATAAAAATAATAATATGGGGGGCGTATCTGGCATCTAAAAAATGTGTAATATTTATTCTAGCCGCACCGACCCCAAGTGCCGGGGCCAGCAGTGACTGCACCAATAATCAGCAGATGCGGTAGAGGGTGAGCCAGCAGCAGTGGCAGGCGGTGGCAAGTCATATTGCTTGCTTATTGACAATTAATTATATACTCTGTAAGGGTGTAGTGTTGACTTGTAAACAGGTGAACACATCCCTCTTAGCATACACAGCAGGAGTTGAGTTGAGTAACTAATGGCCTCTTCTAACTTCAACTCAGCAGAGAAAGCTTCATGAAGACCTTTAACTGTGATGGGTTTATGGAAAAAGGTAAGAAGGATAGAAGGAGAAAGGACAGGTGAAATTTTATTTATTTATTAAGGAGTTTTATATAGCGCTGGCCAGACCCGAAGGTATTGGAGCGCTTTACAACATTCGGAATGAGGAAATCACACAATCTAGCGGTAGTAAACATATTGGCTAATGGCGCATCGGAAGTCCCAGTGCGCTGTACAACATTAGAGCAAGGAAGACATATAATACCCTGGTAGTGTGCACGTTGACTTGGGTCGAACCTCCTTCGGGGAGAGGGAGATAGAGGGAGGGGTCGGGGAGGTGGAGGAGGCAGGAGACTTAATGTCAGAGTATCTGTGTGCTGCAATGTGCAGGCTTGTGCGCTTCGGCGGCAGCTATCGATTCGGGAGAGAACGATTGAGGTAGAGGTCTTTGAGCTGCCTTTTGAATTTTAAGAAGGAGGGGGTAGTCCTGATATGGATTGGGATGGAGTTCCAGATTTTGGGCGCATTTCCAATGAAGGAACGGGCTGCGGTTTTTTGTTTGCGTGTTTTCGGAGGGATGAGGAGTAGAGTGTTGGAACTCCTGAGGCTCCTTGTCTGACCGGCCTTCTTGAGTTTGGAGGCCAGGTAGGCGGGTTTCCCTGTGTGCAGGGCTTTGTGCGTGAGGCAGGCAGTTCTGAAGTTGGCACGCATTTCGACTGGGAGCCATTTTAGCTCTCTGAGTGTGGGCGAGATGTGTTCATATTTCTTTACTCCGGTGACCATTCTGGCTGCTGCATTGAGAACTGTCCCGAGGGGAGCTAAGTGGGATTTTGCTGTATCTGTGAGGGCTGCATTCCCATAGTCGAGTCTAGACAGCACCAGGGATTGAGTAGCTTGTTTGAGGTCCTTGGGCGGGATGAAAGGTTTTATTTTGTTGAGTAGCTTCAAGTTGAGGAAGGCGCTCTTTGCGGTGTACTTGATGTGTTTGGCCATGTCTAGTTCTGGATCCAGGGTGATTCCCAGCGATTTTACAGAGTCAGCCAGGGTGAGATTGCCGTTGAGAGCATCAATAGCTTTTAGCCATTCTACGATTTGGGGGTTCTCCTCTTTGTTAGAAATGAGGAGGGTTTCCGTTTTGTCTTGGTTGAGTTTCAGGTGATTTGTTGATAGCCAGTGTTGGACTTCTCTTAGAGTGTCATCTGAATGTCATCAAAGGAGGAGGTTTCAAGATAGATCTGGGTGTCGTCTGCGTATAGGTGGAAGGGGATGTTTTTTTTTTTTTAGTATGGTGGTGAGGGGTTCCATGTAGATGTTGAAAAGTTGCGGGGAAAGCACAGAACCTTGGGGGACGCCCCTGCTGACCGGGTATAGATCGGACGAGAAGTTTTTGATTTTTATTCTTTGGGTACCGTTCTGGAGGAAGGAGGAGAACCAATGTAAGACCACCTCTTCTACACCTACCCTTTCTTGAAGTACCTTGATGAGTAGATTATGGTCAACCGTGTCAAAGGCTGCCGATAAGTCTAGGAGTATGATTAAGCAACATTGGTCCGTATTGAGTGACTTGTGGATATCGTCTATGAAGTTAAGGATCGCTGTCTCTGTGCTGCAGCCTTTTATGAACCCCTATTGGTGGGGGTATAGAAGGTTGATGCTGTCCATGTGTTGAGTCAGTTGTAGGAGAACACACCTTTCTAGGATTTTGGCTAGGAGAGGGAGATTGGAGACAGGTCTGAAGTTGTTCAGAGCATTAGTGTCCTGGCCTGGTTTTTTCAGTAATGGCGTGACTTGGCCGACTTTGAGGCAGTCTGGTATGACTCCTGTTCTCAGGGAGCTGTTTATGATCTTGCTCCAGAGCGGGGCTATGGAGAGTTTGAGCTTTTTGGCTAGTTGGGCAGGTATAGGATCCAGGACGTGAGATGATGGTTTGGCGGTGGAGATCAGTTTGACTATCTCCGCTTCGGGGATGGGGTTGAAGGTTTTCCAGAGTTTTGGGAGGTCCTTGGGTGCAATATCTTCTGTCCCTGGGGACGGGCTTCTGTAGGGGGGCTGTGGTTGTCGTCCAGGGAAAGCTCAATCTTAGTGATTTTGTCGTTGAAGAAGTTGGCGAAGTTGTCGCACAGGTCTTTGGAGGCCACAACTGAGGATGCAGGGGGCTTGGAAGTTTGTTGCCTAATGAGGTTGAAGAGTTCTTTGGGCCTGTTTTTTGCGTTGACAAGAGTATTGCAAAAAAAGGAATTTTTTTCGTTCTTGATGTGTTTCTTGTACTCCCTGCGTACTGATTTGAGTTGATCGCGGAGGATTGTGGACGGGTTGTTCCGCCAGAGTCTTTCTGTAGCTATTAGATGTCTTCCTTCGGAATTTATGTCTGTGTTGAACCAGGACCTAGATGGAGTGTTCCTGACTCTTTTGAGTTTCAAGGGGGCTAGTTGGTCCAGAATGTAAGTCATAGTTGTGTTATAGTGAGAGGTGAGTTCTGTTGTGGAGAGATCATCTGTGGTGATGGGAAGGAGAGAGCTTACCCTTTCCTCCAGGTCAGCCAGGGGAATCTCAGTTAGATTTCTTGGCCATTTTGGGGGGTCTTGCGTGGGGGGTTGGTATAGGATCGTTTGGTTGATGTGGAATAGGACGATGTGGTGGTCGAACCAGTCCACGGGCAGGATGTGGTCGATCGTGACTGTGTCGCGTTGGGCAATAATGGCATCCAGGATTGATCCTCTGTTTTGGGTTTGCTCTGAGCAATGTTGGGTAAGGTTGTTGTTGTGTAGAAGATCATTCAAGGTTTGGATTAGCGAGTTGTTTTCTTCATTCCAGTGTAGGTTGAGGTCACCTAGAAATAAATTGTTTGAGTCTCGGAGTGAGCAGTGAGTAATCAGGTCTGACAGGTGTTCACCGAATGCGGTGGAGTTGCCTGGCGGATGGTAGAGGAGATGGCAGAATAGTGTTTTGTTGTCACTTGTCTTAACGTTGGTGGTAAGGCATTCAAAAGTGTTGTAATTGAAGGTGTCAGTTTCTGTCACGGAGATGTTGTTTTTGTGTATGATTGCTATACCCCCTCCTCGCTGATTTTGTCTGTCTTTATTGATGATTGCAAAGCCTGGGGGCACAAGCATATCCATGATTGGGGAAGAGAACTCATTTAACCATGTTTCGGTGATGAACGTGATATCAATGTCATGGGTGAGGATGGTTTCTGCCAGCTCTGCTGCATGTTTGGTGGCTGATCTGCAGTTTATGAGCATGCATTTGGTGGCGATTCCCCCGTTTTTGTGTTTCTTCATTAGGGGGGCCCAGGGAATGTTAGTGAGGAAGGCAGGGGGTCTTAAGGATCTCGGAGGGGAGCAGTCTCTTCTGAATCCAGTGATAACCTGGATCTTGGATTTTGGGGTGACAGTGGAGGAATTGGATTTTGGGGTGCCAGTAGAGGAGGTGTCATACGAGGAGGCAAGATCCGACGCTTCACTCGTGGACATTGCAGCAAATGAAATGTTATGAAATGTTATATGACTGGAAGAGAAGGATGCGTGGGTGAAAGGATGCATATACTATAGGTGGCTGATAGGATGCATGGGTGGGTGAAGGATGGATGAAAGGGTATCCGGGTGAAAGGATGCCTGCCTGGGTGCGTAAAAGTGCTTTGTGTGAAAAGATGCCTGCCTGGGTGGGTGAAAGGAATCCTCCAGTGGGTTTAATGAGTGAAAGGATGCCTGGGTGGGTAAATGACAAATTTATGTTGGTGAAAGATTTGTTGAGACAGAGAACCATGTTTGGATTGATTTATATATAGATGGATGTATGGTTTTCAATGGTGAGGACTGGATTGAGAGAATGTAAAACTTAAACGGGCAGGTCTGACATCCTGGACCCAGAGCAGGCCCTCCTGGACCTGCTAGGGGTTGAGGTCACGGGGCTCGGTGAGTAGATAATTATTAATATTAGGCCAGATGTATCAAGCGTTTCCGGTTCGCAAACGGGCCGATTCACAGAATTGGCCCGTTTGCGAACGGGAAAAAGCCTTTTGGGATGTATCATCCCAAAAGGCAATTGCAAAATAGGGAATCGCAATTTTTGCGATTACCTATTTTGCAAATGCATTTAGAGAATCGCAATTTGCGATTCTCTAAATGCAATGCAGGAAGCGCTTTTTAAATTGCGACCCTGCTTTAAGGAATCGCAATTTACCACCAACTTCAAGTTGGTGGTAAATTGCAAATCCTAAAAAATGCACAATTTTGCATTTTTCTAAGTGCCATGTGGCGCACATACATGCCCTTAGGGCATGTATGTGCGCCACATGTGCACACATGCATATTTCAGGGGTGCAACAGGGTGTCCTTTTGGCACCCTTGAAATTGTATGCGCAATTTGCGAGTACCTATTGGGTACTCGCAAATTGCGCATGCAATTCCCATTCATTCCTATGGGCCTTTAGGCCCATAGGCATGAATGTGAAGGCATTCCTTAATAGCGAATCGCAATTTGCGACTCGCTATTAAGGAATATGTAGGAATCGCAAAATATTTGCAGAAACCTACATACATTGCATTTTGCGAGTCTATAATAGCGAATCGGTTAAATTTGCTATTATAGACTCGCAAAATGTAATCTTGATACATCTGGCCCATTATTATTACTTGTATGATCAATGCTATTGCAAATATTTTTTTTCCAAATAGCAAGCATGCTGCTCACATCCAAGAAAGGTAAGTTTACAAATATTATATTATGTGATCATTATTCTAGACAGGTGCTCGGCGCTACCTAATCGAACTTGTTGGCGTTCGCGTGGGCTGATTATGTAAAAAGTAATGCAGAGATTCCTTTCTCCTGTCACTAAGAGAGTGGTAGTTAGCATTAGTAATATAGCGGCGCACGTCCTCTCACTTCAGTTCTTAGATCCTTTTTTGTAGCTCTTACAGTGACAAGCAACCAATTGGGTGTATGCATGCATCCATCTGAAGGAAGTGACCCGAAAAGGGCCACTCGGGTAACTCACGACCACCTTCTCTGCCTTCCTACAAATGAAGAGTCGGTCAGACAGTAGAGAAGACAAACCAGATTATTTATTGATATTACACTGCAGCGGAGCCCAGTCTGACCAGCCTCCTGAGATGGCTGTCGAGGGACTGGACCCTGTAAGCATAAAATTACATTATGAACGTTGCGGAGTCCACCAAGGCCCGCCTACTATGGAAAAACACTAGTAGGTGTCGTAATACAATGGGGGTACAGAACATAAGTTTCGATTCCATATTGGTTATTCCCACTACGCACTGATCGCCAATAACTGCGCATGCACCACCATTTTTTGCTAAAATAAAATCAACTGCATATCTAGTTTGTTCAGAATAGATCCTCATACTCTCTAATTGAATGGTGATGTCACGTAATGCTGCTACTATGGTATTGGACAATATCTGCAATTTACAGCCAAAGTATTCCCGGGCCTTTTCAGTCCTACTCATAGCCATTCCCCCCAACGTAAAGATAGCAGACAGGATATAACCAAAAGTAATACCATTACTGTAACTGTTGACCTCAATATCTGTTACTCCTTCGCAAAATTCCTTTGTAAGTGTTCTCTTCACCCATTTTACCTGTCTGTGGGCATATTTACAAGGGACCCCCAGGGGCAGCACCATCCCAAGAGCTACATCATTGGTGCCATTATGAACATTTGAGTATGTTCCATTAGTTAAAAAGACAAACCCAGGATGGGCATATATCGGTCTGTCATAGTTCACAGCTGAATGCCGAGAATTACCTGTAATGGTGCTAGAACCTCTCGAACCTTTCAAGGGGAATGTCTCTTTGGATATGATCACCCCTGAGCAATTGATATACAATATGGTATCAGTACTATTTATGATGGGGCATCAGGCAGGGTAATAGACAGCTTTTCGAGGAACCGTCACTTCTTTATAATGCCAACCCACCAACGTAATATTTTACTCTTCCAAATAGAAGTTATACTGTCACAGCGGGGGTAACCTGTTCCTGTGGGCTTACAATGATACAAGCATGGCCCTGGGTAGCCAAACCCAAATTCCCCTTTTACCTCAACAAAATTTGTCGGCTTAGAATACGTGTAATTTATCAAAGACAAAGGATATGCAGTCCACAGGCTAGTCACAGATTCAGTAGGATAACAAGCGACACCATTACCAAAAAATCTCTTATGAGTGTCCAAAAAAACATTATTAGAAAGCATTCTCTTCCGTCTTGGTGTGAAAAAGATATCATTGTCAGGAGTAGGCGAGTTACATGCATACTCTAACGCCCAGAGAACCCCACAACAAATAATCATCAGCAGAATAGCAAAAAAGGAAATATTACTCTCCGCTGTTTGATCCATGATGATCGTGGCAAAACAACAAGACCCAATGGCTGTTCTTCATCAATCATTGGCCTGCCAAAAGGATGCATGATAGCAGAACGAAAAGGTACAATTAATATAACCTCAATGAAACCAAATAAACTATCTTTCCAGCGTCCTTTTTTTTTCTCCTTTGAGCCTCGCTGGCAGACTCCTATTGTTCATCTACGGTGGAGCACTTCTCATTGGAGCTACGCGATTGCAGCCCTTCGTGAGGAAAATCCACTTCTCTCAGGATAGGGTACCCCTCCCTCCTGGGAGGACACCCCCAACTTATCCTGTCCCGTGTTTCAGACAATACACCAATCTCCTTGTCCCTACTCTATCGTCCTTATGCTTCATCCATGAAGTCCATCCCTACTAATCTGACTTTTTCTTTGGTGCACTGCCCCTCCGTCGGGAACGCAAATTGTACCTAACAACTCCAGGAACAGAGGGATCAAGAAACAAAGGCTCACTTTCAGCGGGATCGACTAACTCAGACACCGACGGGCCAGCTGACTGAAGCTCTTGGCTAGCCTTAATCTCAGGTGGCACTGCCTCATTCAAAACTGCATTGCTCTCTTCCTCAGAAGGGGCCCATGTTACTCTGGCATCGGAGAAAGGATTGAACCGGGGAACCTTCTCCGTCTCGGAATCCCCAATGCCGTTGAGCCTCCATTGGTCATAGGGCAGAGGAAGTGGCACCCTCTTGCAGTGTGTTGAATGAATCCAATTTTTCCGACCGTCCACCTTCACCGCTGTACGGGTAGCAAGGAGGATCTGGAAAGGCCCCTTCCACCGGGGCTCCAGACTGCTTTTGCACTGAAAGTGGCGAACCAACACAAAATCCCAGGCCGTAGGTCGTGGCCTGGTCCCTCTGGAGCAGATGGCAAGGCCTCTTGAATCTGCTGATGACTAGAACGCAAATTTTTAGTCAACTCACATAAATAATCTATCAACAAAGGGTGATCTATCTCGGAAAAGTGGCGGGATTTTGGAATGCCCCAGACACTAGTGGGCCTTCCAAAAACAACCTCATAAGGGGACAACCCTGTTCTAGTATGGGCTGTAACTCTTGTCGACAGCAAAGCCAATGGTAAAGCATCTGGCCACTTCAATCCTGTCCTCTCCTGAATTTTGGCCATCTTTAGTTTGAGTGTACCATTGTACTTCTCAACTAAACCTGCTGACTGAGGGTGATTCCCAGCATGAAACTTTTGCGTAATGTGCAGGCCATTGCACACCAACTGGATGACTTTCGAATTAAAGTGGCTGCCGTTATCACTCCAAATCAAACGGGGCAAACCAAAGCGAGGGAAGAACTCCTTTAAAAGATCCTTCGCCATTGCCAAAGCTGTATTCTCCTTAGTAGGATAAGCCTCAACCCATTTACTGAATGCACAGACCACCACTAACACATACTTCAGATTATTCCCCGTTCCATCTCAATGAAGTCCATTTGAAGGACTTCAAAAGGGAAAGAAGGGGGTGCAAAATTACCGGGAGGTGTGGGAGAACCCTTTCCAGGATTGTACATCATGCAAACCATGCAATGTTTTACTAAATGGGCAGCCGTCTTTGGGATATTATCATTCTGCCATACAGGGTATAGCAACTTGCAGATACCCCTTGCACTAATGTGAGCTGGTCCATGAGCCATAGAGACTACAGGAAGAACATATGCATCTGGCAGCATCCATCTCTGCTTCCCCGACTTATCTATCCAGCACCCATCATCATCCAATTGCGCTGTGCTTTCCTGCCATATTGCTAATTCCTCAACTGTCACCTCGCTCTGTATTTCTTTCACGTTATCTAGTGTGTCCTCAAACATCATAACTTCTGGCACCCATCTACCAGGACCTGCTACAAACATCTTTTTCATCTTAGATCGGGCCGCCTCCTTAGCTGTTTGATCTGCAAAAGCATTTCCCCTCCCCACATTATCAGTAATTGCTTTGTGAGCGCTACACTTCACTATTGCCAGTTTCTTGGGCAGGTTTAAAGCCGACAGAAGCCTATTTATCAAAGGGCCATGTTGAATTTTCGAATGGGAAGTGAGAAATCCTCTCTCGGCCCAGAGCCGCCCAAAATTATGAACGACTCCGAAGGCATACTGGCTATCAGTATAAAAATTGACCGCCAATCCCTGACTCAACTCGCAGGCTCGAATTAGAGCTACCAGCTACCTTTGGGTCCTTGGAACAGGCATGTTAACTACAGCATTAATACGCTCTGGAGTTAGTTTCTGACCCTCCTTCGACAGTAGGTGACCTAAATAGGTGACCTCCTGTTGACAATATTGAAATTTTGAAAAGGACACTTTGTGTCCATGTTGAGCAAAATGCAGCAATAATTTTACTGTAGCTTCTTTACATCCTTCCTCAGTATCAGACGCAATCAAAAGATCGTCCACATACTGGAACAATACATTACCTGGGGGAAGGGTGAGGGAGTCCAATTGACACTTCAAAGCCTGGCTATATATGCTAGGACTCTCAGTGTACCCCTGAGGAACTCGACAAAATCTAATACTACGACCTGCCAAGGAAAATCCGAAAAGTTGCCTGCTATTTGGATGAACAGGGATGCTAAAGAAGGCATTCTTCAAATCAATAATAGAAAAGAATTTAGCAGAAGAAGGAATCATAGTCAAAAGAGCAGTAATGTCAGGAACCACGGGAAACTTAGGAACCACAATTTTATTAACTTCGCGCAGATCAATCACAAAATGATAAACATCATCAGAGGAACCCGGAGGTGGCCTCTTGAGAACAGGAAGGATGGGACTATTATATACATTTGCCGCTGTTTCCTCTAAAACTCCTGACTGAATCAAATCTTGTATTATGCGCAACAACGCCTGTTCTCCTGCGTGTGAGATTTTATACTGAGGGATACGAGGCAATATGGCATTTTCTTTATCCTGAATAGAAACTGGAGGTATCTGCAAAAGTCCTACATCTGTGTCGCTTGTGGCCCACAACGTCGATGGGACATCCTTAAACTCAACTGGGAGGGGGGCATCTTTAGACAAACATTGCGTAGTACTAACCACACTTAGACCCATTGTCATATGGACACCATCCGGAGAACAGTAAATAGTAGCATGTAACTTCTTCAACAGATCTAATCCCATCAGATTCTCTCCACAATTTGATGTTAATAAAAGCGGCAAATCAACGGTGAAAGGGCCTATAGTCAAAGCAAGGGGTTTGGAGATGGGGCTTACTACCGGCACACCAGAAAAACCAACCGAAACATTGTTATGGCCAGACAGGGCTGCCCCAGGGACCAGTGACCTCGAAACAGAACTATTCACTGCTCCTGTATCCACCAAAAATTTCTTTTCCGAGCCCTGCAAATCCACACTAATATAAGGTCCATGCTGATCTACAGGTATCGGAACTGGTCCCTTACCCTGTCCCTGGCTGTCCTAGCTGTAAGACATCCCCGTCACCTCATCCAAATCATAATCATTATGATAATACTGTCGTACCCGAACGTCATCAAAGTAATTTTGATCGGAACGGCCCAGTGATGTCCCAGTAGCCTGATCTCCACCCTGACTGCGTGCTCCCCGGCCTCGCCCTCTCTCCCTCGTCCTCTAGGGGCTGCAACCTTTTGCAGCAAAACTGGGCACTCGCTGCGCCAGTGCCCTTCCTCCTTGCAATACGCACATTGATTTGGGCCCACAGGCACAGCATTTCGGCTCGTACCAGGTAGCTGTCTGGCCGGTCCAACACCTCAACCCCGTCCCTGCCCCCTGGATGCCTGCTGCATCAATACCTTCGTCTTCAGCTCATTCGTCTTCTTTTCTACCTTCTCTTCCTCCTCGTTCTCTCTATGCTGATAATACTGAGCCATACTCAATATCACCGAAGGGGTAGAGGTAGTCCACGTACTCTCAGCAGCCTGCAACCGGGTTGCAATCTCTGGGAGCAAATTTGTGACAAACCTGTTGACAAACAATCAGATACCCCCTTCCAAAGACAAATCCTGGCCACTAAAATCCAAGAACACACCTTCGAACCGGGTAAAGAAATCAGACACACTTTGATCTTTCTTCTGACGACATGCGGCCAGCTTATCCCAGTCCACCTTCCGAGGTGGGATAAGAGAGTGCATATAGGTAATAATGCGGTCTGGCAAAGCCAAGATCTCAGCCTTGGGCTTTTCACCAGGCTTCCTCTCCTTATCCCACGTCCTAATCTCGCCCCAAGTACCACCCAATACTAGGGCATGGTCCTGAGTATCCACCTGTCGCCAGATATCCACTGGCACCAATAAGCCAAAAAACATTTCAATATCTGCCAACGTCATTACCATTGATGCAGCAGCCTCTGTCAATTCTTTATAGTATGCAGTAGGATTTTTTCTGGGGTCAGGTAACTGAGACTTAATTGCGAGGACTTCCCTCCTCTTCACGATCACGTAGCTCCGGTATCTCCGGGTAAAAAATGGGTTGAACTTCCCTCATCGGGAACTGAGATATCATCGTCGGAGATTTCTGATGCAATCTACCTCGATATCCAATCAATGTGGTAACACTAGCGAAAACCTCATTTGGAGCCATGCCCGTGGCATACACTTGGTCCCTAATATCATAAACAGCCTGAGGTGCAACACCTTTAAAACACTGTTCCCATAGTCCAATCAAAGTAGCCGACATGTGCTTAAGGGCATGCTGCTGGACAAACGGCTCATAGTCCTTTAACACACTCCATACATCTTCAACACCATAAATAGGATTACGGGCCCACTGGGCAGCCTGATTGGCCACCATCGTTTGCTCCATATCTCCCACATCAGATCGAATCAATACCCGTCCCAATCGCTCCTTTGCAACTGCCTCATCCCCGTCGCCTTGGCCACGCACCGGTGTCTCGGCAACTAACAAGGGGGCAGAAGAGAGAAGAGGGGACAACACAGTAATCGAAGGGGGAGGCATCAAGGTCAACATCGGCTGAGTAGTAAGTGTCTGTGAAGGAGAGAGTGACGCCGTAACAACAGGAGTGGCAGAAAGACTAGCAGCCACGGCGGGGGACGGAGCCAAAGAAGAAGCTGGTGATGCCGGAAGCAAAGCGCTTTGATCAATACCAGAAACAGCAGGAACAGGGGGGGCAGAGGCGGATGGCAAGGGCTGTGGGACGACAGGATATATTCTATGCGGTGCATAAGGGGGAGGCGTCTGTCTTCCAATAATTCTTCCACAAAAGTGTCTGCCTCCTCCCTAGCAACATAGGACTTATCACATTGCAATCGAAACCTCCTATTGGCACATTCTATACCCTTCTCCACTTTCTCTTTATCATGCGCCACTGCTGTCTGAGTCAATGTCTGCGTTTTCTCCCTCTGCGCCTCCCTTTCCGCCTTCATTCATCTCTGTTTAGCTTCCTTTCGCCACACCTGAAGATAATCAAACATCGACTGCCTGCTACGTTTAGCAAACAATTTTTCCTCCAAATAATTCAATTTCTGCTCATCAAAGGTGCCCATTGACGGCCACTGCAATTCAGCGTTGTCCCTCGTATATTTGTGCCATAGTGTACTAAATATAATGGGGCCAAGGTCATATTTGATGTACATGTCATAATTTGGAGTGCCCTCCGCAGGTGCGGGCTGATTTTCCTCCAATCGAGCATTAGCAGAACAACAACGACACCCCACACAACACAACTTACTCCAGCAAGGCATTCTGCTCACACAAATAAAGGCATTCACCACACAATTACACTAAAATGCACTTGTGCTTTTACCAAAAGTCGCTTCCGCTGATTGCATCAATCACAAATTAACAAAATGGTACCATATTAAAAAGATATTCAAAATCAAATGCAAGCGCTTGTCTAAAATGTATTCCTAGACCAACCAAAGTACCCACCAAACAAACATCATGACGACAGAGAACCAATCAAGCTCACCTGGTGCACACAGGTCAAACGAATTTATTCTCCACTACCGACTCTTCGGACCAAATGGTCAGATCCAAGGGTTTCGCCATTCAGGACCCCAGTTGGGATGACCACTGGGTAGGGCACCGCCCGATCAGACAGGCGTGGCAGCTGCGAGTGCAAAACTCTATCATGCAGGGGTCCCCCGATCCGCCTATCCAACCCAACCCAACGTGGCCCCGTCCTCCTCACCCGTCCGCGGGCGAGGATGAGGTCACCCGATGGAGTCCCTGTTCACGCGCCAACTGAAGGAAGTGACCCGAAAAGGCCCACTCGGGTCACTCACGACCACCTTCTCTGCCTTCCTATAAATGAAGAGTCGGTCAGACAGTAGAGAATACCAACCAGATTATTTATTGATATTACACTACAGCGGAGCCCAGTCTGACCAGCCTCCTGAGATGGATGTCGAGGGACTGGACCCTGTAAGTATAAAATTACATTATGAACGTTGCGGAGTCCACAAAGGCCCGCCTACTATGGAAAAACCCTAGTCGGTGTCGTAATACAATGGGGGTACAGAACATAAGTTTCGATTCTGCAGCCGGGCACAGGCTATCTACTGCCCAAGGTTGTCTGGCCTATCCTCCCCACCAGACAGGTGGGAGAAAGACTCTATCTAACGGGAAAGGCATGCACTAACGAGGACACTTGCAATTGCAGAAAGAAAAGCTCAACCTTGGGAAACGAAACTTACAAAAGACCATTTCATGAAAATAACCAAGCTGCACTTTCGATTATAATGCAAAATGGCGTCCAGATTGCAAGATGGTTTCGCGGATGCTAAGATATACAGAGAGAAGGACCTTTCAGAATTAGCACATCTATGCATTTAAAGAAAAGATGCAGACTTAGTGAATTAGCCCGTCTAAGGGGGTTGAGATTGCGAATGAGATGAGAAGAAGCAAACATCATTAATTACAATTTATTAGTAATTCCAAAATCTAGTTTACTAAATTTGGAATAGGGCTGGGTAGGTTTAGGAAATTTGAAATAGGATAGTACTGTCAGCGATACTAGTTCAGTACTAGTCGATCTGATTTAGAAAATGTAAATGTTATTGCGATTGACTTTTCCTGTCAAAAAAGATTTTTGTCCGTAGCTTCCTTTCTTCTGCTTCGTCAGTCAGCTTTGCCTCTCCCCCATATTATATTTTGTTGACTGCCAAGTGGTGAACCTATAAGAATCAGAGAACCCACTGGTAACATACTGCTACTACTACTACTCTGCCATGCAGATTGCATGCCCAAGCAAGGTTTCTACGCATGTTTGTTGAAATGAGAAGGCTTTCTTTTAAATTCTCATGCTCAATCAGTAAAATGAGTGAGTGGCTATGGTCACGTTTGACACCGCAATGTGTGTCTCTTATCTAGGCCTAGTATTAGTAGCAGCAGTTGGTGATCTGACGACCGTGCGCCATGGCTAGAAGGAAGTATGAGGAGGACAGCCTCATTGCATTTGATAACCTTGACCATATGTCCAGTTGTCTACTCTTTTATTTCTTTTCAAAAACTCAGATTCATCAATAGCTCTCCCACTCCTTTACAGTTTGTATTGAGGCTTTTAAAAAATTGCCACCAATAAAATGCACAAGCTGATATTATTGATGGACGGTACTGGGAGCCTCATTTATGAAAACTGTTTCATCGCTGCAGCAAAACAGTAATGCAACAGTTTTCACTGCGCCCTCCTTGCGACATGAGGGATACACCGTATTTAATATATGGCACTCCATGTCGCAAGGAATTACAGATACATCAGTATTTCTGACGTATCTGTAGGCGCAAAAGTGACGCATTGCTGGGATGTGTCTGAAAACAGACCCAACTCCAGCAATGTGTCCTTTCAAATGGGGCAAGCCCCATGTGAAAGTGCCTGCATCAGTCTTACGCCTGCAGTGAGGCAGGTGTAAGATATTGACGCAGTAGCGTCCTAGAAGTGTTGCAGTGAAATCTCATAGCATCCAGGGGCAAGAAGAGGTATTAGGCGGGTGAAAGAGTTGGAGGTGCCTCCCAGACCCAACGTACCTCAGCCGATGGCTCTGCTGGCCCCAGTAAGTCCTCCTGTTCTTAACATTAATATCTATTTCCCTAACTTTTACCGCTCCTTATTTTGAATTATTTCCACCTGTTTCCTAATTTTTTCCAAATCCACTTCGATCTATCCATTTCTAAATTCTGGTTATCTCTGCATTATCCTGTTTACTTATTTTCTATATTCCTAGTGTATGTACTTTACTTCAAACTGTCTCTGTACTAGTCTGTCTGTAGCTTCCTTTCTTCTGCTTTGTCAGTCAGCTTTCCCTCTCCCCTGTATTATATTTTGTGGACTGCCTAGTGGTGGTACTGTAAGAATCTGAGAACCCATTAGTAAAATACTACTACTACTACTCTGCCATGAGGATTGCATGCCCAAGTAAGGTATTCTACGCATGTTTGTTGAGAAGGATTTCTTTTACTTTCTCATGCTCAATCAGTAAAATGAGAGAGTGACTATGGTCACGTTGGACACCCCAAAGTTGTGTCTTCTTAACTAGGCCTAGTATTATCAGCAGCAGGTGGTGAACTGATGATCGTGTGCCATGGCTAGAAGGAAGTGTGAGGACAGCTCCATTGCATTTGCCAACCAAGTCCATATGTCCAGTTGTCCACTCTTTTATTTCTTTTCAAAAACTCAGATTCATCAATAGTTCTAGCCACTCCTTTACAGTTTGTCTTGAGGCTTTTCAAAAATTGCCACCAATAAAATGCCCAAGCTGATATTTTCCATAGAAGATACGGTGGGCCTCATTTATGAAAACTGTTGCATTGCTGCGACAAAACAACGGTGCAACAGTTTTCACTGCGCCCTCCTTGGGACACGATGTATTCACCGTATTTAATGTATGGTGCTCCATGTCCCAAGGAATCACAGATACATCAGTATTTCTTACGTATCTCTAGGCGCAAAAGTGATGAATTGCTGGGGTATGTCTAAAAACAGATGCAACTTCAGCAATATGTGCTTTCACCTGGGACAAGCCCCAGGTGAAAGGGCCTGCATCAGTCTTGCGCCTGCTGTGAGGCAGGCATAAAAAATTGACGCAGTAGTGTGCTAGAAGTGACGCAGTGAAATCTCATCGATTTCACTGTGCCACTTCTACAACCCTTTATTTTGCGGGGGAACGCCCACCCTGCATACATTATACCTGACGCAGGTATAATGTAGTGCAGGCCTTTATAAAGTGACGCATCTGCTTAGATGCGTCACTTTGTAAATATGGCGCAACATGGCGCATTATTTACGCCGCCGCAGAGTCACAAGAAGTGACACAACGGCGGCGTAAAAGTGTTGCAGGCCTTCATAAATAAGGCCCTGTATGTATCCGAATTGTAGTGATGTGTGTTGTGTATTTTGCTATAAAAAATTGATAGGGGAGGCGTATCTAGCATCTAAAAAATGTATAATATTTTTTATACCCGCACCGACCACCAGTGCCGGGGCCAGCAGTGATGGCACCAGCCAGTCAGCAGATGCGGTAGGGGGTGAGCCAGCGGCAGTGGAAGGCGGTGGTAAGTCATATTGCTTGCTTATTGACAATTAATTATATACTCACTGCAAGGGTGTACTGTTGACTTGTGAACAGTTGAACACACCCCTCTTTACTTAGCATATACAGCAGGAGTTGAGTTGAGTAACTAATGGCCTCTTCTAACTTCAACTCAGCAGAGAAAGTTTCATGAAGACCTTTAACTATGATGTGTTGATGGAAAAGGGTAAGAAGGATAGAAGGAGAAAAGACAGGTAAAATGCTATATGACTGGTAAAGAAGGATGCGTGGGTGAAAGGATAGATATACTATAGGTGGCTGATGGGATGCATGGGTGGGTGAAGGATGGATGAAAGGGTATCCAGGTGAAAGGATGCCTGCCTGGGTACGTAAAAGTGTTTGTGTGAAAAGATGCCTGCCTAGGTGGGTGAAAGGAATCCTCCGGAGGGTTTGATGGGTGAAAGGACACCTGGGTGTGTAAATGACAAATGTACGTTGGTGAAAGATTTATTGAGACTGAGAGCCATGTTTGGATTGGTGGAATATATAGATGGTTTTTAATAGTGAAGACTGGATTGAGAGAATGTAATACTTAAGCGGTGAATAGCAAAGCTATGGGTGAAGAATACAAAATACTAGAAGAACAATGCAATTATGAATGGAAAAGTCCTTGGGAACTCCTCTGTAGTGTTGGTCTTCTCACATTTACTTGCTTGGAATGGTTTTTATCAAGGTTTTTGATTCAAAGGGTTGAGGTGGTATTTCAGACTAGTCCCGTGACTCACAGTAGTTTTCAAGCACGACAAATATTATGCATCCTTCCTACCCACCCATCATCAATCAATCACCTCCCTCCTTCCCTACCCATAGCATTTCACAAGTGACAACCATGGGCGATCTATCAGCTGCATGGTTACATCGGCCGCAGTGCATTGTTGTCTGTGCAATGTGTGTCGGCCTCAGTTAATGTGTAGGCACATTTACAAATTTCATGGCAATGCGAAAGAAGCTTGTGTTTCCCTTCACTCCCAGTACCCACCTAGTCACTTCCTAGAACATAACTCCTTTCCAAAGTTCCTTCTATCTCAGCCTTCTGAAATTTTTAAAAAAAATATTATTTGCATGCGCTACTTTCCTCTGACCAAGTGATATAATTTATTATTGCTTCCATAACGGATTAGGTCAGTTCAAATTTTCCCCTTTCAACAATTGCTGAACAAAGTGACTCACTACTATCTAAAGCTTAGGCACTTGATGATGATGATAATGATGATGATCAGTGAAACGTCTACCTATCCTGCCTAATCCCTCTAATTTACCTGCAGTAGACTAAGTTAATCATCCTTTGCCTTACTGCCAAGCAAATCAGTTTTGTTGGAAAAAAGTAATGTCAAATGTGGTGACGGAGGGTGAGGCCAGGGAGTAAAGTGGGACTAAGAGTAAGTGCCTTTGCATTTTGCGGATGGGATAGTCTGTGATGAATGTGCCAAATACAATATCCTGTTCCTTAATCTTTTCCCTGTACTGTAGTGCATTGCTTTTCCCACAGGCAGACAGGAGAATGTCTGTGTGCATGATTGTTTTTATATAGTACCTCACGTGGCATATATAATTCATAGTAACTATTCATCTGCCTTGTACTCAAGGTGAAATTCAAGGTATGAGGCATTAAGCGGTGCATTGCGACTTTTGTTTTGAAGTAATAGTATCATTTGAAAAAACGCGTGTGTTGTTGTTTCACTCGTAGCGGATTCGAGCATGAACGCTGGCAGCCAGAATCATACCTAAGAACACGCAGTAGCGGACTTGCGAAAGGACTTAAAATCCAAAGGTATTGGCCGCATTTCTAAACAGTGGTGTCCAGTTTAGATTTGAATTGTTCACAATTCTTCTTTAAAAAGAAAAGCTATTTTATTTCATTTACAGCACGTATCAAAAAAAGACAACGCGCGAACGCCCACAACGTCTCGCCAAAGAAATTATAACCGTGTCACGGCACAAAAGGATTCAAACATAGAGGTATTTATTACATGGCAGCTCCCAAATGGCACACTGTTGAGCTTGAATATAAATGTAGTTACACCATATGTTTATAGGAGATCCCGTTGCAGCGCGTTTACGGTCTCATTCCTTTTTTCAGCACGGGTTAGCCCCAATGGAATCACACTGACGCGGAAAATCACAATTGCGACAAATTACTTGAATTGTTGGACGGCACACAGTGTGCACAAGAATCGCCAGGTATTCATCATATGGCGCTTTCTTTTGACATGTAATGAATGTTTCATCACTTGATACACTAATGCTGTTCTCGTTTCCCTTGTTTGCAAACAGGACGGAAGAAACAAAAAATTGACAGAGTCTTGCCCTGTTTTCATTTCTTCTTCTCTTTCTTTTTTTGGATGTCTATAGAGTTTTTCGATAACCACCGGTTCTAAGAGAAAGTAGTAGACACCTTGTGGTGTAAGAGATTTCACGCAAGGTAAAATCAATAATTATTAACATAAGAAAATAAATGGAGTATGTTGAATGTATGAATAGATGGTAACACGAGCACTTTTCCTTTTCTTTTTATTTTAATTTGTAGCTCCTTCCTGGTCCTGAGGAGAACCCCAGCAAAAATTTCTAATGGGGTTCGAAACTCGTAGACCTTTCCTTGTCCAAACAAATGTATACTAAAATAATTTACCAGGTTAACCATTTTGTTGCAGGATTTATGTTTGTTGAGTAATTTTGGTTACCTGAGTTGCACATAGTTTGGCAAGAGCCCTAAGTGGGGTAATGCTGTTTTTGAAGAGACCTTGACAACAGTAAAAATAATTTTGATCTGCTCTCTCCCCAGCCTGGGCCTTCTTTTCTTTTCTTCCCTTTTTCTTCTCTTCTCATTAACACATTCGTTTTTTGGAACTAGAGCTAGTTTACTCTTTGATTTTTCTATGGTACATGTGAAACGTGATGTATTGTGATATCATTTATGTGATTATTGAGTCGTTTTATATATATGTGTAATGTTATTGTCTTGTGGTTCATATGAATTTATGTTGAACTGTTCTTAAAGAAATTATGAACAAAAGAAAAAATTGAATTTAAAAGGAATATTGAAAAAAATAAAAATATATATATATTTTTTTTACAGTCACTATGAGTGTCACGTGTGATTGTGCAAAAAGAATGATCTAGTCAACATCAGCTTTGGCAATTGTTTTGTTGTTTAAGCATCAAATTTGGCCCAGCCTTGCTGATTATGGCCAGAACCCTTTAGTGTTTCTACAAGGTGAAATTGAGGCATTTAATAGAGCATGGCCATGATAGGAATAAGATAATTGTCTAGTACAGCTGCCCCACCTGCAGACAGTAGCAAAGTTATGTGACACAGGTGATGGAGCAAGGTAAACAAAATAATTTGTACCCCTTGGAAATTAATGACCTCTTAATAATTTAATAATACTGACTGTTTGAAAATGCATGTATTAACCAACAAATGCACCCTTTTTAGTAAACACTTTGGGGTCGATTCCGATCTCGGTCGGAGACGCACCCAACGCCATTCGGTCGGGAAAAAAGCCATGCGAATGCCTGTTTCCCGACCGATCCGCACATGAATCCGAACGAACAAGTACGATGTGCACAACAGCACTGATTCCGACCCAGTCGTTCTCACCCAATCCAGGTCCTGATCCCCGACCGAGCCGGATCCGTAAACGCAGATACGAGTCGCCCGGAAGCCAAAAAGCAGCCCCGTCCGGCCGGACAAGTACGATGCGCTTCCCGTACGCGCCGAACCCGTCGCTACGCACGGCACGTCAAAGCATCCGGGAGAGGCGCACATAAGCTCCGATTCGCGCAACAACACGATCCACGGCTACGAGACGAACACGCAAGCGACGAGGAGAAGCAACGACAAAGACGAACGAGACGAACCAACAATGAATCCCATCGTTCCGATCCTACCAATATTCTACATCTACTACCGGAACAGGCATGGACGCGTACGGCGCAGAAGGTAGGTCAGACACCAACCACGAACACAAACTACACGTACCCGACATATCACACACACAGGGATGCAGAAATTACTTACTCCAGAAACAGCAGCACCATAGGGGCGGGATGCCCATCACCAATGCCACATATACACATAGGGGCCCGGATGCCTGTCACTACTACCACCCTTACCCAGGGGGTGCCAGGTGCCTACCACTACTGCCACCTCCACCCAGGGGGTGCCAGGTGCCTACCACTACTACCACCTCTACCCATGGGGGTGCCAGGTGCCTACCACTACTACCACCTCTACCCATGGGGGGCTGGATGCCTGTCACTACTACTACCTCTACCCATGGGGGTGCCAGGTGCCTACCACTACTACCACCTCTACCCATGGGGGTGCCAGGTGCCTACCACTACTACCACCTCTACCCAGGGGTGCCAGGTGCCTACCACTACTACCACCTCTACCCATGGGGGTGCCAGGTGCCTACCACTGCTACCACCCTTACCCAGGGGGTACCAGGTGCCTACCACTACTACCACCTCTACCCATGGGGGGCTGGATGCCTGTCACTACTACCACCTCTACCCATGGGGGTGCCAGGTGCCTACCACTACTGCCACCTCTACCCATGGGGGGCTGGATGCCTGTCACTACTACCACCTCAACCCAGGGGGTGCCAGGTGCCTACCACTACTACCACCTCTACCCATGGGGGTGCCAGGTGCCTACCACTACTGCCACCTCTACCCATGGGGGTGCCAGATGCCTACCACTACTACCACCTCTACCCATGGGGTGCCAGGTGCCTACCACTACTACCACCTCTACCCAGGGGTGCCAGGTGCCTACCACTACTGCCACCTCTACCCAGGGGGTGCCAGGTGCCTACCACCACTACCACCTCTACCCAGGGGTGCCAGGTGCCTACCACTACTGCCACCTCTACCCAGGGGTGCCAGGTGCCTACCACTACTACCACCTCTACCCAGGGGTGCCAGGTGCCTACCACTACTACCACCTCTACCCATGGGGGTGCCAGGTGCCTACCACTACTACCACCTCTACCCATGGGGATGCCAGGTGCCTACCACTACTGCCACCTCTACCCATGGGGGGCTGGATGCCTACCACCACTACCACCTCTACCCATGGGGGGCTGGATGCCTACCACCACTACCACCTCTACCCATGGGGGGCTGGATGCCTGTCACTACTACCACCTCTACCCAGGGGGTGCCAGGTGCCTACCACTACTGCCACCTCTTCCCATGGGAGGCTGGATGCCTACCACCACTACCACCTCTACCCATGGGGGGCTGGATGCCTACTACCACTACCACCTCTACCCATGGGGGGCTGGATGCCTACCACCACTACCACCTCTACCCATGGGGGGCTGGATGCCTGTCACTACTACCACCTCTACCCAGGGGGTGCCAGGTGCCTACCACTACTACCACCCTTACCCAGGGGGTGCCAGGTGCCTACCACTACTACCACCTCTACCCATGGGGTGCTGGATGCCTGTCACTACTACCACCTCTATCCATGGGGGTGCCAGGTGCCTACCACTACTGCCACCTCTACCCATGGGGGGCTGGATGCCTGTCACTACTACCACCTCAACCCAGGGGGTGCCAGGTGCCTACCACTACTACCACCTCTACCCATGGGGGTGCCAGGTGCCTACCACTACTACCACCTCTACCCATGGGGGTGCCAGGTGCCTACCACTACTGCCACCTCTACCCAGGGGGTGCCAGGTGCCTACCACTACTGCCACCTCTACCCAGGGGGTGCCAGGTGCCTACCACCACTACCACCTCTACCCAGGGGGTGCCAGGTGCCTACCACTACTGCCACCTCTACGCAGGGGGTGCCAGGTGCCTACCACTACTACCACCTCTACCCAGGGGGTGCCAGGTGCCTACCACTACTACCACCTCTACCCATGGGGGTGCCAGGTGCCTACCACTACTACCACCTCTACCCATGGGGGTGCCAGGTGCCTACCACTACTGCCACCTCTACCCATGGGGGGCTGGATGCCTACCACCACTACCACCTCTACCCATGGGGGGCTGGATGCCTGTCACTACTACCACCTCTACCCATGGGGTGCCAGGTGCCTCCCACTACTGCCACCTCTACCCATGGGGGGCTGGATGCCTACCACCACTACCACCTCTACCCATGGGGGGCTGGATGCCTACCACCACTACCACCTCTACCCATGGGGGGCTGGATGCCTACCACCACTACCACCTCTACCCATGGGGGGCTGGATGCCTGTCACTACTACCACCTCTACCCATGGGGGTGCCAGATGCCTACCACTACTACCACCTCTACCCATGGGGGTGCCAGGTGCCTACCACTACTACCACCTCTACCCATGGGGGTGCCAGGTGCCTACCACTACTACCACCTCTACCCAGGGGCTGCCAGGTGCCTACCACTACTACCACCTCTACCCAGGGGGTGCCAGGTGCCTACCACTACTACCACCTCTACCCAGGGGGTGCCAGGTGCCTACCACTACTACCACCTCTACCCATGGGGGTGCCAGGTGCCTACCACTACTACCACCTCTACCCATGGGGGTGCCAGGTGCCTACCACTACTACCACCTCAACCCATGGGGGTGCCAGGTGCCACCACTACTACCACCTCTACCCAGGGGGTGCCAGGTGCCTACCACTACTACCACCTCTACCCAGGGGGTGCCAGGTGCCTACCACTACTACCACCTCTACCCATGGGGGTGCCAGATGCCTACCACTACTACCACCTCAACCCATGGGGGTGCCAGGGGCCTACCACTACTACCACCTCTACCCATGGGGGTGCCAGATGCCTACCACTACTACCACCTCAACCCATGGGGGTGCCAGGGGCCTACCACTACTACCACCTCTACCCAGGGGGTGCCAGGTGCCTACCACTACTACCACCTCTACCCAGGGGGTGCCAGGTGCCTACCACTACTACCACCTCTACCCATGGGGGGCTGGATGCCTACTACTACCACCCCCACTCACACGATGGCAAATACATGCCACAAGAAGCACACACCAGCAGAAAGAATGCAACACAAAGACATCCCCCCCAACACCATGACAAGCGTGTGTAGACTGTGTCAAATGCCTACAACACTGAACAGGACTGTGGACATACAATGTGACCCCCTATCACAAGTGCCACACATAAATGTGTGTGGCACCCACAATGCAAGCAGGCCATGACCATTGTGGCAATGGGGTCCAAACCCCCATCATCACAGTGACCATAATGTGAGTGTGGGATCCATAGCTGAAGCACATATTGATCATTGTGGCAATGGGGTCCAAACCCCCATCATCACAGTGACCAAAATGTATGTGTTGAGAAAGAATAAGCTGCAACTGCCAAACTGCATGGATGATTCCTGGTCACAGAACAACAAACACATCAGTGGCAAAGTAGTGCTTGTGTCCCATAGCAACATAGAATGGGGGAGGCAAACAGTGCAGTGCAAACAAGACATACCTTTGGCCATGTGCAGACAAACATCACCCATGGGGGTTGACACTGTCAACATTCATCAATGACTCAATGACAGAAGTGACCATCAGAATGCAGACCCACATATTTGCACCAATGGGCACACAAATTCAGATACCCAGTGGAGACTGTAGAAGGGAGGTGAACAGATACCATACCATGGCAGCAATGGGACACACACACAATGATCATTGTGCTGACTGATGACCTAGGAGTCCCAGGGACAGCAGGGCAAACACACCAAACAACATACAGCCAATGGCACACCTAAGATATGCCAATGCAGTGGTGCCGATGCACATACACAAACAGGCGGACCCACACTGCACATCAAACACAACAGGTGAGGGGGGGTACCAGTGTCCCCAGGCAACCACACAACACATGAGGAGGCCTGAATACCAATTACACAGATGTGCATACAGTGCCACACAAAGGTAACTCATGGATCCAAATCCCCTATGTGGGCAATCAGGCATTGTCAGATGAGAAGGAGCACAAATCACACATGTCACACAAGCATGTAGGAACAGCAACTGACACAGCAAGACACACAGACACCACAGCACCACACCCAGGGCCCCCACAATGTGGTGACCCTGGGCTGCATTACAATCCCACTGTGATGACAAAGCTAGATGTCGTTCACACTGTGAACCACAGTCATGTGTCCTGAGCAACAAACTACCATCACACCTACACAAGCACAAATCAACCAGCACGGCCTGTCAGCCAAGGCCAACATGGAGGCAGGGGTCTAGCCGGGCAACAACTCTCATCTGCACACACTCAACACCACACACCTCGACCTCCAACAATGTGCAGCAGTGAAGCTCACATGCACTGGTGACATTGCACATGCACCCATGACAATCCCAGGGGGTGGTGGGAACCAAGGTGCAGAAACACATCACACATGGCCACTCTACCAGACTCCTGAATGTCTGACACACTGCACACTACGCTGTACATGGACATGACGGCAATACCACACCAACCAATGGGATCCCAGCCACAGTCACACACCTATGAAGAAGCCAAGGTCACCCACAAAGAACACACATAGACAACTACCAACATTGCAGCCCTGAGGAGTGCCAGCAGTCACCTAAACAACTTGTCACAACCAATGAAAGCTAACACAAACCAGAAATCATATGACAGGTGTAAACAACAAGTGCAAAGGGGAATCCGGACTGTGACACATCAGCGTCTGCCCACAAACTCAGCCCTGACAGCAAACACACCTATGGGTGACACCCTGATGACCAGTAATATGCCATGCACCCACATCACAGAGAACCCAGGGAGAAGACTTTGGGGGAACATAGCTCAACTCAGCAAGCATCACAAACAGGAACATCACTAGGGATCCCAGCATGCACAGCAACATGGAAGTGAACACACACACATGCTCATACAACACACACCTTGGGCGCACGAGTTGTCACAGGAGTACACACTGCCATGAGGGGACTCCACTCCTGTGTGAGGAAAGCTGTGCCATATGTTGCATCAGTAGGGCTCCATCATGTCAGCAGAACACTTGGTCACACTCAACAATTAGCACCAAATGAAGGCTCCCGTCACATCAGCCTGGTCATGGGAATGTCAACGAAATCAACAGCACAGATCCAACACACATGTATAGCAAGTTGCACTGACAACACAGAAGAGTCCTTCCCCATTGATGCCCAAACCTGCATGTCCAGTGGAGATGGCCACACGGTCAGGGAACTAGACAAATTGAACAATGGCAAACACAACAGATGTGCATGGGTGGAACCCACAGATGTGACATTGCTAATGTAAGTAGGAAATCCCATTGCCAAATATTGAATACATGACACCCTCAGATGCTGCTAAGGACGACATGGATTCACCACAGGATAGGACACTGTCCCCCTGGAACACATGGGTTCCTGCACAGTAACACTTCATTTTCATGAGTCCAAAAATCACCATCACTGCAGCAAGGGCACGGTTAGCTTCATCAACATCATGTACATCAGAAGCAAAACCACGAGAGAACAGAAAGTTGCTTTATTCAGCATGTGGGTTCAAAACTTGGAAGAACTGCAAGGTATCAACAAAGGCCAATGGCCAGTCCATCAAGGAAGTCTATACAGGGTGACAGTGGCAGATGTCACCCTACACATGCCTGCACTGATCACAACCGGGGACAATCCCCTAGGAGGGGCATACGGGGGGCAGGCCAGGCACCGCAGGGACAGGATCAGGGCTCACCAGGAGGAGGCAGGGAAGGGGTGGTGGGTGCTGGAGAGCCACTGACAACTGCAGTGGAGGTGTCTGACATGGTGTGTGCCGGCACAACTGGGGGGCAAGACTCAGATGTTGTGGGTGCCGGCACAACTGCAGTGGACCCTGCAGATGGAGTGGACAGGTCCGCCACTGCAGCGCCAAAGTCAGACAGGGTGATAGTGGACTCCACTGCAGTGCCCACCTCCAGGGGAGGAGAATGGGGATCAGGTAAGGTGGGCAGGACAGAGGGGGAGGACACCCTCACCACATCAGTGGTACAGACAAGCGCAGCGGGGGGTGTGGGGCCGGAAGAGCAAGTGGCAGGGGGAGAAGGCCTGACCCTTCTGGGGATGGTGTATCTGTGGGTGGGGGAACCTGGGGCAGGGTGTGGTGGGGGCACCTGTGGAGTGGGGGCCTGAGGGATGGAGGAAGGAGACTTGGTGCCTGAGCTGCAGGGCGGCGGCGGGGTCTTGCTCTTCCGGGACCGGGGGACTTGCGGGTGGGGGCCTCAGTCGGTCTGCGCCTGGGGGATGGTGTCCGGGGGCCAGGGGCACTCCGCTCCGTGTGGGTGGGCTTCCTCTTCCCCCTGAATGCTGGATCAGCTGGGTCGGAGGGGAAGAGGCCAAGGTCACAGAGGAAGAGCCGCTGTGTCTTTGGGGTTGCAGGTGAGGCAAGGGAGGGGTCTTTGGAGGGAGAGGCAACTGAGGACTGCGCAGTGCTTGTGGATGCTTGTGTTTGTGCCTGTGCCCCTTCCCCTGTGAGTGTGGTTGCAGTCCCCTGACGGTGCGTGCGTGTGCGTCTTGTTTGTGGCGTGTGTGTCCGTGTGCTGCATGTGTCTGTGCTGGTGTGTGCCTGTGCCAGTGTGTGTGTGCTTGGGACGGGTAAGGTGCTGGGGAGTGTGGATGGGGCAGAGGCAGGAGGGGTGAGGGACTGTCCGAGGAGGGACACTGCTGCCATCAGGGAAGAGTCCATGGACCTATTGCCCCTCTGTAGGTCAGACATGCCCGATGAGATGCCCTCCATGAATGACACCAGCTGAGTCAACAGACTGGTGTGTGCATGGAGGACACTCAGCATCGCTGTCTGTCCTACATGGAGCTGGCGGAGGAGGTACACAGACTCCTCACTCAGGGCAGCAGGGGACACAGGGTCAGGGGGTGCGGTGCCTGGCCCGAAGGAGACACGCTCCCGAACATGGGAGCCTCCACGGACCTCGGGAATGGGAGCCGACGGGAGGGCGGTGGTGGTGGTGGCGGGGACAGCAACACTAGCTGGAGTGTGGTGGCTGCTGACACCCGCCTCCATAAGGGAGTCATCGTCCGAGTTGCTCTGGTCCTCAGCTGAGGTGGATGGTGCTGAGGACTCCTCGGTGTGGCTCCCCTCGCCCTCCGTGCCACTGGGTCCCTCCGACCACTCCTCGACTGCTGACCCAGTCTGGCTCTGCGGCTCCTCCTGGTCCGTGGAGCTGTCCCCTCCTGTGGCCGTGGATGTATCTGCAATCAATAGGGAAACAGACAGACATCAGTCACCTGCACCGAACGCACACACCACAGTAAGCACAGCACATTACAGAGCAAGCCCTGGCATCCTTAGTTGAACATTGCTAAAACTGCACAAACAGAACAGGAGAAGTCAATTGTCAGTCTGATGGTCAACCATGGCACTCACATCCCACCTGGCCTTGCACCCATCTGTCTGGTGTCTGTTGGATGGCAATACCCCAGTGTGGACACATGCACCACCTACACAGTATTTGGACAGTGCAGAGAACCCAGTGAAGCATGTGGACATGCACACATCACAACTCTTGCCACTGAGTCAGTGCAGGTGTCCGGATGAAAGGGATGCCCAGAGTCAAATGGGAAATGCATGTGATGCATACCAGCGACAGACACCATGATGCACCCATGTCCTGATAGCCATTGCCACAATGGTGTGCATGTAGCACATGTCACTCCCCTGCAGGATCACTAATAGGAAGTCACATGCCATGGCACAGCCATGCCTGCTAAGTCATACATCACTGTCTCCAGTCACATGGGCAGGGCAGCCAGACAACAACACTCTGCACTGTGTCACAATAGTAGATCATGGGGAATGCAAGTCCTGGAGCTGAACAAGTACACATGTACATCCCCCACACACCACATCATCTGTACCCTCATCTGTCCAGGTCATACCCATTGGACATATGGGAGACCTGTAACACTACCCTCTGCACCTGAGCACATCACAATCTGCTGTGAATGGGAAACAGCTGCCTGAACCTCATATTCGCATACCCCAGTCTGCACGGTCAGGTGATCAAACACCTATGTGTCACACATGTATCATCTCCTATGGTCACATCTCCGGTGGCATGCGGAGCCCCAACCGAGGAACACCCCAGCAGACCTGACAACGAAGCCACAGCACACTGACACAGAGGCAGACACCTGAGGGGACAAATCACTGAGCAAAACGTGTCAGCTGATACACGGCAGTGGGAGTACAGAGTGTATTGTATGGCCTGGAGTAGGCATTACTGTCCTGACCAACATGAATGAGGGATCAGCCCTGGACAGTAGGCAGCTGGCTAAGTATGTGTGACACATGTTATATACACACTCCTGGGGCACAAACATTGTTCCCACCCGCAGCATGGGTGTGTGCCAGATACCCCAGGCACATGTGGTGGATCAGCTCAGCAATTGGGCCACATATCAAAATGACACGCAGAACACATGTCAGAACACAGGCAATGTGTAAGCAATGGACCCACCCATGATGCCCACCACAGTTAGGGGAACAGATGCTGTCCCCCACCTTGAGTCAAGCAAACTGCAAGGACACAGTACCCAAGTGACACAATACCCTGACTGTAAGGGCCACACCTGGGTATCAGATGAGGAGTGGGCAGTGCACAATAGAGGGACATGGGTCCTGGACCACAAGACTGATGTACTGTGGAAGTTTAACCAGGCCAGAGGAGGGCACATAGCATGGCAGACATAGTTCACAATGCAGACATGGACTCACCCCCTCCTTGCTGCTCTCTGGCCTTCAGCTGCCCATCCAGATCAGGGAAAACCACCGCCAGGATCCTCAGCATGTGGGGGGTCAGGGTCCGGTGTCTGCCCCTCCTGCGAGGAGGCGACAGCTTCAGCTGGACCCGTGCAATCCTCCGGGTCCAGCCCCGAAGGTCCTGCCACCTCTTCTGGCAGTTGCGGATCCGGCGCTTGTAGAGCCCCACGGATCTCACTGCCCGGACGATGGTCAGCCATATCTTCTGCTTCTGGTGGGCATCAACCTGTGAGGATAACAAAGTGAGAATGCCATTACTACACATGCAACATATCCGTGCATTACACAGTTGGATATACATGTCTCAAACACAGGGGCACATGATGTACACAGGCAGTGCAACGATGGCTATGGACAGTATGCCAGAAGTTACTACATGGTATCATTGCCTGGGAAGTAAAACCTTGTTTAAATGCACTGTCACTGCACTATACCTGTCCAGTGCATGTAACTACACACTATGGGGGTGACAACTACTCAGTGAGCCTGCTAGCCAGTGGCGTGCAGACTGTTAGCCTTGCTAGTCAGACAACATGCACATTTAGAAAGGCAGTGGACAGAACACTCACCTGCTCCCCTGCTTTCCCATACAGCTTGCTGTACTGTGGAAGGAGGCCATCCAGCAGGGCCTGGTTCTCCTCAGTGCTGAAGGCTGGGGCTCTCTCCACAGTACGTGCCATTGCAGGGTCCAGAGGGTGCAGATACAGCAGCAGTGTAGTGGCAGATGTCGTCCTGGAGCATGTAGTGCAGGCAAGTGAGCTCTCAGGGGAACAGCCAGCATTATATGTGTGCTGCAGAGGCAGATACTGACCCATGTGTCCAAAGTGATAGGTCCAAGTCGTTTGCATCATCTGAATCTGGCCAATCCATGGAATTGCACCACTTACACATGCCCCCAGCATCCTTCAAATGTTCAACTTCGTGACACCCATGAAATAGCAACATTGTTGTGGGTGACCAACTGAATTTACAGCATCAGACTCGTTCAAAGTTTGAAAACGTGTCCGTTGCCAGGCCAGGCCATAGCCAATGGGTGCGCACCGATCGGACCATTGCTGTTGGACGCGTATTGCGGATACAACGCGTACCCGCACACATTGAATGCAATGGGCCGGCCGGGAACACCGATCGGACCATTGCTGTTCAACACGTACATAGGATACAACGCGTACCCGCACACATTGAATGCAATGGGCCGGCCGGGAACACCGATCGGACCATTGCTGTTCAACGCGTACATAGGATACAACGCGTACCCGCACACATTGAATGCAATGGGCCGGCCGGGCACACCGATCGGACCATTGCTGTTCAACGCGTACATAGGATACAACGCGTACCCGCACACATTGAATGCAATGGGCCGGCCGGGCACACCGATCGGACCATTGCTGTTCAACGCGTACATAGGATACAACGCGTACCCGCACACATTGAATGCAATGGGCCAGCCGGGAACACCGATCGGACCATTGCTGTTCAACGCGTACATGGGATACAACCCGTACCCGCACACATTGAATGCAATGGGCCGGCCGGGCACACCGATCGGACCATTGCTGTTCAACGCGTACATAGGATACAACGCGTACCCGCACACATTGAATGCAATGGCCAATGTGTGCGCACTGATCGGTCCATTGCTGTCCAAGGCGTACCGCCAATACAACGCGTACCAGCGCACATTGAATGCAATGGCCAATGTGTGCGCACTGATCGGTCCATTGCTGTCCAAGGCGTATTGCCAATACAACGCGTACCAGCGCACATTGAATGCAATGGCCAATGTGTGCGCACTGATCGGTCCCTTGCTGTCCAACGCATCCCTGTACAAGTCACTGGCATATGTCACCATGCCTGTCACAGGTGAACATATGCCAGCCACATATACTTCCCAGGCAGTGAGGGGCACACCTACAACACCACAGCCTGTCCAAACTGTATCCTAGGGCATGTAAGGCTGCATTACCTATTCCGTGTATGGGGGTGAACATGTTGTTCTGTGGGTGTCACTTGGGGGCAGCCACCCCCAGGCTGTGCACGTGTTTATGGGGACAGAATCCTTGGTGTTTCGTGTACATGACCACTGTGATGTGCAACTGTTCATATCTGAGCATGTGGCATGGTCACAGTTCACGGTGGTGTATGTGTATGTCATGTCACATACCCCCTGAGTCCCATGTGGGACGTTATGTTGAACCCAGGGTGACCCATTGGCACAATGTTGATGGTCCTCCACAGTCTGTGTGCATGTTGTGATTACAATGTCTCTGATTTCATGTGCACAATGGGAGGCAGTCTCCACATCCACGTTGTTTGTGCATGGACTTTGATGTTGTGCGTGTGTGTGTCACAGACGTCCATGTCTGTCCTGCCGAGGCAACACGGACCACTACCTGTGGGGCTCATGGTTGTTTTGCTGTGGTGTATACATGATACACCATGTCATGCCAGTGTCCATGTGGCAATACATGGTTCCTGGGTATCTACCTGTCGTTGAGCTGTGATGCCTGGGGCACATCAGTCCTCACATGTCACTGTGGCGTGTGTTTGTTATTTGGCAGCAGGAGATGGGTACTGGGACACGGCCTCATGGTATCCAATGGCATGACCTGGGACTTATTGATGCCACTTGTTGGACTGTGATGTTAGATATTGGCCATGTATGTGCCATACATATCCGTACGGAACTGCACACATCATGTACTTGTGCCTCATTATGATGTATCATGTGATGTTGAGTGTGTTCAATGCCACATATGTGGGGTGACTGACAATCTTGCTTTCTTCACCTATGCACTGCAGGGCACCAGCTGTCCATAGACCATTCCCTGACCTGGCAACGATGGTGGAACATGACAGCATCCGACGGTACCGCTTCACCAGGCAGCTGATTGAGGATTTGGCAGTGCGCTTGGCACCACATTTGCAACCTGGCCGTCCGTACCCTACAGCGCTGACCCCCAAGGTGAAGGTGATGGCAGCCCTACACTTCTTTGCCACTGGTACCTTTCAACACACTCTGGCGACTGCTGGTGGGATGTCACAGACCATGTTCAGCCGTGTGCTCCGGGATGTTTTGGAGGCTATGTTGATATACCTGAACCAGTACATCCATTTCCCTAGAGTCCAACGACTCACTGGCGTGAAGAGTGACTTCTATGCCCTGGGGAGGATGCCGCATGTCATTGGCTCCATTGATGGGACACATGTGGCGTTGGTACCACCACAGGTCCAAGAGCAGGCCTACCGTAACCGCAAACACTACCACTCGGTCAATGCACTGGTGGTCTGTCTTGCAGATATGAGCATCACACACATGTGTGCCCGTTTCCCTGGTTCTGCACACGATGCCTACGTGATGAGGAGTAGTCGCATCCCGAGGATGATGGCACAGATGCGGAACCAGCGTGCCTGGCTTGTAGGTGTGTACTGACTTTGTACCATTGTGTGTGTTCTGCTATGTAGTGTTCCACCCTCTTTTCCAACTCTGCTAATGTGCAATTGTCTGTATGTAGGTGACTCCGGATACCCCAACATGCCGTGGTTGCTGACGCCCCTCAGGAACCCTGTGACACCAGCCCAGATGCGCTACAATGAGGCACATGGTCGGACCAGGAGAGTGATTGAGCAGACATTTGGTCTCCTGAAGAGCCGCTTCCGCTGCCTCGACAAGACAGGAGGGTCCCTCCCATATGCCCCAGCAAAGGTGTGCAAGATTATCATCGTCTGCTGCATGCTCCACAACCTGGCAGTGCGGAAGCAGTTGCCTCTCATCCTGGATGACGATGACCAACGTCCGCCACCTGTGGAGGATCCTGGCCTGGACCACGATGCCAGTGATGATGATGATGATGTTGTGGGTGATATCCGCACACAGCTCATCACCAACTTCTTCAGCTGAATGTGAGTATCCAGAGATGGCATGTCAATGATGTGAGTTTGCATGATATGTGTTGGTGGTGCTCTGGTGCTGTTTGAGTGTGTCCATGGGCTACATGTCTGTATGCGTGTAGCGATGTGTCCTTGCAGGTAGTCTGTACTCCCCAACAGTGTTGACATGCTAACTTGGTTATGGGTGGGTATCTTGTAACATGTATTGTGCATGAGTATTGCAGTTCTGTCCTGTTCTTCAGTACTTTTGACTGTGTGTCATTTCTGTCCTTCACAGGGTACTTTCAGAGTCGTTTGGTCAACTGTGATCCCCAACACCGTGATTCGACTTCCCGGGTGGTAGCTGTCGTGTCCCTACAGGTGATGTGCACCACACCCATGGACTTCCTTCCTTCTACACTTGTTGACTATGTGCCCGCTGCCAGGTGGGATTACCTTGCATCTGTGGTGGTTACAACATGTTGCAAATGTGTAATAAACCTGTGCTTCACTTTGTGATGTGCGTTGTCTGTGGTCACACATCTGACTGACATTTGCTTACTGCACCAGTGGGCTAGTTAACACAGACTGTGAATAGGTGTTGGGTCTGTGCAATGCAACGTATTTCCTGGCAACACCAGTGTAGGCGATGAGTCAGATGTCCATGGTGTGTATGTGTTGTGTAGCCCTGGTGGTGTGCCTCCCCCATATGTGTGAAGTCGCCATGACTCACATGCCGGTGTTGTACTTGCTGTAGCAGTTAGCATGCACAGTGTCATTTCCCCGATCATCATCGCAACTTCTGAGACAACATAGGAATCACAACAGAGGCAAGTATGGTGTATAAGTGAGTTTATTGACATACATGTGTGAGTATAGTGCACAGGTTGTTGGGTGCTGTACATTGTGATTGTGATCCAAAGTTCCTAGATAATTTGGAAGTCCTGGTAGCAGAAATGTCCAGAGTAAAGTCCACAGTAATCAGAGACATTGGTCCAACTTGAGCTCCCCATGTCATGTGGGAGAGTTGTGTTGCAGTCAACAGGGTGAACAGTTTGCGCACAAAGGTTATTCTCCAGAACAGGTTTTGGCTTCCTGGGGGTTGCACATGGCCATCGGCCTCTCACTTGCCCCTCCTCGGACGGCCCCTCTTCTTTGGGGGGACCCTCAAGTGCAGGCTGCTGCGGTGCAGGGGACTCTCCGCCAGAGTCATCCTGCCTCCCTGTGGCAGTTGCAGTTGTTTCAGCACCAGATGTTGTGGGCACACAGGGAGGTGTTGACTGGTTGCTGCTCATCTGGCGGAGGCATTGTAATATGTCCCTATGCACCGCCGTCATCTCTTGCAGTGTGTCCCACTTGGACTCCACGCGGGACATGTGTGAGTCCAAGCGGGCATGATGGGCAGCCTGCTGCTGTTTAACCCCTTCGCTGCTAGGCCTTTTCCCCTCCTGTGCTAAGCCTTTTTTTGGCTATTTGGGGTAGTGCGCGCTTAGGCCCCTGTAACTTTTTGACCACATAAGGTATCCATGCCAAATTTGCGTCCTTTTTTTCTAACATCATGGGGATTGTAAAGGTACCCAGGGTTTGTGGGTTCCCCTGGAGGGGACCCAGAAATTAGTCAAAATACAGCTAAATTTTGGGTTTTTTTGGAAAAAGGCAAAAAAAGGGCTACAGATGAAAGCGTCTTGATTTTTCCCTGCAAATGGCATCAAAAAAGGGGTTGTGGGGATGAAATCACCATCTTCCCAGCTTTCAGGGACAAGCAGACTTTTGTCAGAAAACCAACTTTTTTTACACAGTTTTGGCATTTTTCTGGGACATAGCCTATTTTTGCTATTTTTGGTGCTTTCAACCTCTTTCCAGTTAATGGTAGAAATGGGTATGAAACCAATAATAGATCCTGGAAAGCCATACATTTATGAAAAGTAGACAAAATTCTGAATTCAGCAAGGGGTCATTTGTGTAGATCCTTAAAGTTTTCCTTATAGAAACTAACAGTTAAATAAAGGAAAAATTGAAAATTAGTTGAAAAAAACAGCCATTTGTGTCAACGTTTTCACCTGTAACTTCTTCTAATTATGACAGCTATTTGAAGGCAATATATCATTATATCCGCTGGACCTTTCTGGTTGTGGGGATATATAGGACTTGTAGGTTCACCAAGAACCCGACGAACCCAGAGCCAATAATTGAGCAACATCTTGCAATGATTTTTTTTTAAGTACCGGGTATATAGCAATTATTTTGGGAAAATGTATACATGGAAAAATTGTTATGAAAGACACCTATGTATTTCTGAAATGGGAACAAAATGTAGATTTTAGAAACAGTAGATATTTGCACATTTCCGAAATTGGGAGTACCCATACTAGCATGAGAATTATAGGTCATTTTTCAAAATGACTTATTTTTTACACATTGTCTTTCATTTGGAAGGCAGAAATGCATCGAAAGTCAATAGGTAATAACAGTTGCTCTACAATTCTGTGTTACCCTAAGTCTCCCGATAAAAATGGTACCTCACTTGTGTGGGTAGCCCTTGTGCCCACAACAGGAAATGGCTCAAAATGCAACGTGGACGTACCACATTTTCACAATGAAAAATTACCCTTTTTTTGCAAAGTGCCTAGGTGTAGTTTTTGAACCCTAGCTCTGCCGGCACCTAGGGAAACCTAGCAAACCTATACATTTTTGAAAACTAGACACCCAGGGGAATCCAGGATGGGGTGACTTGACTGCCTCCCACCAGGTTCTGTTACCCAGAATCCCTTGCAAACATAAAAAATTATCAAAAAAACACATTTTCCCCACATTTCTGTGGTGGAAAGTTCTGGAATCTGCGTGGATCCACAAATTTCCACCCACCCCGCGTTCCCCAAAGTCTAACGAGAAAAATGGTACCTCACTTGTGTGGGTCGGCCTAGTGCCTGCGACAGGAAACGGCGCAAAACGCAACGTGGTCACACCTCAATTTCGCAGTGAAAAATGACCCTTTTTTGGCAAAGTGCCTAGCTGTAGTTTTTGAACCCTAGCTCTGCCGGCACCTAGGGAAACCTAGCAAACCTATACATTTTTGAAAACTAGACACCCAGGGGAATCCAGGATGGGGTGACTTGACTGCCTCCCACCAAGTTCTGTTACCCAGAATCCCTTGCAAACATAAAAATTTGTCAAAAAAACCACATTTTCCCCACATTTCTGTGGTGGAAAGTTCTGGAATATGCGTGGATCCACAAATTTCCACCCACCCCGCGTTCCCCAAAGTCTTACGAGAAAAATGGTACCTCACTTGTGTGGGTCGGCCTAGTGCCTGCGACAGGAAACGGCGCAAAACGCAACGTGGTCACACCTCAATTTCGCAGTGAAAAATGACCCTTTTTGGCAAAGTGCCTAGCTGTAGTTTTTGAACCCTAGCTCTGCCGGCACCTAGGGAAACCTAGCAAACCTATACATTTTTGAAAACTAGACACCCAGGGGAATCCAGGATGGGGTGACTTGACTGCCTCCCACCAGGTTCTGTTACCCAGAATCCCTTGCAAACATAAAAAATTGTCAAAAAAAACACATTTTTCCACATTTCTGTGGTGGAAAGTTCTGGAATCTGCGTGGATCCACAAATTTCCACCCACCCCGCGTTCCACAAAGTCTTACGAGAAAAATGGTACCTCACTTGTGTGGGTCGGCCTAGTGCCTGCGACAGGAAACGGCGCAAAACGCAACGCGGTCCCACCTCAATTTCGCAGTGAAAAATGACCCTTTTTTGGCAAAGTGCCTAGCTGTAGTTTTTGAACCCTACCTCTGCCGGCACCTAGTGAAACCTAGCAAACCTATACATTTTTGAAAACTAGACACCCAGGGGAATCCAGGATGGGGTGACTTGACTGCCTCCCACCAGGTTCTGTTACCCAGAATCCCTTGCAAACATAAAACATTGTCAAAAAAAACACATTTTCCCCACATTTCTGTGGTGGAAAGTTCTGGAATCTGCGTGGATCCACAAATTTCCACCCACGACGCGTTCCCCAAAGTCTTACGAGAAAAATGGTACCTCACTTGTGTGGGTCGGCCTAGTGCCTGCGACAGGAAACGGCGCAAAACGCAACGCGGTCCCACCTCAATTTCGCAGTGAAAAATGACCCTTTTTTGGCAAAGTGCCTTGCTGTAGTTTTTGAACCCTACCTCTGCCGGCACCTAGGGAAACCTAGCAAACCTATACATTTTTGAAAACTAGACACCCAGGGGAATCCAGGATGGGGTGACTTGACTGCCTCCCACCAGGTTCTGTTACCCAGAATCCCTTGCAAACATAAAAAATTGTCAAAACAAACACATTTTGCCCACATTTCTGTGGTGGAAAGTTCTGGAATCTGCGTGGATCCACAAATTTCCACCCACCCCGCGTTCCCCAAAGTCTTACGAGAAAAATGGTACCTCACTTGTGTGGGTCGGCCTAGTGCCTGCGACAGGAAACGGCGCAAAACGCAACGCGGTCCCACCTCAATTTCGCAGTGAAAAATGACCCTTTTTTGGCAAAGTGCCTAGCTGTAGTTTTTGAACCCTACCTCTGCCGGCACCTAGGGAAACCTAGCAAACCTATACATTTTTGAAAACTAGACACCCAGGGGAATCCAGGATGGGGTGACTTGACTGCCTCCCACCAGGTTCTGTTACCCAGAATCCCTTGCAAACATAAAAAATTGTCAAAAAAACACATTTTCCCCACATTTCTGTGGTGGAAAGTTCTGGAATCTGCGTGGATCCACAAATTTCCACCCACCCCGCGTTCCCCAAAGTCTTACGAGAAAAATGGTACCTCACTTGTGTGGGTCGGCCTAGTGCCTGCGACAGGAAACGGCGCAAAACGCAACGCGGTCCCACCTCAATTTCGCAGTGAAAAATGACCCTTTTTTGGCAAAGTGCCTAGCTGTAGTTTTTGAACCCTACCTCTGCCGGCACCTAGGGAAACCTAGCAAGCCTATACATTTTTGAAAACTAGACACCCAGGGAATCCAGGATGGGGTGACTTGACTGCCTCCCACCAGGTTCTGTTACCCAGAATCCCTTGCAAACATAAAAAATTGTCAAAAAAAACACATTTTCCCCACATTTCTGTGGTGGAAAGTTCTGGAATCTGCGTGGATCCACAAATTTCCACCCACCCCGCGTTCCCCAAAGTCTTACGAGAAAAATGGTACCTCACTTGTGTGGGTCGGCCTAGTGCCTGCGACAGGAAACGGCGCAAAACGCAACGCGGTCCCACCTCAATTTCGCAGTGAAAAATGACCCTTTTTTGGCAAAGTGCCTAGCTGTAGTTTTTGAACCCTACCTCTGCCGGCACCTAGGGAAACCTAGCAAGCCTATACATTTTTGAAAACTAGACACCCAGGGGAATCCAGGATGGGGTGACTTGACTGCCTCCCACCAGATTCTGTTACCCAGAATCCCTTGCAAACATAAAAAATTGTCCAAAAAACACATTTCCCCACATTTCTGTGGTGGAAAGTTCTGGAATCTGCGTGGATCCACAAATTTCCACCCACCCCGCGTCCCCCAAAGTCTTACGAGAAAAATGGTACCTCACTTGTGTGGGTCGGCCTAGTGCCTGCGACAGGAAACGGCGCAAAACGCAACGTGGTCACACCTCAATTTCGCAGTGAAAAATTACCCTTTTTTGGCAAAGTGCCTAGCTGTAGTTTTTGAACCCTACCTCTGCCGGCACCTAGGGAAACCTAGCAAACCTATACATTTTTGAAAACTAGACACCTAGGGGAATCCAGGATGGGGTGACTTGACTGCCTCCCACCAGGTTCTGTTACCCAGAATCCCTTGCAAACATAAAAAATTGTCAAAAAAACCACATTTTTGTGGTGGAAAGTTCTGGAATCTGCGTGGATCCACAAATTTCCACCCACCCCGCGTTCCCCAAAGTCTTACGAGAAAAATGGTACCTCACTTGTGTGGGTCGGCCTAGTGCCTGCGACAGGAAACGGCACAAAACGCAACGCGGTCACCCCTCAATTTCGCAGTGAAAAATGACCTTTTTTTTGCAAAGTGCCTAGCTGTAGTTTTTGAACCCTACCTCTGCCGGCACCTAGGGAAACCTAGCAAACCTATACATTTTTGAAAACTAGACACCCAGGGGAATCCAGGATGGGGTGACTTGACTGCCTCCCACCAGGTTCTGTTACCCAGAATCCCTTGCAAACATAAAAAATTGTCAAAAAAAACACATTTTCCCCACATTTCTGTGGTGGAAAGTTCTGGAATCTGCGTGGATCCACAAATTTCCACCCACCCCGCGTCCCCCAAAGTCTTACGAGAAAAATGGTACCTCACTTGTGTGGGTCGGCCTAGTGCCTGCGACAGGAAACGGCGCAAAACGCAACGTGGTCACACCTCAATTTCGCAGTGAAAAATGACCCTTTTTTGGCAAAGTGCCTAGCTGTAGTTTTTGCACCCGACCTCTGCCGGCACCTAGGGAAACCTAGCAAACCTATACATTTCTGAAAACTAGACACCCAGGGGAATCCAGGATGGGGTGACTTGACTGCCTCCCACCAGGTTCTGTTACCCAGAATCCCTTGCAAACATAAAAAATTGTCAAAAAAACCACATTTTCCCCACATTTCTGTGGTGGAAAGTTCTGGAATCTGCGTGGATCCACAAATTTCCACCCACCCCGCGTTCCCCAAAGTCTAACGAGAAAAATGGTACCTCACTTGTGTGGGTCAGCCTAGTGCCTGCGACAGGAAACGGCGCAAAACGCAACGTGGTCACACCTCAATTTCGCAGTGAAAAATGACCCTTTTTGGCAAAATGCCTAGCTGTAGTTTGTGAACCCTAGCTCTGCCGGCACCTAGGGAAACCTACCAAACACACACATTTCTGAAAAGTAGACACCCGGGGCTTCCAGGGAGGTATGGCTTGCGTGGATCCCCCAACGTTTTCTTACCCAGAATCCCTTGCAAACCTCAATTTTAGCTGAAAAAATCACTTTTTTCACACATTTGTGTGTGGGAAAGTGTGGCATCACTGGCCTCACACAAATTTCCTACCACCCAGCGTTCCCCCAAGTCTCCCGATAAAAATGGTGCCTCACTTGTGTGGGAGGCCCAAGTACCCGCGACAGGCAAGGGCCCACAACGTAGTGAGGCGACCTCAAAATTGCCTATCTCAAAACCACCTGGTTTTGCAAGGGGGGTCACCTGGGTTTTTGGCCCCGTGCTCGGCGGCCATCTAGGGAAACCTACCAAACCCACACATTTCTGAAACGTAGACACCCGGGGGCTTCCAGGGAGGTATGGCTTGCGTGGATCCCCCAACGTTTCCTTACCCAGAATCCCTTGCAAACCTCAATTTTAGCTGAAAAAATCACTTTTTTCACACATTTGTGTGTGGGAAAGTGTGGCATCACTGGCCTCACACAAATTTCCTACCACCCAGCGTTCCCCCAGGTCTCCCGATAAAAATGGTGCCTCACTTGTGTGGGAGGCCCAAGTACTCGCGACAGGCAAGGGCCCACAACGTAGTGAGGCGACCTCAAATGTGCCTATCTCAAAACCACCTGGTTTTGCAAGGGGGGTCACCTGGGTTTTTGGCCCCGTGCTCGGCGGCCATCTAGGGAAACCTACCAAACCCACACATTTCTGAAAAGTAGACACCCGGGGGCTTCCAGGGAGGTATGGCTTGCGTGGATCCCCCAACGTTTCCTTACCCAGAATCCCTTGCAAACCTCAATTTTAGCTGACAAAATCACTTTTTTCACACATTTGTGTGTGGGAAAGTGTGGCATCACTGGCCTCACACAAATTTCCTACCACACAGCGTTCCCCCAGGTCTCCCGATAAAAATGGTGCCTCACTTGTGTGGGAGGCCCAAGTACTCGCGACAGGCAAGGGCCCACAACGTAGTGAGGCGACCTCAAAATTGCCTATCTCAAAACCACCTGGTTTTGCAAGGGAGTCACCTGGGTTTCTGGCCCGTGCTCGGCGGCCATCTAGGAAACCTACCAAACCCACACATTTCTGAAAAGTAGACACCCGGGGCTTCCAGGGAGGTATGGCTTGCGTGGATCCCCCAACGTTTCCTTACCCAGAATCCCTTGCAAACCTCAATTTTAGCTGAAAAAATCACTTTTTCACACATTTGTGTGTGGGAAAGTGTGGCATCACTGGCCTCACACAAATTTCCTACCACCCAGCGTTCCCCCAGGTCTCCCGATAAAATGGTGCCTCACTTGTGTGGGAGGCCCAAGTACTCGCGACAGGCAAGGGCCCACAACGTAGTGAGGCGACCTCAAAATTGGCTATCTCAAAACCACCTGGTTTTGCAAGGGAGTCACCTGGGTTTTTGGCCCCGTGCTCGGCGGCCATCTAGGAAACCTACCAAACCCACACATTTCTGAAAAGTAGACACCCGGGGGCTTCCAGGGAGGTATGGCTTGCGTGGATCCCCCAACGTTTCCTTACCCAGAATCCCTTGCAAACCTCAATTTTAGCTGAAAAAATCACTTTTTTCACACATTTGTGTGTGGGAAAGTGTGGCATCACTGGCCTCACACAAATTTCCTACCACCCAGCGTTCCCCCAGGTCTCCCGATAAAAATGGTGCCTCACTTGTGTGGGAGGCCCAAGTACTCGCGACAGGCAAGGGCCCACAACGTAGTGAGGCGACCTCAAAATTGCCTATCTCAAAACCACCTGGTTTTGCAAGGGAGTCACCTGGGTTTTTGGCCCGTGCTCGGCGGCCATCTAGGGAAACCTACCAAACCCACACATTTCTGAAAAGTAGACACCCGGGGCTTCCAGGGAGGTATGGCTTGCGTGGATCCCCAACGTTTCCTTACCCAGAATCCCTTGCAAACCTCAATTTTAGCTGAAAAAATCACTTTATTCACACATTTGTGTGTGGGAAAGTGTGGCATCACTGGCCTCACACAAATTTCCTACCACTCAGCGTTCCCCCAGGTCTCCCGATAAAATGGTGCCTCACTTGTGTGGGAGGCCCAAGTACCCGCGACAGGCAAGGGCCCAAAACATTTTTGATAGGCAATGTTGATGTTGCCTCAAAACGTTTTGTGTCCTTGCTTGTCGCGGGTACTTGGGCCTCCCACACAAGTGAGGCACCATTTTTATCGGGAGACCTGGGGGAACGCTGGGTGGTAGGAAATTTGTGTGAGGCTAGTGATGCCACACTTTCCCACACACAAATGTGTGAAAAAGTGATTTTTTCAGCTAAAATTGAGGTTTGCAAGGGATTCTGGGTAAGGAAACGTTGGGGGATCCACGCAAGCCATACCTCCCTGAAGCCCCCGGGTGTCTACTTTTCAGAAATGTGTGGGTTTGGTAGGTTTCCTAGATGGCCGCCGAGCACGGGGCCAAAACCCAGGTGACTCTCCTTGCAAAACCAGGTGGTTTTGAGATAGGCAATTTTGAGGTCGCCTCACTACGTTGTGGGCCCTTGCCTGTCGCGAGTACTTGGGCCTCCCACACAAGTGAGGCACCATTTTTATCGGGAGACCTGGGGGAACGCTGGGTGGTAGGAAATTTGTGTGAGGCCAGTGATGCCACACTTTCCCACACAAAAATGTGTGAAAAAAGTGTTTTTTTCAGCTAAAAGTGAGGTTTGCAGGGATTCTGGGTAAGGAAACGTTGGGGGATCCACGCAAGCCATACCTCCCTGGAAGCCCCCGGGTGTCTACTTTTCAGAAATGTGTGGGTTTGGTAGGTTTCCCTAGATGGCCGCCGAGCACGGGCCAAAACCCAGGTGACTCCCTTGCAAAACCAGGTGGTTTTGTGAAAGGCCATTTTGAGGTCGCCTCAATACGTTGTGGGCCCTTGCCTGTCGCGGGTACTTGGGCCTCCCACACCAGTGAGGCACCATTTTTATCGGGAGACCTGGGGAACGCTGGGTGGTAGGAAATTTGTGTGAGGCCAGTGATGCCACACTTTCCCACACAAAAATGTGTGAAAAAGTGATTTTTTCAGCTAAAAGTGAGGTTTGCAGGGGATTCTGGGTAAGGAAACGTTGGGGGATCCACGCAAGCCATACCTCCCTGGAAGCCCCCGGGTGTCTACTTTTCAGAAATGTGTGGGTTTGGTAGGTTTCCCTATGTGGCCGCCGAGCCCCGGGCCAAAACCCAGGTGACCCCCTTGCAAAACCAGGTCATAATGAGATAATGTGTTGTTTATTTCTGCAGCGTGAAAATGTTGGCACAATATTGCAAGGAAAATGTGACAGACATTTTGAGGTTTGCAGGACATTGTGGGTACCATAACTTGTTGGGATCCACAAGAGAGATATCACCATGTACTCCCATGGGTGTTTCGTTTACGACAATATCTACAGTTGGTAGGTTATTCTTAGACGGAATGTACACCTTGGCAGACAGACTAAAAAGACAAAGATTACTGCACAGCCATCTATTCCTCAAGCACACACACACATACTGGTTGGATTTGGCACGAGGGCAAGTGATGGTTCAGTATATACAATTTTATTAACAAGAGATTTCACAAAAATGAAATGCACTGTCAATAATTGAAAGGACAAAAACGGAACCAGTGACTCGCAGCTCGTGAGCTGTAAAGCCACGTCAAGGCCCCAACCGCTTTACAGGCCATTCACACACCTTTCATACGTGATACACACAAGACCATTCACACCCCCAGGCACGAAACAAACACATTACAACATTCACAAAAAGGGACAAGGTACACCCTGCTTGAGAAAGACAAAAAAAAATATTACTGCACAGCCATCTAATCCTCAAGCACACACACACATACTGGTTGGATTTGGCACGAGGGTGAGTGATGGTTCAGTATATACAATTGTATTAACAAGTGATTTCACAAAAATGAAATGCACTGTTAATAATTGAAAGGACGAGAAACTGAACCATTGACTCACAGCTCGTGAGCTGTAAAGCCACGACAAGGCACCAACCTCTTTATAGGCCATTCATACACCTTTCATACGTGTGACAAATACAAAACCATTCACACCACCAGCCGCGGGCCCATCACATTACAACACTCACACCAGCAGACAGCGCCATTCAAGGGCCCATCACTTTCACACGCCCACATTCCTAACACAGCAACCACACAACCTGATGGATTGCGTGGAGTGTCGCTCGGCTAGCAGTGTGTGTAGTGACCAGCAGCAAGTCACTACTCACACACTGCCAGCCGAGCGCCACTCCACGCACACCGCCAGCCAAGCACCAGCCTACACACACCACCATCACATTTAGGATTTTTTTATACAAAAAAGAAAACACAAACAAATTGCAAATAGATACAAATCTACTAACACAAAATCAGAAACATTGCACTAATGCCAACCTTGAAACAGAACAACAATTCTTAAACATTACAGACCAGGCAGTTCACTTTACCACTCATGGTTGCTCCCAATAATTATTTTGCTTGTGGTACGCTCTATAACAAGCAGGCACACACAGCCAAGGGTTAGAAGGACACTCAGGGCAGTACATACGAGTCTCCTTCCGCGTACCTCTTCGCCAACAGACTCTACATCTCCTAGTGGGAAAGTCTTTTGAGGATGTAGGAGGAATGTGATCAGGAAAGTGGCGATCTTTCAATCGAGCCACATCCTCCACCACTCCAACTCTAGGAACACTTGCCTGTTCCACAACAACAAGGCTGCCTATGACAGACTCCTGAAACTGAACAAAAGTCAACTTTGACGCAGGAGAACACTCCTTGAACACAACAAAAGCATTGAAAGTTGCTAAATTGAAGAGATGGATGGCCAACTTCTTATACCAAATGTAAGACTTACGAATAGCAGTGTAAGGTTCCAACCTCTGATCTACTCTATCAACACCACCCATGTGCTTATTGTAGTCTAAAATGCACACAGGTTTGCGCACTTCATCAATCTGACCCCAAACAGCCACAGGTGAAGTACTCTCATCATGGATGGTAGTCAGCATGTACACATCCCTCCTGTCCACAAATTTCACAGCTAGCAGTTCCTCACTACGCAAGGCACTGCACTGTCCCCTCTGAAGGTTTTTGCAAACAAGCTCTTTTGGATAACCTTTACGGTTAGAGCGGATTGTGCCACAAGCAAAAGTGTCCACTTTGAACAATTCCTTAAACAATTGCACAGCAGTGTAGAAGTTATCAATGTACAAATGGTGGCCTCTGTTAAACAGTCCTCTAGCAAGTTCCCACACAATTTTCTCTGAAACTCCTACTAAAGTGGACGGACAACCAGGGGGTCAATAGTGGAATCCCTACCAGTGTACACACGCAAATTAAAAACATATCCTGTCCTACTCTCAGACAACATATACAGCTTAATTCCATAGCGTGCCCTCTTGCTAGGAATGTACTGCCTAAAAACCAAACGGCCCTTGAACAGCACCAAAGACTCATCAATAGATATTTCTTTCCCTGGAGTATAGATCTCTGAAAATCGATCTACAAAGTGATCAAGAACAGGCCGAATCTTAAAAAGACGGTCACATTCAGGGTGATCTCGTGGCAACGCCAAACCATTATCAACAAAATGCAGCATCCGAAGCAAAAGTAAATACCGATCACGAGTCATAACTGCAGGAAATATGGCCGTTGCCATCAAGGGACTGGTAGACCAATATGAACTCATGGACGGCTTCCTTATCAAACCCATCAAAAAAGTCAAACCCAAAAACTTCTTCATCTCTTCCAGATTTGTGGGACTCCACCGGGTAGCTCTAGAATGGGGCCTAAGTCTGGCACTGTTGTCCCTCAAAAACTGTTCAGCATACAAATTAGTCTGCTCAACAATCTCACCCAAAAATACATCATCCATAAACAACTGAAAATACTGTATAGGCAAATAATGTTCACAATCCACTCTACACCCTGCATAACCACTAAAGGCAGGCAACACCGGCTGCACCATGTTTGGATCAACCCAGAGTCCAGCACTTCCAGTAGGAAGCCTAGCAGCCCCAGGCTGCAATCCAGATGCCTCTTGCACCATCGGCACAGTAGTATCCTCCTCTAAATCAGGCACTTCATCTGCACTGAGAGTACCTTCATCATCCGATGATTCCATGTGGAGAGAAAACTCACTGCCTGAATCTTCCCCTCCCTCCTCTCCCTCAGACGCACTGTCAGTCTCATAATCCTGCTCAGAGGAAGATTCAAGAAGCAAACCAACCACCTGCTGAGCAGTAATTCTACGGCTAGCCATAATGCTTACTAATAAAGGTTACTTGTCAAACAAGTCAACAACAACAAACCCTTTGTAAAAAAAAAAGAAATAAACAAAATGTAGCTTTATCACAAAGACCTATATACTCCAACACTATACCACTCACGTGACAGAAGCAGCTAGACTCACCACCACCTACTCTGCACAGACACAGTAAGGATCAACAATATCCCACTAAAAAAGAAGAAGAAAAAAAATTACACATAAGACAATGCAAAACATCGCAAAGAATTTCATGCTCTGAACACTAACAAATATGCTGCCATTATGGCACCACTTACAAAAAAATTCATTCATGCATGACAATAATACTCATTTGGAGTACACACAACAAAAATATTTTTCTTACCAAATAAATGCAATTACGCAAAACTGCAGAACCACAACTGCCGAAACCGCAAACAGGAATCAAAAGCTTTACACTAGAATAAAAAGGAGGAAAAAAACATTACAATCACATATGCAAATAATGCACCAGTCCACACACAATCCACCAGCCAAGCTAAGGGGTAGGTGGGCCTAACAGTATAAATAAAATATTCACACCCGTAAAAGGGGAGCAACCCTTGCCCTTTTGGCCACTCCCCAACACAAAAATTAAAAAAAACCCTGGTGCCTAGTGGGCATTCCTGCTGCACGATCACATGATCGTGCAGCAGGAATGCACAAAGAGGCATCGGGGGAAAGGAAAACCATTTCCTTTCCCTCGATGCCTCTTTTGATACAAACCCCCCCTCCCCGAGCCAAACCTCACCTGATTTCCCCGACGCGCTGGAAGCAAATGGCTTCCAGCGCGTCAGGGAAGAAAGGGAAACCCTCAATGATGTCAGCGCGCTGACGTCATTGATGGGGCGGGGGGAGGCAGGGGAAGCCCTTCCCCTGCCTCCCCCCAAAAAAAACCTAACGATCAGATTCCCACGGGGGGAGCGCCAGCGCTTCCCCGTGGGTGGTCTTATGACGAGCTGGACTCGTCACGAGCACTGTGTGCCATGACGAGTCCAGCTCGTCATAAGCACCGAAGGGGATAAAGGGTCAGAGCAGGATCTCAGCGGCAGACGAGGAGAAGGAACCTCCTGGTCACAGGAACTACACGAGCATTGCGCTCGAGAAATTCAAGGATGCAAAGACCTCCATCAAGGATTACAGCTAACTTTTCAGGGTGTAAATGGAGAGAAGGCACATCTGCCCTGCATATTTATCCACGAAGATGCCACCGTTTTGTGCAATACCTCTACTCAACTGGAGTACTTTCTACTGGCTAATCAGTAAGTGCTACCTCGTTGGGTAAATGTATAGTGCCTTTCCTACACTACAGCTGCGTAAAGGACCAGAAGAATTGTCTCCAGTGACCTGTGTGTCTGTAACTTTGCCACCGCGCCGAAAGCGCCAGGATCCTTTGAGTAAGCTGTCCATCATAGTGGGGAAAGGGCGGGCATACGTTGCATACCGCTAGTGTATGTGTGGCGGGGCCAAACGAGCTGGGCTTCTAGGCCCGTTCACATGCCTCTTGTTTATAAAGGGTCAGAGCAGGATCTCAGCGGCAGACGAGGAGAAGGAACCTCATGGTCACAGGAACTACACGAGCATTGCGCTCGAGAAATTCAAGGATGCAAAGACCTCCATCAAGGATTACAGCTAACTTTTCAGGGTGTAAATGGAGAGAAGGCACATCTCCACGCTCACGAATTCTACACGAGAATTGCGCTCGAGAAAATGAAGGATGCAAAGACCTCCATCAAGGATTACAGCTAACTTGTCAGGGTGTAAATGGAGAGAAGGCACATCTGCCCTGCATATTTATCCACGAAGATGCCACCGTTTTGTGCAATACCTCTACTCAACTGGAGTGCTTTCTACTGGCTAATCAGTAAGTGCTACCTCGTTGGGTAAATGTATAGTGCCTTTCCTACACTACAGCTGCGTAAAGGACCAGAAGAATTGTCTCCAGTGACCTGTGTGTCTGTAACTTTGCCACCGCGCCGAAAGTGCCGGGGTCCTTTGAGTAAGCTGTCCATCATAGTGGGGAAAGGGCGGGCATACGTTGCATACCGCTAGTGTATGTGTGGCGGGGCTTCTAGGCCCGTTCACATGCCTCTTGTTTATAAAGGGTCAGAGCAGGATCTCAGCGGCAGACGAGGAGAAGGAACCTCATGGTCACAGGAACTACACGAGCATTGCGCTCGAGAAATTCAAGGATGCAAAGACCTCCATCAAGGATTACAGCTAACTTTTCAGGGTGTAAATGGAGAGAAGGCACATCTCCACGCTCACGAATTCTACACGAGAATTGCGCTCGAGAAAATGAAGGATGCAAAGACCTCCATCAAGGATTACAGCTAACTTGTCAGGGTGTAAATGGAGAGAAGGCACATCTGCCCTGCATATTTATCCACGAAGATGCCACCGTTTTGTGCAATACCTCTACTCAACTGGAGTGCTTTCTACTGGCTAATCAGTAAGTGCTACCTTGTTGGGTAAATGTATAGTGCCTTTCCTACACTACAGCTGCGTAAAGGACCAGAAGAATTGTCTCCAGTGACCTGTGTGTCTGTAACTTTGCCACCGCGCCGAAAGCGCCGGGGTCCTTTGAGTAAGCTGTCCATCATAGTGGGGAAAGGGCGGGCATACGTTGCATACCGCTAGTGTATGTGTGGCGGGGCTTCTAGGCCCGTTCACATGCCTCTTGTTTATAAAGGGTCAGAGCAGGATCTCAGCGGCAGACGAGGAGAAGGAACCTCATGGTCACAGGAACTACACGAGCATTGCGCTCGAGAAATTCAAGGATGCAAAGACCTCCATCAAGGATTACAGCTAACTTTTCAGGGTGTAAATGGAGAGAAGGCACATCTCCACGCTCACGAATTCTACACGAGAATTGCGCTCGAGAAAATGAAGGATGCAAAGACCTCCATCAAGGATTACAGCTAACTTGTCAGGGTGTAAATGGAGAGAAGGCACATCTGCCCTGCATATTTATCCACGAAGATGCCACCGTTTTGTGCAATACCTCTACTCAACTGGAGTACTTTCTACTGGCTAATCAGTAAGTGCTACCTCGTTGGGTAAATGTATAATGCCTTTCCTACACTACAGCTGCGTAAAGGACCAGAAGAATTGTCTCCAGTGACCTGTGTGTCTGTAACTTTGCCACCGCGCCGAAAGCGCCGGGATCCTTTGAATAAGCTGTCCATCATAGTAGGGAAAGGGCGGGCATACGTTGCATACCGCTAGTGTATGTGTGGCGGGGCCAAACGAGCGGGGCTTCTAGGCCCGTTCACATGCCTCTTGTTTATAAAGGGTCAGAGCAGGATCGCAGCGGCAGACGAGGAGAAGGAACCTCCTGGTCACAGGAACTACACGAGGATTGCGCTCGAGAAAATCAAGGGTGCAGAGACCTCCATCAAGGATTACAGCTAACTTTACAGGGTGGCAATGGAGAGAAGGCACATCTCCACGCTAACAATGGCGCCCTCGTAGGCATTCCTGCTGCACGATCACATGATCGTGCAGCAGGAATGCACAAAAGAGGCATCGGGGGAAAGGAAAACCCTTTCCTTTCCCTCGATGTCTCTTTCAGAATCAAACCCCCCTCCCCGAGCCAAAACTCACCTTATTTCCCCGACGCGCTGGAAGCAAATGGCTTCCAGCGCGTCGGGGAAGAAAGGAAACCCTCAATGATGTCAGCGCGCCTCGCGCGCTGACATCATTGATGGGGGCGGGGGGGCGGGGGAGGCAGGGGAAGTCCTTCCCCTGCTTCCTAAAAAACCCCGACGATCGGATTCCCACGGGGGAGCGCCAGCGCTTCCCCGTGGGTGGTCTTATGACGAGCTGGACTCGTCATGAGCACACGAGCACTGTGTGCCATGACGAGTCCAGCTCGTCATAAGCATGGAAGGGGTTAATGTCCCTGAGGAGCCCCACTACCTGGCTGAACTCTCCAGTGCTGGACTGGTACGCATCGGCTATGCGTGCCAGTTGTGGGTCATCATGCAGTCCAGACCCCTCTGTGAGCAGCGACCTATGTCTCCCACCCCTCCCACCACCCCTGGCGACATGTGCAGTACCTGAGGTGGCAGGCACAGGTGACCCTGGGCCACCTTGTGGGTTGTTGGTGGTGGTGGTGTCCATGGCCCCACGTTGGTCCAGGGTCCCTGTGCTGGTGGTGGTGCTGCTCCTTGGTCTGTCCATGTCGGCAGGGGTGGTATGTGTGTTGACAGTCGTTGGAGGGGTGGGTGCAGGGGGTGCAGCTGGTGGTCCTGCTGGTGCTGCATGATGACTTGCTCCGGAGGTGCCAGGTAAGTCTTCTTCATCCGAGGAGGGCAGAGGCTGTTCCACACCAGTGAGCTCCGTATCCTCTTGAGCCTGGGACGAGGACTCCTCAGCATCTGCTGCTGTGTCCCCATCATCACCTGTTTTTGGGAAACACACACAATGTATGTTATGTTTCTGCAGGCATCAATGGTTGACACACCTGACAGTTGTGACTGTGCCTCTGGATGCGGGCCTGTACAATGCATTGTCCTAAGTTGTCACAGTCAGGGGTTGATATTGGTGTAGCACATTGTCATGCATTATTTGGGCATTTCTATGTGAATGTTGGGGTGTGTACATGGTCTGCATTGGTTGTATTTGGTTGTCATCCGCTCCTCCTTCCCACCCAGCCAGATATCCCACCATGGACCGTGCTTCCATTGCAGGGAGTGCAAGTTGTCTTTCAGGATGTCAGTCAGTGGTGTCTTGCTGTTGGTTGTTGCACAGTTGCCAGCAGGGCCTTGTGCTCCCCACAGCAGTAGCCAGTGTCAGCCATCTTGTCAGTTTTTTTCCACTCCCTGTGATGTGCGCATGGTTCAGGGTGGTGTTGATGGGACAGTTGTGGGGGTGACCAATATCTGTGACTATCACTCCCATCATGCTATTGCCTCCACCCCACTTCCCAGCATGCCCATACTTACTTGCTTTTGGGTGGACTTCAGTGTGTGTGAGTGTGAGAGCAATGGCAAGATGGCTGGCAGTGGTGTCCTGCTGTTGGTTGTTGCACAGTTGCCAGCAGGGCCTTGTGCTCCCCACAGCAGTAGCCAGTGTCAGCCATCTTGTGAGTCCTTTTCCACTCCCTGTGATGTGAGCATGGTTCAGGGTGGTGTTGATGGGACAGTTGTGGGGGTGACCAATATCTGTGCCTACCACTCCCATCATGCTATTGCCTCCACCCCACTTCCCAGCATGCCCATACTTCCTTCCTTTTGACTCTGCTTCCCTGTGGGGTGGGCTGCCTGTGCTGACAGGATGGCTGGGAGTGTTGTCCGGGCAGTTGTTTGGCTAAATGTCCCAGGAGTGTCCCTGGGCTTCACACAGCATGACCCAGGGTGGTGGTTCTTTGTGGGACCTTGAGTTAGGATGTGAGGCATTGCATTCCGCCAGGTGGCTTCTGTGGAGTATGTGTTGAGGGGGGTGTGAGGGGAGGTGCTTGTGACTATGGTCAGTGCTGTGAGTCCTCCTTCCCACCCAGCCAGATATCCCACCATGGACCGTGCTTCCATTGCAGGGAGTGCAAGTTGTCTTTCAGGATGTCAGTCAGTGGTGTCCTGCTGTTGGTTGTTGCACAGTTGCTAGCAGGGCCTTGTGCTCCCCACAGCAGTAGCCAGTGTCAGCCATCTTGTCAGTTGTTTTCCACTCCCTGTGATGTGTGCATGGTTCAGGGTGGTGTTGATGGGACAGTTGTGGGGGTAACCAATATCTGTGACTACCACTCCCATCATGCTATTGCCTCCACCCCACTTCCCAGCATGCCCATACTTACTTGTTTTTGGGTGGACTTCAGTGTGTGTGAGTGTGAGAGCAATGGCAAGATGGCTGGCAGTGGTGTCCTGCTGTTGGTTGTTGCACAGTTGCCAGCAGGGCCTTGTGATCCCCACAACAGAGCACTAGTGTCAGACATCTTTGATGGGGCTTTCCACTCTCTGTGGGGTGTGCATGCTTGAGTGTGAGCTTGCTGGGCCATGTGGGTGGGGGATGTTGAGCTGTGACTACCACTCCCATAATGCTATTGCCTCCACCCCACTTCCCAGCATGCCCATACTTACTTGCTTTTGGGTGGACTTCACTGTGTGTGAGTGTGAGAGCAATGGCAAGATGGCTGACAGTGGTGTCCTGCTGTTGGTTGGTGGCCAGTTCCCAGCATGGCCTTGTGATCCCCACAACAGAGCACCAGTGTCAGACATCTTTGATGGGGCTTTCCACTCTCTGTGGGGTGTGCTTGCTTGAGTGTGAGCTTGCTGGGCCATGTGGGTGGGGGATGTTGAGCTGTGACTACCACTCCCATCATGCTATTGCCTCCACCCCCCCTTCCCAGCATGCCCATGCTTCCTTCCCTTTGACTCTGCTTCCCTGTGGGGTTGTGTGCCTGTGCTGACAAGATGGCTGACAGTGTTATCCTGGGGTTAGTTTTGCTACAAGTCCCATGTGTGTCCCTGTGCTTCACTCAGCATGACCCAGGGTTGTGGTTCTTTGTGGGATATTTGATTGGTGTGTGAGGCAATGCATTCTCCCAGGTGAGTTTTGTGGAGTTTGTGTTAGGGGTGTGTGTGAGAAACGCTGCTGGTAACTATGGTCAGGGCTGTGAGTCCTCCTTCCCACCCAGCCAGATATCCCACCATGGAACGTGCTTCCATTGCAGGGAGTGCAAGTTGTCTTTCAGGATGTCAGTCAGTGGTGTCCTGCTGTTGGTTGTTGCACAGTTGCCAGCAGGGCCTTGTGCTCCCCACAGCAGTAGCCAGTGTCAGCCATCTTGTAAGTTGTTTTCCACTCTCTGTGATGTGCGCATGGTTCAGGGTGGTGTTGATGGGACAGTTGTGGGGGTGAGCAATATCTGTGCCTACAACTCCCATCATGCTATTGGCTACACTGACTTGCCCAGCATACACATATTTCCTTTCTTTCAGTGGGCTTCACTGTGTGCTGGTGTTGTAGTGGTGGCTACTTGTCTGGATGTGTTTGTCAGTTATATTTGTGCCACTGCCTAGCTGTAGTTGTAGTTGTGTTTGTACATGTGATGACACAGTTAAATGTCACTTTGTGATGGCATGTGTTGTGTTTCTCTGAGTGACATACACATTTTGGGATGATTCTGTTCTGGTTGCTGTGTATTTGCTAAGAGTGCATGGTTTGACTCTCCCCTTGACAGTGATGTGTGTGTGTAGTCGCAGAATATTGTGTACATTTGTTGTGTACTCACCAGGCTCTGGGATGTTTTCTAGTCCATAGACGCTCACTGGTGGTAGGATGGCCCGCACCTTCTCCTCCCAGGGCCTGAGGTATACTGGCTTGGCAGGAGGGCCACTGCCGGTGTATTGGCTCAAGATGTAGTCCTTCTTCAGCAGCTCCTTCACCCTCCTGCGCACGTCATACCACCTGTTCTGGATGTCTGTCTTTGTGCGCAAACATGGTGATTGTGCGTTCACTCTGTCGACGATCCTCTCCCACATCTTTGTTTTCTGTGACATGGGTGTCTGTTGGACCAGTGTACCAAAGAGCTGTGGCTCTACCCTGAGTATCTCATCTACCAGGACTTCCAATTCACTATCTAGGAACTTGTGATTCTTCTTTGTGGGCATGGTGATGGGTGGTGATGGTGAGTGATGTGTGTGTTGGTGTGCAGGTGAAGGTGTGTGAGTGTGTGTTTTGCTAGGTGTATGTGAGGTTTCTATTTGTTGTGGTGCTGATGGTGTGTGGCTTGTGTGATGGATGAGCTGTGGGTGTGTGGTTGCTGTCTGTTGAGTGCTGGCAGGTAATTTGAATTTGCAAAGGATCACGGTAGGGATTTGTGTCCTTTATATGGGTGGAGTTGTGGGTGTGTCTTTGTTCCCTGCCCCTCCCCCCAGTATTTATTGCCTTTGTAATTGCTTGTTTGGCCTTTTTTTGTGTATTTTCCCTTTGTACTTTTCGTGCATGTAGGAGACGTTCTTGTGACCGAGTCGGACCCTGCAGTTGTCTCGTACGGGCTCGTCCGTTTCGTTCACGCTGTGGTTGTGCTGATTTCTATGCTGCCTACGCATCGGTCACGGTGTTTTGGGTTGCTTCGGCTCGCAGTTTTGTATGCGTGTCGGTCGTACGGCTTGTCCTCCGTGCGACTCGGTCATGTTTTCCACGCCTTGCATCGTACTTGGCGGGTGGGAGTCCGCGGGTACATCTCGTTCGGTATTGTTCCGGGTACGAGTCGGTCGGTTCGAATCGCGTGTTTTTCAGGCCGGATTGCTGTTTTCCGCGCGGCTCGGTCCTTCGGCTTGTGTTCCGTACGAGTCGGTCGGGTTTTGCTCGCTTCTCATCGTACTTGGCGGGTCGGGCTGCACCGGTACGTGTCGGTCGGAATTAATTCCGGCTCCGAGTCGGTTGGTACGTTTTCCGGCCGGAATCGGAATCGGCCCCTATATATAGGTAACATGCAGATTTGTGCAAAATCTAATCTACTTACAAATGTGAAGTTAATTAACATTAGTATTATGATTGCGTACTAATTAGAGTGAAATTGCATGATTTATGTTGCGTAGTAGATTTGTATTGTGGCAAAGAATGCAGATGGTAAGTAAAATGGTTTTATATGTCGCTTCTGCTAGGTAACACCTAACACGGGTTCTTTAGAATGGCGGGTGGTTAACAGAAAGGCTTATTTTCTTTGTTTTAATTTCGGTTGTGTTTGTTCTTATGATAGTTCGTTCGGGCCTGTTAGGCCATGCTTCGAAAATGGCTGACGAAACGGATGAGGTCAAGTGAAAAGGCAAAGATGGCCTCTGCGCAGAAGCAATAAAGAAATCAAGTCACATGGATGTGGCCTGTGCCCGGAGTGAGAGATGTCAAGGTCGAACTGACCTACAATAAGGAGTGTGCCAAAAAGACTCAGCATGTATTCGTGGGAATGGATGAGAAAGAACTGAGCGACAATGGACAAACTAAATTGTGACCATCAAGATCGCTACAAAATGAATGGACAAGTTGGACTGCTTTTGACCCCGGAGTCATGAGACTCGTATGTTTTACTGTCCCTAAACCAGTTTGAACAAGGAGGGCGATGAGGTGACCGTCACTACCCCTCAAATGGACCAATTAGCATGATTCTTGCCCCTAAGGATTACAACTTGTTGTGTAGTAAGCTAGAAAATAGGGTATAAGAGGGTCTACTCTTATGTGGGGTGGGCTGCCGTTGCTGCTGCTGCTGTGGTCGCTGCTATTGATACTACTGCTGTTGGTGTTTTCCTGCCATACTGCCTTTTTATTTTTCATTTTTCCACCTCAATACTGCGAAAAGACCCTATCATTCTTGGACTTTTGAACTTGACTGGGGAAGGAACGAGATCGTTGCGGGAATTCTGCAAGGGAGGTACGTCCGAGGAGGTTAGCGGGACAGTCAGTCAGTTTGGGAGTTCTATTCTGTGATCTGCGGTTTATCTTCTTTTGGTAAACCATTCCTGTCCGCATCCTAAGACTATGGGTAATGCATAATTTTTTATTCTTCATTAACTTTCTTAAAAATGTTATTGATATATTAAATGTGATTAATAAACAAAGAATTTCAACCATTTAATTGAGAATTTAGATAAAATTATATTCTAACTTCAAAATGAGTCTGTGGTTGTTTAGTTCATATATGAGTTATAAATGTTAAAAGGTTTTAATTGTGATTGAGCTGGTCTTAATCACCATCAACTTATTCTACTAGTTGGTCCATCGACCAAAGAGCGGAGTACCTTGATGTTTAGAACTGACAGGATCAAAGGTTAATGTATATAATGTCTGAGTTATTATTCTGTCAAATTTAACAAGGTATCTCGTTCTTCCAGCAGCACATTTCTCCTTGGTGTGAAATCCAGTGAATGAATGAATGTATAGTATGCGGTGTCATGGGCCCCACCGACATAAGGTTTAATAGACAATAGGTTGCATAAATGTTTTACCTGGATTCGTGTCCTAAGGAGAAATTTATATTAGCCGCGCTGGATCACAGGTATGCCTAGGGCACCAGCTGAGCTATTATGCGTACATTAATTTAGCTCAACAAGAGAGAGAATACTCGTATACTCCATAGTGCATAATGCCTGAAACTCTAATCACATCAGATTCGAATGGTCAGAGGATACCAGCAAATGTACTGCTACTGTGCCACTACATAATTGTATATGTTTTGTTAAGAGCATTGTTTACAATTTGTCTTTTTTCTTTCTTGACATAGCTACTCCTGCTGATACAACTCCTAACAGGCAGGATATAGCAGCCCGGACCCGGCAGGGGAAACTGGAGGCCATCAGGGCTGAGTACCAGTGGCTGGTGGCCTTGGAGGAGCAGGAGGTGGCAGCAGTAGCTGCAGATGCCCCAGGCCCCAGCCAGGCACCAGTGCCTCCAGGACACCGTCGTCACGGTCCAAAGGCAGCTGCTCACTGCCATTCCACCACTGCTGCCACCCCCTATTTCTGCGCATTTCAGCGCTGCATTATGCAGAGGCTGGTGTGCCTGGAAGCCAGGCAGGAGGAAGGAATGGAGACATTGGAGAGGCACATTAAGAAGCTCATCGCCTGCTGTTAGTGCCCTCTTCTGCCATTTTTTAAATCCTTTTTTTGGTGGGTGAGACTTGTTGTGGGAAGAAGGTGGGAATGTGGCGGTTGGGGCATTTTTGGGATTTTCTTTATGGACAAATTCTTTTTTGGACTTGGATACTACTTCGGACATTGGTTGGGGGTTAGGGAGAGGGGTGGTCTAGTTGTGGGTTTACTAGTTTATATTTGTTGTGCGAATACCTTTTTTATAGTTTTACATTATGATTTAAATCTTTTTTGGGGGTTACTGTTTTACTTTGCACTGCTGACTTTGCGGCACCAAGTTTTTAAGACCTTGACCTCGGTCACAGGCCTGCACTCTCCCCGACAGCTCCTGCGATCCGTTGCTGGCTCTGAGCCCCCTGCCTTGTGTGTTCGAGTCTGCTGCCATCAGAGTACTGTTCATTTGTTTTTTGTAATTGCGCTTGCCTGCTTTTCTTCTGTATTCCTGTGTCACTGTTGGTAATTTTGCCTCAGTTTCTAATTTTGTGCCTGTACCTGCTTCTTGCCCCCTCGCGCTGTCCACATCCCACGCTTCCCGCCACTGCTCACCTGGCCCCGCCCCTCTCCCCGCGCCCATTTCCCACCTCCCAGCTGAGCGTCCCTCCCCTCCCCTACATAATGCAGACCGCTGCGGGGAGCGCTCGTAAGACCTTGACCTCGGTCATTGGCCTGCACTCTCCCCGACAGCTCCTGTGATCCGTTGCTGCCTCTGAGCCCCCTGCCTTGTGTGTTCGAGTCTGCTGCCGTCAGAGTACTGTTCATTTGTTTTTTTGTAATTGCGCTTGCCTGCTTTTCTTCTGTATTCCTGTGTCACTGTTGGTAATTTTGCCTCCGTTTTTAATTTTGTGCCTGTCCCTGCTTCTTGCCCCCTCGCGCCGTCCCCATCCCACGCTTCCCGCCACTGCTCACCCGGCCCCTCCCCTCTCCCCGCGCCCGTTTCCCGCCTCCCAGCTGAGCATCCCTCCCCTCTACATAATGCAGACCGCTGCGGGGGAACGCTCGTAAGACCTTGACCTCGGTCACAGGCCTGCACTCTCCCCGACAGCTACTGCGATCCGTTGCTGCCTCTGAGCCCCCTGCCTTGTGTGTTCGAGTCTGCTTCCGTCAGAGTACTGTTCATTTGTTTTTTTGTAATTGCGCTTGCCTACTTTTCTTCTGTATTCCTGTGTCACTGTTGGTAATTTTGCCTCCGTTTTTAATTTTGTGCCTGTACCTACTTCTTGCCCCCTCACGCCGTCCCCATCCCACGCTTCCCGCCACTGCTCACCCGGCCCCTCCCCTCTCCCCGCGCCCGTTTCCTGCCTCCCAGCTGAGCGTCCCTCCCCTACATAATGCAGACCGCTGCGGGGGAGCGCTCGTAAGACCTTGACCTCGGTCACAGGCCTGCACTCTCCCCGGCAGCTCCTGCGATCCGTTGCTGCCTCTGAGCCCCCTGCCTTGTGTGTTCGAGTCTGCTGCCGTCAGAGTACTGTTCATTTGTTTTTTTTGTAATTGCGCTTGCCTGCTTTTCTTCTGTATTCCTGTGTCACTGTTGGTAATTTTGCCTCCGTTTTTAATTTTGTGCCTGTACCTGCTTCTTGCCCCCTCGCGCCGTCCCCATCCCACTCTTCCCGTCACTGCTCACCCAGCCCCTCCCCTCTCCCCGCACCCGTTTCCCGCCTCCCAGCTGAGCGTCCCTCCCCTCCCCTACATAATGCAGACCGCTGCGCGGTCACGCCAAAGGCGCGCCTAAGGCAAGCCCGTCTGCGCCCGTCCGTGACCCGGACGCGACCAGCGCCAGGAACCCTGGCCCTCCCAGGACCCACCGCTACGATTCTACCATCCTCAACGCACTCAACCCCGGAAGACACACCGGCTGTGTAAGATCTGCACCGAACACCACCCAGGGAGAGTTCTCATGCAGAGCTTGCCATAGATCCTTCACCATCGACAACGCCCCCACCACCACCGAAGGCCCGTCCGACGCACGCACACCAACACCCTGACCTGTGTCCTCCACAACGTGTGCTCCCTGCACCGACACGCCGTAGAGATCTGGGACCTGATCGACACCCTCTCGCCAGACGTCGCCTTCTTCACGGAAACCTGGACCAACGCCACCTCTGGCCCCTACATCGCCACTGCCATCCCTGACTGCTACAAGGTCCAGAGAAAGGACCGCCACCACACCCCAGGAGGAGGACTCGCCATCACACACAAGACCCCCCTCCGACTCTCCACATCCAGCACGAATGACTCCCACTCCGACACAGAACACCTCCACTTCCAGATCCAGACCAGCCCCAGGACCACGCTACGTGGCACCCTCATCTACAGACCACCGGGCCCTCGCACCCAGTCCGCAACCACCATCGCCGAGCTCGCCGCACCCCACGCAATCACCTCCACGGACTACATTCTTCTCAGGGACCTGAATTTCCACCTCGACAACCGCAACGACTCCCACTCCATCACTCTCCTCGACAGCCTCGCCAACCTCGGACTGAAGCAGCTGGTCAACACACCCACGCACAGAGCTGGACACACTCTGGACCCTATCTTCGCGGGAGGAACAAACACCTGGTTCAGCCACACCACCCAGCCGCCCTGGACGGACCACCACTGCGTCCATTTCACCTTCAACACCAGCACCGCACCCAAGCCCGCCCCGCGACTGCCACAAAGAAACTGGAGCAAGGTCACAGAGGAACTCCTCAACACCACCCTCCGCCAAGACCCCCCAGCACCACGACCGACACTAACTCTGCAGCCACAGAACTCCACCGCAGGATCGCCCGCTGCGCCGACATACTCGCACCCCTCCGGCACCCCGCCAAGCAACGCCCGCTGAAGGCCACCTGGTTCACCACAGAACCACAGGAAGCCAGGCGCTCTTGCAGACGCCTAGAGAAAACCTGGCGAAACCAGAAAACCACGGAAGCACGGAACAACCACAGGAGCGCCCTGAAGGAATACCACCAGCGCATAAGGGACACCAAACGGACCTTCATAAGAGACAAAGTCCAGACCAACGCGACCAACGCCAAGGAACTGTTCAGCGTCATACAGCAGCTCACAAAACCACCCAGCGAAGCCACGGACGTCACACCTTCCCAGCAACACTGCGACAAGCTCAGCTCATACTTCCACCGGAAGATCAAGGACCTCTACGACAATTTCAGCGAACCGACGCTGGACATCTCCCCCCCCCCATCGCAGCCGATCAGCCAACCATCTCGACCTGGAAGCCAGCTACCGTCGAACACATCACCGCTACCATGTATAAAACCCACTCAAGAGCCCCAACGGACCCCTGCGCACCGCACATATTCCACAGGGCCGCCACCGCCATCGCACCCGAACTTGGGCTGACCATCAACGCCTCCTTCACGTCCGGCATCTTCCCAGATGACTGGAAGTGGGCGGAGGTTAAACCCCTCCTCAAGAAGCCCACGGCTGACCCAATGGACCTGAAAAACTACCGGCCCATCTCTCTACTCCCTTTCGCAGCCAAAGTCACCGAGAGACTCGTGAACGCTCAGCTGACCACCTTTATCGAAGAGAACTCCATCCTAGACACCTCCCAGTCTGGATTCCGCAGTAACCACAGCACCGAGACCGCTCTCCTCGCCGCCACAGACGACATCCGCATGCTACTCGACCAGGGACACACCGCGGCCCTCATCCTTCTAGACCTCTCCGCAGCCTTCGACACCATCTCTCATCGCACCCTTGCAGCCAGACTTCACGACGCAGGGATACTAGGAGCCGCCCTTGACTGGATCCGATCCTTTCTCTCCGGTAGAACCCAGAGGATCAGACTCCCTCCCTTCCTCTCCGAACCCACCGACATCAACTGCGGAGTCCCCCAAGGCTCATCACTCAGCCCCACGCTCTTCAACATCTACATGGCCCCCCTCGCCGCCATCGTCAGACAGCATGGGCTCAGCATTGTATCCTACGCGGACGACACCCAGCTCATCCTCTCACTCACGAAGAATCCCGAAGACACCAGACTCAGCTTCCAGGAGGGAATGAAGAATGTGGCAACCTGGATGAAAGACAGCTGCCTGAAGCTCAACTCAGAGAAGACCAAGGACCTCATCCTCGGACCCTGCAACTCCACCTGGGACAACTCCTAGTGGCCCTCCGCCCTCGGGAACCCACCCACTCCTACAGACCATGCACGAAACCTCAGCATCATCCTCGACTCTTCCCTCTCCATGAACCGCCAGATCAACGCCGTCGCCTCCACTAGCTTCAACTGCCTGCGCATCCTCCGCAAGACCTTCAAATGGATCCCCCCGACTGCAGAAAGACCATCACCCACGCACTCATAACCAGCAGACTGGACTACGGCAACGCCCTATATGCCGGAATCAACAGGTCTCTCCTACACAGACTCCAGACCATCCAGAATGCCACTGCCAGACTCGTCCTCGGGACTCCACGCCACGAACACATGACCCAACACCTACGAGACCTCCACTGGCTCCCTGTCGAGAAGAGGGTCACCTTCAAACCCCTCACCCACGCCTACAAACCCCTCAACAACATCAGACCCATATACCTCAACGAGAGATTATCCTTCCACGTACCCAAGAGAAACCTCCGCTCCGCCGACCTCGCCCTGGCAGAGGTCTCTCGCATTCACAGAGACAGAACAGGCGGGAGAGCCTTCTCCCACATCACAGCCAAGACCTGGAACTAGCTCCCCATGAACATCAGATGCTCCCCAACCCTGCACACATTCAGGAAGGACCTCAAGACCTGGCTCTTCGACTGATCCGGAGCTCCCCCCCCCCCAGCGCCTTAAGACCCTCACGGGTGAGTAGTGCGCTATATAAACCCCTGATTGATTGATTGCTGATATTGTAACAACAACATAGTTATGCTGTACCTTCCCTTGTCCTACTATTCTCTCCTCCTAGTCTCTATAGTCTGCAACTATATTAACCTCGGAGGGGGTGGGTGTGTGAATTTCCATTGTATATAGAATGATTAGACTTTAACAATGAATCAACCACAGTTCTCTTACCTGATTAGATGAAGCAAAGGCTGCATAGTTTCCCAATGTGCCATGGTGTTGGTAGTAGTAGTAGCAGCATGCTAGCACCTTAACAGGGAAGGCATCAGAAGTGAGGTCCCACTCCCTCCTAGGCGAACTCAAACTGTAGGATAAGGACTATTCATTGCAGGGAACTAAACAAATTGAAAAATAAATGGAGTTACTGCTGTGATTATATGCAAGCTTTAAAAAAAAGAGACAGTCACCAGAGACTAGACTACTAGTACACAAGAAGAGAGACAATAGAGAATATATGATAAGCAATGCTAAATTGAATTATTCAGAACAATGGTGAGCTAGTTAAAGTTACAAAATGCAGTTGACTCAAGCTATGAAGTGGACAAGCGTAACCTTTGGCCCAATTCAGTGCCTGAATGATGACGCTGGTAATGATGTTTGTTAGAAATGGGGGTCTCTAGTTGGCAGAGGTAGGTTCCTTTGTCCAAGTAGGGACCCTTCTTCCTAGTCAGGGTAAGGGGGATAAACTTTTAAAATAACCCCTGTTCACCCCCTTGGTAGCTTGGCACGAGCAGACAGGCTTATCTCAGAGGCAGTGTGTAAAGCCTTTGTGAACACATACAGAAATACAGTGAAAACACTACAAATGGACACCACACCAGTTTAGAAAAATAAGTAATCTTTATCTAAACCAAACAAGGCCATAACGACAAAAATCCACAATACAGTAATAAAAATATGACTTTCAAATGGTAGAAATAGTTCAGTTCAAAGCAAATTGCAGATGCAACACTTTTCACACAGAGTACCTTGGATGCAGCATGCACACAAACAAAAAGGGTCGCAGGGAAGGTGATGTGTCGGTTCCTTACACTCAGGGAAGGTGATGCGTCGGTTCCTTGCTCCGGGGGAGGTGATGCGTCGGTTCCTTACTGCTGCTCAGGGGAGGTGATGCGTCGGTTCTATACCAGCGAGGAGGTGATGCGTCGGTTTCTTACTGCGTGGGGAGGTGATGCGTCGGTTTCTTACTGTGTCTCCCAATGATGCAACAGACTTGGTGCCTCGATGTGATGCGACGATCCATAACGATGCTTGGGTTCTTGCAGTCGCACAGCAGGGCTTGCGTTGGAATCGGAGCAGTGATCTCGGACTTCGGAGATCGGTGCACTCAATGCAGCGTGCGGTGATTTCACGAGCCGCGGCATGCGCTGTGACGATTTCTTCGGCGATGCATCGGAAACAGCTGCAGCGGCAAAACAGCCTCCAGAGGTCCAAAACAACAGCAGGCACCTCTTAGCAGGTCAGAACTCCCACCAAGGAAGTTCAGGGGAGCTGGTGGTGAAATCTTTGTGTCCCTTAGACTTCAGAACAGGAGGCAAGCTCAGTTTTAAGCCCTTGGAGATCTTCCTCAAGCAGGGGACACAGCAAACAGCAAAGTTCTTTTCCCTTTCCTTGGCAGAACGTAGCCACTGCAGGCCAACCCCAGACAGCAAACAGCACAGGGGCAGTATTCCCCCTCAGTTTCTCCAGCTCTTCTCCTTGGCAAAGGTTCCACTTGATTTCCCAAAAGTGATCTAAAAGTCTGGGGTCTGGGCCACTCTTTTTATACAGTAAAATCCTTTGTTCTCTGTGGCAAAGAAGTTCTTTGCCCAGCCAAAACCAGTTCTGTCCTCTCTGGTGCAGCTTCCTGGCGCGAGGTGGAGACAGCATTGTGGAAGGCAGACCAGGCCCATTCAGCTGAAAGGAAATCTCGTCCCCCTACTCTAAATGCAGCCCAGGTCTATTCAGGCCAGCCCTGACTTATCTGGAACAGTTCTTAACTGGTTCACTTCCTTCCTCCAAAACAGAACACAAAGATTCAAGATCAATCAATCATTATCCAAGCCCACCCCAGTCACTTTGGGAGTACCCCAAGGATCCTCCCTCTCCCCGACACTCTTCAATTTGTTTATGGAACCACTCACCGAGCTTCTCAACTCCTCAAATATCCATTATCACATGTACGCAGACGACACACAACTCTATATTAAGGTCCACTCACTGGAAGACCTCAAGTCCCTTAACTCAACGCTCCAAAAAACACAGACCTGGCTGGCAAAAAAACACTTAAAACTAAACACCCTCAAAACATAATTCTTCTTAATCGCTCCCCAAGCCAAACAACCATCATCCGTGAGTGGATGAAGCACCTAACAGCTCTCGACAGTCAACCTCTCATTATTGATTCTGCAAAATCGCTAGGAATAACTTTGGATAATAAGCTAAATATGCAGAATCACATCAGCGCTGCAACTAAAGGAGCAAATCTTCAGATGAACACCCTGAGAAGACTGAAACCCTTCATACCCGCAAATGACTATAAACAGGCAGTTCAGACTCTAGTAATCCCTAGAGTGGACTATGGGAGTGTCGCTCTCTGCGGCCTTCCCAGATCAACGACTGCCCCTTTAAGAGTCTCAATCAATGCAGTCGCTAGACTCATCACAGGCTCCAAAAGAAACTGTCACATTTCCCCTGACCTTCGTGCCCTCAACTGGCTACCTTTTGAGGCCAGAATCCATCTAAAAATCGCCTGTATGACACACAAGGCATTGCATCACAAAACCCCGAGATACCTAGCGGAGAAACTAGTACTATTGGGGGGTAACAGAACTACTAGGAGTTCCGATAATCTTCTATTGAAACCACAAAGATTTTCCAAGAACAAAACTTACAACCGTACCTTCTCAGGAATGGCTCCCAGGATTTGGAACGCCTTGCCGCCAGAAACGAGACTGAACCCGTCCGCAGCATTTTTTAAAAAACAAGTGAAATCGATTCTCTTATCCAAATTCACCTGAACTATTTTATACAATCTTGTAAATATGTGTCTGTCTGTAATAGTTTCCACCACTTTATTCACATGAGTTACTGTATTTTTATGTATATATCTATCACCTATATCTGCCCTGTAAAGCGCTCTGATACCCGCAAGGGTCTTGTTCGCGCTATACAAAACCTTCAAAATAAATCCAGACTCTCTGAAGCCACTGTGCATCCTCAGCCCCTGTCATTCCAAAGCCAGGCAGGCAATACACATCCTAGCAGAGGCACATTGGATAGCTAAGCAAGAAAATGCCTACTTTCTAAAAGTGGTATTTTCAAACACAGAATGTAAAAATCACCCTCACTAAAAGATGCATTTTAACATTCTGAGTTCAGGCTTACTAAACTTTATTTTCCTACCTTGTTCCCAGGGGTAGTTATGCTTATACGATGTTATAAGCAAACTCCCCATTCTATCCTATGGGAACAGGAAGCCTTACAATAGTGAAAAACGAAATTGGCAGTATTTCACTATCAGGACATGCCACACACATCAGGGCATGTCCTACCTTTCACATACACTGCACCCTGCCCACAGTGGTACCTTGGGCTTACCTTAGGGGTGACTAACATGTACGAAAAGGGAAGGTTAGGGCCTGGCAAGTGGGTGCCCTTGCCAGGGCAACATGGCAGTATCAGACTGCACACAGGCTCTGCAATGGCAGGCCTGAGTTTCATTTATAGGCTGCTTATGTGGGTGGCCCACTAGCAGCATTTGATTTACAAGCCCTGGGCACACACAATGCACTGTACTAGGGACTGACTAGTAAATCAAATATGCCAATCATGAAATCACCAATCCATAACAATAATTTACAAAGGGAACACTTGCACTTTGGCACTGAACAGCAGTGGCAAAGTGCCCAAAGCATCTAGACTAGCAAAACGAAGTCCAACTCACAGCAAAATGACAGGAGGCAAAGGCAAAAATACAGGGGAAGCCCACCCCAATGATGCCAGGTCTAACAATGTTCTTCTGAAAAACTATTGAGCACTGAGCATGGATGGGTGATATAATATTTCCAGTGTGGGCTATACTTAGAGCTGAAGATCCTCCCCCTGCACTGAGTTGGTTTTGCTTTTACCAAATCCGCCCCACAAAGAGTGTGATCAATTATTGGTGTAAATTACTAAGGGAGTCATTACGATGATGGCAAAACCTCCACCAACAGGCTGTCAGTGGCGTTCTCACCGCCATTGGAAGGCCATTCCCCGCCCGCCACATTGCGATGGCTGGCAGTTCCATGGCAGTCAGAAACTACGACCGCCACGCATCCGATGGGCTCCTTGAACCCGCCGGTGTGGCGGAGGGCCTCCCAATCCCTGCTTTGGTGGTGGTGCCTACCAGGCACCGCCGTAGGGATTAGTGCCTGCCAAGTAGCGCAGGGATGTCCCGTAAAATGTCCCTTTTTTACATTGTGGCAGGTGTTGCAGCCAGCAGCACCTGCAGCAATGTAAAATATGGGCATTACGACTGCCGTGGTTGCATTTTGATTGGCCCTGTGGGACCGCCGCCTTGTAGGCGGGTGGTCCCAGTCCCTGATACGATCTGTCCGCCATCATAATGACCCCCTAAGTCACACCTCAATAAATCACATAGCTCGGGGGAAGAGCGTTCAGGGTTTGATGAGTGGATGGGAAGGGGGATTTGGGGAAAGATTTGACAAACACTACACAAGGAGAATATTCATCTTGTCAATGAGCAGCCGACCATCATAAATCTGTTACGGGATGAAAAGGAAACTAAAGAATGATGAGTACAGATAAATTAAACCAAATTGTCATCTGCCCCCAGAGAGACCCAAGTTACTTTAAATATCTAAATGCTCTGTGGTATCAAGCTTTGAAAGATAGCAAATATATTGCAAATTAAATTATCTGTTGGAGTCAAGAAACAACACACACAATTCTAATGATTACTAAAAGACAAAATGATACTGTATTGCCAAATTCAGAGCTGCATCTGCATTGCTCTTGTACTGTCCATCAATCTTAGGTGCCTGGTGGATGTGGTTTGGTAAGGTAAGCATAAGTGTGTTATGTTGGTTTTCCAGTATGGCACAGTGTAAGACAGCCTGTAGATTGAAAAACAAAAGTTATATTGAAGAATCAAGGAGAAAGAAGTTAAACTGCATAAGGAGTGCACTGAGAAGACTTAGAGGCAGCACAAGAGAGAAGAGAAGAATAGTCCTTTTTGCACTCATTCGTTTCATGCCTGGTATGTGAACAATTAGGTGAGGGCAATTTTACCCCAAAAAATCACACAAAAAGTGGGTGCATGTAACTATCGGTATCAAGCTGATCAAACTCACAACTGTCATGCTCATCAATTCATCATCATGAATCAAAACAATAATATGTAGCCTAACAGCACGTACCAAATGTAATTATCATTCTTGACTTAGGGGCCGATTCCGATCTCGGCCGGTAGGGCACCGAATCGGATTCGGCTTCACCGGATCCGATTCGGAGGCCTCTTTTCCGACCGATTCGTGCATGCGTCCGGGCGAGCGAGTACGATGCGAGCGTACGCGAAATCGCCGACCGACTCGTTCGCTGGTCCGAACCGCTCCGACCGACTCGCAGGGACACGACTCGCACCGCGCAATGGAGACGTTCCCCGACCGAGCCAGTACGATGCGCGCCTCGAGCAGTCCGATCGACTTGCGCCGTCCGGCTCCAAAGAGCAGTCGGAGCCGGATTTCGGGGGTCCGTGTCGGACCCCCCTGCATGCGTAGCCGCGCGAGTCGCACACAGGGGGACCCATGGGTCCCCCCTACACGTGCATGTACGGCGCGACCCGCATCCACGCAAACCCGCTGTAGGGGGCGCCCTTGTTCGCGTCGTACCCATTGAGACAATGGGAGCCCGTGTACGCGTTGTACGACCGGCTCCCATTGACTTCAATGGGAGTCCGACCGAATCGAGTCCGATAGCATACGTACGCATCGTACTCGTTCGGTCGGGCTGCTAGAGTCCGATTCGGTCGCAAATCTCTCCGGGTCCGGCTCAGTCGGAGAGATTTCCTGCCCGAATCGGAATCGGCCCCTAAATGTCTGTCTCCAGTTACCTTCAAAAACAGGCCCCCCACACAACCACCACTTAGCTTCAAATTTGAGCCAGATAGCACTGAGCACACACATACTCAGCAACATTGCATTTTCCCAATCAAGTAAAATCAACGCACTGCTGTCACCATCACTAAACAGAGTTGTACAGGTCTGTTGTTTAACTTTAGGCTACTTCAAAGTGATCACCAAATCAGTTGGTTTTAGTGAAGTTGAAAATGTCCTTCTTCTGCTGGCAGTTCTCGAAGTAGTCACGCCCACGCCCTGAGTCATTCCATCATCTCAGATCCTCCTGATTCCGAGCAAGGTGTCCAATTCCGTACCAACTTTGTACCCACTCCAATGCAATAGATCGACCAGTAGTACAATTTTGTTGTCAACTTGTTGCACACCAAGAGAAACATTGAGTCATCTTTTGTGTAGAGTAGATTTGTGTTTGCGTTATTTATTCTAAGGGGACTGGTCGGGTCTGACTCTTTGAAGAGTATAAAGCAGAAAACAATTAAACAAAGCTGTGTGGAATGGACACGATGAAGAAATCTAGCTATCTCCCAAACGGGAAGGAAAACAAATCACCTTCAGGGAAAAAATGATCAGCCGTCAGTGGGCCACCGACATTGTAAATCATCACAAATACATTTAAACCTAATAGTTACAGATAAACAAACACCCAGTGTCACATTGCCTGCCACCACATGAATCATCTCAACACATCACAAGTTCACAACAAACAACAATCACTCAGTGTGCAATGCATGCCATTTACCTGTTCTTCAGGTGTGGTCATCGTGAACGTAGTACATTGCAGAATGCAGATCCATTGTTCACGAAGAGGACATTGGCCAGTGTAAATCAAATAGTGTGCGGAAGTCCGGCTAGGGTAATAAACTAGGAAAGGATAGAACTTGAACTGCTCCTACTTTGGAAGGAACTACTATTTTTGGTTGCTGCTGTTGTTGTCCACTTCTCTGGGTTTTCTGCAACGATTGGGTACTACTTTGCGATAGAGATAAGTCAATTTCAACATCACTGCTCGTCGGCGTTGCCGAGATTAGACTGGCTGCCTATGTGGCAGACATGGGCTTGGGCCTAGATTGGGGTAGGTCCACTGATGCGGGGGTGCTTCTCCCAGGTTGCTCCCCAGTGGCTGGTGTGGCAGGCACAGTTTGTTTTCCAAAAAAGATCTGGGTCGACATACTAGTGGTGGTAAGCTCCTTCTTCTTCTCACTGGCCACTTTCTTGGTAGCACCTTTCTTTGGGGCCATCTTGAAGCTGTCAGTTAGCAGTGGCACCTAGCTTCACACAAGCTAAAGAGATGTCTGTGTGATGTGTGGGCCACGTTTCACGTCGTGCACAGGCCTTCTGTCTGGCAGTACTGTGGGTGATGTTGTCTCTTGTGCACCTAAAAGAAAAAAAGCGGGAAGAACATCAGTGAAACGTGGCACTGTTGCAGTTTAATTAGTAGTACAACCAAACACAATATTATTTAGTGTGGTCACTGGGTACTCTTATTATAAATAATTAATAATATAGTGTATCCATTCGTAAAACGGAAAATCACACCAACATAAACTTTCATGGTGACTGATTGTACACTCAGGAAGGATTGGAAAGAGCAACAACAACATATAGATGTAACTGTTTGCTTTATGTGCATCGCGTCACGTGGGATGTGACACTCAGGGAGCTGCAGCTAACAAATGACAATGGAACAATCCTCAGACAATGAATGCTGTTGTGCACCACAGCAGACATGGGGTTGATTTATTGATGCCAGATGTAGTGAAAATGGTTTTAAAAAAAACAAAAAAACATTATTTTAAAAAAATAAAAAAAATAAAACAAATACATCTACCAATTGAACAAAATTTGAAAAAAATGAAATCAAAAAAATTATAAATAGGTGAAGTTATCCTCAAAGATATAAAAATAATGTACTAAACTGCTATCTCATTTCTCAACCAACCATGCAGGCCTCTGGCAAAGAGCCAGACTGGCTGGACACACAAAATGGCTGTCAGTCAGTGCCACATGCTCATCAACAGCAACAACACTTAGCAGGAAGGCATTGGGAACAAAGAGAAGACATGCAGGCTTCTGGGGAAAGCACACTGGCTGACTGCGCAAAATGGCCACCGACCACATGGTCACAACAACAAGCAAGAAGGAATGGCCACAACAAAGAAGACATGCAGGCCTATGATGAAAGCACACTGGCTGACTACACAAAATGGCTGCCAGCGACATGGTCACAACAACAACAGCCAGCAAGAAGGCATGGCCACAACAAAGAAGACAGGCACGCCTATGGCAAAAGCACATTGGCTGGCTACTCAAAATTGCCGCCAGCCACATGGTCACAACAAGAGGCAGCAGGACTGGAAAACAGGCCTATGGACACTGACTATACAAAATGACCCCTGACCGCATGGCATGTGGCAAAAAAGGCAAATGGTGGCCAATGGCAAACACCCACACACACAGGCCAGACAAAGGAGGCATGGTAAAACAGAGAACACTGCATTAATTCAGCAATGCCAAAAACGAAAATAAACACGGCTAAGGGATTACCCCACCTATACACTGTTGCAGAAAAAAACGTGAAAAACCACAAAAAACACATTTTGCATTTCAATCCAAATACATCCATGGGCTAAATGATGTTTCAAATTCAACAGACACCACAGAAACAGTTGTTTCATGCACCCATGACTAGAACTGGGCCTGCTGGCTAGAAGGCCAATTGGCAGACTAGGCCATATAGTGAATTAAATCAATATTTCAAATGTATTAAAAAAGCATGGAGAAAATATAGTGAAGTAACTAGGTCCCTACTGAAACTACAGGCCACCCACCACAATAAATTTTAAAAATTGATTAAAAGTACAAATAAATCCAGGTGCATGGCCCCGATCAAACAAACAAAACCAGTTTTTCAACTTACTTGCGAAATCTGAAATACAAGGTTCTTAAACCCAATGGTATATGCAGCAGACTCAAAGAGTGATCCTTCCAGCTCCAAATCCAAATGAAAAGTTGACCAGGAAAAAGCACCGGGAGGAGCCTGCTGGAGAGGACAGGAAGTTAGAGACTTTGGATCACTTCCTTCCAGTTGGAAAAAAAGTTTTTAAAAAAAACACTCTTTGCACAAAAATCCAACGCCAAGGGGCCGATTCCGATCTCGGTCGGAGGCGCACCCAATACCATTCGGTCGGGAAAAAAGCCATGCGAAAGCCTGTTTCCCGACCGATCCGTACAGCAGACCGAACGAGTAAGTACGATGCGCACAACAGCACAGAATCCGGCCGAGCCGTACTCACCCAAACCAGGTCCTGTTCCCCGACCGAGGCAAATCCGGAAACGCCGAATCGAGTCGCACGGAAGGAAAAATGCAGCTCCGTCCGGCCGAACGAGTACGATGCGCTTTCCGTATGCACCGAACCCGTCGCTACGCACGGCACGTCGAAGCATCCGGGAGAGGCGCACATAAGCTCTGATTCGCGCCACAACACGATCCACGGCTCCGAGACGAACACGCCAGCGACGAGGACGAGGCGAAGCGACGAGGACGAGGCGAAGCGACGAGGACGATGCGAAGCAACGAGAAGGACGAACGACACGAACCAACCATGAATCCCTTCGTCCCGATCATACCAATATTCTACATTTACTACCGGAACAGGCACGGACGCGTACGGCGCAGAAGGTAAGCCAGACACCAACCACAAAACACATACAACACGTACACGACACATCACACACATACAGAGGGATGCAGAATATACTTACACCAGCAACAGCAGCACCATAGGGGCGGGATTCCCATCACCAATGCCACATATGCACACAGGGGCCTGAATGCGCACCACCACCCCTACCCAGGGGGCAGGATGCCTACCACTACTACCACCCTTAGCCAGGGGGCTGGATGCCTACCACTACTACCACCCTCACCCAGGGGGGCTGGATGCCTACCACTACTACCACCCTCACCCAGGGGGCTGGATGCCTACCACCACTACCACCCTCACCCAGGGGGCTGGATGCCTACCACTACTACCACCCTTAGCCAGGGGGCTGGATGCCTACCACTACTACCACCCTCACCCAGGGGGCTGGATGCCTACCACCACCCTTAGCCAGGGGGGCTGGATGCCTACCACTACTACCACCCTCACCCAGGGGGGCTGGATGCCTACCACTACTACCACCCCCACTCATAGGATGGACAATGCATGACACAACCAGCACACCACAACCTAGGGAATGCAAGAAGAAGACATCCCCCAACACCATGACAAGCGTGTGTAGACTGTGTCAAATGCCTACAACACCGAACATGACTTTGACCATACAATGTGACCCCCTAGCACATGTGCCACACATATATGTGTGTGGCACCCACAATGCAAGCAGGCCATGACCATTGTGGCAATGGGGTCCAAACCCCCATCATCACAGTGACCAAAATGTAAGTGTGGGGTCCATAGCTGAAGCACATTTTGAACATTGTGGCAATGGGGTCTAAACCCCCATCATCACAGTGACCAAAATGTAAGTGTGGGGTCCATAGCTGAAGCACACTTTGAACATTGTGGCAATGGGGTCCAAACCCCCATCATCACAGTGACCAAAATGTAAGTGTGGGGTCCATAGCTGAAGCACACTTTGAACATTGTGGCAATGGGGTCCAAACCCCCATCATCACAGTGACCAAAATGTAAGTGTGGGGTCCATAGCTGAAGCACACTTTGAACATTGTGGCAATGGGGTCCAAACCCCCATCATCACAGTGACCAAAAGGTAAGTGTGGGGTCCATAGCTGAAGCACATTTTGAACATTGTGGCAATGGGGTCCAAACCCCCATCATCACAGTGACCAAAATGTAGGTGTGGGGTCCATAGCTGAAGCACACTTTGAACATTGTGGCAATGGGGTCCAAACCCCCATCATCACAGTGACCAAAATGTAAGTGTGGGGTCCATAGCTGAAGCACACTTTGAACATTGTGGCAATGGGGTCCAAACCCCCATCATCACAGTGACCAAAATGTAAGTGTGGGGTCCATAGCTGAAGCACACTTTGAACATTGTGGCAATGGGGTCCAAACCCCCATCATCACAGTGACCAAAATGTAAGTGTGGGGTCCATAGCTGAAGCACACTTTGAACATTGTGGCAATGGGGTCCAAACCCCCATCATCACAGTGACCAAAAGGTAAGTGTGGGGTCCATAGCTGAAGCACATTTTGAACATTGTGGCAATGGGGTCCAAACCCCCATCATCACAGTGACCAAAATGTAAGTGTGGGGTCCATAGCTGAAGCACACTTTGAACATTGTGGCAATGGGGTCCAAACCCCCATCATCACAGTGACCAAAAGGTAAGTGTTGACAAAGAAAGAGGTGCAACTGCCAAACAGCATGGATGATTCCTGGTCACAGAACAACAAACACATCAGTGGCAAAGTAGTGTATGTGTCCCATTGCAACATAAATTGGGGGAGCCAAATACTGCAGTGCAAATAAGACATACCTTTGGCCATGTGCAGACAAACAACACCCATGGGGGCTGACACCGTCAACAATCATCAATGACACAATGACAGAAGTGACCATCAGAATGCAGACCCACATATTTGCACCAATGGGCACACACATGCAGATACCCTGTGGAGACTGCAGATGTGAGGTGAACAGATACCATACCATGGCAGCAATGGGACACACAAACCATGATCATTGTGCTGACCGATGACCTAGGAGTCCCAGGGACAGCAGGGGAAACCCACCAAACTACATACAGCCAATGGCACACCCAAGATATGCCAATGCAGTGGTGCAGATGCACAAACACAAACAGGCAGACCCACACTGCACATCATACACAACAGGTGAGGGGGTGCCAGTGTCTCCAGGCAACCACACAACACATGAGGAGACCTGAATACCAATCATACAGATGTGCATACAGTGCCACACAAAGGTAACTCATGGATCCAAATCCCCTATGTGGGCAAGCAGGCATTGTCAGATGAGAGGGAGCACAAATCACACATGTCACACAGGCACGTAGGGACAGCAACTGACATAGCAAGACACAGACACACCACAGCACCACCCCCAGGGCCCCCACAATGTGGTGACCCTGGGCTGCATTACAATCCCACTGTGATGACAAAGCTAAATGTGGTTCACACTGTGAACCACAGTCATGTGTCCTGAGCAACTAACTACCATCACACCTACACAAGCACAAATCAAACAGCATGGCCAGTAAGCCAAGGCCAACATGGAGGCAGGGGCCTAGCCGGGCAACAACTCTCATCTGCACACACTCAACACCACACCCTCGACCTCCAACAATGTGCAGCAGTGAAGCACACATGCACTGGTGACATTGCACATGCACCCATGACTATTCCAGGGTGGTGGGTGGGAACCAAGGTGCAGAAACACATCACACATGGACACTCAACAAGACTCCTGAATGTCTGACACACTGCACACTACGCTGTACATGGACATGACGGCAATACCACACCAACCAATGGGATCCCAGCCACAGTCACACACCAATGAAGAAGCCAAGGTCACCCACAAAGAACACACATAGACAACAACCAACATTGCAGCCCGGACCCTGAGGAGTGCCAGCAGTCACACACACAACGTGTCACAATCACTGAAAGATAACACAAACTGGAAATCACATGACAGGGGCAAACAACAAGTGCCAAGGGAAACCTGACTGTGACCCATCTGCGTCTGCACACAAACTCAGCCCTGACAGCAAACACACCTATGGGTGACACCCTGATGACCAGTAATGTGCCATGCACCCACATCACAGAGAACCCAGGGCGAAGACTTTGGTGGAACATAGGTCAACTCAGCTAGCATCACAAACAGGTACAACACTAGGGATCACAGCATGCACAGCTAAACGGAAGTGAACACACAGACATGCACATACAACACACACCTTGGGCGCAGGCAATGTCACAGGAGTACACACTGCCATGAGGGGACTCCACTCCTGTGTGAGGAAAGCTGTGCCATATGTTGCCTCAGTAGGGCCCCATCATGTCAGCTGAGCACTTGGTCACACAATCAACAATTAGCACCAAATGAGGGCTCCCGTAACATCAGCCTGGTCATGGAAGTGCCAACGGAATCATCAGCACAGATCCAACACACTTGTATAGCAATGTTGCACTGACAACACAGATGAGTCCTTCCCCATTGATGCCCAAACCTGCATGTCCACTGGAGATGGCCACACGGTCAGGAAGTAGACGAATTGAACAATGGCAGGCACAACAGATGTGCAGGGGTGGAAGCCACAGATGTGAAATAGGCAATCTAAGTAGGAAATCCCATTGCCAAATACTGAACACATGACACCCTCAGATGCTGCTATGGATGACATGGATACACCACAGGATAGGACACATTCCCCCTGGACCACATGGGTTCCTGCACAGTAACACTTCATTATCATGAGACCAAATATCACCATCACTGCAGCAAGGGCATGGTTAGCATCATCAACATCATGTACATCAGAAGCAAAAGCACTAGAGAACAGAAAGTTGCTTTATTCAGCATATGTGGCATTAAAAGTAGAAGTCCAGTAGAAAATAAACAAAGGCCAATGGCCAGTTCATCAACAAAGTCACAAGTGGGTGACAGTGGCAGATGCCACCCTACACATGCCTGCACAAAACCAGGGACAATCCACTAGGAGGGGCAACCGGGGGGTAGGCCAGGCACCGCAGGGACAGGATCAGGGCTCACCAGGAGGAAGCAGGGAAGGGGTGGTGGGTGCTGGAGAGCCACTGACAACTGCAGTGGAGGTGTCTGACATGGTGTGTGTCGGCACAACTGGGGGCATGGCTCAGATGTTGTGGGTGCCGGCACAACTGCAGTGGACCCTGCAGATGGAGTGGACAGGTCCGCCACTGCAGTGCCCAAGTCAGACAGGGTGGTAGTGGACTCCACTGCAGTGCCTACCACCAGGGGAGGAGAATGGGGAACAGGCAAGGTGGGCTGGACAGAGGGGGAGGACACCCTCACCACATCAGTGGCACAGACAAGCGCAGCGGGGGTGTGGTGCCGGGAGAGCAAGTGGCAGGGGGAGAAGGCCGGAGCCTCTTGGGGATGGTATATCTGTGGGTGGGGGAACCTGGGGCAGGGTGTGGTGGGGGCACCTGTGGAGTGGGGGCCTGAGGGATGGAGGAAGGAGACCTGGTGCTTGAGCTGCAGGGGCGGCGGCGGGGTCTTGCTCTTACCACTCCGGGGGACTTGCGGGTGGGGGCCTCAGTCTGTCTGCGCCTGGGGAGGGTGTCTGGGGGCGAGGGCACTCTGCTCCATGTGGGGGGCTTCCTCTTCCCCCTGGATGCTGGAGCAGCTGGATCGGAGGGGAAGAGGCCGAGGTCACTGAGGAAGAGGCGCTGGGTCTTTGGGGTTGCAGGTGAGGCAAGGGAGGGTGCTTTGGAGGGAGAGGCAACTGAGGACTGCGCAGTGCCCGTGGATGCGTGTGTGTGTACCAGGGCCCCATCCCCTGTGAGTCTGGTTTCAGTCCCCTGACTGTGCGTGCATGTGCGTTTTGTTTGTGGCGTGTGTGTCTGTGTGCTGGACGTGTGTGTGCTGGTGTGTGCCTGTGCCGGTGTGTGTGTGCTTGGGACGGGTAAGGTGCTGGGGAGTGTGGATGGAGCAAAGGCAGGAGGGGTGAGGGACTGTCTGAGGAGGGACACTGCTGCCATCAGGGAGGAGTCCATGGACCTATTGCCCCTCTGTAGGTCAGACATGCCCGATGAGATACCCTCCATGAACGACACCAGCTGAGTCAACAGAGCGGTGTGCGCATGGAGGACACTCAGCATGGCTGTCTGCCCTACATGGAGCTGGCGAAGGAGGTACACAGACTCCTCACTCAGGGCAGCAGGGGACACAGGGGCAGGGGTGCGGTGCCTGGCCCAAAGGAGACACGCTCCCGAACATGGGAGCCTCCACGGACCTGGGGAATGGGAGCCGATGGGAGGGCGGTGGTGGTGCTGGTGGTGGCGGGGACAGCAACACTAGCTGGGGTGTGGTGGCTGCTGACACCCGCCTCCATAAGGGAGTCATCCTCCGAGTTGCTCTGGTCCTCAGCTGAGGTGGATGGTGCTGAGGACTCCTCGGTGTGGCTCCCCTTGCCCTCCGTGCCACTGGGTCCCTCCGACCACTCCTCGGCTGCTGACCCAGTCTGGCTCTCTGGCTCCTCCTGGTCCATGGAGCTGTCCCCTTCCGTGGCCGTGGATGTATCTGCAAACAATGGGGAAACAGACAGACATCAGTCACCTGCACCAAACGCACACACCACTGTGAGCACAGCACATTACAGAGCAAGCCCTGGCATCATTAGTTGTACATTGCTAAAAGTGCCCTAACTGAACAGGAGAAGCCAATTGTCAGTCTGATGCCAAGCATGGCACTCACATCCCACATGGCCTTGCACCCATCTGTCTGGTGTCTGTTGGATTGCAACACCCCAGTGTGGACACATGCACCAAGTACACAGTAGTTGGACAGTGCAGAGGACACGGTGTGGCATGTGGACATGCACACATCACAGCTCTTGCCACTGAGTCAGTACAGGTTTCCGGATGAAAGGGATGCCCAGAGTCAAATAGGAAATGCATGTGATGCATACCAGCGACAGACACCATGATGCACCCATGTCCTGATAGCCATCGCCACAATGGTGTGCATGTAGCACATGTCACTCCCCTGCAGGACCACCAATAAGTTGACACATGCCATGGCAGAGGCATGACTGCTAAGTCATACATCACTGTCTCAGTGATGTATGACTTGGCAGCCAGACAACAACACTATGCACTGTGTCACAATAGTAGGTCATGGGGAATGCAAGTCCTGGAGCTGCACAAGTGCACATGTACATCCCCACACAACACATCATCTTAACCCTCATCTGTCCAGGTCATACCTATTGGACATATGGGAGACCTGTGACACTACCCTCTGAACCTGAGCCCCTCACAATCTGCTGTGAATGGGGAACAGCTGCCTGAACTTCACATTTGCATACCCCAGTCTGCATGGGCAGCTGATCAAACACCTATGTGACACACAAGTATCGTCTCCTATGGTCACCTCTCCAGGGGCATGCTGAGCCCCTACCAAGAAACACCCCAGCAGTTCTGGCAACTAATCCACAGCACACTGACACAGAGGCAGACACCTGAGGGGTCAAATCACTGCGCACAATGTGTCAGCTGATACACGGGAGTGGGAGTACAGAGTGCATTGCATGGCCTGGAGTAGGCATGACTGTCCTGCTCCACATGAATGAGGGATGAGCCCTGGACAGTGGATAGCTGGCTATGTTTGTGTGACACACGTAATCTGCACACTCCTGGGGCCCAAACATTGTTCCCACCCGCTGCATGGGCATGTGCCACATACCCCAGGCACATGTGGTGGCTCAGCTCAGCAAGTGGACCGCATATCAAAGCAACACGCAGATCACATGTCCGAACACAGGCGTTGTGTGAACAATGGACCCACCCATGATGCCCACAAAGAGTTAGGGAAACAGATGCTGTCCCCCACCTTTAGTGAAGCAAACTGCAAGGACACAGTCCCAAGTGACACAATTCCCTGAATGTAAGGTCCACACCTGGGTATCAGATGAGCAGTGGGCAGTGCGCAATAGAGGGACATGGCTCCTGGTCAACATGACTGCTGCACTGTGGCAGTTGAACCAGGCCAGAGGAGGGCACAAAGCATGTAATACAGAGTTCACAGTGCAGTCTTTGACTCACCCCTCCTTGCTGCTGTCTGGCCTTCAGCTGCCCATCCAGGTCTGGAAACACCACCGCCAGGATCTGGAGCATGTGGGGGTCAGGGTCCGTGTTCCGCCCCTCCTGCGAGGAGGCGACAGCTTCAGCTGGACCCGTGCAATCCTCCGGGTCCAGCCCCGAAGGTCCTGCCACCTCTTCTGGCAGTTGCGGATCCGGCGCTTGTAGACCCCCACGGACCGGACGGCACGGACGATGTCCTTCCAGATCTCCTGCTTCCGATGGGCATTAACCTGTCAGGATGACAAAGTGAAAAGGCCATTACTACACATGCAACATATCCGTGCATGACACAGTTGTATATACATGTCTCAATCACAGGGGCACATGATGTACACAGGCAGTGCAAAGCTGCCCATGGACAGTTTGCCAGACGTCACTACATGGTATCATTGCATGAGAAGTAAAACCTTGTTCAAATGCACTGTCACTGCACCATACCTGTCCAGTGCATGTCACTACACACTATGGGGGGTGACAACTACTCAGTGAGCCTGCTAGCCAGTGGCGTGCAGATTTTCAGCCTTGCTATTCAGACAATATGCACATTCAGAAAGGCAGTGCACAGAACACTCACCTGCTCCCCTGGTGTCCCATACAGCTTGCTGTACTGTGGAAGTAGGCTGTCCAGCAGGGCCTGGTTCTCCTCAAGGCTGAAGGCTGGGGCTCTCTCCACAGTACGTGCCATTGCAGGGTCCAGAGGGGCAGAGACAGCAGCAGTGCAGTGGCAGATGTCGTCCTGGAGCATGTAGTGCAGGCAAGTGAGCTCTCAGGGGAACAGCCAGCAATATATATGTGCTGGAGAGGCAGATACTGTCCCTTGTGTCCAAAGTGATAGGTCCAAGTCGTTTGCATCTTCTGAATCTGGCCAATCCATGGAATAGCAGCACCAAAACACGCCCACAGCATCCTTCAAATCTTCAACTTCATGACATACATGATTTTGCAACATTGTTGTGGGTGACCAACTGAATTTCCAGCAACCGACTCGTTCAAAATTCGAAAACGAGTCCGTTGCCAGGCAAGCCCATTGTCAATGGGTGCGCACCGATTGGTCCATTGCGGTACAACGCGTACAGGGGTACAACGCGTACCCGCACACATTGAATGCAATGGGCCGGCCGGGGGCACCGATCGGTCCATTGCAGTACAACGCATCACTGTACATGTGACTGGCATATGTCAGCATGCCTGTCTCAGATGGACATATGCCAGCCACAAATAGCTCCCAGGGAGTGAGGGGCACACCTACATCACGACAGCCTGTCCAAACTTTATCATAAGGCATGTAAGGCTGCATTTCCTATTGTGTGTATGTTGGTGTACATGTTGTCCTGTGGGTGTCACCTGTGGGCAGCCACCCCCAGGCTGTGCACGTGTTCATGGGGACAGGATCCTAGGTGTTACGTGTACATGACCACTGTGATGTGCAACTGTTCATATCTGTGCATGTGCCATGGTCACATTTCACGGTGGTGTATGTGTATGTCATGTCACATACCCCGTGAGTCCCATGTGGGACGGTATGTTTGAGCCAGGGTGTCCCAGTGGCACAATAGTGATGGTCCTCCACAGTCTTTGTGCATGTAGTGTTTACAATGTCTCTGATTTCATGTGCACAATGGGAGACAGTCTCCACATCCAGGTTGTGTGTGCATGGACTTTGATGTTGTGCGTGTGAGTGTCACAGACGTCCATGTCTGTCCTGCCGTGGCAAGTGGGGCCACTACCTGTGGGGGTCATGGTTGTTTTGCTGTGGTGTATACATGATACTCCATGTAATGCCAGTGTCCATGTGGCAATACAGGGTCCCTGGGAATGTACCTGTCGTTGAGCTGTGGTGCCTGGGGCACATCTGTCCTCACATGTCACTGTGGGGGGTGATTGTGACACGGCAGCAGGAGATGGGAACTGTGACACGGCCTCATGATATCCAATGGGCCAACCTGGGACTAATTGATGCCACCTGTTGGACCGTGTTGACAGATGTTGGCCATGTATGTACCATACATGTCCTTACGGAACTGCACACTTCATGTAGTTGTGCCTCATAATGATGTATGTTGGGATATTGAGTGTGTTCAATGCCGCATATGTGGAGTGACTGACAATCTTGCTTACTTCTCCTCTGCACTGCAGGGCTCCTGCTGTCCATCGACCATTCCCAGACCTGGCAACGATGGTGGAACGGGACAGCATCCGACGGTACCGCTTCACCAGGCAGCTGATTGAGGATTTGGCAGTGCAGTTGTCCCCACATTTGCAGCCTGGCCGGCCGTATCCTACAGCGCTGACCCCCAAGGTGAAGGTGATGGCAGCCCTACACTTCTTTGCCACCGGTACCTTCCAACATACTGTGGTGACTGCTGGAGGGATGTCACAGACCATGTTGAGCCGTGTGCTCCGCGATGTTTTGGTGGCAATGTTGCTATTCCTGAACCGGTACATCTATTTCCCTAGACTGCGACGACTCACTGACGTGAAGAGTGACTTTTATGCCCTGGGGAGGATGCCGCATGTCATTGGCTCCATTGATGGGACACATGTGGCTTTGGTACCACCACAGGCCCAGGAGCAGGCCTACAGGAACCGCAAGCACTACCACTCGGTCAATGCACTGGTGGTGTGTCTTGCAGACATGACCATCACACACGTGTGTGCCCGTTTCCCTGGTTCAGCACACAATGCCTTTGTGATGAGGAGTAGTCGCATCCCCAGGATGATGGCACAGATGCAGAACCAGCGTGCCTGGCTTGTCGGTGTGTACTGACTTTGTGCCATTGTGTGTGATCTGATCTGTAGTATTCCCCCACTTTTCCAAGTCAGCTAATGTGCACTTGTCTGTCCGTAGGTGACTCGGGATACCCCAACATGCCATGGTTGCTGACACCCTCAGGAACCCTGTGACACCAGCCCAGATGCGCTACAATGAGGCACATGGTCGGACCAGGAGAGTGATTGAGCGGACATTTGGTCTCCTGAAGAGCCGCTTCCGCTGCCTGGACAAGACCGGAGGGTCCCTCCCATATGCCCCTGCGAAAGTGTGCAAGGTGTCATATACCGTCACTGTGCTCTAGCCTGGCAGTGCCGGAAAGGTAATGCAGC